>OY728139.1:103080308-104346844 GCA_963277665.1 Viscum album
TGGATCATATAAAAAAATTATAATTTGTACAACAAAAGAAAATTCAACTTCATTTGGATAAAAAGAAATATAGAGCAACCTGAAGGAATTAGGGCGGTTCGGGTAGGATCACTTACAGAATATCGACTTGATATTGGGTGTACTTAGGAGGTATTAATGAGAGATAAAGGAATTTATCATATTTTATAAATAATTAGGGAATTATGTATAAGGTTCAAAATCATACCCTATCATTAGGAATTATACGTAATAGGGCAGAACATAGAGGAGATTCTTGAATAAATGTGAGAAAGAGAGGATCTCTTACCTTAAGTCTGATGGTGTTCTCCCCTTGATATTAATGACCCGAATAACAAAATTAGGTTCATTAATTAATAATTATAGAACCTATTTTACATGTAAATTTTATGTTATATCCTTTTTTAGTTCATTCATAACCTTTTTTATTGGTTATGATGTTCAATTTCATTGTTCGGGTCCGTTTGTTTCATGTTTGGTCTACTTATATACATGAACAGATAAACATGTATGGTGAGAGTGTTTGTCCAGAATTGATGTTATATGAAATTAGTGAACATCCATAAGATTAAATGGTTGTAAATTTCATTTTCTTACTTGGAGTGAAGGTCAATAATTTTATAAAACATTAATGATAAACTCTTGGATTAATGTGGCGATTTTGCTCACAATTAACTTGTTTTGTGTTATTATTTTACATCATTAATTTATAAGTATTACATAACATTAAATAAGATAAAATAAATATATTATGATTTGGTTAAAGCATTAAAATGGGTTCATGACCAGTCCAGAAGATGGTATAGAAAATTGAAAAACTCGTTGTCCTTGAATGTGATAAATCAACACATCTCGGACGGTATTATCATTTATAGAATAAAAGGAGGGGGATGGAGAGATTATGATAAAATAACCAATTAGAATTATATAATTCCAGTACATGTCAGTGACTGTATTTATCATACCATTTCAGTGAAGGGAGGTGTGGAAAGAAACAATAAAATAAAATAACTTGAAAGAAAATAAAATAATCGGAAAGAGGAATTTACCAATTGATTTTATCTCCTTTGAGAGCCTCTTAAGGGGAGAAGATTGGGTCTTTTGAGGAGACCAAGGGATTTTGGACCTGGGGAAGGATCTTGGGGATTTATTTGTGCTGAACTTAGCCAAGGAACAAGGCTTGAGAGGAGTGAAGAGAAGAGGGGAGTGTGGGTGGTTTTTATAGTGGAGGAGAGGAGTGATTTTTGAATATTTAATTCATTATTTAATTATTTTGCTCAAGAAAAGCAACAATGTTTGATGATTATGACCCAAAACAGAAATAAGTGCATGTGAGTTTGAACCAATGTCCATTTACATCATCCATGACTCAATCTAGATGAATAAATTTAGGTTTTTTCATTTATTGTGAATTATTGTATTTTACTGTTCATAAAAAATTCACATATTTTAGAAAAATCCCAAAAAATCACCCTAACAATTTTTTGACGTGTAGAATCCAAAACTGAAATAAATTTTTCAAAAATAATTTTCTAAATAGGATTAATTTAATTTTTAAATAAAATAAAAAATTATGCAAAAAAAACAACATTAAAATTATATCTCATTTTATAACACCTTAAAAAATTAATCTAGGTCCCATTATATTATCTTATAACGATAATAAAATAATATAAAAATTTATGATTACATTATATGAAAATAAATTTTAATTTTAAATTATTAAATTAATCATAAAATTGTAGTTAAAATATTTGTGACATACAAAAATACCAATACTTATACTATGATCATTTTTTCACTTATAAGATGTCTAAATTGAATTTTTACATTCATATGTGATGTTTCTAAATTTTTTTTCCAACTTACTATTCTTTACTATTTATTAGTATTCATAAGGGTATGTTACTATTCATAAGGGTGTGTTACTATTCATAAGGGTGTGTTACTATTCACAAGGGTATGTTACTATTCACAAGGGTATTTTACTATTCATGAAAAACTAAGTTGATGATATCAAAATCAAAATATGTTATTGAATGAAACTGTGTATGTATGATTTTCAAAATTAAAAACACAGAAGTGATAATATTATGATTAAAGGTCACATAGTACTTAGTAGTTCATTGTGTTGTGACTTCATGTGATTATATGAAATAATTATAAGAAGGGATTTTCCATTGATAAAACATTTGGTCGTTACATGTAGGGTCCATGTACTATACTAACCTAGTAGGCCAGTTCTCTCTATCAGATCCTACACTGATGTCCCCATCCTTGGTCAATGTGAGTTCAATAATGTTCATTGTGATGAAACAGGGAATGTCCTTGATGTCACTGGGTGAATCTGGCTTCCACTTAATAGGACTGAAGTGGAGAGTGGTGTACAATGACCAACCAAAAATATTCATGTGTGGAGATGCTTCTTCAATGATTATGCGGAGTACTGTAAAGCTCTAAATTCACCTACATTGAATGGTCCAGTGATAACTGGGTGATGTTGGATGCTTCACCATTGGAGGTGCTACCAACTCAACCATACAAAATTTCTAGATGATGTCATTATAGTTTTTTTCTATTATCTATAACCAAATTATACCCATAAAAGTGAAATTGAATTGCCCATATGGTCCGAAGAAAGCACAAGATCTCATCCTAAGTGAGAGTCTCCAGAATGTTGATGTTGGGAACCATGTTCGGCAAAAAAAACATAGAAAACTGGTCAGCAGCCAGAGTGTCCCACACGCTTACCTTCTTATAAGTGGGACCCAAATCTTGGCTGCCCCAGGCTCTAATATGTACTGGCTAAGAAACAAGAAACAACACAAATGTGGACCGCTGCGGTAGTGGATAGCTGATAGAGAGACTACTTCATGAACTCACTTATCATTTCATGCTAGGTAGTCTCTAGTAGATGGTGCCGCCTGCATCATCACATACTTATTGGATGCGGTTACAACCAAATTTCCTATGATCAAGGGTAAAAGTGGTTATCTGTGTATCCATTGGGTGCTAATGATCTATCAAATCCTAGATATACTCTTTATGATCTCATGTAGAGGTAGAGAATGAAGTTGGTGCTGACAAAAACAACTACACCACAAGACCCTAAAAGGGAGTCAGTCCACCTCATCATGAATGTACCTATGAAGGGATTCATGGATCTTACTAACTTCTCCTTAAAGGATGAAAAATCTCACCCGCTAAACTCCTAACATATACATTGATGTAGAGGACTATGGGGAAGGCTCCATCATTAAGTCAAACTCAACATAATAATTTGAGAAGTGAATAGGATATACAACGACTTGGTGCTTCCCATAGTATTTCCTTTGGCCAAAATGGTTCTCCATTCTACCTTGGGATGGTTCTTCTAGGAATAGAACTTTTTTGGCATGAGGAGGACCTTCTTGTTGTTGGTTGATTGCATGGGTAGGACATGTGCTTTTATTTTTTAGGATATGGGGAGGACCTCCATATCAATTTTCACTAGATATGGGAGGACCTCCACTCTAGCTATTATAATAGTAAAGAGTACATCTACTATTGTCATCCGGATCATGAGTATGACCTCCATGTTAGGCAGTACGATTATGGGGTGGACCTCCGTACTGGTTTTTGGATGTGTGTGCAGGACATCCATAGGAGTGGGTTGGACCTCTACTCTGGTTGGCTATGGAATGTGGAGGACCTTCGTGTTGGCATGTGAAGAGGTAATAGGGAGAAACTTCATAATGATCATTAGTGAAGCCGGGAGGACCTCTACTTGGGTGGAAGATGGATCAGGGAGGGCCTCCATAGGATATGGGAACGATTCATGAAAGACCTTCACATCACTGGTCGGAGACATATAAAGGACCTCCACATCAGGGACCATAAGCATGGGGAGAAAATCCATACAAGGAATCAATGAAATGGGGAGGAACTCCACTTTGGATAATGCTGGGAACATGGGGAGGACCTCCATGTTGGTTGTGAGAGGGGTGAGAACCTCTTCTCTGATTGGCGAGTGCATGGGGAAGATATCCATACATAGTCTCAATGTAACAAACTGACCCATAATGGATACTCGAGATGTCAACTACTAAAAGAGTTAACCCAAACCTCCTGTGAGGTTGTTGAGGGATCAATCCTAATCGGGAGTTGAGTAGTACCTACTCTATAGTAATGGGGATTTAGATGAATTCATTGGTGGTGGCAGGGGCCACTGGAGCTGTAGAATATGATTCCCTCTGATAGGAATACTTCCGAGCTTGGGACCGATGTTGTCGTCAATTGAGTCAGAAAAAGGATAATAGAGTAGGGGAATGATCTACATGTTCCACATCTTGGAATACCGTTCATTAGTGGAACTCACGTGACTTGGTGGGAGACCTCATGGGAAACTCTTGAGTGGTGGTCATTACTAGGGTGACCCGAACATCCCCTATATCCTTAGAGTAGGAGAAAGTATATATATTGATTTTTGGAGAGGCTCTTGAAGTAGTTCATCATTAGAGTGGGGATAAGGGGATCCATGTGATACCATTAGGGGTGGAAGTGTGGGTGAGGTGCAATAGCGTTTAGGTCCTAGTGAACTATATCCCTCATGGTAATGACTCCCTACAGCTCATACTATCATACAAGTGTGTCCATCACTATCATCTAGATGATTTAAGTGTGTGATAAAGTGTGTATAAAGATGGTAGTTTATGGAGTATTAGATTTCATGGAGAAGGTGGAGTCATACAATATTTCCACATCAACAGGCCTGCTTCCCCTACTTCAGTGCGGATTGGGTGAGTGATTTCCTATAGCTTGGTTCCAGCAAAGTTGGAAAATTCAGCTATCAGTATGAATACCAGAAAAGAAATGCCTAATTCCCCATTTTAATCCAATATTCCAAGGCTAGATATATAGATCCATGATGAAGATGTTGCAGACGAGGATTCCTAACATTCAACTGCCCTAACTACTAGTGAGTTCCACAATGGGCCCACTATTTTTCTCTATGGGACCAAGAATAGAATAGTTAAATCTGGTGACATGATTATCTTTTGAACTAATTTATTGAATGATACTACTTCCCAAAATTAAGAGAATATATTCACATTAGTTTAACCATTTTTGTTTCCAACACTAAAGTTCCACCTTGCATATTTCTATGACACTGACGGTGCATCTTACCACACATTTCTGGTTTCTAAAGGAGAAAATATTCATCATTTTCATAGTGATGTATGGTTCTTGATCAAAATAGAATGATGTGATTTTGGTTCCTCCTTCCATGTATTCTTCATTGGAATTCATCTCTTAGTCCGGGTCTCCCTCATATTAAAATGGGGTTTGCGAAACTCATTCCTGGTGCCATATATTTTTGGACTCTGGTTAATTACACCACTTATATCTAGAAATTACAAGGGTTATTGATAGGGTAGTAATGTTCATTCAGAAGAATAGTCATGTTGGGAATCACAAGCATGTATATAAGTTGGAACATTGGTCATCTGTATCTTCCTCATAGGAGTGAATCCCATGGAGGCATCTTGGGTGTGGAGCAGAAGCATCCCATGGTGATCAATAGGTATTTTATGCTAAAGGACTTCATTCCAAGGTTTTCCTCATGTATCCCATGTTTAACATGAGTTAGTAGCATGATAGGTCACGAGTATAATGTTTTACAGATATGAATAAAGGATGATCATCACACCTGGTGGATGCAGATCAAAGAGTATATCCCAAGGAGTGAATACCTGGAAGGTTTCTTAGATGGGTGGGTAAGAATTCCTAATAAGAGAGGACCCAGGATGGTGTGTCCCATAAAGGTAATATGTCACACCATAATGGGGTATGTCCCAATGAGGGAGGCACCAAGGTTTACCAATGGTCGAGAATGAACCTCATGGAGGATTCCAACACACCCTATTTAGAAGACATGGATCAAAATCCATGTAGTTCAATTGATGGAATGAGGCTTACACATGAGTGATTCTTGGGTGCTGCAAGGAAAATAAATGATAGATTGTGCTTACATGTAAGAATGAATTATATGGATGTCATGATCTCATAGATATGTGTAAGCCCAATTAAAATTAGGATGGATATGGATGAAGTATTGGGTGAAATGGACAAAATGGATGGAATAAATGAATTATTAGGATTGATCCTCAGGGAAGTTTTTTATGTATCCCAGTTAGTTGGGAATTAAAGTCCACATAGTTCTAAAGGGGGGAATTAGGGTTTACACCTAAGATGGTAGCCCAATGTAAGTGGATAATATGGTTGGGGCTTACATGTAGAAGCAAATCATGGTGAATTATTTGGTATTATACCTAGGTTGGAGGCCATTTGGATGAATGTAATAGTACCTACTAACCTTTATTCCTATATTAGTCATGATCAGTGTGAGAAATAAGAGGAAGTAATAGACCTAACTCTTGTGTCATGAATGAACCATTTACGAGAGATGGGGTGGGGCTTACACATGTGATATTCTCAAGGAGGATGTCATTATATGTGATAAGTATCTAATTCCATGTCATTCATACACAGAGTATCCTATCATAGGTGTGTTGGGGCTTATGTGTTGAAATTTCTCGATGTGCACATGGAAAAAAAATCCAAAGGGATAGAGATGAGAGGGCCTAGGTTCCCATACCTTATCTGATCTTAATAGCCGAGAGGATATAGGAGGATAAATGGTGTATCCTCCTGTAAGAAAGGCTATGTACTTACTCAAGGAAGTTTTCCTAGGAATATGTCATTCCCTATGGAGGGGATCTAATTCCATGTAAGGAGGGTCTCATTCCATTGGGGATAGGTAGTATGATGACCATCACCATTCACTCATACACAGAGTATCCTGCACTTACTCTATAGGATATGGCCTCAGTTTAATGTCATTCACCAATAATGATGGCTCTAGGCAGTTTTACATCATGCAGATCAGATGTGGGGTACTCACTCCTCACCCCTTGGGATTACATAACTGAAACACATCAACCCTTGGGGAAGGTAAGGCATCAACAATGACAAAAGGAAAGGGTGTGGAAGATTGGTCACTCATGATGTCTACATTATAATAGCTATAAAGAAAAACAAATCAGCATTACTATGATTAAAACCTAGAGGTAAATAAGAATATAAGGCCACACTTGTAGTAGAGTGGGCCATTGGAGTGGTAGAGTAGATCATAAAATGTTGTGAAGTGCGACTGAAGTAATACCAGATGGATGGGTAGACTTGGAGCACTCGACCATTGAGAAGTGGTGTTAAGAGAATGGAGGAAACACAGAGATGCACTAGAGAAGGGTTTTGTGAGGTAGTGGGCCTTGTTGAGAGGTTTTTCATGAATTTCAGGTGATTCATAAAGAATAGGGTTCTCATAAAGGAAAGGGCTTTGGGAGACATGGTTCCCCTACATTGGAATGAAAAATGAGTGCTTCATGAAGGCTTAATGCTCTATGAAGCCTCAAGTACCCTGGAGGGAAATGGCATAGGCCTTAAAAAAAGGCACCGCAACTTAGGTGGGGTACTTAGGAACATGGGAAAGGGGGGTTTTCGATGCTCTAGTACCATGGATGATTCATTGTTTGGTTGGGTTAATAGTACTTGGGTGCTTCACAAAATGGGACATTGAAAGTCGAAAGGTCGGGGTGGCCATTACTTTGGGGTGGAATGGTTTATATTTTTATAGGAAATAGGTGTTGTGATTATCAGAGGTGTTCAAAAATGAAATGGGGGCTTTACAAAAGGGTGTGTCTCCATCAAACTTGTGATGTCATCCATAATATTCCTTAGAAAGGACATGGAGTGCATCAGACTCATGAAATTCAAGTCTCAGCATCGTATGTTTGTGGCGGGAAAGGGATATTTGTGATAGTGCTTCATGAGGTAGAACCTTTGGGAGACTTTTAGGGCTGCTTGATCTTGGATTCCATAATGAAGGTCTGTGGTCCTTCTCAACTTATCTAGGGGCACATATTTCGATGGTAAAAATATTAATGATGTTGTAAGATTTTATGAAGAGCCAATTTAAATTGTTTCGGATCATGATCGACAATTTAAATCTAAATTCTGTAAAAGTATTTATAAATCATTGGATACAGAGGTTCATTTGTGTACTTATTATCACCCTAAAACTGATGGAAAATACTAAAGGACGATCAAAACTTTAGAAGACATGTCGAGATCATACTCACTTTAAATTCAAGGTATGTGGTATCAACATTTATCGTTTGTATTGTTTTCTTATAAAAATAGTTTCCATCCAAATACTCAAATGAAACCCTATAAAGTGTTATATGGAATGATATGTCATACACCAATTTGTTGAGATGAATTTGGTGAAGGGAAGCTTGTAGCCCAAAATTTTTTGGACAAAATAATAGAAAAGGTATTATTTATTCAAACCCATATAAAAAAACTCAAATTAGGAAAAATAGTTATGCTAACAATGAATAAAGGATTTGGAATTTCAAGTGGGATATCATGTCTTTCGAAAGGTTCTCCATGAAAGGGTATTATAAGGCTTGGTAAGAAAGGGATACTAAGCCGTAGATATATCGGATATTTTGAAATTATTGAGAGAATTGGAGCTCTAGATTACCAATTATAAAGTCTAGAAAGTCCCTCCAAAGTTCAGAATGTGTTCCACATGACTTTATTATGGAAGTACATTCCATACCCAACACATGTTCTCACTTATAAAGGAATAGAATTAGAACCTAATTTTTATTACATTGAAGATCGTATCTAGATTATAGACACCAGGGAATAGGTGTTTAAGAATTGAAAAACTCAGTTAGTAACGGTACTTTGGAAAAATCTTATAATTGAAGAGGCAAAATGGGAGACATAGGAAATTATTATGAATAACTAACCAAATATTTTTCTGAGGTGATATTCTGTAAATTTTGATGATGAAAATTTTGTAGGAGGGGAGAATGTAACAACCTAAAATTTCATCATTAAAATTTCCCTTATTATAATAATGTAACATAGTATAAATCACATAAAATAACATAGATAACACAATAAAATATTTATAAATGAATAATTAATGAAATAAGAGGTACTTCGACAAATTAAGGAACCTGTACCGATGGAATAGATTGTTGACCATTGGAATAGTAATATGAAAATTACGAAAATTTAAGTAACCAATGGAATAGTAATCATACCTATGAAAGTACATATAATATTTAGGTATATTATTAATGAAAATATAATATATTTATATCATGAAATAATAAAATAAATATTCTAAAAATGATAAATTAAGTATTGATATTTTTGTGAAATGTAAATTTTCATTCAAAATTCTATAATTAAAATAATGATTTAAAAGAAATTTATTTTCATTAAAATAATTCATATTTTTTTCTTATGATTATAAGATAATTTTATGATAAATTAATTAATTTATGAGAATGTCACAAAATTAGGTATAATACTAAAATCAGTATTTCTCAACGAAATAATGATTTTATTTAAAATTAAAATTTATCATATTTAGACAATTATTTCAATAAAATGGATTCAATTTTTGAATTCTACACATCGATAAATGGTTAGGGTGAATTTTTGGGATATTTCTAAAATAGTTGATTTTTGGTAAATAGTGAAATATGGTAATTTATGGTATTTCACTAAAACCTGAATTATTGAGTCATGGATGATATATGGATAATGTAATCCCATAATATAAAACTATCCTTCCTTGTTGAGTATATATAGTCATGGTAATCATCACTATTCATAGTATTGATAAAAAATAAATAACTAATGAATAAAATAAAAAAACACCCCTCTCCTCCCTCTATAAATACCACCCCTCACCACCTCTTCTTCCCACACCTCAAAATCCTATAAGATTGTAAAAATTATGAAAACTTTATCTCCCAAACCTCTTCCCCAAATTATGGTCTTTCTGGTCTCTCAAAAATACCATTTCCAAGTTCCTTATGGAGAATCTAAATGTGGCGACACTCAACAGGTAAAACCTTTTCTTTATCTCTCATTTTATTTTATTTTATTATACTTCCCTCACCTCCCCAATAAAAAGTAAAATAATAAATCCAATATCATATATAAAGTTTAATTTTATTATTTTAATGGTATTTCTACCATTAATTATATTCTCTTTACCTTTTGTTCTAAAAACAAAATGATCATCCGTGAGGTGTCGATTCACAACCATCAACGACGACGAATTTTAATTTTTCCAGTATCACCTTAAAGGATAGTCACAACCCATTATAATGGTTAAACAATATGTTAGTATTTATATTAAAGCATACTTAGTGTTTTGGAACCAGTTTATATAAATATTTTTAATTAATAAAACAAAACTAGTGCAGGAGGATTGAAAAAACGCCGAAATAATCTAAATAGTTATCATTAACATTTTATCTAATAAATCATCCTCATATATGGAAACAAAAAGTAATATAAGACTATTTAATACTTTTTATGTTCATTAATAACATATAATTTTGAATTATATATAACTATTTTCATTTTACATGTTTATTCATACATGTATACAAGTGAACTAATCATGAAAACCAAGGAAACAAGCACTCCCGAATAACGAAATTGAATATCATAACACATCAAAAAGGCCAAAAAATGAAATTAATAAAATTATAATAAATAAAATACATTTTTAGGGGGTTATGATTGAATTATTAATAAATATAATTTCATTATCTAGTACATTAAGTTCAAGTGAAGAACACTTCTGAACATAAGGTAAGAGTTTATACTCAAACCCCCATTTTTCTCAGGTTATTCTATCTCTCTCTTTACTCCAATGTAATTGTTAAATATTCTTATCTACTCCTCATAAATTATTTTTATATGTTACCAACATATTTAACTTTATCAATTATTATTCTTTGATGGGAAATAATTGTTTTATGTGGTCCCCTTCTCAAATCCTCTAGATAAGCAAGCTTGAATAATGTGAACATCCCAAATTCATACCCATTTTTAAGTACACTCCATGATCTATTTTGAGCCACCAATATTTTTATAAAATAATTATTTCTATCATGAAAAACTATCTTATTTCATTTCTTTATTTTTTAAAATAATTTTTCATTTTTTCCACTTTAAAAAATAATTTATATTTTCCCTTAAACCACACTGAAGTGGCTCTCTTCTAAATTTTATTAAATAATCCTTTTACTTGTTTTCAGTTTAGTTTCTAAATTTCATTAAGAATATTCTTTTAATATTCAATAAATTTAATTTCATTACCCTTTATTTTTTATGACATACATATTTATAAATTTATTTTTAAGAAAAATTCAAATGATTTTCTAAGGGAACTCTTCTTTACAAATAAAAGGGTTTTTATCTCAATAATTTCTCAATGATTTTGTTAGAGTATTTTAATCTATTTTAACACCATATTTTTAACCCTATTGTTTAATGAAATTGATTTCTTATGTTACCATATATAATATTCTATTAAATGAATTATGAATTTTTTTTGGGATGAACTATCTTGAAACCATTTTCCAAATGACCCTGTATGGTTTCTGATTATTTTTATTGTTTGGGAAAATTTATTAATTGTTCATATACTAGTTTCAATATGAAATTATATTGTGATTATGTTCCACACCTTTAATATGATGAATGAATTTAACTTGGTAAATGTTGGGAAGGGACTTCTGTAGCCCCTAGATGCATTAGTAGGTCACATGAGACAAACTAGACTGAGTTTTTACCTATTATGTATGGTGTCTTGGCCAAAGCCTTGATGAAAAGTTTATGATGTCCCTAATTATGAATTACCTCATTATGATATTAGTAATTTATAATCCATGTGATTATTTGGATAGTATAATACCCATGGTTAAGTTTCATTCTCATTTGATTATTATATGGCATTATTTTTTCATCTTCTTTTCCTACCATATTATGTTCAAGTTCATGTTTTAATGACATGTGTTGTTAGATATTCTTGTTGACTTATTGTTTACCCTTACATAGCATATGATATCACCACTTACATATGTTTTATTTTCCCCTCTAATGCCAAGATGTATATTAAAAATGACATGCAAGTTTAAGCTAAGAGAATAAGAGTGTTTTCAATGAAGTTATAATGTTTTTTTATATTTCAAGTTGTAATGTAATACTAATGTTTGTCTCTAGTTTTATAAAGATACTAAGATATTTGGTACTTTGGGATGAATATATTTTTCATAGTACCAATGTAATAATTTAAGACACTTGCTTCAGGCTACTGGGGTTAGGGTCATTACAATGGGTTGCCGATCCTCTATATCGACAAACCAAAAACCAAATTTAAAACAAAAAATTAAAAATTCAAATTAAAATTCCTTTAACTAAATATGTTAAATAATGATAATAATAATATATTTAGAATAATAATAATATATATTAAACTAATGTGATTATACAAAAAATGAGAAGTAAAAAAAAGATTAAGTAATATTAAATTTATATATATATATATATATTAATAATTATAGAAATAAATAAAATTATAATAAATAAATAAATAAATATATGTACAAATGATTATATAAACTAAAATAATACATAATATATAATTTTTAGTTATATAAAATTATAAATTATCCTAAAAATGATAATTCTACTATTAAATGTTAATTTAATTTAATATTAAAAAATTAATAATAATAATAATATTTTAAATAATTTAAAATTTCAAAAATATATAATACTAAAATAAAAAATTAAAATAATTACTAGTAATTATTAATAAATTAATATTAGTTAAGCAATAAAAGTAATAGTAAAAGTGTTTGATATTAAATGATAATGAACTATAAAATTAATATAATCTAATAATAATACTAAATTACTAATAATATTATATAAATAACTAAAAATTTTCAAAGTATCTACAATATTGAAAAACAATAAAACAACCTAAAAATGCTAAAAAATGTTAGGAAAACAATTTACACTAAATTAGAAAATTATTAAAAATTCATGCAAAATCCATGTGCATTAGTGAAATAGAGGAGCAAGATAAGATATCAATTATACCTTAACTGAATCCCATGGGGTGAGACTGCAATTCCCTGATGTTTTCAAATAGAAAACTCTATCTCATAGCGTATGTAATATGCAACATCAAACCCAAATAAAAATTTATTATTTCAATATGTTTGTTTAAACCTTCCTATTACGTTTGCCGATATGAGTAGGATTAACTAATTTATGAAATATATATATATATAATAAATATATTGATAAATTTTTATTAAATAATCAATAAATTTTTCATAATGCCTTTTTGTTCTTCCAAATATGTTTTCTTCGAAAATGATTTGTATTTCTTTTTATGAATAAAATATTACAATTATTTTCTAGAACATCTAAAAAATAAAATTGATAAAAAAAAATCCATTTTTTTATACCATTATATAAAAATTAACTTATGATTAACTTTTTGGATTTTTCAGAAAATATTGATTTTTCAGTGAATAATGAAAAATACTGTTTTATATAAAATTGTCATTTTTTTGATAAATTAAGTTATACAGAAGTAAAAATAGGATTTTAATTTTATTTCAAGGTAAAATAGGTATTATTTAGTTATATTTATTTAAATTAATTATATTTACATCACCTTTATACCGGATTTTAGTATTAGTTTACTTTTAAGATTAAAAATGCATTTTTATGAAAACTATTTTAAAATGCATATTGTTTATCCATTTTAATTAATTAAAATAACCCTTAATGAAAAATTATTTAAATGAAAATTTTATATTATATACCTATTTTTATGAATTTATATTCATATAATGAATACTACTAGTTATAAAGGTAAATAAAAATCATTTTTTTTTTCGAGAAATGGATTTTTTAGGAAACCGCTTTCCATTGTGCTTGTGAGTTTTTTTATTAAATTGAATTATACCTCCTCTCTGAATGTATTTGTATAACATGGATTCCATATTTTTAATAATCATAATTAATATTAGGTAATAATTTACACTTATTTTTTTAACAATATGTATAGTAATTATAAAAAATATTAATTGCCATGGTAAAAGGGAAATATGTTAATTAAGGGTAAAAATAATGTAACAAATACTAGAAACAAGGTCACCCTAATAGTTTGAATATTTATATTTAATTTTAAATTAAATTATATTTATATTTATTTCTTATTGTTTTTACTTTATAAGTGATTAAGGAACCAGTTTGATTAATATTATATTTTGATATGATAAAACAAAAATTGTTTTATGAGTAATATTATTTTTAAATTAATAAATTATTTTTGATGAATTAATTAATTTTTTAAGTAAATACTATTTTAATAAAATATTATTATTAAATTATTATTGATAAATTTAATTAATTCTGTAATTATTATGATGTCAAATGAAAATTTTAAAATGGTTTGAATATTATTATTGTAAAAAAATATCAATATTTCTCCATAAATGTTTATTATTATTTTAAAAGAGAAAATAAATATATTAATAAAATTATTTTGATAAAATGAATATTATTACTTTTAATAATAATTTTAAATTATCCAACAATAATTATTTTCATAATTTTTTGAGACTCAAATTTTTGGGTAAAAAATTAAATACTGTATAAATATACATGCATATTGTGACGTAATAATGACACAAAAGTTATGTAATAAATAATATAAAAGTTATAAATGGAAAAATATATGTTATAACTTTAATATAAATAATTTTTATTTTTATTTAATTAATTTTATAAATCCATTACAAATCCTCGTAAATCATTAATATATATTACAGTTTTAAAATCATTTCTTTAAGTGTATAACTCACTTAAAAATAAGAAAATGTATTATTTTATTAATTTCGTACCTTGGTCTTATAAAATAATTAAATCTTCTCTCATTTAAAAGAAACCATGGTAAAAAACCATGGATATTTTTGTGGTTTTGGTTATTTTATTTTATAGAGTCCAAAACCTATGTTTGAGAAATGATATAAAATTCCCCACCCATTTCATATATAAACCCACCCAAAAACCCATTTATCTTAGCTGAAAATCTTTTCAGTCCATAGATACTCCATCTTACCCTCTAAAGAGTCCTCTCAAGGCTCCCAAAACTCTCAAGAAGAACCTCCCATGTATTTGGAATCACACACTCAAGTAAGGGTTCTTCCACTATCCTTTTTATTCAAGAAATAATTTTATTTCATACCTATTAATTTATATTTTTTCATGTGGGAATATGTTCTTCTATATCCACATAATTGTATATTTGATGTAAAAATTATTATAAACCCCTTTCACTATCATTAATCCCTCATGTGAACCATTATGTACTCTTTTTACCATGTCAAAACATAGTAAGAGATTTCTCTTTTCACATTTCCATTCAAGAAAATCTCTGATGCTATGCTTCTTAGATTCAATTTATGTTTTTTGGGTGTTTTTTTCTACCAAACCCTTAATTAAAATTTTAGTTATAAATGACGAGAGACCCATTTCACTCTTATTAAATACCTCCTATGAATCTTTATGGACACCTGTTACCGTGCCAAAATATTGTTAGGGATCCTCACCATCTCTTCTTTATTCATGTTTGTATTATGTTATACATTAAAATTCCTATTTATAATGTTATGAAATGTCCTTACATGTTTTTAATACATAAAATTTGATAAAAAAAATTATAAGATAAACATTTTTTCTCATATCAACCCATTTTATGAATTTTTAAAAGACACTGTTATGCTAAAAAAAATTCACTATGATTTTCCCTGGAAAAAAAATTGTGTAGTGAATACTGTACCCATTTTGCATCAATGGTGTTCAACTCTATACATGTATAATTATTTGATGTGGTGCTTAAATGTATTTATTCCACACTCCTTTTTCATAGAATAAAATATTATTATGAATGAATTCATGTTTTATGATCTATGTGCCACACCTAAACATGAGAATGAAGTGAAATTGATGGGTTCCCTTAGTAGCACTCTAATGCTTTGGGTACTGTTTAGTCTCATGAGACATCATGTTGGGATAAGGAGTGAACCTGATTACTTTATGGGACTTTTTCCATTATTATTTTTGGTAGTTATCCATGAGCTTTTTTTGTGATGTAGTGTTTTAAGTTGTTTCCACATTTCCCATGTTGTCTTGACGATTATCATGCAATGTCGTGTCTCATTGTTCAATTTTATGATTCTAAAGACTTTTATTCCCAAATTATATTCCAATTGTCTAACATGTATTTCATTATTCCATTTTTATTCCTTTACTGGGATTTATAGCTCACCAATTTATTATGTATGTCCCTAGGTTATCCCTTTCATTTTTATGTGTAATCATGTTAAGAAAGTTTTCAATAAAGACGATATTTTTTCTGTTTTAAAATTGATATGTAATGTACCTAATTTTCAAAGACACTAGAATTAATGATAATATAGAATATAGTAAGGGAAATATAATGTAATAAATAATGTATTATTTTTTAATAAAGATAAGGGTTGTTATAGTTGGTATCAAAGGAAAAGTTTAGCTATTTTGGGGATAAGGATTAAAAAACATTAGCAAAATCCTTAGGGATAAGACTATGTATAATAAAACATCCCTAAATTTTGGTAAGTATATATTAATTTTTATATCAAGAAATTAGATCCTTGTATGTATACTACAAGGGGACGTGGTTTTGGGACAGATGTAACTTAGGGTAAAAACTCCAACAAGTGCGTCAGGCATGACTTCATGTGACCTAGTATGTAACAACAAGCCTTACTATGCACCTAGTTTGACACTCCCTGAGGATATTCATTGGTATGTTTTATGATCATTACACACCATTATTAATGGAACTAAAAATTACCATATGAATATTTTTTAGGAAATAGATCATGGATAACATATATTGAAGCCTAGAAATTCCCAAGTTAAGGAAATAAATGTATGTTTTAAGTTATCCCTTTAATTTTATTAAATTTATATTTATGTTTTTTATAGTTTAAAAATAATTATCCCTAATTTTCCATTTATTATAGTCAATATCTAGAAATAGGAATAACCAAGATAAATTTTAAATTATGAGGACACAATTAATTAAAGGGTGGTAGAATTTGAAACCCCTAGTTTTTAAAAGAGAAAACTATGTCTGATAGCATATGCAATATGAAACATCGAACCCAAACAAACATTGATTATTTAAATATGTCCATTTAAACCTTTCAATTAAAGTTTTGGATATGAGTATGATTAATTAATTTATGAAATATATAAATTTATATATACTAAATATGTCGGTAAATTCTTAGTAAACAATCAATCATTTTTTTGGTAATGTATTTTTTTCTTCAAAATATGTTTTCTTCAAAAAAATTATTTATTTATTTTTATGAAAAAAATATTATAATTGATTTATAGAAAATTTCAAAAATGAATTGATAAAATAAAAATACATTTTTATATCTACATATCAAAATTAACTTATGATGAAATTTTGATATTTTTCAAGAAATAAATATTTTTCATTGTATAGTGAAAAATACTATTTTTATTAAAAAAAATCATTTATTTTTATAAATTAAGTTAAATAAAATTAAAAATATTATATTAATTTTATTTAAAGGTTAAACAGGTATAATTAAGTTATATTTACCTAAATTAATTACATTTAAATAACCTTTATACCATATTTTTGTATAAGTTTATTTTTATGATATAATATACTTTTTTATGAAAACTATTTTAAAATGAATAATGTTTCTCCATTTTAATTAAATAAAACAACCATTAATGAGAAATTATTTTAATTAAAATTTTAGATTTTGTACCTATCTTTATTAATTGAAATTAATATAATGAATATTATTTTTTATATAGTTAAAGTAAAATCATCTTTTCCTCGAAAAATGGTTTTTTCATAAAACAACTTTCCATTGTGCTTGTGGGTTTTATACTAAATTAAATTCTTCCACCTATTTTAATTGATTTTTATAGCATGGATTCCATATTTTGAATCATCATAATTATTAAGAGGTAATAAGGTCAACTTAATTTTGTAACAATATGAATAATAACTAAAGTAAATATTAATTAGCATGGTAAAACAAAAATAGGTTAATTATTGATAAAAATATTTTAACAAATACTAGAAAAAAAAGTAACCCTAATAGTATTAATATTTTATTTATTTTTCATTAAAATTATTGTTATATTTATTTCTTATTTTTTTACTTTATAAATTATTAATTAATCAGTTTGATAAAATTATATTTTGATACGATAATACATAAATTGTATTTTTGAGTAATATGAAAATTTAATTAAGAAATTCCTTTTGATGAATTAATGATTTTTTTAAATAAATGATATTTTAATAAAATATTATTATTAAATTATGATTGACAAATTTAATTTATTTTATAATTTTTATGACGTAAAATAGAATTATTATAATTGTTCAAAAACTGTTACTATGAAAAAACCAAATATATCTCAATTAATGTCTTTTTTTTATTTTATAAGTGAAAAAATAAATATTTAAAAAATTATTTATATAAAATCAATATTATTTTTCAAATCATAATAACAAATATATTCGACCATGAATTTGTCATAATTTTATGAGACAATCAAATTTTTGGGTAAAAAATTAAATTCCGTATAAATATAAATTGTACATTATGAAATCATAATTACCCAAAAGTGATGTAATATATACTATAAAATTTATCCAATCCTTTACTTTCAAATAATTTGATTTTTTTTATTTTATTAATTTTATAAACCCATTATGTATCCACCAAAACCATTAATATATTTTAAGGTTTTAAAATAATTTCTTTAAGAGCATGACTCAGTTACAAATATTGAAGGATTTTATTTTATTAAGTTTGGAACATGGGGTTATAAAATAATTAAAACCACTCTAATTTTTCCTAAATCATGGTAAAACCATTGGATGGTTTATGGATTTTATTAATTCATTACATATAGTCTAAAACCTAAGTTAGAGGAAGATAAAGAATTCCCCACCCATTTTATATATAAAAACAACAAAGAACCCATTTCTCTTAACTCAAAATACTTCAATCAGGTACCATCTCTTCCCTCCCATTTATATAGTCCTTACCAGGCTCCCCCAAGCTCTCAAAAAGCTCATCCCAAGCATTTTGACTCAGACACTCAGGTAATGGATCTTCCACTCTCATTTTTATTCAAGAACCAATTTTGTGTTATGCCTCTTAATTTATATTTTTTAAGGTTGGGATATGTTCTTACATACCTCATTACATTTCATTTGATGTATAAATTATTATTAGGCCCTTTTTCTCCCATTATTTCCTCCCATGAACCATTGCGTACACTCGTTACCATGCTAAAACTTAGTAAATGATTTCTCTCTTCTCATTTCAATTCAAGAACCACTCTTATGTTATGCTTCTTCATCTCGATTAGAGGTTATTTGAGTGTATTTTCCTAAAAACCCCATACTTTTCATTTTAATTATTAATGATAATAGAACCATTTCTCTCTCCTTAAATCCCAACCATGAATCTTTATGCACATCTGTAACCATGCTGAAATTTAGTAAGGGATCCACACCTCATCTTCTTTATTGATGTTTTTTTATTATAAAATTCTGTAAATTTCAAATTACTAATGTTGAGATATATATTTACATGTACCTATTACATACCATTTTATGTAAAAATGATTAAAGTCCCCTTTCCACTCTTATAAACCCATTTTATGAATTTTTATGTGATGTCGTTATGCTGCCAAAATTTCACCATGATTTTCTATGAGAAGAAAATTGTGTAGTGAATACCATACCCATTTCCTATCAAATATTTTCACCTTTATACATGTATACTTATTTCACATGGAACTTACATGTTTTTATTCCACACTCCTTGATCATGGAATAAAATTCTATGATGAGTGAATCCATGTTGTAAGATCTATGTGGAATAGTTAAGCATGAGAATGGAATGAAAGTGACAGGTGCACCTGAAATTATATAGAGATCCAATGAATTGGGTAATGTTTAGTATCACGATACATCATATTAGGAAAATGTGTGAAACTAATTCCATTATTGTACTTTTTCCATCATGATTTCATGGATTCCATCCTTGAACTATGTTTATCATGCAGTGTTTTAAGTTTTTTCTACATTTCTCATGTGACTTTATGGTTATCATTCTATATCATGTCTCATTGTACATTTTTATCATTCTAACTTCTTTTATTCCACATTGATATGCCTATATTATAACATGTATTATCTTATTCAATGTTTATTCCTTTACTAGGCTTTATAGCTCACCCCTTTCTTATGTATGGACCCATGTAATCCCATGTAATTGTATGTGAAATCTTGTTACAAAAATATTTCAAAAAATAAGAAAATTCTAATTTTAATATTGTTATTTAATGTAACTAATTCTAAAAGAAACTATACTTCTCGATCTTCTCGGTTTTATTTAGTGTAATATTATGTAATAAATTATGTATTCTTATGAAATAATGAACATGGTTGTCATAGATACCTTGTGTAGTCAGCAAGGGCGTACTACGATTCTGAAGATGTTGTGGGACATGATGTCTTAGGGAATAAAATTTTGACTGGAGAATGTGGTTGAGACCAATGACCCTTGTGGTGGTGCCACTACTAAACTAATACCAAGGGTATCTATTGGGTACCATGCTGACTAACCGACCTTGAGAATTGTATGTATAATGGTTGTGGGTGTCATCTAGAAATTCTTACTAGATAGGGAAGTCAAAGGGGCTGTAGACAAAGATGATGGGTGTGGGTTTTTGGCTATCCATTTCATTTTCCTTCACTCAAGGAGTTAATCCTAGGGGATGTTTAAATATGGTTTGACTACTATGGATAAGGATAGGGTATATGGATGGGCTACCTCATTCTGGCGTTGGATACAACTGGAGATACCATAGAGTTGGAGATCGTTGTTGGAACCTCCATGGATTTTAGGCTCAAATATTATATAGGTTTCTCTAGATTAAGAGACCATATGATTTGTGATTCCACGTATATAGAACTCATGACAGGGCTTCCATGGGGTGTATCTTTGGAGTTGAGGAGTCTGATTTTACATCCTTGGGATGCATCCCTGTAGCTGTGAAGACCTCATGATATGACAAGACTTCCAGGGGGAGGTGTATCCCCAAAGTTGAGGGATTTGATCAGACTACCATGAGATGCATCCTCAAAGTCATGAACACCTAATTATATAAAAATAATTAGGGGTGGAGGTATATCCTCAGGGTTGATGAATTTGACCATATTTACGTGGGATGAATCCTCATAGTTGCGAAGACCTCATGACATGACAAGACTAATTGGGGGAAGTGTGTATCTCCAAATTCAAGGAATTTGATCAAACTATTGTGGGATGCATCCCATGAGTCATGAAGACCTCAATGATAGGACTTCTGGGGAGAGTGTATCCCCAAAGTTAAGAAATCCGATCAGACTACTATGGAATGTATTCTAGAATTTATAAATACTACATGATATTATATGACTATAGGGGGTGGGGGTATAACCCCAGAGTCAAGGAATTTTACTGGACTTATATGGGATGCACATGTGGAGTTGGTAAGACCATTAAGGTCTATGATGGATTTGGATCATTTATTTTTTAGGAGTCATGGTCATCATGACATGCTTAAAGACACTCCAGTTTTGGATGCATAAGGTATGTTTGATTAGTATTGTGGAACTAGGATTGGTAGTAATTTTGTTTACATATATATCTGGAGATATGCTTTACTTCATGTAGCCATGTCACATGAACATATCAATATATATGCATGTTATTTTAGGACCACATTGGTTGTACTCTACTGAGTTTTTTACTCACACCCAACTTGGGTTGCTACTATACATGGGTACTCGAGAAAGCTTTAACTTCGTTATAAGAACATGTTAGCCTGATGCCAAATATTTTTTAGTTGAGAAAGATAACATAGATGGTATCAACAGACCTGATGGGTTTTGGCTTAGAGATTTTGAAAAAACCTTTTATTTATTCTATTTATTCTAGTATGTATCTATGATCAAACACATGTTTGGACCATTTTCTGTTTGGAATGGATGTTCATGCCTTTATTTAATTTATTATATTATATATGGATGTCTATTTATTATTTATACTTTGATTATTTTATCCTACTTATGGTATTTGTTTATTTTATATTTTATTTTACACACTGATATAGGGTGTATAGTCTCCCCACAGTACCACCTTATAACCCCAC
The DNA here is from genome assembly GCA_963277665.1 of Viscum album. NCBI lineage: Eukaryota > Viridiplantae > Streptophyta > Magnoliopsida > Santalales > Viscaceae > Viscum > Viscum album. The sequence continues at coordinate 103,102,599 of OY728139.1, forward strand.
TGTTAGTCAAAAACCTCTAACCTACAGGGAGGCACGCTAGAGTTTAAGTGTAGAACGGATTTATCTACTAGTTATAAAGTGATATGGGGTGGGATATTACAAAGTGATATTAAATTATTACTTTCTTTTTCCTTAAAATTTTGGGATATTGTATTCTAATGATTTAAGAATGTTTCAGAACCTACGATGGATACTAGGTTGGTGAATCGAGAACACCTATTGCAGTATGAAGTCCCAATTACCATTCCATGGGAATGTTATTTTTTATATATTTTTTTTTTCAAATTTTGTGATGCACATTGGGACCGTATGTTTGGATTTATGACGAATTTATAGCTCTTGGAAAGTTGGTATGTGGCCAATAAAATCATTTTGACTCTTGGACTGTATGGGAAAGAGGCATCTCATGTATAATATCAGGCACATAGGATTCACATGACATAAAAAATTACTAGAGTTAGATTTTATATGTATTTACTTATGATAGATGGTCATGTGTTTCTAAATTGAGATGTTTGATAATGGGGATGATGAATCAATCCTCATCCATTAGAGGTGTAGTGACCTGGTGAGATGTAATCCCCCATGAAGTAGTATGGTGTTCCGATTCTCAGAGAGGATGGGTTCCCTATTCATGGGTGATTATTTGGTATGTGGATGGAATGGTTGAGAGGGTTTTGTGGCTAAAACCCCATGTGTTATGACCTATATCTGAGAATGTATTGGTAGGGATAGATGGGAGACCTAGAGACCCTTAGTTTTGACTTAAAACCTAATGGATTAGTGTTTTTTGTTGGATTAATGGTGACACATTAGAGGGGTTACCTTGATGTTACAGATTTTTGGAATAAAGGATCAATACATCGTAGGTACCATCATGTTTTTGTAAAATTAATGGGTCTAACTTGGTATACTTTTAAGAGAATCACCTTGATGACTTGTGGTGGTATTTAAATACAATTTTGAGGAGCATGAGATTTCATATATCAAACCCTTCAGTTATGATGATGTTTGGTGCAAGAATTTATTTTGGCCTTATATGGGTGATTAATGTGTGGAAATACGATTTTGATATAGAAATAATGCTCGGGGGTGGGTGGGTGGGGGGGTCTTGTGGTTGGACTCGAATCATGAAAAAGGTATAGATGGTTTTCATGTTTTGAAGATACACAATATCAATTGAGATATGTGAATGGGTTGATCGAGAGTAAGAGCTAGTCATTTTTGGTGAAATCTAGTATATTTTCACCTTCCATAATGTAACTAATGGTTCATATCAGTTTCATTTTCATTGAGAATCATTTGGGTCATGGTGGCCTAGATTTTGTGGGAATCTTGTGGATAGGTAGTCCCATTAAATTTGTGAGTCTGACATGTCTCTACTATAAGAGGTGACATCAGAAATGGATGTGTTTTGGTTGTAATTGTTGGAAACATCTTAGTGTAATATCATTCTTGAGATGATCATGCTCAATATCTGGGCATCAACCTGTGTAGGCTAAGAGATCCTCAGCTATACACCAAGCTCACTAAATGTTTTTCTATTTGGATTAAGGGATTTCTTGGGGGTCACTCATATAGAAGTGTAAGGTAATTTGTATAGAGGGGATACCACCGTAGGCTATTAGAGGGTTATGTACAAGGGCATTCAATAGAAGCTGGTGGGTAGGAAAATTTTAAAAAAAATCACTGGAGAGATAGAACTTGTTGTCTTTGATGATATAAGACCTAGTAAAATCCAAGGATATCGTGTTGATTATTCTAATCATATAAAAGAAACATAAAACAAACCTCTTTTTCTTTTAAGCTACTATCGACATCTACGTTTCACTATTGATCGATGTTTGAATGATCCAAAGTAGTATCCCTATAGATCATACAAATGCACTTAAAATCCATAGAAACATTGCTAATTGAATTCTTGGTTCTTTCATGGTGATTCAATGATTCCTTTGACATCCATATGATCATTGAATTGATATTTTTTTGAAGCAAGGAGAATATCTTGATTAGATACTAGGATCGAGAGTTTATGTCTCTGTAAAGTGGGAGTGGAGAGGGAGGCTCTAATTTCGATTGAAGGAATCACCATAGAATGTGCATGTCCCCAACTTATATAGTGGATGCTAAAATACCCGATTAGGGTTCCCTGAACCCCCATTGTATATTTAAAACCCACTAAATAATTTATAAATAGTTAATTATGATGAACTAACTATGTCATAAATATTATTTATCATTTATCAAATAATTTCAATATATATTAAATATTTTACCTGATAAACTAGAGTCATTAACTCAAGTCATAATTCCTGCTAATACTAAATGGAAATTGAATATTAAAATAACATTCGTTCGAATAATATTATTATATGTACTTAGTTAAACACTTTTAGATACATTTAATAAATAAATTCAAACCAATTATTATTTACTTGAATAATAATGAATTTATTTATTTATCAGTTATCGATAAAATTTATACAATACTAGAACCCCATTGCAGGTCCCACCATGTCTTATACACCTATTCATCAGAATATGTAAGATTATCGAATGTGCTATTGTGTGTGACCCTCTAGACCCTTATCCCAATAGTAGTGAATAGTATTAACATACCAAGGGAAGAGTCTATAAACCCATCAAGGCCCCTAAAGAGATAATGAATATTCTTAGCAACAAAAAGCAACCTAAAAAATTTAATTGTGTAATATAATATATTTATCATATGATATCTCTTATTGAATGATGAAAACTTATTTAATCTCTCTTTATTTGTTTATTATTTTTTGATCTCACTGGATGTATTTACCTTCAACTACCATTTTCTTAGATTTATGATGGTACTAAAATACTGATAAAATAGGACCGAGATATTACTTCTTCATATCGGAAGAAAAAATATATATCTTGACCATTCAACTAATGCCATAACACTAATTATAGACCCTATAAAATAAACCTCTCCATGATTTCATTATCATGGGTTTATCATTACATAAAAGTACATGATCAAATGAAACAAATTTATAATTAGCTCAATTTAGGAGACCAATAAAAATTTTCATAGATATGAATGACCAGTGACACCTAAAACTTGTGGTGTTCCTATTGGAGGGTATATCCTCATGATCTCTTCTAGTCAAGATAAACATGTGCAAACATTGTGAGAATAATTCTTATTGTTTATGATCCCCCAACATCTGATAGTTAGACCCAACAATGTCCAGTCGCTATAATGTAACTAGACCATGGGACATATGTTTCAATTAATTGTCATAGTATCTCATTAGACTCATTATACCCTAGGATATTCTAAAACCTTTTGATATATATGATAATTAATATATGGAAATTAATATTAATGAGTGGATTCATAAATTTGTACACTATAATGGTAAATGTACATCATGCATGTATCACTGTACACATGAAATGGTAATCAAAATGTACTATTTAGTTGGGTATAGGGAACCCACTATTACAAAACTCCCACTTTCACAAGAGCCATCTTTCTAACCATCCTTGTTATGTATCACATGATTAAGATCATGTTTCCATTAAGTCATGGATTTTTTTTCTAGGTATGCAACATCTTTTCCCTATGGAAATTCTACTATGTACAACCTCACCTCCTTGACTAAAACTCATGAAAGTGATGTTATCCCTAAGTATATTCTATTTTTTACACTTTCAAAATTTTACATCTTGTATAGTAAGATTATTATAATTTACGTAATGATAATACCTTACATTACTAGGTGTGATTCCAGTAATAGGAAAAAATCATTATATTTTTACACTTCTTCTTAGCTTCCTCAAAATCATCAATGTACTTAGTATTTGTAGAGATGGATACCAGTGGCTTGAATGAGATTGTCTTGCTTATTAACTTATCCAAACTATGATATCATATCAAATTGATCCAAGTGATATTAGTTTGTGTCCCCTTGTAACTAGTAAACATTTCTATCCCATACCGGGTGTAAATTTTTTGTACTTGATCATGTACAATTAGATAGTTCTGACTCCTTCCCTTTCAATTATCCTGGGTATATATAAGATATTTTCCTACTATAATGTTTATGTTGTAAAAACCATATCTTGTACATATCATGGAATAAATGATCGATCGATCGCTAAAGCGTATGGAATTCAACTCACCACATTAATCTCCTCCCATGTACCATACATGTCATCTTGGAGTGATTTATTTCATGCGGCATTGGAAAAAATTATCTCTTGAATTGTTCCTACATGTATTTTTTTCATACTATGATTGTAAATATATGATTGAATAATTATAAGAAACACTTGTATCTAATTTAGTATTTATTATTCTCTATAAATTAGGTTTATAATTTTAGTCAATCTATGGAGTATTAAATTCATTTTGGTCTTAATTAAATATAAGAACAATGGTCTGTTTTCCATATGTTACAAAACATATTTTACTAGAAAAAAATATCCATCCTACTAACCTATGGTAGACACATGATAACAAATTATTATAACTGAAATTTATATGATATTGTTTCTTACTTCAATCCTAAAATATATTTTAGAATCTTACACCCCTTATTGGCATTCTGTGGTTTCCGAATCCCTTTTTTGTTGGATCATATAGACAAAGTCCCTAAAAGTGGTTCTTGACATCCATATATCAATATAATGATCATAGAAATTATCGATGAAAAGTAAAATTATAGAACATTTAGGAATATCGAGTTGAAATTACAAATAGATCTGTATTGGTGCCATACTTGTACCATCAATCTATTTTCTCACTTGAATACCCACCACAATATTCAAAATAATAAGCCCCCAGTACAATGATACATGGAATCCATTATTGAATTTTAATTAATATTTTCAATATTTTATAGTTACCATATAATACTTACCTATAGGATTTAATATTCTAAATGAGTAATTTATCACTGGACATGGTGAATATAAAACTATCACCATGGTTCTATCCTTCCTACATGGTATGTGTCTCAAGAACATTAATTTTTCACAAGGAATTGTGGAAATTTTTCCACAGTCAACTATTTGTGCATCATTGGCATAGACTAAAACTAATTCAATCTTACTCCAACTATCTAAAATAGATATATGTACCCTTCTATAAAAATATAGTCTATAACTGGACAATATTTTTTCTATCACATGTATTTTTGTAATATCTTAACAAATTTTTAGGATAATTACATTATATTCACATTCTGTTTTGATTTTATTAAGGTTTTCTTATATCATCAAAAAAATCATTGAATCTAAAAACATGTTCTTATGAAAATGGATTTATATCATACTATAACCCATATGATATCCATTTTTCATTATAGTTGGAATTTATTTATCAGATACAATCATTATTTTTGATTCATTTCTTAAAAATAATGGAATTCTCTATAATAATTATTAATCACAACATTGATACCCCTTTTACTTACATCATGACTATGATGTATATAAAAAATTTGAGTTTAGGAATTACTCCATGCTACATTTTTTTATCAATGGTAACATGTAATACTCATCATTGATCCTCCTTACAAACATCAAAGATTTGATGTGGATAAGGTAATGAGTGTTTAGGAATTACTCCATGATAAGTTATATTGATCGATGAATGTTTGGTCAATATATTCTTCAGCAAACCATCTTGAAGCATCTCATATATTATAATCATGAATTTACAATACTTCAATGTCACATTCCATAAACACATAAAGGAATATTATGAATTATAGTTACCATAATCTTACCCTTCCAATGTTCATGTTCTATAGATTAAATAATTCCGAAATATTTTCATCTTACCTTTATTTCTAAATGTTTCTTTGTCAAAAACTAATTATGTATATAAGTAGATAAAACCTATGGTGTTTAGATCCACTAAATCTAAAAACCATACTAAGTATATCCTTATAACTACTTCATTTTTCATGAAAATTAATTATCTTTCCACTACTGGATATATCAGTATTACATTTTATATTCATTAGATATTGCATATAATTCAAGCATAATTGAACTATTGGTCGATACACCACACAAAAAATCCTTCATGATCTTGGAATAATTTTTACTTATGTCTAAAGGACATATGAGATAAATGTTCTATTAATACTCAATGAATTCTTACCAAGAATCCTTAACATGGAAATTAGAAGTTGTGTAATTCTCACCGCTGACTTTGCAACTACACTTTCTCATCCACTTAGAGAACACACCTTACTTCTAGTAATGTTTTTATACTTACATGGTTATTGTTTTCAAATACACATATGTAATAGGCATGTCTTATTTAATACCCAAGATGTATGACCGTAACATTACTTTTTATATTTATGAATATAACTGAAGAAGAAGAAAATACATGCTTTTTCAATCTTGTTCATTGTATTTAAGCTTTTAAATATTTATTTCTAGACATGAGAAGTGAATTAACTCTTGTTTAATACCTCTTTCTTTGAAGGAAGTCCTTAATGTGCATTTAATGTCAAAATTTCTATTATCCTTTTTACCTTGTCCTTTATCTTGTTCTTCATAATAACTAATGGCTAATCTTTATTTAATGTTCATATTGGTTAGTGAACATTACCTAGAATGAAATAGAGATATTTCTACATACATGTTGTTTTTCAATATTATACAAAACTGAAGTATATAGATTAAAATGATATATGAATTACTTGTGATCCATCTTTCAATTACACAGAGACATGGTAATCATCAATCATTCATATCTTGATTCACTTTCTCCTAGAAAGATTCTTTGAGATGATACAACATGTGAAATAATCTATGTACCAATGTTGTATCCACAAATCACACTGAATTTTAATCATAACATTATGAAAAAACCATAAAATGTGTTATACATGATTCTTCTATAATAATTTTTAAACCCTTTCTTCTTAAGGTGGCTTAATAGGTATTGGGTACACCAACACCTTGAATTTCTGATGTCGTAGTACTTTGTGAAAGTGCATCTAATATTCTTGTAAACTGATGCTAGTGTGGAAATTTACTTCATCCATTAGATATTGTAGGATATATCATGGCATTACTTTCCATTTTATAAATAAGTAAATCCAACAAATTATTAATTTTATCTGGATTACCAATGTAGACACTATTGGTGAATTAATTATATCATTAAATATATCCCAACATTTTATCAAACTCTAGAAACCCTCTATAATAGAATCAGAATACTATATCACATTAGTATTCTAGTGGTAAGGATCCTTGAACCTCATCTTATAGTCTACAATCTATGGCTATACCACTAAATGGTGAGTTCAATGTAGACATTTTACTTTCCAACTGCATTAACTAATGGCCCCTTGATCTGTTGATTGAAGTCCAAGATTCTAAAATCATAAAATTTATTTACTCAAAGATTTCCACTAAAGTTTAGGTAAGCTAGCTATTGATTCTACTTTCCTTCAAAATTTAGTTAATTTATCCCATCGTTCACATAATAACTCCCTAGTAGTAAGAGGCACACTAAACTATGGATGACCGAGCACCCCGAACACTTGGTTGTGTTCAAATTAAAATGACAAAAGGAATTTGTAACTTAATTTTACTTTGAGGGTTTTTGATAATTTTATATGAATGTAATCCATTTCTATTAATATGTTCATTATAAGTTGTCACAATAAAAATGAACATTAATAGAAAAACATTCATTATTTATTTATGGATTTTACTATTTATTATTTTATGTGTTTTCTTGCTATCAAGAAAAAGAATAAAATAATAAAAAATTAATAAAGGAAATAAAATACCCAAATGTTCTTGACTAAGTAATATTGGTCGATCCAATTAAACATAATTTATAAACCATGATATAAGGGAATCATACCTGAGTCATAGCTAGAATCATGATGCAGATCATCTCCTGTCTAGTGTGTCCACATCTCATCCATATTATGCCTCATCATGGAGGGGTTTATGTTTTATAACTTCATCATAACAGTAAAAAATTTCTTGCACGAAGGTGAGGGGGTCTCGAGGTAAAAAATAAAAATAAATAAATTATACATGTAGGCCATTATTTATATTGAATGAAAAGATTATGGATAACAAATCATTTAATTATATACTTATTACAATCATCGCACACATGTAATACATAATTAAATCAATTAAACCATTCATAAAATAGGTACAATAACTAACTCAATACCAATCAGTATAAAAACAAATATGATAAAATTAAATTGCGATAAATTTAAAGTGTGGTAAAAATTTAAATAAATTAAATGAATTAATTAAATTCAAATAATTTATTTAAATAATTTTTTCTTATTCGGTCATGTAATTTATTTTTTTATTCGAAAAATTAAATTAAGTTCTTTTTATAATAATAAAAATATTTTATTTTAAATGAAAAATTAGTTAATTTAATTAAATCAACCATGCCTTAACATGGACCTCAAGTCCTAGCTCACCAGGTGCCACCAGTTTCCCCAAAAATATATGGTCCCCTCCATGGGGCCCACCCACGTGCCCGTATGGGTCATCAAACAGATGATTGTCCGCACAGGCCAAAACTGTTTCTTTTTAGTGTGCTTTTTCCTTACTCACACACACCCTAGGAAACATTCTAGGAGACCACCCATCATGTTCTCTACTCGAGGCTAAAAATGATTTACTATGGAGTTCTAATCATGTAGGCTCCCAAAAATAAAGTTGTACCTTATTGATATGAGTCATATCATTTATTCATTTTGACCCTTTGTTATTTTGGGGGTTTACATTCACCCCCTTTAGAGCACAACATCCTTGTTGTGGACCTTATATATCAACACAAAAAGTACCCCCACACTTAAGGTTGGGTTCCTACTCTGATTACAATTCTCAGTACTAAGGCACACAATATAAGCCTATTGGATGGAAAAATTAAAATTTTTTATCACTAGAGTGACATAATTTGTGTTATCTACTGTTTCCAGCCCTGGTATGGTCTGAAAATCTCATGTGGGTTACTATAAGCACAGAAAATAAATTTAAAATAAAACAATTTAGATATGAAGCTGTGATTCACATATGGTTGCCTCTGGTAATCACTATAAGAAGGATCCAAATAATAATACCTCTAGATCATCCACAGAAACTTAAAAAAACTAGGTGTGTCAATCTTCAAATTTTGGGTGTTATCACAACGATCTGACGATTACTTCAACGCCCTGACAATAACAAAATTGACGTTGCTTTGATGCAAGGAGATGATATCGATCTGATCACTTGGATAGAGAGTTAATATCTCTAGAAAGAGATATTTGAGATAAATTCTATGATTCTGAATGAATTAATGATCATAGAATGATCCTCTCCTCTAATTTTATAGTGGATGTAAAAATACACCATTAGGGATTCCCAACACCCCCACATATTTAAAATCCACTAAATAAGTAATAAATAAATAATTATAATGAACTAAAGGTTTCCTAAATATTATTTATCTTTCACCACATTATTTTAGTATATATTAAATATATTATGTGATAAACCGTAGTCATTAACTCGACTCTTAATTCCCAATAATATTAAACAAAACATGAATACTAAAATATTTTTCATTCAAATAAAATTATTAAATGTATTTAATTAAGAAATTTTAAATACATTTAATAAATAAATTACACCCAATAACTCTTTACTTGAATAATAATGAATATATTTAGTTATCAATTATCGATAAAACAAGGAAAATAGTCAGACCCTGTAGTAGGGCCCACCATTTACTATATACCTAATCCTTAGAATTGGGAAGATTCTCAAGTGCGCTATTAGGTGTGACCCTTTAGGACCTTATCTCAATAGTAGTGAATAATATCGATAGATAGAGAGTGGAGTCTAGAAATCCATCAGTGTCCCTAAAAAGATAAGGAATAGTCATATAAATGACAAACTTATGAACACACACTATGTAATATAGTCTCTATGTCATACGATATCTCATAAAGTAGGCTGAAATTTTTTTCATCATCCTTTCATAATATTTTATTTTTTGATCAAAATAGATGAAGTTACCCTTGACTACCATGATCATGGATTTATGAGGGTACTACCATCTGGATCAACCAATCAGAAAATATTAATTTCTCAACTCGAAAGTGAAAAATTATATATTGACCATTCATCCAATTCCATACCACTAATGATTCACCCAACACAAGCTACCTCACCACAATTTTATTATCATGGTTTTTTACTTGCATCATCTATATGATCAAATGGAACACATTAACAATGATCTCAATTCTGGAGACTAATACTCAAGTCATTTGATAGAAATAACCAATAACACCTAAAACATGTGGTGTACCTATTGGCGGGTCTATCCTCATTTTATTAATTAGTACAGATCACCAAGTGTGAAATTATTGAGAATAAGTCTAAATGATTATGATCCCCTAACACCTGATAGTCAAACATCAACTGTGTCCATTCGTTATGATGTATCTTGTCCATATGACATATGTTTAAGATTAATGTCCTTGTTTCTCAAGGTTATAATTATAGTCTGAGATTTACTATAACCTTTGTAAATGAAAATTAATCAATAAAAATTACCATTAAATAGTGAACACAAAACTTTCTACACTAAAATGATAAGTTTACATCATGGATAACCCACTGTATACATGAAATAATAATTGAAAATAACTATTTAGTTGGGTCTTGGGAACCCACTATTACAAAAGAAAGGTCACTTTCCATGCCATGAACCAAGCCGGGTCGCCATCCGACCTGGCGCCTGACCTAGTCCAGGATAAGGCTCGAGGGGCATTCCTAATCCCCATGGGACAGAAAAAGTACCCTGGTATCAAATAAAAATTTGGGAATGATTTAACATATAAACAAGAGATAAGTAAATAAATAAATAAACAAATATTTTTAAACTAATAAAAATTTGTGAATACTCGAGTCGGAAAATTAAAAAAATATATCTATCTAAACATACCTCCAAGTGACCTCACGAGTCACCACCAAACATGGAGACAAACTCATTGTAATAGAAATCCAAAAATATAACCTAAAAATGAAAAGATAAAATAGGTGTGAGCATCGAGATGCTCAGTAGGAATTCCAAAATACAAAAATGCCCTAGGCCCTTTCCTTTAATAAGAAATACATTCATGCCAGTTTGAAAATAAGACATAATAAAATAATGTTTTTCTTTCTTTTCAAATTCGAGTCATGAGTTTACATATTTAAGGAAAGAACTTCTATTCCACTATACTTTTTAAATATTTTCCAAACATGCATTAACATTCCAAAATGAAATGCCTATGTTCAAATTAAAAACAAGGATCTTACAAAGAAGGAAACTAGAATTAAGCAACAATGAGGTTGAAATAATTTCACAAACACCATTTCATAAGCGATAACATGGTAAATACCTATAGGTAACTTGCATAAATGAGACCCTAGGAACCTCTTACCTCAGTGAAATGTGGTATAGAAACCACGAAAAACTGATGTGGTATAGAAACCATGACCAACTGCATTCTCGCGAATGAGACACTAGAAAAGGACATCCCTGTAACCATAGTGGTTTCCAATCATTATTGAAATATTTAAAAAGTGTTGTAGTAATCAATACTGCTAGACGAAACTAGGATGAACCACTTTCGAATCATCTAGTGTACTAGTTTTACTATGCCCACCTAGGTACTCGAGGTTACCTATGTGTTGTATTCCAATTAGTGGTAAGATTTTATTAAGAAAAATATATGAACACACCAATCTATTTATCCAAAAACACATTAAACAACCCACAACTTATATCCCCCCTTAAAAATATTCCCCCTTTTACATCACACAACAATTCACATTCCTTTACACTAGGTACATATCACAAATCAGACATTAAAACTTTCATTACTTTTCTCAAAATAATTGTAATGCCTTAAGAGGGGTTTTCTACTTTTGAAAATCATTCTTAAAGTGACGAATGGGACTCATTTCATTATAATAAATTTTAACAATTTAGAAAACACTATTTCTCAACACCTTTATGTCTAAAAAATCATTTAAAATCACATTTTCACAACCAAGGCACCACACATTTAGAAGAAAGATAGAAAACATGTTTAAATCTAGGAAACCCATTAAAATTACTCATTATTGACTAAAACCATTAAGGAATCAACTTTTAAAGATTTAACACTAATGACCAATTGAGAATTATAAATACACCAATATTTCCAAAAAATTCAAAAGCATGTTTCAATATGAAAATCTTGCGCTGGATCTTAGAAAAATTATTTAAAACAAATAAATAACTATTTATAATAATCGCTTCCAGACCACATAGGATGAAAATACTATATAAATATAAAACATATTTTTAAAATAACCATGATATCTTAGATTTCAAATTAAAGGGGCTAGGAATAGGGATCCTACCTCAAACATACCACTCATTAATGATGACCACCCAAACCGACCCTTTGCACTTACACACACATGTATTTAAACATATATATATACCCATAGTTTCATTGCACATATTCCCCACACCATGAAGGAATATTTAAAAACATGGAATATATATATATATATATATATATACCTTACCTATTCATGTACATATATGTGTTCTTAATACCTGTAACCCGATAGCACATCAATGAGACCCAACACACTCTGGAAAATTTTACCAACAACTCAAAATATGATGACAAAGTCCCACACATAACCCAAAACTATTTTCAAAACATGTATTCCATATATTAAAACTATTTAAATGTTAATAAAAAGTTCACAACAAATCCAATAACTTCAAATAAATCACCCTTTTTCCATAAAATAAATCGTCCATCATTTTACTAACACAAAAATCCTTTTTCAAAATTTTTGTGTCAACACTTGAATGATTCAAAAAAAATCTAAACACAAGAAAATTATACAATTACTCACCCAATTATATGGTCTAAGACCCTTTTTGAAGTCCACACATAAACCGGAACCAATTCCAAAACATGAAATTCATCATTTAAACCATTTAAGTTTTAAATTTTGAAATGAACGACAAACCAAGCATGCCAAATTATTTATTTCCCTCTAAAAACCTAAAACCAAACCCATTCTCACCATAATTTTCACTAAAAACGTGATTTGAACCATTCAAACAACCGATAAGAACCTTTTTAATAAACATTACATTACCACACACATAGAACATGGCCTTATATTTCCTTAACAATCCACTTCTAACACACAAGCATGCCAAAAATTTCAAAAACACCATTCACACCACTCAAGAAAAGAATATAAAACATTAAAATAAATTTAATAAGAAAATTAAATCATCAATAAATGCTAAGTCAAAGAACCACCTACCTTAGGTGAAGAATTTTCCAGAAAAATGGTTCGAAGTCTATCCACACCTCAACTACGTCACAATGAGAGATAAGAAAAACCCTAAACAATAAAAATAACCAAAACACCAATATTAAACCCTAACCCAACCAAACCCCATAAAATGGAAGGAAAACACCTAAAATGAGGGAGGGTTTTACATGCATGGGAGGACTCCGGAGGGCGGTGTTGCGTCTTCCAGAATAGGGGCCTTCGGGGTCGCGGTCGCCAGAGGAGGAGCATGTCAGGGGGGGGATATTACCAACTGGTAGGGGTGCCCTAGAAGGGAGTCGACAAGTTTTGGTGTGTTCAGTGAGGAGGGATGGTAGGGATGTTCCCTATTGGGAGAAAAAATGGGGGGAGGGTGAGGTGTGATGCCAACGGAAGGGGACGGGTGATCTGCAAGCTATACGGGAAGGGGGATAGGTGGATGATGCATAAGGGAGGGATGCTAACAAAATGGTAAAAAACATAAAAAATAAACTAAAAAATAAAATAATAATAACAATTATAATTATAATAATTAAAATACTAATCCTCTTAATAATAATAATAATAAACTTTATAATAAAAAACTTAATAATAATAATAATAACAAGCTTAACAAGAATTATTTTCCTAATAATAATAATAATATTATTATTATTATTAATATTAATATTCCAACACTAATAATTCTAATAATATGAATATTAATAATTTTATAATAATAACAATATTAATGATATTAATAATAATACCGTAATTAAAATATTAATAATAAAAATAAAAAAATTGAAATATTCTTTGAAAATATTATTTTTATTATTATTAAAAAAAAAAATTTCACTTCATTTTTATTATTAAATATTGTTCTCACTTTATCATTCATCCCATTAATTAATTAATAATAATTTTTTGAACACCATGAATACTACACGTTAACCCGACGATGCCACATAACTTTGACCTTGCCCTGCTTGGGCGTCAGATGCTGTCGTTCCCAAAACACTCATGTATTAGAAAAAATGAAAAAATCAAATCAGGCTTGGTCCACACCTCGACAAAATAATACAAAGCACGATAAAAATGATAAAATAAAATTGTTTCAGTAGTCCGGGTGTGAAAATTCTCCCCAACATAATGCTTTCCGCCCTTGGAAAGCCATTCCAAGGTTGATTCAAAAGAAAGAACTGACATTCCATTGCAACACAAGGAGATGCCTAAAATGAACGACAAATGAATAGATTAAAAGGACACCACAAGCAAGAAAAGTGGTTTACAAGTCAAACTCTGGAGGATGAAATGGACTCCCTACCATGATCCAACCACCCCCAAGAGTTCAAACATCTCTAGTTGATCAATTAATTAAAAGGGAACTTTCACAATGTGAAATTAAACCTATGGAGCCAAAACACCCTAGACATCACCAAATGAAACCCACTCCACTTTCCTAAAACAACAAAAAAGATCAACCACATCCCAAAGAACACTCTCGTAATCTTAACTTTACTAATCTGTTGGGCGTGCTCCAATCACAATGTTTACTCTAGATAGAAGATTGGAGTTTAGATAGCTCCGAACGAGACTACCCACTACCAAACCAATCATTAGGAATGAAACCGAATTACTAACATAGGTATTCCTAAGTGGACTCCCTACTATAAGAAAAAACTTAATATCTGAGATAGAACCGAGACATCAATTGTGGGAGGCCCGAATGGACTCCACACCATAATGGATAGACTAACATCATTTCAATCAAGAGGATTCCAGTGAGACCCCTTTTGGGTATCCCTACAATTAGAATCGACCTATCTAACTAACTTGAACAAGCCATCATGGGAGCCTAACATGGGCCTACTTGAGAACTTTCCAACCACCAAATATCTCACTGCACAGGTCCCAATTAATGAAATTCCCAACCAACCAGAAGACACTACATGGTTCACTACTTCCACAGGGCTTACTATATTTAGATGATCCCAACAAAATCGAAATTTAAATGGGCTTACAAGGCTATTCATACATGGACAACCACATAGAGAGTTGCCCCAACTAGGGTACCAGCACTGTGGTTCAGGAAAATGAAACAACCCCACCTCTTTATAATGAAGGAGGATATCATGCAATCATGTTAATAACAACACTGAAGCGAGGTACCCATGCCTCTATCCACCAAATGGGACTATTAGAATGAAACTTCCATATCAAAAGAATATTTGTCCCCATTTTACGACACTAAATACATGAATTGGACTAGGATCCCTTACTCTCTTGGAGGTTCCTGACTATGCACCAACTTCACTATGGGACCTATGGTTGGAGCTCTGTTGATTAAAGTGTCTCCTACATCACAATCATGAATTAAAACCTCTGAACGAAACTCCTCCTACTTGATCCAGAACAAACCATACCGCGATCTATAAATCACCAACAGACACAACAAACTCCAATATCCACTTTCTACCACACGACACCTTTACCAAAAAAAGGGGTTTAAATTTTTAATAAGAACCATCCCTTTCAATCCAAACAAGAAAGAAGAAGAGATGGAACACATGAAAGGAACCTTCACTCAGAATAGATAAATTTGGAGTTTTATGAAGGAAAACACCCATCTTGTTAAATTGGTGATTCTCAGAAGATTGTACCACATTCAACCTTGTGGTTGAATGACAAACTGTCACCAAACATTACAATTTTAAAAAACAAAGGGAACTTGAATTGAGTCCCTAAAAACATGAGATTACTCCTAGCGTCCATAACCACATCTTATACTCTGATTCTCTACACGGGTGGATTAACACAATCTATTAATTAGATGAAGCCAATGAAAGACCCAAATACCCTTTGAAATTGAATCCATCACCAAAAACTCCGAACATTTTCCATCTTTACTCACCGTAATTCCTTTCAAAACATAAAAATAGGTCCCTTAGTAAAAACAATCTCAAATTAAGCTTTGGTCACCACACAACTCAAGGAGGCCAAAATTTCCTTCAACTCCTCTTTCATCTTCTTCCTGCTACAATAAGAGTCTCTTATCTAAAGAAAAATAGGGACAGACTCGACCCTAAACTCTAGAAAAATGTTTTTACTTTGATAAACTAGATGATTTTCCAATGAAGAATCACCTGTAGCTGCACATAAATTGCACTATAACACTTTATGGGGGCATACACTAGCCAATGAGGAAAATTTAAAAGGACATAATCAAATAGGTGCATTGGTCAAAACATGCCACAATATAAAACCAACCACACAAGGGGAGACACCACAATGGAATCCCGAAACACTTCCCTCAAAGAGAACACTAACCACCACTTCAAACCAACTCACCAAAGATAAATAAACCCGAAACATTGTCAAAAAAGAGAGGTTTTCAAACTCAAAACACCCAACAACAATATTCCCAAAACACAAAAACGCACAAGACAACACAGGAGGAAATTAATGTTGGCGGGTGACTTGAACATATGGTTGGTGACCATATGTCAATCACTACACCATCATAAATATTTTTCTAGGGAAATTTCCCCAGCTCCACATGGATTTCCAATCCATGTGATCTCACTGAGTCCATTGACATAACTCTTTCTTCCTTTCCCAAACAACAAGCTACCACAAGAACCAAGGAACTCAGATAAAAACCGACATCCCAGGGTAACTCAAGTCTCATGACAAGGTGTGCTATTCTAGCATTGTACTTGTAACCAAAACAACATGTTTTGACAATAATAACTCTATTATACCTAGAATCTTTCTAAGTAACATGAACAAAAAGAGTTTGACCTCCTCTAATACCATTTTTCCACGAACCAAGGCAGGTCACCATCCAACCCAACACCCAACACGGTCCGTGGAAAGTCCTGATGGGTGTTCCAGATCCCCATAGTCTGGAACGAGTTCCTAGGTATCAAATAAACACTTGGGATCTATTTACTCATTAAAAAATAGAAAATTTAAAAAATAAATAAATTTAAATTGAGAAAAATAGGTGAATACGAGCAGTAGAAAACAAAACAAAGGTGTCCAGCTAAACATATCTCCATGTGACATCATGGGTCACCACAAACACAAAGACATGCTCATTTCAAGAGTGATCCAAAACCAGAACCTGAAACTAAAAAGAAAAATTAGGCATGATCACTTAGATGCTCAGTATGAATTCTAAAATAAAACAATTCCTTATGCCATTGTCTTTAATAAGAAATCCAATCATGCTATTTTTAAAATAAGACTTAATATAATAATATTTTTCATTATTTTCAAATCCAAGTCACAAGTTTTAAACATTAAGGAAAGTGATTATATTCCACTATATTTCCAAAATAATTTACCAAAAATGAATTAACATTTCAAAATGAAAGGCCAACAATTAAAATTAAAAACATGGATTTTAGAAACAAGGAAATAATCTTGAAGCAACAAAGAATTGGAAATAATTTCCCAAACAAAATGTCATAAGTGAGAACCATAGTAAATAATTATAGATAACTAGCACAAATGGGTCTTCTGGAACCTTTTAACTTAGTGAAATTTAGTGTAAAAACCATGACTAACTTATGTGGTATAGAAACCAAGACCAACTGATGTGGTATTGAAAACATGACCAACTGTGTTCTCATGCACAATCCACTAGTAGGGGACATCCCTATCACCATAGTGGTCTCCAATCATAATACAGATATTTAGTTTTTATTTTATTCTTCAATCATGTTTGATGAAAATGGGATGAACCACTTCCATTACATTTGGCGTATTAGTCATTGTTTTCCAACTTAGGTACTTGGGGTTACCTATGTTCTCTATTCCAATTGGTGGTGAGATTTTATCAAGAAAACATCTATGAACTCACAAATTTATTTATCCAAAAACACATTCAACAACCCACCAATGATCTATCTCCTTAATTGTATTCCCATATTTTAAATCACACAACAATGTACATGCCTTTACACTAGGCATATATCACAAATCACACTGTAACACTTGAATCACATTTCTAAAATTAAGAGGAATGCCTCAAGGGGGTTTTCCAATTTCTCAAATCATTCTCAAAGGTCCAAATGGGAATCATTTCTTTACAAGTAATTTTAACATTTTGTAAAAAATTATTTCTCAACACCTTGATGTTCCAAAAATTGGTTATAAGAAAATTTGCACAACCAAGGCACCACACATTTGAAAGTAAGATAGAAAATGTGTTTAAATATATGAAACCCATTAAATAATCATTACACACTAAAACCATTAAGGAATCCACTTTTAAATATTTAATATTTAATATCAATTGAGAATTAAAAATACCTCACTATTTTTAACAAAGTAAAAAAATGTTTCAATTTGAAAAACATCCGCTGGAGCTTAGAGAAGTGATGTAAAAAAATAAATAATTGTTTATAACAATCATAGCCTAACCATATATCAGGAAAATAATATATTAATACCAAAAATATTTTTAAAATAACCAAGAAATTGTATATTTAAAATTAATGGGGCTAGGCATAGGGATCATACCTCAAACATGTCGTTCCTTGATGATGACGACCCAAATTGACCCTTCACACTTGCACACAATTTCATTTATACACATATATATAAATATAAAACTACCCCTAGCTTCATTGAACATATTTCCTATAACATGAGGTAATGTGTACGAATAGGGAATATATATATATATATATATATATATGCCTTACCTATGCGAGTACATATAGGTGTTATTTATACCTGCAGCCTGAAACCACATAAATGGGACCCAACACACTCTAGAAAAATTTACCAACAACTCAAAACACCATGGAAAAGACCCATTAATAACCCAAAACTATTTTTAAAACAACTATTACATATTTTAAAACAATTTAAAAGTTAATAAAAAGTAAACAAAAATTCCAAGAACTTCAAAGAAATCAATCTTTTTCAACAAAACAAACCATCATTCATTTTACTCTCACAAAAATACCTTTTCAAATTTTTTATCAACACTTGCATGATTCAAAAATATCCCTTTTTCAAGCATAATAAATATTATACAATTAATCACCCAATTCTACTAGCCAAACCCTTTTATAAATCCACACATAAACTAGAACCAATCCCAAAACATGCATTTCATCATTTAAACCATTTTCAATTTACATTTAGAAATGTACAGAAAACCAAACATTCCAAATTATGAATTTCCCTCTAAAAAACTACACCCAAACACATTATTACCATAAGTGACCTTGAAAATGTGATCCAAACCCTTTGAACAACCCATAAGACCCTTTTTAAGAAACATTACCTTATCACACACACAAAACATGACCTAATATTTCATTAAAAATCCATTTCTAATAAATAAGAATGAATTTTTTTTAAACACACAATTCACACCACTCAAACAAAGAATAGAACACATTAAAATAAATTTAACAAGAAAATTATATCATCAATAAATGTTATGGCATGTAACCACCTACATCAGGTGAAGAATTTTCTGGAAAAATGGTGTGAAGTCCATCTGTACCTAAACTGCACCATAAACAAGACAAGACAAACCCTAAAAAATAAAATTTAACCAAAACACTGACATTAAACCCTAACCCAACCAAATCCCATGAAATTGGAATTAAAAACCCCTACAATGAGGGAGGGGTTTACCTGAAAGGGAGGCTGCCAAAGGGTGGAGTTGCAGCTGCCAGAAGAGGGGTCGACGGGGTCATGGTCATCAGAGTTGTGCCAACAGTGGGGGGGGGGGGGGGGGTGACGGAAATGATTGAACAGTAGTGGGTGCATTGGATTGGGTTCACCAGAAGGGAGTCTGGATAGCGGTGGTGTGCACAGTGAGTAGGGTAGGTTGGGAAGCACGCTATAGGGAGAAAAATTGGGGGAGGGTGAGGCCCAATGCATATGGAAGGGGATGGGTGACTACCATATTGATGGGAAGGCTGATGGGGAGACGACGCACAAGGGGGGAGGAACCCTACCAAAAGTAAAAAACATAAAAATTAAAATTAAAAAAAACTAATCATAATAATGATAATTATAATACTTAAAATACTAATCCTCTTAGTAATAATAATAATAAACTTTATAATAATAATCTTAATAATAACAATAATAAGATTAATAATAATATAACACTAATAATGATAAAAATACTAATATTAATTATTTTATAATAATAAAAATATTGAGGATATTAATAATAATATCTTAAATAAAATAATAATAATAATAGAAACATTATTAGACAATATTATAATAATTATTATTATTAGAATAGTTTTTTATTCACTTCATTTTTCTTATTTAATTTTTTTCTAAATTTATCATTCATCCCATTAATAAATAAATTAATAATAATTTTTTTGAGCTCCAAGTAGGCTGCCTAATAACCCAGTGAATCTGTATGGCTTCGATCGTGCCCTAACCAGGAACCAGATGTGGTCATTACTAAAATACTCATGTATTAGTAAAACACAAAAATCCAATCAGGCTCGACCCACACCTCGACAAAATAATAAAAACCCTTATAAAAATAATTATTTTAAATTGTTTCAGTAGTCTGTGTGTGACAGGCCTAGTCAAATTAACTGTTATATAATTAAGAAGGTGTCTAGATTATAACGAGATATGAGTATGATTATCTAGTTTTTTATACACCATATTTGAAATTGTGATGAGATTTTGGATAGACTTGGTATGTTAACACCAAGATTAGAATGTTCTAGTGTGGTTAGAAGGTGATTCATGTGGTGATACCCCATTTTTGAAATTATTGATGGGGTGATATCTATTTCATGACATTTTCCATGGGGTGAGACATGATTCGTATCTTGGTTCAAGTGGTGAATCCTAGTTTCATCGCATGGTTGAAGGGGTGAATCATGTTATAAAATGTTTCATGGCTTGGTTCAGTGGGTGGACCAGTTTTATCTCATTATTTAAGTGGTGAACTCCTATTTTGTAATATGGTTCATGGGATGAATCAAGTGAATAAATATTTCATGATATGTTCTAGGGGGTGAAACATGAAACAAAAACTTTTGAAGGTTCTTCTTGGGGAAAACTATTGGGGAATATAAGGAATTTGGTAATGTGGATATGGTTTATTATTTTGGGAAATACAGGATTATTCTGAGGTTTTTCTAGGACTTTTGGAGAAAATATACATGTATGTGGGTCCTCTATTTAGTAAGGAGATAGTCATCTTCTCTAACTCTGAATCAGATATGAGAAGTGGTACCAACTCTAGAAGGTGTTTGGTTAATGTTCATACATAGTGTGTTGTGAACCATGTCGAGAGGTTTGTTGGACCAATGTGAATTTATTATGGTAGGTGATCTGAATGATGGGGAATACTGTGGGTCAGAAGCGGCCATGAAAAATTTAGGTTCTATAGTGGGTAGATCTATAAAACTACCGATTATTTGGTTCCTAAAAAAGTATGTTGGAGAAAAATATGGTTATTTGGAAGCACCATCTAGGGGTATAGTGATGGTTATATGCGGTGTCTTGGGTTTTGATGAATAATACACCTCGTGTTAGGAGTGGCATAATGGAAGCTCAATCAGTGCTTCAGAGTGGAACACAGTGAATTAATCTAAGTTAATAAACATGTGTAGGTTGGGTTAATTGGGCAAATAATCAATGAGGCTTCTCAGAGATGAGAATATTTATGGAGGTGTGTTGGTCAGATCCTATGTCCGTACAGGTTGAAAATTATTGGGAATATGAATTTTCTCCATTAGTGTGTGTGTTTTTGAAATCTAGAAATTTTAATGAGGTTCCATGAATTTAATATATAAAAATTTTATTTTTTTCATGTGGTTTAAGTTTCGATGGAAGGTACGGGGGATGGGGTGAACATTGGAGGAGGAACACGCTTACTTGGATATAGAAAATAGCAACAACAGGATTTTCACAACATGTACAATGACTCACAACATGACATGGATTTATGGGGTAAATTTAGATGAATTCATGACTTGAAATGGGGGATTGGGGGAATGACCCACAAAAATCATAGTGTGAACCCATAGTCCATGCTGTGAAAGTTGGGAAGTTTATTTTATCTTATTTTATTTTTAAGAGGGATCAAACATCTGTCTTCATCAGAAACATGGGATATGTAGAAGGGATCAAATAGATCTTTCCATCCCTTATTTATCATCATTTATTGATGGTTTTGGGTTTCACTCATTGAAATATGTTGGTGTGATATTTCACCACCTTCCATCCACATTGTATCTTTCCCTTCATTCCTAATCTAGGGAGATTATGTTCTAGTTCAAACATTCCGATTTCACTGGAGGATGGTGAAATCAAAATTTTTATTCAAATATTCTTTACAACATAGGAAGAGGTGATCCCTAGATGATATCTTCTTATGCCCTCTTTTGAATCCATTGAGGTATGTAGCCATTTCATTTTTACATAGGGGTTTTCCTGGAATCAATATTGTTGTAATATGGAATCAGTAGAATTAATTAGGGATTTTTTGAATCCTAAATCCCATGATGCATCAAAAGTGTAAAAACAACATTGTCTATGGTTTCAGTGTGGAAGAATGAATTGGTGAGTTAACCAACAATGTTTCATGATTTTATTTCATTAATTAATTATTTATAATTTTTATAATTAATTAATGTGTGTTTCTTGGAATGAGTTATAAGATCGAGTCTTTGATATGAGTATGGTTAGAAAAAAGAGACTCTGGAGGTGTTTTATTGGACATAAAGGTTACTATCAGCACTAGGAATAACGTTGTAAAAGCCATGGTAAAAGGTAGGTGGTCTCATGTACTTTACCTATTGAATATTTCTTTTAATTATTTGGCATGTGGGTTCTTGGGCTCACCATTGAGGATGAAACCCCAAGTTAATTGAATTACCTGAATTATTTTAATTAAATTTTGTAGTAAAATTGAAAGGGGAGAACACCTAGGGTAAAAAAACCACATCTTGATTTCTTGAGACCTCAGACATTGATGGATGAGGCCAAGGCATTTTAACACAGATGGCCTCCAAACGTATGGTGAGGTGAGGTCAACCTATTCTAGGAATCCATTTTATACTGTTCGATAAATCTATTAAGGGTTGTTCCCCATGATTAAATTAATTAAATGAAATATTTAAGTAATTAAATTATGTTTAATATTAATGTTAAATGTCAGGGGTCATGAAAAATCCTAGTGATTTTCTTGACACATCAACCACTATTGGATGATTCTTAGACCCTAATACACTAGTTATCCTATAGGCCTCTTATGAGGTGAGGTTGGATCATGTGACCCTTATACAATGTTGAAGGTCTTGATACATTTAAATAATTCCATTGTGGACTTCAGAGCATTTTAGATCGTCCGATCAAGGATGGGATGAACGACACACTCCAATATTATGTGATTAGAACTAGGTGGACGTAGGCTGATCGAATTCAGGTTTGGTTTAGGGAAATGACCCAAAGTGACAAATAGGGATGAGATGGTCTATTAGTAATATCTTGATTAATTCCAATGTGGTGAGACCCTTTATAGTAAGCAAGGTTATACTACCCTTCTAATGATTCCATGAGATATGATGTCTTATTTCCTTAGATATTAACCTGATATTGTGGATGAGAACGATGAATCATGTTTGGGTGCCTCTAATATATTGAGACTAAGGGGACCCCATGGGTATCGTGTTGACTAACATACTTTGAGAAGTGCATGTATATTGGTTGCATGTTTCAACTTGGAACTCATACCAAACTGGTAATCCTTAGGGATGGGGACAGACATGATGTGAATGGACATTCATATAACCCTTTTTTCCTTTAAAAGTTGAGTGAGTCCTTGTGGATTTTTCAATATGGTTTTTCTACCATTATTATACATAGTTTATAAGGATTTTATTCCTTATTCTGGAGTAGGATACAATTAGAGATACCATAGAGCATGAGCCATTGTGGATTTGGGGCTCAGATATTATGGGGGCTGCCCTGGATTAGGAGCCCAAATGATTTGGGCTCACAATGATATAGAGATCAAGAAATGACTTCAAAGGGGTTTTGTATCCTCAAATTCTAGGAATATGATCAGAATATAGGTGGATACATCCTTGAATTCATGAAGACCTTATGATATGACCTGACATCTGAGGGGATAGTTATATCCTCAGAGTTGAGGAATCTAATCAGACCACCATGGGATGCATCCCTAGAGTCGTGAAGACCTCATGATAAGAAATGATTTCTAGGGGGTATGTTCTTAGATTCAATGAATATAGTTATAATATAGTGGGATGAATCACCAAAATCCTGAATACCTCATGATATTACATGAATACTATGGGGAAAAGTGTATCTCTAGAGTTGAGGAATTTGATTGGATTGGCATGGGAAACATCCTTGGTGTCATGATGAACATTGTGGTGGGACTTCTTGGGGAGGGAGATCGTATCCCCAGATTCAAGGAATATGAATGAAATTATATGGGATGTATCTTAAAAATCATGAATACCTCATAATATGACATGAACAATGGATGAGGGTAGTATACCCTCGAAGTGAAGTAATGTGATTGCACGTCCCTTAGATAAATCCACAAAGTCAAAAAGAAATTAGATGTATACCATGTATTTGGATTCTTCATGTTTTTTGGTAGGTGTGGTCATCAAGATGTACTCATAGAAAGTCTAGAATTGACTGAATTAGGTGGGATTGATCTAGGTTATATACCTAAGGATCAGTAATAATTTCATTTACTTATATATTTTTAACTATACTTTACTTCATATGGGAAAGTCACATGCACATATCACTACACATATTGGTTAGTTTGGGACCATGTTGATGGTTCCCTACTGAGTTTTTCAATCATAGCCTACTCAGGTTTCCACTAAACCTTGGTACCCGAGTAGAATTTCACATTGTTACAGACAAAGGTTGGGATAAGTCCAGATATTTTATAGTTGAGCATGATAGATTAGATTTTATCATCAGATTATATGTTATTTGTATGATATATATTATAGATAAATTTTATATATTTCATGTATTGTAGTATTTATCCATTATTAGAGTAGTGGGAGGATAGTTGTATGTATGGAATGGCTTTTTGATCTTTTATTGCATTTCATGAATTATTTCTGTTTTATTTATTCTTCCCACTCGAATTATTAGTGTATGGTATTTGGTTATTTTATATTTTATTTCTCACCTTGATATAGGGGGTACAGTTTCCTAAAATACTATATTATACCCCCACTTCTTATTAGTAACCTCTAGCATAAATATAGGTGTTTTTGAGTTCATGTGGTGAACCGATTCGACTACTGGTTATAGAGTTATATGGGGGAGTACATTATAACCAAACGACCATAAATCAGTAAACGATAAAAAAATACCATTAATTCATTAGAAATTAAGGGTTTTGTATTAAAACAAATCCTTTCATATATAGAAAAGAAAATGTAAGAGAAATAATAAAAATAATTTCATTGTAACTTTGTGTAACAACAAAGTTATAAATCACTTTAAAATTTAATTTCATTATTTTATGAAAATAATTCTCTTTTCTTTTGAAACACATTAAATAAAAAATTAAAGAATATTTAAAAAAATATTTTATTTGAAAAAAAAAGAAACTTATAAATTAATCTTCAAATTAAATAGCAATTATAATGGTGATAAAATTTATTTCATGAGTAAAACGTTAATATGAATACTGTTTTTACACTATGGTAGAGAAATTGAAAATCAACTCATATAGAAAACTTCAAAAATATTAATTTTAATAATTCTTAAATAACATTAAAAATAATTGAAAAAAACCTTTAGGAACATTTTAAAAACAAATAATATCATTTTTTAAAACCTTTCAATGAACCTCTATATAGAAGAAAAAGAGTTGTGAGATAAAACATTAAAACAAGATTTCAAAAACATTCACTTAAATGTAAATTACTTATTGAATCATGATCCAAAATGAAAAAATGGAATATAAATATGAAAAAACTAAATTAGAGGAAAATATATGGGGTTTAATCTATAATTATCTTATAAATTTCTAAAGTAAATATAAACATAAACAATATCTAAATAAAATTATATTGTAACATAAATCCCTTATTTCTTTAACAACTTCTGAATCAAAACCTATTAAAAGATAAAAATGAAATCAAAGACATTTAATAACATTAATAAAGAGTAATTAATTATATAACATGTTAAAGGGGTATTATATCCACCCTTTAATTGATATTTACTCCATAATGTAAAACACGACTCATTGAAGAGGGAATGAGATGAAATTACCCTTACCACAATTCCAAAATGCTTCGTACACACTCTTATCCCCCTATATAATAATTTTAAATTTATTATAAATATATAACATAACCATATTCATAATTTTAATACCATATATGATTCACTTATGACATCTCATCAACAATTAATTAACAATTCTTTATTATAATTATCTTTCATGTGAAAACTTCTCTATTTCCCATAGATGTTTCAGTTTGAAGATTCTGATTTTTACATCTTGGT
Source organism: Viscum album (assembly GCA_963277665.1). Lineage (NCBI taxonomy): Eukaryota > Viridiplantae > Streptophyta > Magnoliopsida > Santalales > Viscaceae > Viscum > Viscum album. The sequence goes on from OY728139.1 coordinate 103,129,509, forward strand.
CATGGTTTAATTGTCTAAAAAATAATAAATGATTAATAATTTTAATATTTATTCATTAAATAATATATTATAACCATCCATATATGGTTGTGAAAAATAATTAATTTCATCACTTTATAGAGATGAAAATTCATATATACTCACGATTGTTGTTTCCACTTTTAGATGGATTGAAAGAAACTAAGTTAAATAATAATTAAAATTTATAGAATAGTTATTATATCATATATAAAATATATATTCATAAAATATATCTTTATTAAAATCCAAGTAAAACATAAATGAGAAAATAATCTCATCGCTTTGAGGAGGTGGCAGTCCACACGTACACACGATCAATGATTTAATTTCCCATTTGATGGAAAAGACGATGAATAAGTGGTTTTACATAAACATATTAAAATTTAATTATATTTAATATAATTATGTTATTATATCATCATGTTAATAGTAAAATTTGAGGATGTAGAAGAATAAATAAATTTAAATAACCTGGTTAAAGTTTATATCTCTTCTTTAGAATCAGACTTTGGATAACACCTTAATCCTTCTTAGTATGATCTTTGGGAAATAAAATAATATCTATATTATGAGGAAGGATTATATAAATATATTTTTCTATGGATTATTTTATTTAATTATATCAATGTTTTCAAATATGAGTGGAGATGATGTTCCTTTTATAAGTGAGGTGGGTGGAAAGCATATAAATACATAAAATATTAATATATAATATATATATAACTCATGTAAAATAGATTAAATATTAATTTAATTCTAAGATAAGGAGGATAATGTATAAATATAACAAAAAAATAAAATTTATACATGTTTATGATCCATTTGTAAACTTATGCTTTGGTTCAACCCCCTTGTTAACCATGTTTAACTTTAACCATTATTACAAATTTTCCACTCTTTAAGAGTCGTGAAAGTCATTTTAAAAATTAAAATTGGAACAAAAATGAACCATGAATGATAGGATACAAAATATTCCATCCAATTAATTTAAAAAAGGATTTATATAAATTTATGATGATTTAAAAAAAATAAACATTAAATAACATTCAAGGTCATTTTCGATACTATTCATATATCTCCACTTTAAACGCATCAGGTTAAAAATGGAATTAAAATATAAAATACTTCACCATTAATTATAAATTATAATTATCTAATAAATTCTTGGTTAACCATTACTAATCCAAAAAATATTACTTTTAATCAATTAAAAAAATTATTTAACTTTTATATTGCTTGCACAAGCATTGTGTAAGCATTCAAGACAATTATACTCTATCTAAAAATTAAAAAGAAATTAATATAATAATTAAATAATTAATATTAAAAATAACCATTTATTAACATTAATATATTTTTTAACCCTACGAAAACATGTTATATATATTAAAAGAACGAGAGTGACATTTTTAATTTTGGTTTACTTGAAATAATATTAAGGTCATAATTAATGGAAAGTGACACCAAAATATAATATCTTAAATTTTTGGATTATTATGGTATAATTCACTACATAAAATTAAATAAAGTATGATTTTTCGTTGATTTTGAGACCTTAACCCATATATTAACCTTAATTAACATGGTTTCCCTATTTTCACGGTGATAAACATTTACCATGATTACTGTTAATTATGACTAAAAATGAAATTTAACTCTTTAAAAAAATTGATCCTATTGATGAAAATTATTAAAACCTTTTTTAATGATTAATTTTTTTTTAAATTTATTTTAATATAATTAAGGAAAACACATCAAACACAATTTCTTGAAAAATGGGTTTTAAGCCAAAAAATAAACTTATACCAAATCCAATATAATTATGATAATTATTGAATTAATTATAATATTTTTAATAAATTTAATGTTATTTTATGTTAATAACAAATCCAAAATGGCATGGTACTTTTAAATTAATTGATTTAAAGAAAAAATGGAATTTAAAAAAATGGTATTTTCACTATTCATTAAACAATCAATCATTTCAAAAAAATATCAAAAATTAATCCTAATAATATGATGAAATCATAATTTATGAAATTATATCCATTTTTTAAAATAAAATTTATAAAATTAGAATAAACTAATTATAATATCCACACATAAAATGCAATAAAACCCATTTTTGAAGAAAATGTAATTTTGAAGCATCAATTAATTTGTTCTCATTACTTTCATCGTAACCATAATTGATTGAATGTTAATTAATTAAATTGGGTATATAATATAATTATTTTATTAGATGCATTTATCAATAATATTCTAATTACACTACTCAAATAAAAACAGTTTTATGAAAAATATTTCCTTCACATTCAAAAGATCTTATCTTCATTTATAACCCATTGATAACCAATGATTAATTAATAATTAATTTTACCAAGGAAAAAATTTCAAACTATTTTTCAAAATATGGTTATTTTTATTAATTGAAACCAAACCAATTACTAGTTCATAATGGTAATAATTAAACAATAGTATGTCGGGGTTCATTTATGCTTGTTGTTGTGTGTGGTGTACGCTGTCAAACATAGTGTTCTTTTGAAAAAAAATATAAACTAAAATATTAGGTTATTACACCAAACGTCTAGTAATAATAATATTTAAAAATTAAACCTATGATCTTATTTACAATATATCAACATTTTTCTATAAAATTAAATTAACGGTGTGCATTGCATAAATAATTAAATAATCAATTTTAATCAAAATGTGAAAAACCAAAATCTTCTTTATTCAATCCAAACATCCATCCAATGGTCTACACCACAATACAAACATAATATACCTATCAAAAATTTTATTTGGGGTTGTTTACTATATTAAAATTACCATTTTACCTCTATTCAAATAAACATTAAAATTCATATTTTCACTATAATCTTCCCATATAGGTTTATTAAATAACATAAAAATATTATTTAATAAATATACACACTAATGAATCTAATGGAATTAATATATGTCTCAAATTATTTTTATAGTATAATTCATTCTCAATTCAAATATGGTTCACTACAATTTATCTATATGAAATGATGCTCACCATTACCCTGAGTCAATATACTCTGTATAGTGCAATATCTAGTCTATGTCCTGCCTCCCTGTCTGGTTAATAAAATGTTTCAATATTCTCTGTCTTGGACTGGAGGGAATAATTTGGACATATCTAAACTGTATCATTACACTATCAGGGTGGTGCCACTCAAAAAAATGAAAATTTATACAAGTCACTAAAACCATAGAATCATTAATCCCACAATGCGATATATAGAGAATGAGACAAATAGAGTCCAATACACATCTCATAAAACCAATAATGATAAAATAAAGTATTTAATTAAAATTTATATGAATCATTTTCAAAATCACAAGTTTAATAAAAAATAAATTATATATGCATCACTAAATAATATTCACTATTGTATGAGTCGTTATTCTACCAAGCTACATGTTGAAAACATGATATAATGTTGTGCCTAACTCTAACTATAATATATAGCATGAAAATGGTATCCTATAAATAATTTTTTATTTTGTTAATTATAGATACATTAAAAATATAAACATACCATCATCCATATAGGATGTTGTAAGACAACTCTATGGGAATCATTGTATGAGAAACAATAAGCACTAAGAAAAGGAGGAACTCACATGCACAAATTTTAATAGGGATGACACATGCCCTAATATATTTTTATTTTGAAAAATATTTCATGAATAATTATCTATAAGTATACACTAATAATGTATAGGCCCAAGAATGATCAAATTCCTTAGGTATGTTTTGATAAAAAATGTGAAAAAATGTGCATTTAATGATTAGCACATTATTCCCTATCAATGTGTCATAAGATATATGCATTTGAGATGCACATGACTATTTTCTTAATAGTTTCCTTAATCAAATTTGTGATGTGATCATAAATACATCCCACGTGAATATGGATTCCATTAATTTTTGAAGTGGATGATAAATAAGATATAACATTTCTCTATGAGTGGGTCTCATAATTAAGACAACATAAATGAACGACTCAATATATATGACACATCCATTTGGTTGATAGTCAGGACACCCTCACACAGGTGAAGTATGTGAGTCTCATACCTCTATCCATCGACAAGGGAAGTAATAATATGGTGGTCAAAAAATATTAAATCACACATAGTTACTTTATACAGAAACTTTTGGCACTGATATGGGATGAAAATAGGGTGAGGTGACATTGTGATAATAATGGAGGGACCTCCACACCCTAATCTAAAAACTTTCATGCCTCTTATGCACATCAAGTGACATATGTTTCTGATACTCAATGACTAACTTAACATCATACATCATTATATATAAATATTAAATAAATTTAGATTAAATAAGTAAATAATTTATCAAGATACATGAGTTAGGGATTATTTGTTAATGAGTTTATAAGTTAATGAGTAAGGAAGTTAGGTTATAGGTAAAGGAATTTATGGTATGAAAGTTAGAGGAATATAAATTTAGGAGAAAATGTGATTAAAATTTTAGTATTTATGGTTTATGAATTTGTATATATGATATTGGATATATGAATATATAGTTTAAGATTTAAAGAACCATAGATTTAGGAGTTAATGGGTTTAAAAGTTAATAGGTATATGAGTTAATCAATATATGAATTATGGAATATATGTTATAAAATGTATCATGAATTAGGGAAATTGTTGGTATCTTGAGTAGCACCATCAAAATTTCATTGATGCACTCCACAATATTTATGGTCATGTGATTATGAACCCTTTTTACATTGTTTTTAAAGGATCACTTATCCTTTAGAATTTGTTTCATTTAGTAAATAACAACTTTTTAATCCCTAAAAATATGATCTAACAACACCTCAAACATTATTTTACTCAGTTTATATACTAGAAGAAAAACAAAAAAATACAACATGAATTTTAAGATGATATTACTCATTTTTTTGAATCGAAACATTCACACCATGATTACATACCATGATTGGTGATGAAACTATTCATAGATTCATCATGAAAGGTCCTAATAACATTACAAGATATGTATCAAATTACAAACTGATGGTATTAATTTTATGGATGAAAAATAACACCATAAATATTGATTGCCTCATTGATTAATCGATTAGGATCTTATAATAAACATATGACTTATATGTTCATGAAATGAATGTTGATGAAGACTAAGAACCAAATACATGAATCATAGCTTTCCTTCAAAATAATCAAAAATTCATGTGTCAAGATAAGGAGATAGATTACCATGTTGTATGGTAGAAATCTTAAGTATTACATTGTACTTTCTATATAAGAATTTTCCATTGATCAGTATAAATTGTTTATATATTATGAAGGTGGAAATGCGTGGTATGAATTACTAAGACAAGATATGACATTTGATATGATACTGATCAACTTATTTATGTTATACACAAATTCGTTTTTGTTAAGATAATATAAAACTTGGTTTTTAAAACTCAATATACACATAAATTACGGTAATAACTGGTAATATACATCCAAGTCCCCATAAAATATCACAACAGACTTTTCATTTTTCAATCCAGGAATTTAAATATTAAATCTAATATCCAATAATTTTTTTCTATTTTTCTTGTATAAGGTACACAATATCATTTTGACATGTCCTAAAAAACTTAAAAATATCCATTGACGAAAATTCAGTATCTAATATCATATAATCCAATATAAGTCCAAGCATTTATATAAGTGTGAGGGGTATCAAACATATAAATATCCCAACCTATACAATTTTTATCACTTATTTACCTTAAGAATAGTCAATAATAATATTTATAGTTTCCATATCTTATGATATACCTTCCTTGTTTTTACACCTCATGTAACAACCCAAACCTTTTAAATAGGAAATTTCCATCTAAATATATAGGTGTGTTATTTAAACATAAGGAATAATTTACCCGATAACAAAAATTAACAATATTTTTTACATCATAATAGAACATTTTGAACAAAGTCTAAGAACACTTTAAAATTTATAATAACACAACATGATAATAATAAAAATTAAATAATAAAACAGGAACATAATATTCTGGTAAATATAGATTCCCAAAAATTATCACAAAAATGATATAACTATAAAAAACCTAAAATTAGTAATATAGTAATCATTTTGAAAATGAAAAATTTTGAAACTTGAGAGGAATTATAGTGAATTATTAATGATGAATATATAACCTATTTATAGGACATGTAAAGGTTATATAATCGTTGTTAATATTTCCATTGGAAAAGTAAAAAACCATTATAATGTAAAATTTACTATTGTAATAGTAAAATAATATTTAGGAAACTTATGATATAAAAATATAATAAATTTATATCATAATTCAATTAAATTAAAATATTAAATAGGTTAAAATAAATATTCGAATTAATGAATTCATAATTTTATTTTTGGGAAAATATTTACGCCTTTTCCCATTTAAATAAAAATTTATGATAAATTTTAAATTTTTAAATAAAATTTTATTCTAATAATTTGGTTTAAAAAACATTAATTATTTTTAAATAAATAATAATATAATTTTATGAGATGATAAGTAATTTTACTAAGGGTCATAAATTTTATTGTGTCATAAAACAAGTATTTTTTTTAATAAAAAATGGATTTTATTAAAAAAAATTATCAAATTTAGATAATCATACTGATAATATGAATTTAATTTTTGTAATCAATATATCAAAATTCGGTTGGGGAAAAGTTTGGGTATTTTTTATAAATAATAAAATACATAGGTGATGTGTAAAATAATATATAAGTAATATCTTTTCTAATAGAGAATACTCTTATTTTTTTTGGTTTCTAGAAGTTATATGAATATTTTAATGTAAATTTTACTATTTAAACACAATACCCATACCATTGAAGCACAAATTTAATCACTATTTGAAGATATGATATTTTATTCTAAAACACCTCTTTCCACCCCTTATAAATACGAACCTTCAATAAAACAATTATCCTCAGAATTTATGTTTCTAAGATAATACATACTCTAAAAAATCCCTCCTTAACTCTCTAAGACATTATCTTTAGGATCTGGAATCATTAAAAAACCACTTTTCAAAGGCAAAACTCAATTAGGGAAGTTGTCCTTTCAATGTATAAGGTAAGAACTCATAATCACTATTTTTCATTTATATTAATTTAAATATTCTTTTTATACCAAATAAACATAATATATAGGTTATATTTAAAAAAAATATATTATGTTAGGCTATTTTAACATTAATATTGAAACCATATAATGAAACAATAGTTTTTTCATAAACAAGCATGAGTTAATGGAAGATATAATCACCTATAATGATGTTCTTTTTAAAACAACTATTACCACATTCATGGATGGCTATGATAAACAATTTTATTGTTAAATACGAAAATAATAATGATAATATTATATTATTTATATTTTTTAATTTTTAAATGATCATAAAACTAAATAAATCAAATTAAGTTCCAATGGCCGGTAAAACTGCCAAGATGAATAAACCATTAAATGATAAAATATTTATTCCATGAATCATGAATATTTAGGAACACTTATGGATATTTGGAACCTTTTAACCTTTTATAATTAAATTAAAAACACATTATCACACTTATGGTGTTATAGATGCATTTGATATGAACTTCCATCATTATCAATGAACAGATGCATCCTTGGAACCATGAAACAATAATCCTTGGGATGGTGAACATAAATATAATGACTTAATAAAATTATTATGAAATAAAATAAAATAATAATAATAAATTAAATAAACATGAAAAATTTTGTCAAGAAATTGTTTAAGAAATTTAGTTTTATTATTCCAAATTTAGACATATTTAATATGTGAGTTGGGACTTGACGTAAGGGAACACCCAAACAACCCTATTTTTATTTTGGGTTTAATTTTTTCTATATTTAATTATATTTATATCTAATTTATTTAAATTTAATTCTTATATATCATTTATATTTTTCATTACATATATACCAAATTTATTTTGCCTTTCTTGTCTACTGATATTCAATTTTATCTGGTTCTTTTCTCATTATTTTCCTTAATGTAAACTTGATTAAAGGGAATTTTTTATTATTTATTCACATTCATGTGCCATAATTTTAAATAATTTACTCTCCCATTATTTCTAAAAATAATCATTATTTTATGGAAAAATATTCTGGTTTATATTTGATTTTAATGAAATCACTATACATTTACCTTCTTTAAAGGTTCTTTCTTCATTTCATAAAGCATCACCTAGGAGGTTCATTTCCATACAGACTTCCAAACTTATTTCATAAGATTTTTTTTCACTTGAACACCATATTCATGAATTACTATTATTTACTGAATTACTAACATTCTAAATGATTTAATCCATTCTTTTATTTTCAATATTTATGATATTTCATTTGGATCTTCTTTGAGATAAGATTATGTATCCCATTTCCTTATCATGCGGTTTCTTATGTATATGATTTATGAATGATTTAATTTTATTATTTAGAACACAAATTCATGTACAAATTATGATATTATGGTTGGTACCATAATTATACATCCCTACAAAGTATTGAGTAATGTTTTCATCTCATTAGATACCATGTATGGTGCATGGGAAATAATTTTAGCACCCTATATTATGTTGGCTTGGATGTGAGCCCTGAAATATTCTTAAAAGGACATATTTTATGCCATTTACACGTTATTAGGGTTCCAAGGTCTTATTATATCATATATATTATGTAACATTCCAACCTGATTCACTTTATAATAGAAAGACCACTTTTCCATGTGGCCACATGTGTGCCACCCCATATGCTAGAGGCTACTGACAAGCAGTGTGTGTATAAGGTATTATCATGAGGATAATATATATTCATATAATAGTGAAAAATGTATAATAAAAAAGAAATATCCATATAAAATGACCAAAGTATTCAGAAAACAATATATAAGAATCAGGTTATAACAACAATTTAAATGTTGTCATGCAAGCATACATCACAATCAATCACCCATTTGTTCGATCACATATAAAAATTAATCAAATAAATGAAAATTAAAATTATTATCTATTAACATCTTTGATACTCTTCATATAACAGTCCATAAATTCCCAAGCTATCATGATCAATCATGAAACACTAGGCCTCTTCCCTACTAGACACTATAAACAATGAGGTCTAATCAGGAATGGAAATCACATGTTCACCCATGCATGTTTTGAGTAAAAAATTATTGGAAACAACCAATGATGTCCCTAAAATAACTAATAAATACTCTATATTCATATAAGATATTCTCATAATAAATAAAATAATCCAGAAGTAATATAAAATATATCACTATAGATCCTTAGGTTCTAATGAGACACTCATAATTAACCATACCTACTTTGAATAGTTACAAAGTTCATTTGATCCATATACCATCATTAGGAACCTAAGAGAAAATATACATTCTCCTTTCCAGAAACATAAGTCACATCTGCATAAACTTGGGTCAGAACCTCCCTTCTATGGAATCATGTAACATGTCATTATAAAACTCAAGGGCATACCTGCTCCTTGTTTAGAAACAAATTTCCTATTATCGGGAAACTAAGGGGTGTACTCTCATGCTACCTATAAATATATATCAAATCATCCAAAAAATCAAGGGAATATCCTATTATATAATGGATCGGACCCTTCTGGCTCATTCCTTTTAGTTTTTGAGAGTTTGAAGGTGTTTTGTATACTAGAGAAGAGTTTATCCACCCTGAGTATCACTATTCCATAACCAGTAAGTGTGATTCTAGCCATTTTGAGTTCCTTGGAGCTGTGGGAATTAAGAAATTCTATTTGGATTTTATTTTTAAATGGTGTCACTATTTAGGAGTTAATTGTGTAGAACATGGAAGAACACAACAAGTGAAAAAGTTATAGTTGGTTGTTTTGTTGGGTGTTTCGTATCATGTAGCGGTATCCTAGAATTTTCCACCATTTAAAGGTAAAATATTTTTCTTTAATTATAGTTGTATCTAAATTAAGTTAATACTAATTTCCTTAATTTTAGGTACCTATTGATGTTAGAGTGCACCATGGTCAGAGAAATGGCTTAATAAGCCCTTTTATTTTCCATTTTTCATATATAATACAATTGTGTAAAATGAGGACCGCTAAAATGAGATAGTTTAACTTTTTTATGGGTATGGTTGTGAGCTAAAAAATATTAGAAGAGACACTAAAATTTTTTATAAGAGAGGGTTGAAAAATAGATTAGGGAGGACTTTATGTTGTGGTCTTCAACATGGAATATCAAAACAGTGATGGATTTATCCATACGCTGTGGTGGTGGTGGTTGTAGTGGTGATTTGGTAATTTTTTTTAAAGATTTCATGAGCTTGCAATGCATGAGGGTTAGGAAAAGATACATAAATGTAGTCAAAACTTCATATCAATAGATATTCCCTCTCATGTGTAGGTATTTATTTGATATAGGTTCGATTTCCCCCTTTAAATCGATCTGTAATGAATTTTAATGGAAATAAAAAATTAAAAATAGGGATTTTATATATGTTATAACTATGATTTAAATAACCATTAATCTTAAAAAATTATAGGATTTCTAAAAGGGTCATAAAAAGGTAATAAATGGAAACAAATTAATTTGAATTAAAATGGGAGTTTGGATGAGTCTTTGGGTATATCTAGGTAACATGATATTTTTAATTTTTAAAAACCATTTTATTATTTTGTTTGATCCACTAGAGTTCTCTTTCATTTCTCTTGAGCCTAAGAAATGAAGGAATCAAAATTGAAACCATATAATCCTTTTTTAATTTGATCTGAGCCTCATCCCATATATTTCCAAACTAGCATATTTTTTATATCTCTTCTATTTTTATTGATACACCTTTTAAAGTTTCATTAATTATGGGTTTCAAGACCTACTCTCTTATTTTGGTGTAAATTATGAGTCTATATTAATTTTTTCATCATTGGGTAATTAATACGAAACAACTTAAAGAAGATAAAATTTTGGAAGTTGAATATATAGAAAGGTAATCATTACGCTTGTATGTTTCTATAAATATCTAAGTTATTTTATGTGATTCTAATATTTTTATTTTATATAAAATAATATAATTTTAATAACTAAAAGAGTAAATTTTTTAGTATATGGGATGAAATTAATTATGAGAATGGTGCGGTATGTAGACCTTAAAAACTCTATGTTTTTTACATTCTAGAAGATAAAGAGATTTTACTATGTTTCATACTAGTTTGTGTGAGCCTATTGATTGATATAATTTTTTCCACTAAAAATAGGTGTTTTTTCTATTTTTTTCTAGAATCTATTTGTATGATTAAATAATAATTAAAACCAATAACTAAATTTTATGTTTTAATAATCATGACTTGAATGATGTTGATATTGGACCATGTCATTTATTTTCTTAAAAATATGTTTATATATTATTTTTGTGTGGTTATGGCTATGATAAATAATTTGATTATTTTTTAGTTTCTCGATTGTGTGGAATGTGGCTGGAATCATGTAATAGTGGGTTGTTAATTAAATCAAGAAACCAGAAAGGATGAAATAAATGGTTGTAGAATAAAAGTGAAATATAGATTTCTAAAATGAATCAATTATGTAAGGATTAAATGTGAGAGATAGTTGATACTGGGTATTCATTAATATTAAATTAAATTTTTTTAAAAAAATAATGGTTAGTGGATGGAAATTTAGAATTTTCTAAATTAAGGAAAAAAATAAAAACATCAGTTGGTTTTCATAGATGCTTGTGTGGTTTTTAGGTGGTTTTTTTAGATTTAGTGTAGTTTTTTATTGGTATAGGTTATAAGATAGTGGTATAAATGAGTTGTTATAGGAATTTTTTATATTCACTACTAGGTCAGGACATGTGTGAGTCTATCTATTCATATACATTATTATGATTTATAAATATACCCATCATGATTTTATTATTTCATACTAATTAAAATTATTTTATTTCTAGATGTCTTCCTTAACATCCAGGTTATTGAGGTAATATGTATAACTAAATCCTCTTCCTGAATCTCCCTTTAACAGTAGGATGGCTATGATGGCCCAAGGTTGGTTTGATGATGAAAGGTGTGGGAGTGTCATGTGGTGTACATGATGAAGCGGTGATTATGGGATGATTGTTATGTGGTGGAGTTCATGTATAGTTGTAGGATGGAATGAGGTTTTTTTCCTTCATGTTAACAATACAATACTACTATGGTTATAAGTTGATGGATGTGTATGTGATGTGATGATATGGTATTTAGTTTTCCCGAATTCCAACATGAGATGTTAGAAATTACGATCATTGTTATAGGATGGGTTATGACCCGACCCACATCAACAAGGGATGGGAGCACGTGACATTCATTTTTGGAGTGTGATAGTGTAAAATTTGTGGATAAGAGGTTATGAGGTTCTTATGATAAAACTATTTTGATTATTATCTTATTATAATTTTATGAAATACTTGGGGAATGAGCCTCAGTGTGGTTAAAAATGTGTATTTGACTTAATAGGTTCATGTTGGTTCTACTCATTACTCACTGAAACATTAATATGATTTTCCCACATTTTCATCAGAGGTTATGAGGAGAATCCTACTGATTATACATATTTTACTCAACCTACATAAATATAAACTATTTCTCTTATATTTAGGAGGGTTTTAGTGATTGAGATTGAGCCGACTAGTTTTAAGATAGAGATACTATTTGGTTCTATTAATCAGGAGTGGTTAGTTTTTTATTTTTGGGGTTCCTTTTTGTATAACAAGTCTTCAATTATTGTGTTTATTTATATGGATCTTGGTTAATTTTATATAGTGTAGTAATGATCAGGTTTTCTCCTCTAATACGTTTTGATCAACTTATATTATGAGGGTAATGTCTTCTATTGTGTGTTTTTACCATTGGTTATATTCACCAAATTAGAGCCTATTGGATGAGGGGGTGTCATGAAAAATTAGTATCAAAGCGGATGGTTGAGAGATAGGATAGATATTGGAGTTAGGAATATTAAGTATTTCATGGTTTGGTAGGGAAATGGTATTAGTTGAGCATAGCCTATTTTTCTTGAGATTTAAAAGAAAACCTTAGAGCTATTGTTAAAATTGTTTTAGAGAATGATTTAGAAGATAGTCATTTAGATGTTTTTCTTCAATTATAATATTTTTAATTCATGGGATTTAAGGAATATTTTTCATGTTTTAAAATTTAATTTTTTAATGTCTTTTCATGAATTCCTTAAAGTGATTAAAATTATAAGGGTTCCTGGATCAATTTACTAGGCTGTATTTAAGTTAAAATTATTGTTTCGACTATGTTTAATTTGTTTAGTATAGTCCTTATAATTATGTTGAATTTATTTTTGATAAATTAAATCATGATAGTTAAAATATTATTTATAATTCATGACATGATATAATGTTTAGTATACCTTAAATGATATACCTTGATGGTTTTAATTTTTGGATAAATACAAACTAATTAAAAATCTTTTTTAAGCAAGTTAAAAAAATTAAAAAAATTATTTTTAAAAAAATATTAATACCTTGTTAATATGTTTTCATGGGACATTCCTAAAAGATTATATTTTAATGAATAATTTTTCTATAAGCTTATCAACTAAACATGATCATAAATATTTATTATTAATTAAGTTTTTTTTTTGGAATAAATTTTTTAGCCATCTTATTTTATATTTTAAAATTTCCGAAGATGAGATATTACACCACTTAATAAGTTGAATTGGTGATTTTATAATTTCATGGAAAAATGTTTCCCTATATAATTTTTTATTTAATTTTAGTAAGGATGTGTCAATTTATTAATTTAACTAACCCCATTTCTTTGATAATAAGGGAGAATATATTTTGATAGAAAATCACCCAAATGTATATTTTTAAAGGTAGGAGAGGGACTAATCAACTAAAGTGATATTCATATTTCAGTAGCATAAGGTTCTAAAGTTCATGGGCATAGCATTAGGTCCCAAATCTGAGGAATATATGGAATATTTTGAGGTATCCTTCAAGTTTAAAATCAACCAATACATGTTTCGAGTTACCTTATTAGTGGGTATGATTCATGGGGAAGACTATAGGTAGTGGAAGGTATATCACGGTCTGATAGTGGGAATATCCTAGAAAAACATCGTTGTATTGAACAGGGATGAGTTCTTTCATTAAGAGAGGGCTCATGCTGCTAAGGTTGGGGGTGACACTTTTATTTGTGGTTATTGGAACAAGTAGAGGATGATTTAGGTAGCCACTTATGACTTGTGTTTAACACTAGTATTGGGGTCCTCTCATCTCTATGAATTATGTACAAGGTGGTATGAGTTGAAGTGTTTATGATGTGATAGGGAATTGGCAGTCCAAGTTCCATGTGTTTTATAGGGTTATTGGATTTCAATAATGTATTTGGTTATTCTCAATGATAACTAACTTTTTATTTAAAATGTTTTAATCAAATCATCCTTTTTTTAAATGATATCTAGGATTTTCTATTGATTTTTTATGCTTTTACAATTTATTAATGAGTTTTTATTGTTTCCCATGTTGTTACGATCATGGTTGTCATTCCTTGAATTGTGTAAGTATTTTGGTAGTGAAACTTCTTCCATTTTTGAGGTGTATTCTAAGAAGAATTTTGAGGATGCTTATGTTATAGGTTATCAATTCCATGACCTTCTTAGGTGAAGATCATGTTCAGGTTTTAGTGAGATATTTGAGGAGTGTCCCATGAGGTGGGTTTTCATACCATCCCTCCACTTTTATTTTGGTCTAGTTTTTATTTTCAAGGATGTTAATAGTTTCATAGGCATATAGTGTCATGTCCTAGACCCTTCCAGCTTGTTACTTTTTATTTCTGAGAGTTTGGAGGAGTTGAGGAGGATAGGTAATAGTCTTTCTATCTTGTAGACCACTATATTGTAATAATATGAATATTGAAAATTGTTTTGAGTATCTTGGAGCTATTACCATTGTAAAATCCCATATATATATTTTTTTTGTAGAGTATGGGTGTTTTAGAGTTGTCCATATAGTTATTAGTGTAATATGATGAGTGAAATAGCCATGTTTATTTATGTGGGTGTTTCATGTTATGTAGAGGTAGATGATCCTTGTCATCTATGTAAAGGTAAATTTTTTTACCTTAACATGAGTTTTTGTAGAATAAATTTAGGACTGGATACCTTCATATGAGGCACCACATGATTCTATAGTGCACCATATGTAGTGAAATGGCTTAAAAAGTCATTTTAGTAGCCATTTTTCATGGATAATCCACGTGTGAGAAATAAGGAAAGTTAAAATGCACCAGTTTTTGTATTTTGACTGGAATGGTGGGGAATTATGGTGGAAGTTGATGATATAGAACCTTTCATTCTAGTGAGGGATACAAAGGTTACCATGGGGTACCTACACTGTGGTCTTTGATGTGGATGTTCAAAGAAGTGATGGATTTTTTCCTATGACATGATAGAGTCCATGGTTGCAGTCAGTGTAAGTTTATGAAGCTCACACGAGGGTGAGTTTCATGGTTTTTAGGATGATCCATAAAAATATAGTCAGACATTCATTTCCATATAGATTCCCCCTCACGTGTTAGTAGTTCTTTTATGTAGGATAATTCACAATCCCCCTTAAATTGATTTAAAAAAAATTAATGAAAATTAATGGAAATGATAAATAAAAACTATGGATTTATATACATTATAATGAAGATGTAAATAAAATTTAATCATGATAAATTATAAAATTTGTAAAAGGTTCATGAAATTAATATTGATAAAAACTAATTAATGTGAATTAAAATGGGTGTTTGGTCAAGTTATAGTGTCATATATTCTTAAAACGACATCTTTAATTTAAAAAAAAATTGTTTCTTCCTTCATTTAATACTTTATAGTTCAATTTCATTTATATATATACTCAATGGTCAATGAGTCACCATATCATCTTTCTACTATTTGATCCAATCCCCCTCCAATGTATTTCTAGACATGTGATTTTTTTATCTCCTTTATGTTTGGTGCTACAATGTGTAATGCATCCTGATGTAAGTTATTTAGGACCTTCCCTCTTATTATAGTGAGAATTTTGAGTTTATCATGATTTTTTCTTCATTGTGTAATTATTATCAGTCAACTTAAATAAGATAAATTGTAGGAAGTTTAAGATAAAAAAGGGAAGTGTTGTGTAATTACTATTCTATATTATCCACATCAATTTATGTGTTATTGATGGTTTCATTTTTTTATGAAATAAAATATTATGAATAAATGAACCATGAATTTTTTTTGTTAAAGTGGATGAAATTAATTATGAGAATGAATTTTGAAGTGATCCTTTAATATCTATGTTGTGTTTAGCCTTCTAAAATTTAATGTTCTCATACTATCTTTCTGGATTTTTTGTTTGAGCCCCTTAATTGTTGTGATATATTTTACATTGAAAATATGATTCTTGGATATGTTTTTTGGTTGGAATCAATTTTCATAATTACATTATAATTATGTGTTGTAAATGCATGATTTGTTTGACTAATTTTGACCTGAATGATGTCGATGTTGACCCATGTAAAATATATTATAAGAAATATTTTTGTTGCTTATTTCTATATGGGTTTCAATGTGATAAATGATATGACTGTGTTGTAGATGTTTAGTAGTGTGGAATTATTATATTATTAGGTAATGTTTGGCTGTTAATTTAATTAAAAATATGGTATTTCTAAAAAATGGATGTAGATTGAAATTGGAATATAAATGCTGAAATGAATGAATAATGCTAGGATTAAATATGGTTGATGACTAAGAATGATTTTTCATTAAATAGGGAATTAAATGAATGAACAAAAAAATATTTTTTTGTGGAAAAAATATATAATTTTCTAAATAAATTAATAAAGGTTGAACAAAAGTTGGTTATTATGGTTGTGTGAGTCATTTTTGGATAGTTGTGTTGTAGAGGAAGCGTGGTTGTTTATGGGTGGTGGTAATGAAATGGTGGGATAGATGAGTTGTTATATGAATGTTTTTTTAAACCCTTAGGATGAGATCTATGTGGATATATCAATACATATATATTATTTGTGATTTCTAAATACACCACCTTGATCCAAGCAGTTATACATATGCCAAATGCCTTGGTTACTGGTCTTTTCACCAACATCCCTGTTGGCGAGGGATGGGGAATAACTACCCCATCTTCCCCACTCCCCTATAATAGTAGACTATATCTTATTACATGAGTTAGGTATGGTCATGGAAGGTGTGTGAGTTCCATGTGATGTAGTTGATGAAGTGGTGATGATGGACTGATGGTTATATGGTGGAAGTTGTGCATTGTAGGAGGAGGGAACGAGGTTGATTTCCTTCATGTTAATAATACAATAATTCTTTATTTCTATGTTGATGAATTTGGTTGTGATGTGATGATGTGTTATGTATTTTTCCTTAACGTGAACATGCGATTTTCATCCTTATGAGTGTTTTTTTATATAGGATTGCGACCCAACCCATATCAAGTAGGAAGGGATGAGAGCACAACATGTTCAAAATTTGGATGTGAGAGAAGAAAACTAGTGGGAAAGTTGTTGTGGAGAACATATTATTATATTATTTTGAGTATTATATTATTATTATTAGATTCTATACTTGGTGATTAGGCCTTTATGAGGATATGAATGGGTTGTTAATCAAATAGGTTCATGTTGGTTATACTATTTACTCACTCGAGAATTATAATGCTTTTTCCACATTTTAAAGAGAGGTGCCATGGATGATCCTATAGAGTATACATTTCATGATCACCCTAAATTAATATAAACTATTTTTCAAGAGTTTATGAGTGTTTTGATGACCAATCTGGATCGGGCCATCTTGGAGCTAGAGTTTCAGTTTTGAGTTTATGTTTGGAGTTTCTGTTTAGGAGTGGTTTGGTATTTTCTTTTTATAACGCCTTTTTGTATGACATGACGTGCATTGTTGTATATGTTTTTATAGATCTTGGTTCATTTTATATGGTCTTATTTTTATAATTTATTCTCCTCTTATTTCATTTAATTAACATATATTATGGGGAGAATGTCTCACATTGTGTGTTTTATACCCTTGGTGCTCATTATTGACTTGAGGCCTATTTGAGATGGGTTTCGAGGTTCACACTTGGACCATTTGGTGTACTTGAGGAGTGGGGGTGGGTGGTCATAACTGGCCCTTCCAAAAAAACATAATATATGTCATCTATAACCTATTGTCACCAACACTCCCCATTGAGGAATCACATATAATATCATCATGTAAATCGGGGTGGGGATACCCGATCCCTATCTAGAAGCATGTGATGGGTCATCTCATGAACTCAGGGATGTATTCACACCCTTTATTGGAAACATATATGAAATAATCAAAAAACTAAAAGGTGTTCCCGAACCCATCTTGTAAACATATATAACATCTTCAATAATATTTGGGGCATTCTTTGACCCCACTTGGAAATAAATATAGTATCATTTTTAAACTCAGTGGTGTACCGATACCTTGTCTGGAAACCTATTTCATATCGGGTAATTATAACCCCATGTTGAAATCTAGTTACATGTTTGGGATTTATCACCCCATTCATAACACTATAATATAATTTACCCACACGAGTTGGACACATGTCAAGTCCCATAATACATCTCCTCAGATGGCATCTCAATCATGCAACATAGACACATCACTTAAGGCCTAACCCATGCACTAAATCACAATACATCTCCCAACTATACTTATAGGTTGATCCCAAAAGACCATCCAAATTATGTCAATATATCGTATCCATATAATCTATTCTAGGTTATCACTATAAATCATTAGGCTATAAGGTGACACATGAGGCTGAAAATATCTTCATCCCTACACTACCCCTCTATATGGTAAATATAAAATGAAGGCACCCACTGAGATACCCTAGGTCACATATCAGTTTAAACACTCTAAATGGGTTCTCTTATCTCATTTCCAACTCTAGGGATAAATATCTTCACTTAGAGGGTGTAAAACCCCTAAGTATTTCCATGAACATATCATGGCCTCGTAGGTTGTACCACACATGTATCCCACTAGAGGGATGGTATAAATATTATCTCATATCCATGGTAAAACTATGCTAGTTCTGTTATACCCAATTACTCCACCATTTATAAATGGTTTTCTATACCAAGGGACTCACATACTCATGGGGTAATAACACTAACTCTAATCTCTAGCCAACTATCACAAGGGCTACAAGGCATCACAATGTTCTTATATATCATATCCCTAGTAGAATCATTCCTTGTCCATCACTCACCCCTACATAAAGGAAGATACTAGAACATGTATTAGTCCCCATATGTTTTACTCATTTAATTTATTTTATACCCCTCTAGGGTCTCTATATAATAAGGCACACTAATATAGTCAAATTCTTAATCATTAGTGATTGAGGCCTCACACTACTATCAAGTGTCCATCATGGATCATGTCACTCTTGTCCTATCTATGTATGTTAAATAGAAATAACTCATTTTAAATTTATGGATGATCATATATGTTTGGATAGAACATATATAAAATTCCATATAATAACATGCATATACCATTCGAAGATTTTTAAGGACCACCTACCTTATATGGAGTTATTCCCTTTAACAGAAGCTGAAATTCCCATGTCTAAGATCATCTATTGCTCATCCATTCCCATATCATCTCCCAATAACCTATATCAAGTCACAATATCCAAATAAAAATAACTATAATAATTTATAGGTAATTTAAAATTTTAATAAAATAGGAATAATTCCCTAAAAACTCACCATTCCACAAAAAATACCCAATTTAATTACCTGAATAAATGGACAATTTAATCCAATTTCTCCAAAAGCATAAGACACATTACAATTATAAATTACTCTAAAAATGGAGAGAAATTACATTCAATCATCCTCTATATAAATACTCTCCTTTTGTTGAGGTAAGTCCCCATCATTCCAAAAAAAATTACACTAGGACTAGGTAGGAATCATCACCAAATCCCTCGTTAGACCACACTATAAAAATATAGGTGATGAAAGAAAAACAAAATTAGAAGGATGATAGAGGAATGATGCATCTTAAATCAACATGAAAATGACTCAAGAACCTCCCAGATCAAGGGGAATCACATAAGAAGAATATAGGGTGGAGGACCATCCAAAATGGACTCGCCAATGTGAATTTTTGACCAAGAACTCTAGTGGATTGATTGGTAAATCACCACTATTTCCCTAATAAAAAACCATCATAGGAAATTGTCATTGAATGACCATAGGGGTAAGGATGTGATGATACTTCTCCTTTAAAGATTTCAGGATGAACCTTATATATCATGGCATGATCCCTCAGGGTCATAGAATGACATGCCTTCAGTAGGGGGGCTCTCCCTAGTTATATACTATCATCACGTGACCCCTATAAGTTACAGAATGATTCCCCCTATGACAAAACAACCTCTATGGAATTTAGCCCTAATGGAGTTGAATCTTCCTCATTCGAGGTAAAATTCACCCATGATCCCACTAATGGTGTGATTATACAACCATGAAACCCCTCATGGAATGCTATCAAAATGTGTCATTTGGGATATACTAACATTGGATACCTGTACACAAAACAAGGGGGTCACCTTGAACCCACTCCAATCCTTATCCAAGTACCTAAAACTCCTATCAAGATTTTAAATATATCTAAAACAATAGAATTGATATGTTCTATCCTTTAGAATCCTAATTTGAATCCGAATTATCCAAACATACCCTTCTCTGAGATAAAATTCAAATTTCTAATGACTTTCAAGAACCATTATACATGGGTTTTTACAATCTCCCCACCATAACATGTTTCATACCAGAGAATTATTTGTGGTCCTCTATCCACCAAACATTACCTACCTCGGTTAAAAATTCACTTGTAACTCAACACATCATGTCTTTGAATGTCAAACGATTTTCCATTTCCCAAATACACAAAATCAATTCCTACCCACCAAGATCCAAGTTACCTATTCATCACCATGTCCAATACTAATATGGCACTGAACCACGCTTATCTATCCCGAGGTACCCAAGTTTCATTAATTGATACATTCACTGGATTATGGTTATCCTCTCCATTATACATTACTTATACAAATCGATTACAACCCATCAGGATCCCCACCATAGGAATCATCAACAAAAACATACTTTTAGTGGCCCATAAACACCCCCCTATGGTTTCTTCCTCACCACATAAAATATCATGTAAAATCATATGTTTGTCCTCCTCTAGAAAACCTTTCCCAAAAGTTTTCATCTTTACCTACTGATGCACAATCTCATCGCCCGACCAAGATGCCTAAATCACCAAAGGCATTCTGAGATCATTTGATCATCCAAACTAATGTTTGAAACTATATATTAATGTAATTTAATAGTTGAATCACCAGTTCCCCATAATAGGCCTCACACTCACACCCTGAGCACCAATGTACCTCTAATCAAAATCTATCTCTCAAATCACATTAATTACATCCTAAGCCTGATTCTAATGCAGAGAGTCTATCTAATAATAAATCTAGACATCACATATTGTTTTTACCAAGAAAACATGTAAAATAAGATCTACTAGATCATTAGAATTCTTGTTTTATTTTGACCATTCCCCAATTAGTATCACTACATCTATGATCCTACCAAAATGGGTCATACATTTGTTATAAGATGCTCCCCACCATAGGAGTGTCATTTTTATCTCCTTTATTATCAAAAATTCTTGTTTCCCTAGCCCATGAACTATACATTACAACATGTAATGAATTGATATGACTATCCCTATCATATCCAAGAATCTACTCAAAAAAAAATTCTTCCCATCCCTATATCACTTGAAACATCATCGTTAACATCCTAAAAATTTACATCCATAACGAGGGTCATGCACTCTAAAAAAATGAACTCCCCACTATATGTATTCTCTTAAAATGATCCATGATCAAAATTCCAAAAAAAATAAACATCACTCGTGTATCTTCTTCAATCACTTTGACCCCATCCCTAGAAATACCCGTCAAAGATAAAGCTCATATTTACTATACCGCCACACTCTGATCCCTATATGATTTCACATATCACCATAGAGTGACATATAAAATTATTATCCAAAACCCCAGAATCTCATTCCCATAATCATTCCATATATCCATCATTCCTTAAACCATAGATGACCACTCACTAATCCAAAAATTAAATGGGTGATGCACATTACTAGAGCACACTTTCCCTCACACAATGAGACTTTTCTCGAAAAATACATGCCATCACTCACTCTGAGGAGGAGCATGCAAGACACTTAAGGATGGTTCTTGAAGTACTCCAAGAGAATCAGATTTGTGGGAAACTCTCAAAGTACCAGTTTTGGATTCAAATGGTCAAATTTTTAGGAAATTAACTCTCTACAGATGGAGTGTCTATGTACCTAACCAAGGTTGATGTAGTGTTAGTTTGGGAGTCACCTAGGAGTATGTCGGAGGTGTGGAGATTCCTTGGGAGAACAAACTATTACTAAAGATTCATACCTAAATTCTATAGGATATCAGCACCGATGACAGCTTTGACTCAAAATGGGAATCCTTTCATGTGGACACATAAGTTCCAGGTGGATTTATAGTTGTTGAGACAATTTTTGACAAGCACTCTGCTCTTGAGATTTCTAGAGGTGGGATTCATGTACGTAGTTTTCTTTGATGCATCAGGAACTAGGCTTGGTTGTTTCCTGATGTAGAGGCAAGTGGTGATTTCATATGATTCGACCTAGTTGAGACCACATGAGAAGAACTATGTGGCGCATGATCTTGAGTTACCAACGATGGTATTCACATTGAAGATGTGGTGATAATACCTGATGGGAAAGCGGTTTATCCTCTACTCTGATCACAAGTGTATCAAATATATCTTCTCTCAATAGGATCTAAATTTGAGACATAGGAAATGGTTAGAGTTCCTCTAGGAGTTTGAATTTGAGATTTTCAATATTCCTGGGAAGGGGAACATGGTGGCAGATGCTCTGAGTAGGAGATATTTTTTACAGCTTCTAAACAAGGTATCAGATAAGTTGGCCTCATTATAGTAATCCTTTTTGTATAGAGATAGGGGATGTTACCTCCAGTCAATGGATGTTACCCCCACACTCTAAAAGAAATTTAGGGAGGCACAACTTAGAGATACTGACTACGAGACTCTATGTGCTCAGATATCCACAGGGCATGCTTCTGATGAATATTATAAAGGTGGGGAGAACATCATCCTTTTTAGAGGATGTATAGGAGTACCAGCGGAATTACGGGAGGAAGTTCTGAGGGAGTTTCATACATTCCCCTTGGTGGTAAATTCAGGTGTGAAAAAGATGTTCTAGGACCTCTAATGTTTGTTTTCGTGGCTAGGAATTAAGAAAGGAGTGGCAGAGTTTGTTTCTGAATGCCTAACTTTTTGAAAAGTAAAGGCTGAGAACCAGGTTCTAGTGAGATTAAATCAACCCATTGAGGTGCTAGAATAGAAGTGGAATGGGATATTTATATTCTTTATGATGGGTTTACCACATACTCTGATGGGAAAAAAATACATATGGGTGATCATTTACTGACTAAACTAGTCGGTCCACTTCTTAGATATCTAAGAACATAGTTTAGTAGAGATCTTTGGATGCCTCTATGTGAAAGAGATAGTTAGAATCTATAGAGTTCCATTGAATATTTTTTCAGATTGTGATGCTCATTTTACATCCCATTTGTGTAATGGTTTATAGGAGGAATTTGGGACCCAGTTACGCTTGACAATAGTGTTTCGCCCAAAGAAGGATGGCTGACCGAGTGGACCAATCAGGTTCTTGAGGACATGCTACATACTTGCATGTTGGTATTCAACCATAGATGGGAGGATAAACTACCACATGTGGAGTTTTCACACAACAAAATATACCATTCCACTATTGGTATGGAACCATTCGAGGCTTTTTATGGGCAACCCTATCAGTCACCACTGTGATGGACTGGCCAAGTAGAGTCATCACTCGTAGGCCTAGAATTGGTGCGAGCTACTATAGAGAATGTGCATATCATATAGGAGCAGATGAAGACTACCAAAATTCATCATAAATCTTATGCTGATAGGCAGAGGATGCCTTTGGAGTTCGAGGAAGGACAATATATATTCTTATGTGTTTCACCTCGATGTGGATTATGATGATTTAGTTGGGACAGCAAGTTATCACTGGGGTTTATCGACCCTTTTTAGATACTACGTAGAGTTGAAATGGTGGTGTACCTATTAGATCTACATCTGCAGTTATATCATGTACATGATGTCTTCCACATGTCGCAGATGAGGAGGTATGTGCATTATCCATTGTACGTCATTGACTGGGGAGAGCTAGACATCAAGGATGGAGTGACTTTTACTAAGTACCAAGTGGAGATAGAGGATCAGTAGAAGAGAATCCTTAATGGGTAAGTGATTCCTTTAATTTTTATTCAGAAGAAGCTTAAGAATCTCTAGAATATCACTTTGGAGTGGGAGTCTCAAATGTATGATCAGTACCCACATATTTTTTAGTAAACTTTTTTTGATTTTCTAGGATGTAAATGCCCAAGGTGGAGGGATAGTAATGTCCCATATTTTCCATGTATTATTTTGAATATTATATGGATTAATTAAGGGACTAGGAACTAAGACAACATGCGATTCCAAGTTCTAGTGTGCCTGGAATAAATGTTTGAATAATATTAAAATATTAAATAGTATGTGAGGACAGTTTTTCTGTAAAAGTGGAATAACTACTAAATGGGTGCCCATATCAGAAATATGAGGGAACCATTGTATTTATAGTATCATATTTACCTTAGGAACAAACTAAAAATGGATGGTGTAGTTCTTTTATAAAAATGAGTTTCAAACATTTTTAATGTATAAAATAAATTGAAGATATTTTTTTATTTCTCTGTTTCGTCTACATAGTGACGTAGCGACACTTATTTTTTATATGATTCTTTTATAAGGGATATAGGGTTAGGATCATAACCCATGAAAATACATAGAGGATTTGGAGAGAACCCTAAAAAAATCTTAGGAAAATGTCAACAAAATCACAGATTGACGATTGACGAACATCGTTCTTGATGGATCTTCATAACAACAGTGACACAACGACCGATCTTTGTCAGCAAGCGATCCAAATCAAAGGTAGGATGTGTTATTTTGGGATATTTTTCTAGATACTCTGGGGAAATTACAAGGTTATGATCCTAACCTTGGATCCCTGTATAAAGGCTCATTTAAAAAAAGAAGTGTCATTGCATCGATTCATCGACAACCAGAGAAAATAAAATAAATCTTCAATTTATTTTATTCATTAAAAATTCATGAAACTACTTTTCCCAAAAGACCCACACCAGAAAATTTTAGGCCACACCTAACGTAAATACACTACCCTGAATGCAATGGTGCCCTTATATTTATGATATGGGTAACAATTTAGAAGTTATTTCACTTTTTTTGGAAAACTATGCATGTGTGTTGTTTAATAATTTAATAGTATTCATGGATTTATTATGGGAACACCAGGCCTCAGAATCGCATTCCGTCTCAGCACCTAGATTCAAAATTAATCCATATAATATTAAAAAATAAAAAATGAAAAATCTAGGACATTAAATTTCATCAGAATTATTAATCCATGCTTTAGTTTAGAAAAATGCCTCCAACAAGTCAGAAAAGAAAACACCATATAAGTTGTTATTGGAATTATATATAATTGAACCCTCTTTATCAGTGATAATAATAAAAAACATGATAAAAATATCTTGGGATTACTACATACTAAAAATTATGTATGAAAATGGGCCTATTAGCAACTATCCAAGAGACTAAAATCAATCTAAGATAAAAAAAATCATATGTGAATAAATATCTCAATCGAAGTGGTTAAAACTAATAAAAAACCATATCCATAGTTGCTAGGACTTCCCACCATTTTTTTCATGATACACATATATGAAGTGCATTAAAGGCTCTGACACATCCCTATTTCATGTTTATATCAAAAATTGTACGACACATAAAATATTATCTGATAGCACTTTGTGACATCCTAACATAGTTCACTCTATAGTAACTGTACTAGTTCTCTATGAGACCTCAAGGACACCTCATCATACACTATAGGTTGAAGAATAATATCAAGGCTATAAGGTTTTATATCGAGGAGACTATACCATAATATCATAGTGAATAAAAATGTAAAATTACTAAGAAACATTCCATGAAAATAATTACAGTATTCAAAACCTAAAAAATAATAATCATGATTTTCAAAAATATAAATCCTATAGTACAATCATACATCCCTATTGTTTTACCACTAAAATGATCATACATACAAAAAATTAATAAATAATAAAAGAAGGATATACTACCATCCTCAAGCCTCATCACATCTCATTATTTAAATTCTAAAACTATCCCACTCAATCATGAAACACTAGGCCTATTCGCCACTTTAACATGAGAATAATGATGTCTGGTTTGTTACTTAAGTGCTTTGTTCTTTTGAAAAGGGTGTGATTAAAACTCTATAGGACACAAAAATGATCTCCTGAACATAAATAGTAAATAATATTCATGAAGATGTGACATTCTTGAAATAAATAACATAATTTGGATGTGTACTAAAATACAACACTATCAATCTTTGGGTTTTAAGGTGACACTTGGGATTGACCATACCTGCTTCATCCAGTTCAAGAGTGTCTCTACTATAGATAACATCATTAAGAATTTGGTTGGAATACACATTCCTCCCCCTAAAAATATAATTCATGTCATTATGAACCCTAGAGAAGACATTTTACACCATATAATCGTGTAACACTTCATTAGAAAACTCAGGGGGTGTACATTCACCCCACATAAGAACATATATTGGATCATTTGAAAAAATTTGGTAATACTCATGACCCACTTGAAAATGTAATTCATATCATCTATAACCTAGGGTAAAAACACACTCCCCACCCAAAAAACTCATATAATATCATTAGGAAACTAAGGGGAATATCCACTCCCCACCTAGAAACATGTGAATCGTCATTAGGAACTCTGGGAATACACTCACCCTACCTGGAAACATATATAACATCAACATGGAACTTAGGGGAATACCCAGACCCTTCCAAGAAACATATATAACTTAATAAAGAAACTAAAGGGAGTAAAATTAACCTACATTGATATATATATATATACAAACATTTATATAATCATTAAAAAACTCATGGGATTACTTGCACGATGTTATGAAATATATTTTATATTGCAAAATTAGTACCCCATACTGGAATCAGTAAATATATTTAGAATTAGCACCCAATACATAACACCATAATTCAATATCCTCATATTGGTTAGGCACATTCTTGAAACTATCCCAAATATACTATGACAAGTGCTCAGGTATGCAACCCATAGTCACCACTTGAGGCTTAACTCATACCTAAAAGAATCCCATATCACCCAAATCTCCTCACATGCTGATTTCCATAATACTATCCAAGTCTCACAAGATCATACTAGTCATGGAATCTATTCTAAGATATCACTATTGATCCACTAGTTCTAAATTGACACAATAGGGAAAAAATAATTGATTCCCTACACTACTCTGCTCCAGGTTCAATATAAAATATGGGTACTCACTAAGGGCCCCTAGGTCAGATATCTCTCAGGATACCCAACATGGGTTCCACTATCTCATTCCAAACACTGTGGCCAAATCCCATCACTCAGAGAGAATAATGACCCTCAACACTTTCATGAACAAATCATGGACACATATGCCTTTTATGTAGTACCACAAATTCCTCATAGTAAAGGGATGAGACAAATCCGCTATCACATAAAAGGTAAAATTATGATGATTCTCTTGAAACAAAACACTCCATCAACCTACAAAATGTTTTTCCATAATGAAACTCACTACTAGTGGGGGATAAACACTCACAAAACTCCATAGTCAACCATCTCAAAGGCTATAAGATATCTCAGGTTTATTATATATCTTATCCCTGGGAAAATCATTCCTTGTCTATCATTGACCCCTAATTAATGGGAGATAAGAGAACCTATATTAGGAACACTGAATTCCATACATTTAATTTCATTAATACCTCTCAAGGTTCCTCTTTCATAAGGCACACTTTTATAGTCAAGAAATATACCATCATTAACAGTGACATCCCACTAGTTTCAATAATCCATTGGGATCCAAGGAACTCTCATCCTACTTCTGGGGGTTTAAGAGAAATAATTCATTTTAAATTTATGGTCTATCAAGTATAAATTGGGTGATTACATATCACATGCCACCAAAAAAAATCAAGTACCATAAGGAGATGCCTAGTGACAACTTACCATATATGGAGTTATTACCTTTAATTAAAGCTTTATCACTATCACCTAATCTCATCCCAATATTATCCATGCTATCATCAACTATCTATCACTTATATCAAGTAAAAATATATTATAAATTAATTATAAAAATATAAAATTAATTTTACAATTTAATATAATAGAAATAATTTCCTACAAATTCATCGGGCTACACTCACTTGATAAAAATCTAAGAAATGGTGTTCAGTCCCCTTCTAACACACACCCATGCCTAAGACACACAAATTCACCAATTTAATTACCTAAATTAACTGTCAATTTAATATAATTTCACTAACTACCACAGAAAATTCATAGGGTGGAATGCATCTAACCAAACAGTAAGAAACAGGTGTGTGATCATCTTCTTAGGTAATCCACTATCCCCACTGTGAAAAATACCCATCATTATAAATGATTTCCAGCATGATCTAGTGAAAATATACACCAAATACTTAGATAGTTCACACCGAAGAAAAGGTGAAAAAGGAAAAAAATAGAGGATAATAGATAAAGGAAAAAACCTTAAATCACTATGATATTGTTTCAATATCCACCCCTCTTTTAGGGGAATCACATGGGAGGAAGAAATGGTGGAAAATTTTATGAATATCCTCCCCCATGTTGTTCTTCAAATAACAAATCAAGGGGGTTACTAGTAAATTAAATGTCCACACCTAATAAAAAATAACCCCATGTGTTTGTCCCGATGTCGCCATATGGATCATAGTGTGATGATTAATCTCTTAGATTACTCATGAAAAACAAATTGGTTCATGGTGTGATCAAACCCATGTTTAGGGTGGTCATGATGTGACACTCTATATATAAGAGGCCTTGTCTCAAACAAGTACATATGACATAACCCCTATGGGCCATGGTGTGACACCTGCTTCACAGAAAAACCTCTAAGGACCTTGAACAACATGACATGTCCTCCTCCTCTATCATGATGTCATTCCACCGCAATCCCTCTCATAGAGGGAGGCTATACCTGTGAAATGCCTCACAACATGTCATCTTGGTATGACTACTCGCCTGTATCCAAAATACGAGGGGGGTGTTCCCCTAAATGCGCCCCAATGATCACCCGAGAACTTGAAACTCATCTTGAGCCTAAATAAGCATAAGAAAACCATCTATTTTTGATTTTATAACCATTTTAATATCGATTTGAATACCAATTATAAAAAATACTCTGATCTAAGAAAAAATTCAAATTCCATTTTAATTTCAAGATTTTACACTTTATACAATGCTTCCATGTGATTATATAATATCTTAATATTTTATTTTAATCATATTTTACCCTTAATTTTCATGTTTTTTCTCTTAATAGGATTTATAATATAATAATTTTCTTGTTTTTATATCCACAGGGTGTCCTTTTGAGTAATAAAAGAACAAAGGGATTTAGGATAACATTATATAAATAAAAATAATGATGACTTAGTTTATTTATATGTTTATATATTATGTAAATAATCTCTTATAGGCACTATAACTATTGAGTTCTAGATGTTTTATGGTTAATCATGTTAAAGTTGATGTTATAATATGTTTATATTATATGGTTCATTATAGTTTCTATCAGAACATCTAGTTATTTTTAAAGAGTAAGATAAATAACCAAATTGGAAATACACAATCAATAACCTATATTAAAACTTTTAAATTCATATGTTTATATGTATTTGTGTAATTTATTATTTATTTTTTCAAAGTTCATAGTTTTTATATTTATATGCTTATTAATTTGAGTATTCTCATCCCCATATTTACATTATTTTAATAAATGGGTAAAAATAAGAGGAACTCCATCTTCATCCAATGTGATGGGAAATATAATTATTTCCCAAGTGATATTCATAATGTGATGGATGTGGGAGTTGGGTACCACATGGTTTTACTTTCACAACTAACTGATGTTATGAATAATTACTTGATTACATCCTGAGCCTGATTCCAATGCATAGATTCTATCAAATAATAAATCTAGACATCATATAACATTTTTACCAAGAAAACATGTAAAATAAGACCTATTATATCATTAGAATTATTGTTTTATGTTTACCATTCCCCAAATAGTATCACTACATCTATGACCCTACCAAAATGAGAGTCATACATTTTTTGATAAGATGACCACCACCATAGGAGTGTCATTTTCATCTCCCTTATTATCAAAATTTCTGGTCTCCCCATCCCATGAACTATCCATTAAAACATGTAATTAATTGATATGAACATCCCTAACATATCCAAGAATCTACTCAAAACAATAATTTCTTCCCATTCCTAGATCACTTGGAACATCATCGTCAACATCCACAAAATTTTCAACTATAATGATGGCCATGAACTCCAATAAACTAAAATAAACTCCCCACAATATGTATTCCCATAAAATGCTCCATGATCAAAATTACAGACAAATTTTCAACATAACTCATGTATCCGCTAGACTCACTTTGACCCCATCCCTAGAAATACCCATAAAGGATAAAGATCATATTGACTATACCACAACACACTAATCCATGTATTATTTCACATATCATCATAGAGTGACATATATAATTATCATCCAAAACCCCATGATTACATTCACATAATTATTCCATCTATCCATCAGTCCTTAACCCGTAGATGACCACTCGCTGATCCAAAAATAAATTGGGTGCTGCACATTACTAGCACATACTTTCCCTCACACAATGAGAATTTTCTTCAAAAATCAATTCCAACACTCACTCTCCTCTCTCATGGAAGAGTGATTCTAAAAAATAACCTTCTCGTAAGTTCTCACCAACCATCCATCTCAATCTCATATGAACCCAACATGTATACACTATTGTTCCACATGATCGCACAACCCAAATCATGCCCCCACAAGTGGAATTTCATCAAACCTAGGCCCATTAACCTAAACCACTGACCATCCTCCTCATTCATGTTATTATCATACATCAAGAAGCACCACAATTATATCTTTTCCAATATTCCCAAGGCATCATTTTCATTTAAGGGTGGATCACACAATCACCCACCACCCCTAACACTATCTTTTAAAAGGAAGAATCTATCCATATTTTATCCATCCCAGATATAACCATATTGAACCATAATCTATGATACATAAGGAATTTCCTTTCCTATAACACATACTTGATAGAACTTCTCATGAGATGACCCCAAAACCAAAAAACATTCACCAATGATTTCTATCTCTAGGGAACTCATAAGATCAAGATAACCCTCTTTCAGGTTTCCCTCATATATTACATCTCATCTTAATCATTTTATGATTACACTCTTCTACTCATCATGACACTTAACTCAACAATATATATATCCATATCTCAAATCACTATGCCCTCCCACATAACCCAGAAACCATGACTCACATAGGCCATGACTCATAGGTAAACATTTACCCTACCATCTCAAATATCCAAAGGAAAATAATGTGCCAACATAACCACTATTGGGTTCCCGCATACACCCTTTAAACATCACATTCCAAGTAAATTTCTCTTCCAAATACATTCATCTTTGTTGGGTATCAAAATAACAAAATAGTCATCTCTAGGACTAGGTCATATCCATGTACATGTCATGAAATTATCCTGAGATGATTCATATCAAGTTAACCATAGTTATATGGTTTGGTTATTCATAATTACACCAAGAAGATGTATGGTAATAAACTATATAGGTGACTTTTTGAAACTTTATATAATTGAATCGGTGTCAAAATCTCTCACAAGGGTTTTATAACCAATATATCAAATACCTATACTGACAAAATAGTTGTCACTATACATCCCTTTCACTAAGGGACTACATTACCATCTCCAGTAAATTTCTAACTATATAATTAATAAAAACTTCCTTGTCATGACCCGTCCCAGTGGGGCCTAGGCCATGACTCCCCATTCCCACCTCTAATAAACCAAGGGCTAGTGACTATGACCAAGAATGAAAATCCCTAACATTGGTGGCATTGTCTACGTACCTGTACGCACTCACGCATCTACAATCCCACAAAATTATAAAATGTAAAAACCACTAAGAAATAAGTGCATGCATACCACTATATCTCAACTAGAGTATGGTAGGAAAGTAAAGTGTAGTAAAGTAATCTGGGATAGAATACAAGCCCACCAAAAGACGTCTATAAACTGAAAAGTCCAACCTTTAAGAAAAAGGTTTTGGGACTACTATCTATAGCCATAGGAACTACCCAGATGTCTGATGTGACAAAGCGCCATCCAGTCCTGGTCCACCTAAGACTCTGTACAAATGTTTCTTTTCTTCACAAAACATGACAGGTACACGCAAAGCCCGTGCAGGGGTGAGTATAAAAATACTCACAAGGACACCCAAAAACCACAAAGTAATAAACATATAAAGTGGTATAGTCAACTCTACATAGTATTTATCTACATAAAATATAAAAAGAATATCTAGATATACTCAAACAATGACATGTAGTCTATAGGTAAGTCAAAACCATTGTAAACAAACACTAGGGATTCATATCGAAGATCCCACGAAGCACTCATCTGGGAGAACACACTCTTGAGTTTGATAGCACTGATGACATCCGTATGAGAAGAATTCATCAGGAAGTTTCACGAGAGAGATAAGATAATAGATCTGAAGAGAATACAATACCATATATAAAGATTATATCCATGGCCATGGGGTGATACCAAAAAATCAATTTTGTATTAAACTTCTAAGAATAGGATTGATGCCCAGTGAAGTTGGTCACGCAATACCAATGACTGTAACTTGGGAAAAAAGAATAAATAGAGGGTCCTTATCTGAGCCTATCAGGGGATTCCAACAACTCTATCCAGGAATTCCTGCTTAAGGGATCTCACTCTTGTGAGTAAGAAACAATTCTCACTAAACTTCAATGGAGTTGATACAATGATGAAGATGGAAGAATCGAAGCGATTCGGGAGATATCGTTATTTAGGCAATTTTAATCAGATGGATTTAAAGTGGTTTCATGAGAAGATCAAATGCCAAAATAACTTGATTCAGTTTTAGGGGGATGAAATGACCTAGGATCTGGAGTTTTTAGGTGAATCGATCATCAGAATGAGATCCAGATAATCGATCGAGGCATGCAGAGGAAGAATGCGAGATTTTGAAAAATCTTGAAGGATGCAACATGTAACCTGATGTTACACTATGTTTGGCCCCCAATAATCCATGGAAAGGTTTTATAAGATAGTTAAATGTAACATGGCATGTGACCCCTGCCACACAATTTGTGGGCCTTTCCCTTAGACTCGGCGTGTATCTAGGTAGAAACACGACCATGGGGTGGAGTACATGGGTTTTCTACACAAAATATACCCCACCACATTAATTGGAATGGAACATGTACATGGACTACACTGTGTACTGATACATGGGATGAGGCACACAGGTTTCCACCATGTACTACAACATGACTATAGTACACGACTGGACCTCAGATAGAAGGATACGACATGTGACCCTTCTACATGATCTGTACAAATATTCTACATGACATATTCTAATGACACTGGTTGTTGTACATGATATGTACCTTGGGTCAAGGAAAAAAGTGTGTGACCCTACTAAATTCCATCTATACGTTTCTACATGGCATGATTATCCTTTCCACTATATCTTGGACAAGTTTAGTTGGGTTTTATGCCCTTGATCATTTACAAAAATGTAGGTTTGAAACTTTTTTACTCATAGAAGTATGAACCCTTTAGTAAGACATCCTTGATAGAGTTTTTGGAATACCTTGAGAGGCCTAGAGTAGGATCCTATATTCATTAAACATTCCCTAGGTAGAGTCCTTGGTATTTACAAGACCAAATTCACCGAGCGTTGATCCTCTTCTTAACAGGTTAATCGATATGGAGTTATTGGTATCACTCCATGGACCTAGTTGTGATCATCATTTTAAGTATCATATTATCTTCAAATATATCAACATATCTCTCTCATGATAGTTCCCAATGAACAATACATCTCACATGAACTTCATCATTGCTATTTGACTGAGGAATGTGTTATCTCAGATGATTGCTTCATGGAATCTTTGATCTAAATCCCTTGTGTTGGTATACAGTGGTTATGAAAAACCTCGAGACTATATGTCTTGGTTTGATTATATCTGGATATTATTTTTATATGTATTGTAGACATATAATGTGTAGAGCTGACTGTACCACATTTTTTTGTATTTTTTTTTAGTTTTTGTGCGTCCTACTGATTACTATTATACTCAACTGTACATGGAATTTTACCACATGTGTCATGTCTTGTGTAGATGAGTGAACTTGTGATAGAGTCCTAGGAGTACCAAGACCATACAGAGCTATGTGATATTAGACAGTTGATGTGTTCCTATGGCTATAGATAGCAGTCCCAGTACCTTTTTCTTATAGGTTGGACTTTGTGGTTTCTAGATTTATTTTGGGTGGGCTTGTATTCTGGACTAGTTTACTTTACTGGACTTTACTTTCCTATCATACTATGGTTGGGAAATAGTAGTATGCATGCATTTGGTTCTTAGTGGTTTTTACATTTCAGAAGTTTGTGGGCTTGGAGATGTGTGTGTGTGTATAGGTACATTGGGAATTCCTCCCATGTTAGTGATATGCCTACTCAGTTGTAGTCACCATCCCCTAGACTATTGGAGGTAGGCTTGGGGATCCATGACATGTGCCCTACTAGGATGGGTTTTGATATAGTGGAATCAAATGTGGTCGGTTCTACCCTAGTATAGGGAGTTTGAGAGATTGTTTTGGGGAAATA
Source organism: Viscum album (assembly GCA_963277665.1). NCBI lineage: Eukaryota > Viridiplantae > Streptophyta > Magnoliopsida > Santalales > Viscaceae > Viscum > Viscum album. The sequence goes on from OY728139.1 coordinate 103,164,986, forward strand.
GTGTTAAGTGTTTTGAGTTATGTTTTCAAGACAGAGACTCTAGTTTTAGTGTGGTGTCCAAGGTATCCATACACCTAGAATATGATAACCTAATTTTTGACTCAATACATGAGAACATTGGTTGAAGGGAAAGTAATGGTACATGCATCATATAGGAATGGGTTTTGGTTCCATGTTATTTTTATGTCAGGTCTACAGATATACTCATTGACTGTGGTACATATTGTTTTCTTACAGGATTACCCTAAGATGTATACATTATTGGAATTAGTATCTCAATCATGAGGATGACTCCTAGGTAATGAGGATTCGATACAAGGACTAGTTCCCTAGGTGTTACCTCCTAGTGGGGCACCACCTATATTGCCACCTGTGTAGCAGCACATAGTAATCGCAGTACTAACAGACAAGGAGAACAGGGTAAGCATGATTCACAAGTTTTGGAGATAGATACCCCTAATGTTTCGAGGTGATTTGAACCCTGAGGTAGTTGAGGATTGGCTTGAGGAGGTGACCTAAGTTTTCTAACTAGTCTGAACACTAGCAGATCAGATGATGATCCTAGTCGTGAGCCTTCTACACGGCTCAATAGGGAGATGGTGGAGTTTGGCTATCCAGACACACAACGAGTCAACTCTTTCTTGTAAAGTGTTTGAGAATCCCATTAGATAGGATTTATCACCAGTTACATTGAGAGTTTTTCATTTACAAGAGCCACTTCAACTTCAGTAGGGTAGCATGATAGTGGTTGATTATTCATCGAGGTTCACCATCCTTTCTAGGTACTCAATGGATACAGTGAGAGATAATTACTTTAGGGATCAGGCCTTTGAGTGATGTCTGTGTAGAGAAATATAATCCAACATTATCCCTCTATGAATTCCAACATATGATGGGGTGCTTGACCAAGCTATGGTGGTTGAAATATTCTTGGATGAGTAGATATAACTAGTGATAGTCAGTTGTGGATGATTAGGAGCAAAAACATCAGTAGTAGTGACCTGACATTAGTACAAAAGAAATATATGTGGGAGAAAATTCTAGAGGAGGTCCCAAGATAGAGGATATGTAGTTTAGGGATCACAGGGTGGGTCTAATCATCCTAGGGAGAGGTGGTCCTATTTATGTGACAACATGGGACATCTCAATCGAGATTTTCTAATCATTCATGCTACTGAAAGGGAGACATAGGATGGACCAATGAGGTAGAGATAATGATAGGAGTGTTAAGACTCATAGGTTGGATGACATAGAAGAGGAGCTGGGAGAGCAGCAGGAGGTGGTCGACATTTCGACATGTTAAAACCACCACCCCTGGGTGGTCCACATCAGGATCAAGGAGCTGAGGGAAAGGGGTGGAGAAAACTACATGCGGTCAAGGAATATGAATGAGGGGATCTAGGAATGATTCAATATATGCTTTATGTCTTTTATAATTTATATGATGTACTGTTATATATAGGTTCCATTCATTCCTATCTCACTACATATCTTTTTCAAGGCCTATAGATTCCATTTGAACTTTTGACTTGGCCCTTACGCTTGGAGACACCTACTAGAGAAGAGTAAGTGATCACACATCTATGCCGATAGTGTGACCTAACCCTTGGAGGTGAGAGTTTCAGTTGGATATTCTTAGTGGAAGCATTGAGGCCTTACGACATCATTCTTTGAATGGATTGGTTATCCACAGTCTATACCCAGATCGACTATTTTAGGACAAGGGTGTGGTGTGTTCACAACAATGGAATGTGGTTTTTCTTTTTTTGGTGAAAGGTAAACCCATCTATCACATGATGGACTCATGCAAAGGAGGGTGAAATTGATTACTCATTAGTTGGTTATCCTGACCCTCAGTGCAGCAGATGTTATGATCTTCCATTTTCCAATGGATGTGGAGGAGTATGAAGATGTCTTTCTTAAAGATGTTCCAAAATTACCTCCCTCCCGGCTGGTATAATTCTGCAACTATTTACACCATGGGACAACACTGATATCTGCACCAACATATGAGATGGCTCCCGTAGAGCTTCTCATGTCAAGGGTGTAGTTGGGGGAATTGCAGGGTAAGGGATTCGTGATACCTAGTGTTTCACCTTGGGCGGTCCTAGTTTTGTTTTCCAAAATAGAAGTCAAGATCTTGAGGTTGTGTGTGAACTACCAGAACATGAACCAGATGACCATGAAGAACAAGTATCTACTACAGAGAATTGATTACCTATTTAATTAGTTGAGATGGGTATGATGGTTCTCAAAGCTTGACCTCCAATCTGGCTATCACAAGTTTTGAGTACAGGACATTGATATAATGAAGACATATTTTATATGTCATTAAGGTTACTATGAGTACATGGTGATTCCCTTTGGATTGAAGAACTCCCTAATAGTTTTCATGGGACTCATGAACTGCATCTTCCAGCTTTACATAGACTGTTTCTTGCTATTCTTCCTCAATGATATCCTTGTGTACTCAACGTCTGAGGAGGAGCATGAGATACACTTACGGATGGTTCTAGAAGTACTCCAAGAGTATCAGATTTTTGGGAAACTCTTGAAGTACCAATTTTGGATTCAGATGGTCCAATTTCTAGGAAACTACCTCTCAGCAGATAGAGTGTTTATGTACCTATCCAATGGTGATGTATCGTTTTCCTAGGAGTCACTTATGAGCATGACGGAGGTGTGGAGATTCTTTAGGAGAGAGGTATATTACTGTAGATTCATACCTGAATTCTCTAGGGTATCAACACTGATGAAAATTTTGACTAAAAATTGGAATCCTTTCATGTGGACAGATAAGTGCGAGGTGTGTTTTCAGTAGTTGAGACAAAGTTTGACAAGCACATAGATATTGAGATTTCTAGAGGTGGGAGTCAAGTAAGTAGTGTTCTTTGATGCATCAGGTAGCAGGCTTGGTCATGTCATGATGTAGAGGCAAGTGGTTATTCCATATGGTTTTCGATAGTTGAGACCACATGAAAAGAACTATGTGGAACATGATCTCGAGTTAGCAACAATAGTCTTCGCATTGATGATGTGGTGAAACTACCTGATGGGCGAGTGGTTTATTGTATACTATGATCACAAGAGTCTCAAATATATATTCTCTTATAAAGATATAAATTTGAGATAGAGGTGATGGTTAGAGTTCTTATTGGAGTTTCACTTTGATATTTTCAACATTCTTGGGAAGGGAAACTTTGTGGAAGATACTCTAAGTAGAAGACCTTGTTTGTAGCTTCTGAATGAGGTATCAGATAAGTTGGGCACATTATAGTAATCGTTTTTTATAGAGATATAAGATCTCACATCCAGTAAATGGTTGTTACCCCAACACTGTTAAATCTATTTTAGGAGGCACTACATGGGGATAATAACTACGAGACTCTATGTGCTCAGATATACATAGGTAATGCTCATGATGAATATTATAAATGTGAGGAGGACATCATCCTTTTTAGAGGATTTATATAATTAACAATGGCATTACGGGAGGAGGTTCTGAGGGAGTTTCATATATTCCCTTTGGGGGTACATCCAGGTGTGGAAAAGATGTTCTAGGACCTTTGATGTCTATTTTGGTGGCTAGTAATTAATAAAGGAGTCGAAGAGTTTGTTTCTGAAAGCCTTACTTGTCAAAAAGTGAAGGCTAAGCACCAGGTTCCAATGGGTTTAACTCAACCCATTGAGGTGCTAGAATAGAAGTAGAATGGGATATCTATATACTTCATGATGGGATTTCCACATACTCCCCTTGGGACACAATTCCATATGGGTGATCATTGACCAACTCACCAAGTCATCCCACTTCCTAAATATCTGAGAACATAGTTAAGTAGAGATATTGGGATTCCTCTTTGTGCAAGATATTGTTCTACTCTTTAGAGTTCTAATGAATATTTTTTCAGATCTTGATGATCATTTTACATCCCAGTTGTGGAATGGTTTATAGGAGGCATTTGGGACTTAGTTACACATGAGAATAGTGTTTCACCCAATGACGGATGGCCAGACGGAGTGGACCATTAAGGTTCTAGAGGACATGCTACATGCTTGCATGTAGGTATTCAACCATAACTAGGTGGATCAACTACCATTGGTGGAGTTTTCAAAAAAAATATATACTATTCCATCATTGGTATGGAACCATTCGAGGATTTTTATGGGTAACCCTATAGTTTACCACTGTGTTGGACTGGCCTAGGATAGTCAACACCCATAGGCCTAGAATTGGTGCGAGCTACTATAGAGAAGGTGAATATCATCCAGGAGTATATGAAGACTACCCAAATCCATCAGAAATCTTATGGTGATAGGCAGAGGAGCACTTTGGAGTTCAAGTAAGGACACCATGTATTCTTATGGGTTTCAACTCTATGTGGATTATGAAGATTGGGTCGGGACAACAAGTTATCTCTCAGATTTATCAGCCCTTTTTAGATACTATGTAGAGTTGTCAAGGTGGCATACCTATTATCACTATATCCCTAGTTATATCAAGTACATGATTTCTTCCATGTGTTTCATCTGAATAGGTACGTGCATTATCTATCGTACAACATTGAATAGGGTGAGCTGGACATCGAGGATGGAGTGAATTTTTTTGAGTACCCAGTAGAGATCGAGGAATAGAATAAGGTAATACTTCTTGGGAAATATATTTATTTAGTGTGTGTTTGCAGGTTGGATAATAATCTATAGAATATCACTTAGGAGTGGGAGGATCGGATGTGTGCTCAGAACCCACATATTTTTTAGTAGCATTTTTTTTGGATTTTTGGGGATGTAATGGCCCAAGGTGGGGAGAAATAATGTCCCAGATTTTACATTAATTATTTTGAATATTATATGGATTAATTTAGAGACCAAGAACTAAGAAAACATGTGATTCCAAGTCTTTGTGTTCCTAGAATAAATGATTTAATAATATTAAAATATTAAATAGCATGAGAGGGAAGTTTTTATGAAAAAGTGGAATAACTAATAAACGGGTGCCCATACCAGAAATAGAAGGGAACCATTGTATTTATAGTAGAATTTTTACCTTAGTAAAACCTAAAAATGGCTCGTGAAGGTCATTTATGAAAATTAGTTTCATACATTTTTAATGAATTAAATAAATTGAATATTTATTTTAATTTCTCTATATTGTCAAGACAGTGACGTTGCGACAGTTATTTTTTTAAAATGAGCCTTTTAGAAGGGACCCAGGGTTAGGCTCATAACCCAGGAAATTCCATAGAGGATCTGGATATAACCCTAAAGAAACCTCTCTGGAAAATGGAGATAGAATCACAGATCAACGATTAACGAACATCGTTCTTGACAGATCTTTCCAACGATAGTAAAAAAATGTCCGATCATTGTCAGCAATCGATCCAAATCAAAGGTAGGATGTTTTTTGGGATTTCAATCCAGATACTCTAGGGAATTTATAGGGTTATGATCCTATCCTTGGATCCCTGTATAAAAACTCATTTTTAAAAAGAAGCTTTGTTGCATCGCTGCATCGACAAGAAGAGAAGATAAATTAAATCTTCAATTTATTTTATTCATTAAAAATGCTTGAAAATACTTTTCCAAACCAACCCACACTGGCCGATATTTGGCCACACCTAAGTAAAATCTACTACCTTTAATGTAATGGTTCCTTTAGATTTATGATATAGGTAACTATTTATAAGTTATTATATTTTTTAGGAAAACTACATGTGCGTGCTATTTAATAATTTAATATTATTCATGAATTTATTATGGGAACACTGGGCCTCAGAATTGAATTTTGTCTTAGCTTATAATCTCAAAATTAATCCATATAATATTAAAAAATAATAAATGGAAAATTCAGGACATTACATTCAATCAGAATTAATAGACCATGGTTTAGTTGAGCCGAATGCCACCAAAAATTCCTAAAAGAAAACACTATATAATTTGTTATTGGAATTTTAAATAATTTAACCGTATTTATCAGTGATAACAATCACACACATGAAAAAAAATATAATGTGATTACTACATACTAAAAATTATGTATAAACATGGTCCTCTTACCTACTACCCAAGAGGCCAAAATCAATCTAAGATAAAAAAATTTCATACGTGAATAAATATCTCAATCAAAGTTGTTAAAACTAAGAAACAAATTCCATATCCCTAGTTACCAAGACTTTCCACAAAAAAATTATTCATGATACACCTATATGAGGTACATTACAAGATCCAACACATCCATATTCCATGTCTATATCGAAAATAGTAAGACACAAAAAAATATTATCTGATATCACTTTGTTACATCCTAACCTAGTTCACTCTATAGTAACTATACTGGTTCTGTATGAAACCTCAAGAACACCTCATCATACACTAGAGGTTGACGAAAAGTAGCAAGGGTATGTGGTTTTATATTGAGGAGACTATACCATCACATCAGAGTGAATAAAAAATGTAAAATAACTGAGAAACATTCCAAGAAAATAATTAGAGTATTCAAAATCTAATAAATAATACTAATGATTTTAAAAATATAAATCCTATAGTAAAATCATACATCCCTAATGATTTCCCACTAAGAAGATCATATATACAAAAAATAAATAATTAATTAAAGTAGGATATAATACCATCCTCAAGCCTCACCACATCTCATTATTTAAATTATCAAGCTATCCCACTCAATCATGCAACACTAGGACTCTTCTGCGCTTGAACATGAGAACAATGATGTATGCTTTGTCACTTAAGTGATTTGGTCTTTTGAAAAGGGTGTGAGTAAAACTTTTTAGGCCACAACCAATGATCTACTAAACAAAACTAGTAAATACTATGCATGTAGATGTGACATGCTTAAAATAAATAATATAATTTGGAAGTGTACTAAAATACATCACTATCAATATTTGGGTTTTAAGGCGACACTTGGGATTGACCATACCAACTTCATCTAGTTCAAGAGTGCCTATGAGATAGATAACATCACTAAGAATTTGGTTGGAATACACATTCCTCTCCCTAAAAATATATTTCATGCCATTATACACCCTAGTGAAGACTTTTTACACTCTATAATCATGTAACACATCATTTGAAAGCTCCGAGAGTGTACTTGCACCCCACATAAGAACATATATTAGATTATTTGAATATATGGGGTAATACTCACAACCCACTTGAAAATGTAATTCATATCATCTAGAACCTAGGGAAACTCATACTCACCACCTAGAAAACTCATATAATATCACTAGGAAACTAAGGTTCATATCCACTCCCCACCTGGAAACATTTGAAAGGTCCTTAAGAACATAGGGAATACACTCACCCTACCTGGAAACATATATAACATCAACATGGAACTTAGGGGCATACCCAGACCCTTCTAAGAAACATATATAACTTCATCAAGAAACTATATAGAGTAAAATTAACCTACATTGATATATATAGATAATCATTAGAAAACTCATTGGTTTACTTGCACCATGCTATGAAATATATTTTATATTGGGAAATTAGTACCCCATACAGGAATTAGTAAATATATTTGGGAATTATCACCCCATGCATAACACCATAATTCAATATCCTCTTATTGGTTGCGCACATGCTTGAAACTATCACAAATCTCCAATGATGATTTCTTAGGCATGAAAACTAGACTCACCACTAGAGGTATAACTCGTACCTAAAATAATCCCACATCACCCAACCTTCCACACATGTTGATTCCCTTAATACTATCCTAGTCTCACAAGATCATCGTATTCATGGAATCTATGCTAAGATATCACTATTTATCCACTAGTTCTAAATTGACACAATATAGAAAAATACTTGATTCCCTACACTACTCCTCTCCATGTTCCATATAGAATTGGGGTACTCACGGAGGGCCCCTAGGTCACATCTCTTCTAGGATACCCTACATGGGTTTCAGTATCTTATTCCAAACACTATTTCAAAATCCCATCACTCATAGAGAATAATGACCCTCAACACTTCCAAGACTAAATCATGGACACAAATTCTTTTTATGTTGTACCACAAATTCCTCCAACTAGAGGGATGAGATAAATCCCCTATCATATAAAAGGTAAAAGTTTGATTAATCTTTAGTAACCAAATACTCCATCAAACAATTAAATGTATTTCCATAATGGAACTCACTAATAGTGGGGGATAAACACTCACAAAACCCCATAGTCAACCATCTCAAAGGCTATAAGGTATCTCATGGTTATTATATAACCAATACCTAGGAAAATCACTCCTTATATATTATTGACCCACGCTTAATGGGAAATAAGGGAACCTATATCAGGAAAACTACATTCCATACTTTTAATTTCATTTATACCTCTCAAGGTTCCCCTATCATAAGGCATGCTTTTATAGTCAAGATATAAACCATCTTTAATAGTAACATCACACTAGTTTCAATAATCCATTTGGATCCAAGGAACTCTCATCCTACTTTTGGGGGTTTAAGATAAATAATTAAATTTAAATTTTTGGTCTATAATGAATAAATGGGGTGATTACATATCACATTCCACAAAAAAACATTCATATACCATAAGGAGATGTTCAGGGATGACCTACCATATATGGAGTTATTCCCTTTAATTGAATCTTTTTCACTATCACCTAATCTCATCCCAATATCATCCATTCTATCTTCACCTATAGATCACTTATATCAAGTCAAAATATATAAGACATTAATTATAAAAATCTATAATCAATTTTACAATTTAATATAATAGAAATAATTTCCTACAAATTCATCGGGCTGCACTAACTTGCTAAAAATCTAAGAAATGGGGTGTGGTCCTATTCTAACACACACCCATACCGAAGACACACAAATTCACCAATTTAATTTCCTAAATTAACTTTCAATTTAATATAATTTCACTAACTACAATATAAAATTCATAGGGTGACATGCATCCAACCAAACAGTGAAAAGCAGGCGTGTGATCATCTTCATAGGTAATCCACTATCCCTACCGAGAAAACTCCCCATCATTATAAATGATTTCCACCATTATCTAGTGAAAATATTCACTAAATCCCTAGATTGTTGAAACCAAATAAAAGGTGAAAGGGGGGATAGAGGATAATAGATGATGGAAAAAAATTAAATCACCATGATAATTTTTCAATATCCACCCCTCTTTTAGGGGAATCACATGGGGGGAAGAAATAGTGAAAAAAATTATGAATGGACTCCCCCATTTTGTTATTAATATAATAAATTAATCAGGTTACTAGTAAATTAAATTTCCACCCCTAATCAAAAAACAACCCCATGTGATGGTCGCGATGTGGCCATATGGATCATAGAGTGATGATTATTCTCTTAGATCAGTCATGAAAAACAATTTTGTTTCATGGTGTGACCACACCCAAATTTATGTTAGTCATTATGTTACATGCCTTAGATAAGAGGCCTAATCTCAAACAATTACCACATGACACAACCCCTATGGGACATGCTGCGACACCCCCTTCACAGAACTACCTCTGTGGCCCTTGAACAACATGAAATGTGATCCTCTATCATGATTTCATTCTCCCACACTCCCTCTCATAGAGGGTGGATACACGTGTGACATGCCTCATGACATGTCATCGTGGAATGAATACTCGCGTGTATCCAAAATACGTGGGGGTGGTGTGGGGGTGTTAACCCAAATGCACCCCAATGATCACCTGAGCACATGAAACTCATATTGTGCCCAAATAAGAATAAGAAAACCATTTATTTTATATTTTATAAAAAATGGAATATCAGTTTGAATACAAATTATCAAAAATCCCTTGTTCTGAGAAAAAATTAAAATTCCATTTGAATTTCCCAATCTATTATGAAACACCGTTTTACACTTTTTACTTTGCTTCTATGTGATTATATAAGATCTTAATCTTTTTTAATCATATTTTATACTTCATTTTCATATTTTTTCTCTTACTAGGACTTATAAGATCACACTTTTCTTGTTTGTATGTCCCTAGGGTGTCCTTTTAAGTAATAAAAGAATAAAGGGATTTAAGAGAACATTATAGAAATAAAAATAATGATGATTTAGTTTATTTCTATGTTTACATATTATTTAAATAATCTCTTATAGGCACTATAACTTTTGATTTCTGGATGTTTTATTGTTACGTATGTTAAAGTTGATGTTATAATATGTTTATATGATATGGTTCATTATAGTTTCTCTCAAGATATTTATTTATTTTCAAAGAGTAAGATATAAACCAAATTGGAAATACACAATCAATAAACTATATTGAAACTTATAAATTCATATGTTTATATATATATATATATATTTTATGATTTATTTTTTAAAAGTTTTTATTTTTTATATTTGTATGCTTATTAATTTGAGTATTCTCATCTCCAAATTTACATTATTTTATTAAATAGGTAAAAATAATTGGAACTCTATCTTCAACCAATGTGATAGTAAATATAATTATTTCCAAAGTGATATTCATAATATGATGTATGTGGGAATTGAGTACCTCATGGTGATACTAGTATAATAAACTGAAGTTATGAATAATAACTTGAATCATGTGGAATTCCCTTCTTATCCAAAGAGAGAACATATTTTCATTTATTCCTTTATATGAAAATTTCATCACACATTTAGTGGATCTTACAATCCAATAATTTGGGAATAATGGATTTATTCCATTAATAAGATATTTTAAATCCTCCAATGCTTTGATAAAGTAAATATGAAATAATCCATTTGTCACTCAGAGGGAGAAATTGACCCATGGTGGACACTATTCAAGAATACGGAGCCCAGGGAAAACATACAATTAATAGAGTGGTTAGAATTCAATAAAATATTTGTCAATAACTATTTTCCTCGGACTCTTTATATTAAAATAGAGATGGAGTTTATTGGTTTTATGAAAAGGAAAAATGAAATAATTTGGCCTTATGAAGAAAAAATCACAAGTCTTGTAAGGCACAAATTAGATTATACATTTAATGAGAATGTATGGTTGACCAGTTAATTATTTAACTAAGGTTGAATCTTTGAAAATACATAGTGATTCGATACTTTTATGACTATGATAGAAAAATACAATGTGACCTTAAATTTGAGATGGAGATTAGTGATTGTTTATGGTCTCATGGGGTTAGATATAAAAATAAGAGAATGTAGTTTTATTATAGAGGACCAATAGATAAGTCTCATGGAGGGAATAAAATCCAACTATACACACATCATATGTGTGGGGTAAATAATCTATTAAACAACCTCAAGGGACTAAGAAGATGTTCCAAGTGTGAAAAAATGTGAACAAGGACAATGAATATCAAAGAGAGATAAAGAATTCTACTAATATTATCGAATAAAGTAAGGTTATGATATATCCTTAACCTATGTTGCAATTTTTCAACTACAAGGAATATGGAAAATTTGTAATCTAGTGAACCAAGCTAAGGGTCATCAAGGATAACTAATTAAAAAAACTTATGATTTCCAAGAGAGTAAGGATAATATTATGTTATCACTATCAGTGAGGTAGATTATAAAAATAAATTAGTGAAATGTATACTTATAAATCATTAAATAATAGATAATATCCAATTTTATTTTGATTCTACACATTATTTTATATCTTGTAAGTTTAGTATAAATATTCAAAACCCTAAGAAATGGTTGTTGATTTATCGTAAAAACACCATGTTGTGAAATAATTACATATAAAGTATATAAATCTTCCATAATTGACATTTTTGGGGAAGAAAATCACATAAAACATTTTTATACTCCATTTAGAAGAATTTATTGTTATATTGGGAATGAATTTACTACCTTTATATAGATCCAAAATCAACTTCTAGGTGAATTAAATCACTTTCCATGTCCCAAATAATCTTATGATTATATAAAAGTGAAAAGTGGTTGATAAATCTCCTCTATAAACATATTACAAAGTATGGATATTACTAAATTATGAGAAAGAATATCTAGATAAATTTATTGAGACAAAGGAGATGAACATCCTTGAAGGTATCCCCTTTGTGATGGAATATACTAGCATATAATCTAATTTTTGTATGGTATTAATCTTGAATAATAGGTTGATATATCAATTTAAATTATCCCTAGATCCTTTACAATACCCATGATTCCCTAAATAACAGCCCCTATTAAGAAAGAAGAGCAGATGAAGAAACTACAAGGGAATCTGGAAAAGGATTTCACATACACAAGTTCTTCACCATGGGGTGCACCAATCCCTTTTTTAAAGAAGAAGGATGTTTCATTACATCTTTGTATTGATTATTGTGAACTCAATAAGTTCATGATAATGAATAATTATCCCTTCCATATATTGTTGTCTTGTTTGATCAACTACATGGGGAACAATACTTCTCTAAGGTGGATATTTAGTTTGGATGTCATCAATTCAATGTGTAGAAGGAGGATATTACCAAGACTACCTTTTATGAGAGATGCATACACTATTATTTCATAATGATGAATTTTGGATTCAAATATTATCTTGATATATTCATGGACATAATGAAGATATTCTTTATAGATTACCGCAAAAAAATTTTGGTAGTCTTTATAGAATATATTCACATATACTTCAAAAAAATTAGGAACACCAAGATCATTTGATTATTATGATAAAGACTTTTATAAAGGATAATATTTATACAATGTACAATAAATGTGGATTTTGGATAGAGAAAGTAAGCTTCTTTGGGCATGTTATCATAAGAAATGGGATACCTATAGATCCTCAAAAAACAAATAAAATTGAAAAATGACTAACTATAATATATATAATATATATCTATAGATTCCTTAGATTAGTTGGGAACTATCAAAATTTTTTGAGTAAATTATCTTGATTTTCAACCCCAATAACCAAGACAACTAAGAAGGTTAATTTTGTTTCCAAACCGATGAATGCAAAGAGATATTTCAGAAGTTAATAAAAGGATAATCACTAAAACTATTCTCAAAATACCCAAAAGTGTGGGCGGATTTGTGATCTAAAATTATTCATTAAATAAAGGATTAGGTTTTTACTCATGTAAAATGATAAAGTGATAACCTATGCCTTAAGATATCTGAATTTTGATGAGAAAAATTATTCAAAACATGATCTAGAGTTGTAAACAGTAATATTTTCATTTATGATTTAGAGGCATTATCTATATGGAGAAGTGTGTGACATATATACCTATTATAAGATCCTAATATATATATTCACATAGAAGGTTCTCAATATGAACTAACAAAGATGGTTAGTGATGATTAAGGGCTATGACTACTCAATCCTTTTCTATATTAGGAAGTTTAATAATGTGTAATATGCTATATGTAGAGGAGATCATACAACCTTATCCATGATGAGGGTTGAGATAGATTAAATCAGTTTAGGCATTTAAATGATGGGGGCTAGAATCAAAAAAGAGGGAACAATATCCAACCTTTCTGAAATGATTTATCAATCATCCACTTAGGATAATGTCATGAAATCTCAAAGTGATTATGTGGAGATATAATAGATGGTGGATACTATAAGTAAAGGGAAACACATATAATTCAATATATATAAATATGGAGTTTTAGCATTTGAGACATAATTATGTGTACCATTATAGGTCGATAAAAATAAGGATCCATTGAATTATGATTAATTATCAACATTATCTATCCACCCATAGAGAACAAAGATATATAATGTTCTTAAAAAACACTATTGGTGGGAAAATATATAGAAGGATATTGTTGAATATCCATCAATGTTCTTTATATGTTAGAAAGTGAAGTCATAATTACAAAAGTACAAGGGTATGATGAAACTATTACCCATGCATATGTTGAAAAGGGAGAACATCACCATGAATTTTGTCATGGATCCTTCAAATATATCTAAAGTAAATAATGTTATATGGGTTGAAGTATACCATCTTGAAAAGACTAATAACATTATCTACATTAAATATGAATTTTCACTTGATCTAATTGTAAAGACATACTCTAGATTAGTTTTGAGCATGTATAGATCACTACTATAAATTGTATTTATTCAAGATTTGAGGTTCACCTAACAATTTTGGAAATGTATTCAACATGATTAAGAAAAAAGTTAAAATTCATTATCCCCTATCACCTTGAGACTGATGAAAAATATAGGAGTATCTAGACACTTGAGGATATGCTGAGAGCTTGCACTATGAACTTTAAATGAGGATGGGATCGATATTTTCATTTGGTTGAGTTCTTAGGAAAAAATATCTTCCACCCAAGCATTTATATAGATTCTTATGAACAATTATTTGGGAATAAATATTTAATTCTAACATGTTTAGATGATGTTAGATAATTTATTCTATTGGTACATAAACTAGTTGAAGAAATGGTAAAAAGGTTAAATCTATTGCATAACACATCAAATCAGCACATAGTCAGGAGAATAAATATTTTTAAATCACTAAAGGGATAGAGAGTTTGAGTTTTTCTATAAAGTTTTACTTTTTATATTTACATTTAAAAGGATCGTGAGGTTTGTAAATTGAGAAAGATAAGTTTCGGAAACATTATCCCTCTTTGAATTTCTAGATCACATGAAAGATGTCTCTTATCGATTAGAACAATCACCAAACTCTTCACAAGGGAATGACATGTTCCATGTATCCATCCTGATAATTTAAACTATAGATCCATAACATGTATTAAATATAGATATGATGTATTTGGAGAGTGATATCTTAAATGAGGAGTAGTAAATGACGATCCTAGATCATAACGATAAAGTTCAATTTGAAATGGTAACTCGCCATGTCAAATTTGTCAAAGTTTTTTTGGAAAAACCACAATTACAAAGAGGAAATATGGGAACAGAAAAAAGAAAAAAATAACCCTTTTTTATATTAGAATGTGAAATTAAATTTTAAGGATAAAATTTCTATAGGGTAAATAATATAAAGATTGTGAACTCTTCTATATGAAATTTCCTTCTCAATATATAAGTGTGTTATTTTGATATAAATGTTAATGAACCCCTTAAAAAACAAACACTAGTTTTTTAGACAAACATATAAAATTACATGTGAATTATAAAATAATCCATATAATTGAAAATATTATAATATTTAAATGATCCAAAGTAAAAAAATAAAAAATAAAAATTAATATTTCAGTACATCACGATCCCTAAAAATAAACATAGATATGAAAAAAAACATTATAGAAGAAATAAATAATTAGTGATATAATTATAATTTTGAAAATGTAGAATATAAAAACTTTAGAGTAATTGTTGTGAATGCCGAATGATAAATATAAGTGTTACTTATTTTATGCATAAATGTAATATAATAATTTGAAATTTGACCACCGAAATAGTAACTTGTTGATTATAATAGTAACCAAACCATTGAAAAATTAAAATAATATTTTGTTATCCTATAAAATAAAAATATAATAAATTTATATGATTATATAATTAAATAAATGTTTTACATATGATAAAATAAATATTTGACACAAATAAAACATACTTGTATTTTTTGAAAAACCTAAAAGTTTTATTTTTATTAAAATTGTTTTTAATGATAAATGTAAAAACCTGAAATAAAAGTGTGATTTCATAAAATGGATTTATGAAAGACAAGTTATTTTTATATAAATAATAATTTATTTTTATAAAATCATAATTAATTTTTCTAAGGGTTTGAAATTTAATTATTTCAATAAAAATATCATTTTCAATTAATATGGATTTTTTTCAAAAATAATTTTATTAAATTTAGAAAATTATTTTGATAAAATGGAGGTCATTTTTAGAATAATAACAATTAAATTTTCTCTGGTTAAAGATTTATTATTTTTCAAAGATAATGAAATATAGAGGTGAAAAGTAAAATATCATATGAGTATCATATTCTATAATAGTGTATAATGTTTTTAAGGTTTCTAGAAGCTAGATAAATATTTTAATGTCTATTTTACTAATAAAATCAAAATCCCCTATATTGAATCAAAATTTTTATCACTATTTGAAAAGATAATATTTTATATTGATATTTTATTCTCAAACATCCCTTCTACTTATAAAAATCCCCATTAACCACCCCACTTATCCTTACACCATAAGATTTTTATCTTCTATCAAATCTACTAGATCCATATGAAACTCTTGTTGGTCGGAGTGGATTCTCAAGAGGGGGGTGAATTGAGTTCTAATTAAAATTTATGTTAAAATATTGTCTATTTAAAATCCCTCGATTTATAAAATAAGTTAAACTGTAGTGAATTTATACAGATTGTAAATGTTCACTTAGCTTCTCAAAGATTGATTAGGTATCAGTTAATTTAACCACAAGATCAAACTATATTTTGAAACTAACCTACTGATTTACAATAAGTGTAAAAACTTGCTAATTTAACCATCAAAGTAGCTTTAAAATAGTTTTGTATTTCAAAGTAATAGCAGCAGAATAAATAATATATATGTAGAATACTTTGAACATAAACTAAAGATGCACAGAATATATAACAAGAGGTTCAGTCTCAAGCCAAGACTTAGTCCTCTCAAATTTATATAAATTTGATCCACACCCTGGATTGAGGTTAACAATAGTTTACAAAACTATCCAGGCTACACAGGGACCTCTACCACTGTTCTACGTGGGAAACAAAACAAAGACCAGGCCACACAAGGACCTCTTCCACAGTTGACATGGGTAAACAAGAGTTAAGAGTTTTTTAGTGAGGATTTGATATCCTCCAATTCAGTACAGGAGACAGTGTGTGTATAAGATATACAGAGTACACCACACTGCTCAAAAGTTAATGAAAAAATCACTTAGAGAGAACAGATAAGAGTTTAGAAAGCTCTAGTGATTATCAATGCATCTCTGGACTAGTTGGATTCCGTAGGAATGCATCTGAGTCCTTCTCCGGTTTTTCTGTTGAAAAACAGAGTGTCGTAGTTAAGCTTGTGTTCTACAAGAGTGAGAATGATCTCTTGATTCGTCGTGTGTTCTTTAGTGGTGTTGGATTGCATTCATGAGAGTTCTTTTAATGTCTTGAAATCTCCTTCTTGTTAAAGATTTTTATTCTTGTTGTATCTTTACAGTTTTATCACTTCCTTCTCTTATATTTTCATGTGTACTGCATCTCAATCTTCCTTATATTCCACATGTTCTGGCAGTAGGAATGATTCCCTTTTCATAGGTACAAGATACGGTTTCCTGACATGCCAACAAATATCATTAAATAACATTAATTGCATTAAAAACATCAAATATGACCGTTAGAATTATTTAAATAATATTGACAAAAAGTTAAGAAACGGTGTCACAGTGATTAAGTAAACGGTGTCTTCTTCACGGTATAGTCTTCACGGTATGTGCTTCATGGTATGTGCTTGTCACGGTGTGTAGCTCACGGTGTCCAGGTCACGGTGTCTGGGTCACGGTGTCTGGGTCACGGTGAGTCCTTCACGGTGTCTGGTTCACGGTGTCTGGGTCACGGTGAGTCCTTCACGGTGTTTGGTTCACAGTAGGTGCATGTCACGGTGTCTGGGTCACAGTGAGTCCTTCACGGTGTCTGGGTCACGGTGAGTCCTTCACTGTGTCTGGTTCACGGTATGTGCATGTCACGGTGTCTAGGTCACGGTGATTCCTTCACGGTGTTTGGGTCACGGTGTCTCCATACTTAGACAAATAATTGTATTTGGACTTAGACAGTAATATGCAGAATATGGATTAAGTTTAATCATTAGAGAGTAAAAGAACTTGAATCATAAATATAAAGCCTTGATAATATATGAGAGATTTGTGATCATGCATAAGACCTGTAAATAATTAAGTGAGTAATTAACATCCATAAGATTTTTTATCATTAAAACATGATGTGTAGTTATTATTGAGATTGAAGAGCATTAGCAATATGTGCAACGAAGATTGAGATTAATTAACAGTAATAGGATTTGTGATCATTAAAACATGATTAACACATGAGGAGTCCAACAATCTCCCCCTTTTTGATGATCACAAATAATATATAGTCAAAATATAAATGGAATGTAACATTAAAGAAACTATCATATTATTATAGCAAAAATAATTATAGTACTGACACTTGTAGTTTTTCTCCCCCTTTTATACTTGTAGTTTTCTCCCCCTTTTGGGATGATCAAAAAGTAGAGAAAATTAAATGAAACAATGCAGTCTTCATTAAAAAATGGTTCAAAATAGATCATACAAGAGAAATACATACAGTAAACAAGAAATGACATCCCATCAAAAAGAAAACAGTCCCTGGACTCTTCAGGGATCCATATTTTCCTTGCCTTTATCATTAGTAGGAGCTGCTGCTGAAGTAAAAGAAGGAATAGATGTGGTAGACAGAGAGGGTAAGAGTAGACCTTCAAAAACAGATGGAGCCAAAGTGGGAGTAGTATAATATCTAGGCTATGGTTGGTCAAGAATGACTGGCCAGATCTGAGAAAGAGCTTGGCTAACTGTCACGGCAGTTGAGGCTAAGGTAGGTAGACCAGGTCTAAGGGGTGTAGTAGCTGGAGAAACTATAACAGTACTCTACACATGAAGATACGTCTTCAAAAGATTGATGAAATCATTAATTATTTCACCACCATATTGCATATCCTTTTCAAAAGCGCCCTTATTCTCCATAAATATGTCCAACAATCTGGTGAACTCTGTAAGCTTCTGAACTTGAGCTTTAAAAGCTTGAGTCACCGGAGGGATTCTCAAATTTTCCATGATATATCTAAAGTGATATGTCATATCACTTTTAGAGAAAATCCCGGAGAGATAAAAATCTATTTTCTTGGTGATCTCTTGTTGAGCATCATTGGATATCTTAGAATTAATTCTAACCAAGTCCAATGCTCTATCACTGTTCTTAACCACTTATGATAAAGAAGATATATCCAATCCACTGAAGGCATTCTGAAGATCTTCCTTGATTATGGATCTCAGTAGATAATCTTCCAAAGAAGATATGGAGGTCTGACCAGAAGAAGGTGAAGCCTTGACAGCTTCGGTTAGAACTTTGAACTGTTTCAGAACTTTTTGCAGGCATCCAGTGTATTCATCTGTAATATTATTCAGATTTTCTACAAGCTCCCTCAATCATTCCAGAATATTTTTGTGTCTTTTTACAATATTCTCATCAAAAGAAAGTAGATATGGATGAACTTGAGACACAATCTCCCTTGCAAGTATGGAATCAGATGTCTCAGATTAAGTAGCAACTGGTGTAGGGGCAGAAACTGGAGCAGGCACTGATCTCAAAGACAACTCATTCTGTAAATTTGCTACCATATTTTTCAGGTTTGCAACATTAGCACTAAGTATCTTATTCTCAACTCTGACTTCTTAAATTTCTTGGATCATCCTTGGTTTAATATGCAAGATAATATTTTCCAAGAGAATTGAAGCATCTTCTTGACTTAACTAAGTCACTGGATGAGGTTGAGTGGATAGGATCTTCTCAACTCCATCTAATAGAGTCTCTCCAAAAAATTTCAGATCATATTTGGTCACAAAGGAATGATGCTCGGGTAAAGGTGCATGTAAAGGTAGTTGTTCATATTCTGGTTGAGGTTCAGAGTCATCTTCAGACTCAGATTCTGATTCAGATTGAGGATGAGGCTCTGGTTCTGGTTCTGGATGAGCTATAGACTTCAGTTGAAACAGAGAAGAATGATCCATTCCAATTGTAGTCACTTGTTGTGACTTATTCACATCATAAAAGCTTGGGAATTCATATCTAGTGTGCACAGAGTATGATACAGAAGGTTGAGAAGCTTCAGCAGATCCAGCTTCTATAATCTCATGGTTTTGAGGTTCGTCCCCCTCAAATTGTGCTTCCATTTCAGAGACTATAGGCTCAGCAGCATGATCAAGATCCACATGATCATCCCTAATCTCTTCAGCAAACTCTTGCCTTGCCAGCTGAAAGGCAATCTCCATCCTCTCTTCAGCAAAGGGAATAATCTTAGGAACTGATTGTTCCACTGGTTGAGCTTCCAGAATTTCTTCTTTCTCAACAGAAAGATCCTCTTCAACAGGATCTGCCTCTAAGGTTTCTTGCTGTTCTGAATTAGGAAAACCCAATTTTCTTACAGCATTAGGATGAGCTTCTGGATTGACATCCGCACTAGAAGCAGGAGCTTCCCCTTCTCTCAAACTAACAGCAACTTCCTCTCCTTGAGGTATTTCAGTAGGGATAACAGCAGGGATAACCGTCCTTTTATTTTCAACAGGAGTTGTTTCCATTGGAGGTCTTCCATCTTCTTCTCTAGGAGATACTTCAACTGTTACTTCCTTTTATTCTTCTTCTGAATAATCAGCCACTTCATCTGGTTCCAAACCAGGATCAGATAGATTTTTAGGCCTTCTTGGATAGTCAACAGGATTAAACTTTTTATATAATTGATCATTATCCTCAACCCACTTCTTCTTCCAGGGGTTCCAGCTAATCTTCATCCTTCTGATGATAGGCATGGATAGGCAGAAATCAAAGTCCTCTAACTTTTCTTCATTCGGTCCAACCATCCCTTTGGCAACTAACATAGATGAAATCATCCTTGAGTAAAACAAGTAGGTATTTGGAAGTGACTTTAATCATATCATAGATATGGTTAATAACATACTTGCATAGGTTTATCTTATGGACACTCTTCAACAGGTGAATCAGAAACACATCCTGATACTTCATCACAGCAAAATCTCCTTTTCTCGGACTAATCAAATTTTGAACAAACTTGAACAGTAGTCTTGTCTCTCCATCTAATTCATCAGCTATGGCCCTTCGCTTGGTGCCATTTCCAGTCAGGATTTCCAAATTATTCTCCAGGTCAAAGATGTCAGTTGTTGGAGGAGGGTCTCTCTGGTAATCCTCGCAAACTCCTTCATGTGGAATCCCTAGGCATGCAGCCCAAGCCTCGAAGATAAAGAGCACTTCTGACCATTTATCTAGCTGGTTACCATAAATATTTCTCCAAAATCAAAGGAAAACTTCACATATAGGTAGAATTGAGATACCAATCTCAGGTAAATCAGTCTATTTTGTCTAGAGAACCATTCAAGCCATCCTTGTTCTCTTAAAACTTTCAAAACTAAATATTTTCTAGACAGTATCCACTCAGGGAAAACTTCTTTTTCAGGTATAATAGTACGACTTACCATGTTTGGGTTTAGAGGTCCTTCAGGAGCTATCCTTGGTATCTTATTCTATTTCTTAGAGTGGCGCTTCTCAGATGAGGGTGAAGATGGACGCTTCATCCTTGGCATTCAATGAAGGTTCGGGCGAGGGGGAAGAGAAGGTTCAGGAGAGAGTTCGGGTAAGGAATCGAATGAAACCTTTATGTTTTATCATTTGGGAATGTCAAACGTCATAAAAACAAAAACGCAGGAAAACAAATAGCGGTGAAATAAAAATTACCGCGATAGGGGTTAAAATAAGAATAAAAAAAATCTTCACAGTTAGACTGTGAGTAGGCATTATGGTGTGATGAAAACTAGTCATCACGGTGAGACAGTTGATAGTCATCACGGTGAGACCGTGATCATTCTGTGTAGTCACGGTGAGACAGTGAGTAGACAGACCGTGAGCATAAGGTCTTGATGGTGAAACCGTGAGCATAAAACAGTAACTTAGAAACAATGACCATGAAACTGTAAAGTAAAATAAAGTAAAGTATTAAACATTAAGATCAGTAAGATGTCTATTTATTATTAATCATACCAAGATCATGTATGATGTAGTCTAATCTTTCAGAATTTAATGGTTTATTGAATATATCAGCAAGTTGATTTTCAGTACCAATGAATTCCCAAGTGATATCACCTTTTTGATAATGATCCCTCAAAAGGTGATGTCTTACATCAATGTGTTTTGTCCTAGAATGAGAAACATGATTCTTAGAAATATTAATAGCACTTGTGTTGTCACAATTTATTGGGACATGTCTAAATTGATATTCGTAGTCTAGTAATGTGTGTTTCATCCACAAAATTTGTGCACAACAACTTCCAGCAGCTATGTATTCAGCTTCTGCAGTAGATAATGCAACAGAATTTTGTTTCTTACTACACCATGATACTAGTGACTTGCCTAAAAGGTGACATGTTCCAGAGGTTCTTTTTCTATCTAACTTACATCCAGAAAAATCAGCATCAGAATAACTAACTAATTCAAATGATTGTCCTTTGGGATAGAACAGTCCTAGATTGGGAGTATGCTTGAGGTATTTAAAAATTCTCTTTACAGCATTTAAATGTGACTCTTTAGGGTTTGCTTGAAAATTAGCACACATACACACACTAAACATAAAATTAGGATAACTAGCAGTCAGGTAGAGTAGACTTCCAATCATTCCTCTATAAGTTGTTTGATCAACAGATTTACCATCTTCATCAAGATCCATCTTATAGGTGATACTCATGGGAGTGTCACTACTTTTTGTGTTTTCCAATCCAAAATGTTTTAGAAGATCTCTAGTATATTTACTTTGAGTTAAAATAATTCCATCATCATTTTGAAAGATTTGAAATCCAAGAAAGAATTTAAGTTCACCCATTAAACTCATTTCAAATTCATTTTGCATCATTTTAGAAAAATCAGTACATTATGTAGTTTTTGAAGATCCAAAAATAATATCATCTACATAAATTTGTAGAACTAAAACATCTATAGAAATTCGTTTTATAAACAGAGTAGGATCAGTTATTCCTTTTGTAAAACCTTTAGAAATTAGAAAAGTACTTAATCTATCATACCAAGCTCTTGGAGCTTTCTTTAAACCATATAAAGCTTTTGATAATTTAAAAATATGATTTGGAAAATGAGGTTTTGAAAATCTAGGTGGTTGTTCAACAAAAACATCCTCAACAATATATCCATTCAAGAATGCACTCTTGACATCCATTTGATATAGTTTGAAATTTAGATGTGCATCATAAGCAAGTAAAATCCTAATACCTTCTAATATGGCCACTGGATCAAAAGTCTCCTCATAGTCAATACCTTCTTCTTGACTATAGCCTTGTGCAACTAGCCTAGCTTTATTTCTAACTATGTTTCCAGATTCATCTACTTTATTTCTAAACACCCATTTAGTGCCTATGGTGAAAGTGTCCTTACGTATTTCAACAAGATTCCAAACTTTATTTATTTCAAAATGATTGAGTTATTCCTGCATAGAAATTACCCAAAATTCATCATTAATAGCATCATCAATGTTTTTAGGTTCAAGCTGTGATAAGAAGGATTGATGTTCAACCTGATTTCTAAGAGAAGCTCCAGTCTGTGTCCCTCTATCAAGATTTCCTACAACAACATCTAAAGGATGATTATTTAGAATTCTAGTTGATCTAGTAAAGGTAGGGCTAGAAACTTCAGGTTCTTCTCTAGGTTTGGGTTCATTAGAAGCAGATTATGGAATAAGTCTAGAACTGGTTGTCTTTATAGCAGGTTCTTAAGATTTTTCATTAAGGTCCAGAACAGATAAATCTTCTTCAAGATTTTCAAGAGAGGTTTTAGGCTCATGTGGATCAGTCTCATCAAATTTGATGTGAACAGATTCTTCCACACACTTGGTTCTTTTGTTGAAAACTCTATAATCTTTGCTGGTTAAAGAATATCCTAAAAATATTCCTTCATCACTCTTAGAAGAAAACTTATCAAGATTATCTTTTTTATTTAGAATAAAGACTTTGCAGCCAAAGACTCTAAAGTAAATAACTTTAGGTTTTCTATTGTTCCACAAATCATATGGGGTATTCTTAAGAACAGGTCTGATTAAGACTCTATTAATAATATAACAAGCTGTATTCACAGCTTCAGTAAAAAATTAAATAGGTAGGTAATATTCATTAAGCATATTTCTAGAAATTTCTTAAAGGGTTCTATTTCTTCTTTCTACTACACCATTCTGCTGAGGTGTCCTAGGAGCAGAAAAGTTATGACTATAGCCATTGTGTGAGCAATAGGATTCAAATTCATGATTTTCAAACTCACGACCATGATCACTTCTTAGAGTTTTAATCTTAAGTCCACTAAGATTTTCTACATACTTGGAGTATTTAACAAAGTAAGAACATGCTTCACCTTTGTGAGCTAAGAAGTATACCCAAGTATATCTAGAAAAGTCATCTACTAGGACATAGACACAGTGCTTCCCATTTAATCTAGAAATTCTAGATGGTCCAAACAAATCCATGTGAACCAACTCGAGAGGTTGAGAAGTTGAAACTTCTTTCTTTGATTTAAAAGAAACTTTATGTTGCTTTCCCTTTTGACAGGGATTTCAAACTTTGACATTTGGAAACTCAAGTTTAGGTAGGTCTCTAACTAATTTCTTCCTAGTTAGTTTTCTAAGTGAGTTTATATTGCAGTTTTCTAATCTTCTATGCTATAACCAAGACTCTTTATGAAAATCATTTAAACAGGTAACATTTTGCTTGGCTAAGGAATTTAAATCAACAGCATAAACATTTTCATTTCTTAAAGCAGAAAAGACTAAAACATTTTTAGAATTAAAAACATTACAAGAATAATTTTAAAATTTGACATTAAAATCATCATCACATAATTGATAAATACATAACAAATTATATTTAAGTCCATCAACAAATAAAACTTTGGAAATTTAAACTGAATCAGTGTTACCAATTTGGTCTAGGCTGATGATCTTTCCTTTAGAATTATCACCAAAGGTGACATGACCTCCATCAACCGTTATTAAAATATTGAAGCATGAGTAATCCCCAGACATATGTCTTGAACATCCACTATCCAAATACCATGTCTTCTTGTGGGAACTCTTCAAGCAGGTTTCCTACAAAACAGATTTAGATAGGAAATGATTTTGATACCCAGATCTTCTTGGGTCTATACAGGTTAGCAATCAAAGCTTTTGGTACCCAAATTTGTCTTATGGGTCTCATATAATTTATAGAATCAAAAGATTTTTAATGATAAACTCTATTTGATTTATAACTATGTGAATAACTATTTGAAGCATATAAATGTCCAGAACTAGAACTAGCAGTATTCTGTCCAGATTTAGGAATAAATCTATTCTTAGTAATCTGTCTCTGTCCAGGTTTGTAGCCTATTCCAGTAGTGTATTTTGGCGCAACCTACTTTCCTAGAATTTGAGTTAGTGTATCCTTTCCATTTGTAAACTTCTCTAAGTCTTTTCTAAGTTGCTCATTTGAAATTTTCAGTTCAGTGTTCTCCTTTAACAGTTGAGCATTTTTCTCTTTTTCAATAGTAAGTTTGGTTTTAAAAGTAGTAGTGAGAGCATGCTATTTCTTCAATGATTTGTATTTATCCTTACGTTTATTTCATGTCTCTTCCAGCATATTACAATATTCAAATAATTCCTCACTAGTCGTGTTTTCAGAATCCGAATCAGATTCTACATCATCTCCAGAATAATAATAATTTAGAACACGAGTATCTAAGGTTACCTCGGATGTGTTAGTCATAAAACACATGTTGGTACGATTCTTTTCAGAATCATACATTTTAGATTCACTTGTGTAGTCTTCAGAAGCAATCCAGGTAGCCTTCATAACTTTTTTGTACTTATTGTCCTTGTAATCATATTTCTTCTTGAATTTTAGCTTTGGGCAGTCTGTTTTAATGTGTCCTTTCCTTTTGCACTCATAGAAAACAACTTCATCACTTTTATCTGGCTTTTTACAATCCTTCTTCCAATGTCCCTTATTGTCATACTTTTCTTTGTAATTTGATTTTCTGAAAAATTTCTTCTTCCTATAAAATTTCTTAAACCTTCTGGCTATCTGAGCCATTTCAGCATCACTATCAAAGTCTAAATTTTCACTTGTTGAACTGTGAGTTTGTATTTGAGCTTTATCTTTGTCCTTACTCTTTGAAGCAACAGTCTTGAAATCCACCGATTTTCTCTTAGGTTCATCATCTTCCTCTTTATTCACCTTGAGTTCTTCCTCATACATCATAAGCTTACCAATGAGTTCTTTGATAGGTAGAGCATCAATGTCACATGACTCTCTGATTGAAATAGATGTGCCTCTCCATCGGTCTGGTAAACATCTCAAGATTCTCATAATTTGTTCCTTTGCTGGAATAGCCTTTCCGAGTGAATTCATTGTATTGACTATCTCATTAAACATGAGATACATATCAGAAATAGGTTCATCAGTCTTTATTTTAAAATTATAATATTTAATAGTATAGGTATTTAATCTCATTTCTTTAACATTGGTTGTTCCCTCATGAGAAACACCCAAAGTATCCCAAATTTCAAAAGCATTTTTGCAAGTAGAAATTCTGTTAAACTCTTCATCTCCTAAAGAATAGTACAGGGCATTCATGGCTTTACAATTATTATTGTAGGCAGTCTTTGTAGGTTTATCCCAAGTTACTCTTTCAGTTTCTGGAATTTTATCTTTTGACTCTATAGTAGTCCATATATCAAAACCCATGCTTTCTAAATGAATTTTCATTTTAAGTTTCCAATGAGCATAGTTTGTACCATTAAAGAAAGGTGGCCTATTAGTAGCAGCACCCTCTAGTCTATTGTCCATAGCTAGATTTTAGAAAGATAATTTAAAGAGATAAAATTTAGAACTAACCGAAATTTAGGATCTTTAAAGATGCAACTAAAATCACAGTTGAAAAAAAAGAGTATTTAAATGATCCTGAAACAAAAACAAAACCTCTGATACCAAATGTTGGTCAGAATGGATACTCAAGAGGGGGGTGAATTGAGTTCCAATTAAAATTTCTGTTAAAATATTGTCTATTTAAAATCCTCCGATTTATAAAATAAGTTAAACTGTAGTGAATTTATACAGATTGTAAATGTTCACTTAGCTTCTCAAAGATTGATCAGGTCTCGGTTACTTTAACCACAAGATCAAACTAACTTTTGAAACTAACCTACTTATTTACAATAAGTGTAAACTCTTGCTAATTTAACTATCAAAGTAGCTTTAAAATAGTTTTGTATTTCAAAGTAATATCAGCAGAATAAAAAAGATATATGTAGTATACTTTGAACTTAAACTAAAGATTCACAACAGATATAATAAGAGTTTCAGTCTGAAGCCGAGACTTATTCCTCTCAAATTTATAGAAATTTTATCCACACCCTAGACCAGGGTTAACAATAGTTTACAAAACTGTCCAGGCCACACAAGGACCTCTACCACTGTTCTACGTGAAAAAAAAAATACCAGGCCACACAAGGACCTCTTCCACAGTTGACGTGGGTAATCCAAAGTTAAGAGTTTTGTAGTGAGGATTTGATATCCTCCAGTTCAGTACAGGAGACAGTGTGTGTATAAGATATATAGAGTACACCACACTACTCGAAAGTTAATGAAAAAATCACTTATAGAGAATAGATAAGAGTTTAGAAAGCTCTAATGATTATCAATGCAGCTCTGGACTCGTTGTATAAGGCCCCAGCCTTAAACCTTGCTTAATCTTGAGTTATTACAAGATTACACATTGAGGATCTTTTCAGGTTTAGAGTTTTAGAGAATTAGATCATGAAACTTGCATTACATTCCACATTTAAACAAAGTGGTTACACAAAAGACAGTAATCATTCTTCCCATCAACGGAAACATATTTAAAATAAAACATGGATTCTTTCTTGACACATCCTTGACACTATCATCACATCATGTACCTTTTCCTTGACCTATGAAAAACATTTCAAAAACTTGGGATGAGCATAAGAAGCTCAGTAAGGGTTATAAAAATATGGAAAGGAAACATGAGTTCATATATACATAAGAATGAAATCATACTTCACCCATAAAACATAGGCACTTTAACATACCTCATAAAATCATGAATAAATCATAGAGATCATAAGACATAAAAGTAACTTGAGGCATTCAAAACATTCTTACGTAGGGAGTAACCCTCTTGGTTACATTTGGAATACTCACCATAGTATATTCCCTAAATCTCTTCGGAGAAACCTTAATGTTTCACTCCTTCACGTTACCCAACGCATTGGAGAGATATATCGGGCTCACCCGCCCTTAGTTTATCATGGAACCACCCATCTTCATAAAAATTCCCAAGAACCATAACATAATCTTATCACATAAAACATGCATAAAGGAAACATAACAATTCCACCTTTCAATAACAAGATATCAATACAAAACATTGATATAAATACAATATGAAAACCATTTTCAATACCAAAATAAAAGAAAAGTAAAACATTGTATTTATTTTTCTTTTAAAAAGAAGGTATGGCTTGTAGAGGAATCTGAAACTCAAATAGTGGTCACAACGGCGGAGAAGTCGTCACTACAGGAAATATAGGCATTTGCGATGGGTCATTTGCGACGGGATCCCGTCGCAAATAGCCTTTTGCGACGGGGCTCCGTCGCAAATCGCCCGTTGCGGAAAACGCCGTCGCAACAAAAATTTTTTGCGACGGGCCCGTCGCAAAAACACTTATTTGCGACGGGAAAAGGGCCCGTCGCAAATAGTTTTGTGGTTTTTTTTTAAAAAACTTTTGCGACGGGCCCGTCGCAAATAAGTTTTTGCGACGGGCCTTTTCCCGTCGCAAATAGTTGCCTCGAATCAACTATTTGCGACGGGAATATATTCCCGTCGCAAATAATAAAAAAAAATAAAAAAAATTTAAAAAAATTAAAAAAATTAAAAAAATATTTATTAATATATAAATTAATAAACGTATTTATATTGATATAAATATAATATTTATTTTATAAATACGATTTAGAAAGGATCTATGGAAATATAACATTAATTTATAAGATGTTTAGTAAAAGAGGGTTATAAAATAAATTAAAAAATATTTGTAATTAATAATTACCTAATTTTTATTAATTAATAGTCATTTAATAACTCTTTGAATATAAAAAAAATAAAAAAATTAATGAAAGATGGAAAATAAGAAGAAAATGAAACCCAAACTTCAAATGGTCATAACTTTTGATCCGGGACTCCGTTTGAGCTCTACAGCATATCAAATCGAAGCTTGCGAAGATCTCTACAGCCCTATGGATGGGTGGAACCCGTCCAAGGTTTTTTCGAGGCCCAAAAAGGCCCCGAAGGCCTCCAAAACTGAGTTTTTAGTCGGGGCACCCCGGTTTTTCACCGTTTAAACAGCTATAACTTCTGATCCCGATGTCCGATAAACCTCTACCATATATCATGTCGAAGATATTTTAATGTTCTTCGATTTGACTGATTGTGGAGCTGAAACGGACTCCTGGATTAGAAGTTATGGTCCTTTTAACATTCAAACGACTATAACTTCCGATCCGGATGTCCGTTTGGACTGTACTGCATATCATATCGAAGATCGCTTCATGTTCTTCGATTTGACTGGTTGTGGAGTTGAAACGGACTTACGGATTAGAAGTTATAGTCGTTTTAACATTCTCAGAGGATTTTCACCCCCTCATTTCTATGTATTCATTCATAACTATACATATATATATATATATATGTGTGTGTGTGTGTGTATGTGTATGTGTGTGTGTCTGTATTGTATATATGTATTTATTTATTTATTTATTTACAAATACACATAAAAACACATATTTTATAAATTTATTTAAAACTAAGCTTATGAATATATATTAATTAATATACAAATAAATATACGAATAAAAACTTATAACTACATATATATATATAAATAGAATAAATATATATTAATATACGAATAAATATATATATTAATATATGAATAAATATATATATATATATATATTTATTCATATAACCAAATATATTTATATTAATATAAATCTATATTAATATACGAATAAATATAACTATAAATATATATAACTATATATATATATAACTATAATTATTCCTAATTATTCCTAATTATTATTAATTATTCCTAATCATTATTAATTATTTCTAATTATTATTAATTACACCTAATTACCATTAACTATGAATACTAATAACTTAAATTTATTAAATAACAAAACAATATAAACATAATTAAATTACAACTAATTAAAACTAATTAAAAATAATTAAAACTAATAAAAAAATTAAAATAAATATTAAATTAAAAATAACATAAGTACCTTTAAAATGGATTTGAAGTTGATCTCCGATAATTGTTGAAGACTTCAATATCAATTCTGCAAAAAAAAATTAAACTTAATAAACTGTAAACAGTTTTGAGAGAAGTTGAGAATGAATGAAAAAAAAATGGATGGGGGTATTTATAGGTTAGCTTATTTGCGACGGGTATACCCGTCGCAAATACTATTATTTGCGACGGGACCCGTCGCAAATACTTTAACCCGCATTTATCACGGTCAACGGTTAAATAGTTATTTGCGACGGGTCCCGTCGCAAATAACAACCTGCCGACACACTATTTGCGACGGGGGTATATTCCCGTCGCAAATAGTTTTTACCGCCGCCGGCTATTTGCGACGGGTGGTAACCACCCGTCGCAAATACCTTTCCCGCGGTTTGGCGCGCAATGCGCGCCAAGCCTTTTGCGACGGGTGAGATTTTCCCGTCGCAAATAACTAGTTATTTGCGACGGGAAAATGCCCTCGTCGCAAATAAGTTTCTAATGGGACTATTTGCGACGGGATTTATTCCCGTCGCAAATAACCCGTCGCAAAAAGCCATTTTTCCTGTAGTGCGTTGTCGCCGCATACGTACGACAAAAACATTCTCTTTTGTCGTTTAGTAAAACGCTTCGTATAAAAAGATTCCTTTTGGATAAATGTAAAAGTCAAATGGTTTTATACACCGTATAAAAGAAAGTTGTGTATAAAACAAAATATGCCTCAATGAAAGGAGATTGAGACAAAGTCCCATATAAAGACGGTATCCTTGGATTAAGGATAAATCAGTTACATAACTATGTGTGACAAAAAAATACATGAAATATAAGTGGGTATTAAGTGTAAAACAATTAGAGGACATTCACACATAATCATAGAACGATATATTCAAGGTGTACAAGTTTATCCCAAAGAATCGAAATTGGGTTAAGAAGTTTCTTTTCAAAAATTAGACAGCCTAACGGCGTCACTTCAAAATTCAGAAAAAGAGTTAATGAGAGATAAAAAGGGTATCTCATCACTTGGAAATAAAATTTACATCAGTAAGGATATAGAAGAAAATATCCCAAAATAATATTATGTGAATTAAAAGACATAACAAAATAAGTCTTTTAAAAAGAGGAGGGTGAAAGATTCCCTTACCGACATGGGTATCTTTCAAAACATACGCCCCGTGAAAGAAGGACAATACAACATTGATGTAAATACTCATAAATGAAATAATATTACACAATGAGTAAAATAATGGTCAGTACATACACCACTCAAAGGAAATTGTGGCAAATGTAGTATAAATCTCACGGGAATAAAAGTGAGATGAAAAATCCCTTACCAAAACTCGGCAGCCTAACGGCGCCACTTAAAACTTTCAAAAATGGATTGATGAGATCAAATAGGGTATCTCATCGCATTACAATAAAATTTACAGTAATAGGAATATAAAATAACATCCCCCATAATAACAAAGAGGAGCTTAAAATAAGTGTCATAAAGGAGAGTACTTAAAAATAAAGATAGAGGTTAGATCTCTTACAAAAATTCGGCAACCTAAAGGTGCCACTCAAAACTTCCAAAATGGATTGATGAGAGAGAATAGGGTCTCTCATCATATGAACATAAAAATTACAGTAAGATTAATATAAAAGAACATCCCAATCACAATAAATATTCACTTAAAAGGAATGACATAAAAGAGTGTACTTAAAAAGAAAGAGAGGAGTAGGATCCCTTACCTAGGGTCCGACTTGACTCGATCGTTCTTTAACGTCCCGAATAATAAACTTGAGTTAATTTCCACTTTATTAAGAACCTTTTTATAGTTCATTATTCCTTTTATATCACTTATTTCCATGTTATAAACATTATGTAATCATTTAAGTTAATAATGTTTGTTTTGTCGATATTTGGTTCTTAAGTCGAAAGTGGACTTCTTACAATTACATGTTGTTCGTGTGGTCAAATGTTCATTATATCCAGAATTATATTCATGATTTGGATATCATATATATCATATATATCCAGAATATATATGTATTTATAATATTACGTAATCATTTAGAGGTAAGAAATAAAATGCACCGTTCATGGAGACGGTAAGCCGTACGTACGCATGAACGCTACTTTCATTTCTATGTCATATTAATGGAATTAAAACCAAATGATATGTATGTATATTTTAATTCCAGAATTATATTAATCATTTATATGTAACATACATAATATATGATAACTTTAAATCCATCCTTTATACATCCCACATATGGCATTAACGAATCAAATCACTATGAGGGGGCGGTAGTCCGCACTTCCTAAAATGAAATTATCGTGTTTACCCACAATGGAAACCATAAAGGTATGCCACAAAAGAAAAATACAGAAACATAAACATATTATATATCATATATAAATATAGTGACATCTTAATGGCCACCTTGTAAGGTGTTATATGAGTGTTGAACAATCATCATTTCGTGAGGCAGAAATTCGCCATCCACAGAAACAGTATGTTCTTTAACCATTTGATGTAGGTGTGTGTAAGTGTAGATCGAATTATTCTTATAAAAACATCCTAGTATATTAAATATACTGGATTTGTTACAAAATAAATGAATAAAAAGAGTTTAGGGGGTTGGAGAAGCAAAATAAAACAAAATAACACAAGTGAAGACATTACCTTAAAATCGGGTAACTCCCTTTCGTTTGAGCTCAAAGGCTTCCTTGTGAAGACTTCTGCCCAAAGTTAGGCTTCAAGGAGTTAGAGATGGATTTGGAGAGACAAAATGGTCAGGGTTTGGCCGAGCCAAAGGCTTTGGAATTGTGGGTAAGGAGGTAGAGGTGGGGGCCTTTTATAAGAGGAGAGGAGGGGCACTCTTGGAAAGGTCTAAAATGTAACTTTATTTTCAAATGAGTTTCGAATTTTAATGGTCCCACATTGATTTTTTTCGAGGATAAGGTGATAATTGTTCAAAATACACCCATACAATAGGTTTTGGACATGTTTAGGTCTTATATTTTACATTATCTTTCCATTTTATTATAATCCTTTATTAATGAGGTAATCGCTGCATCATCATGATGTCATAAATAATTTAATAAATTTAATGTCTAAAAATTATAAAAAATATATCATGATTTAGGAAATCCTTTTATATTTCTAATGAATATTTATAGTCTAAAATATCATTTATGTAGACAAAATTAAAAATATTTTACTTAGGTGATACATTCTTTGTTACATTTAACATTCTTTAAAAATAAAAAGATAAAAAGTCACTTTCTCACAAAAGTGATTCCATGTGGCCCCCATGTTTGGCAGAAGGCATCCCATGGTCGGCCATGAGATAACCAGTAGCCTTAGGACACATGTTGTGGTAATTTTTTATTATTATGATATTATTTTATTATCTTTAACTACCTGGTTACTCATTAATCAAGATAATTAAAGATAATTACCGTCGTTACTATTCATAATGTCCAAAAACAAAAGAGTCTTAATTACATAATTTTGACCTTCTGATTCCAAATATGTAATCCATTTTACCAAATTCCAAACACATAAATTGCAATAATTAATTTTAAAAAACTTCCCGTTGTCAAAACAACTAGCGGGTTTTTTAGAAACAATATTTATGAAAAGTTTGGCACTTGTTTATGCCTAATTACAAAGTGAAATTAATCCCAATGACCATCATTGAATTACATGGTAAAAACATATTCTAATTACACTTTAAAACAAATTAAAAAGATAATATAACCATATAATTAAATTATATGAAAAAGCAGTTTTGATGTAAAATGCAGTATTTTTCACTATTCATTGAAAAATGAACATTGTCAGAAAAATACCAAAAATTAACCCAAGGTAAATTTTAATGTCCCAATCATAAATAATATGTTTATTTTGAAAAATATATCTTATAAAATTGTCAAAAGTTTGATTTAAAAAAAATGGTTTGCCATCAAAAGGTAGTAAAACAATCTTTTAAAAATACTAGTGTATTCAATGCTTAAGATTGGATTCATTTGTATTTTAAGCCTCTAAAATTTATTGGATAAAAGTAAAAACATTTAACAAACATATATAATCATATTTTAGTTATTTCTATTCATTCCTGTCAATACAACGGCTAGGCGTTAACTACCATTTAAAATAATATTATTTTTTTATTAGAGTGCAACGTAAGATTTCAAAGGAACTCTTTGTTGCGTATTGGGTAAGCCATCGAGCATATCGTTCCATTTAAATTAATATTGACATTTTTTCCAAAAATAGGGATAAATATAAAAATGTCATATTCTTTATTTACCTAGGATGTTACATCCTTCCCCCCTTTTGGGAATTGCGTCCTCGCAATTTTAAAATTGAGCTTGGAAACATCCTTGAAAGTCCCACATCGGAACAAGAGTCGGTAAAACAATCACTTTAAAATAAAGGAAGATAAGTACAGAGGTCACCCGAGTTAACCCATACTTGGATTCCATGTAGAAAAACATGGACATGGAGGAGAAAACATAGGGTCATGTTCTGATGGAGAGTGATATAAAACATGTTTAGGAGAAAGTTAACCATAAGAAAATCACAAACTTGTGATGGGTTAAACGGTATTCGATTCCCCAATAGGAAAAGTTAATAGACAAAATTTTTGTTTTAAGTTACTTTTTATTGAGGAATTTATTCATAAGGAAACATAATCACATATCATGTTGACTTTCAACTTTTATTAGATTCCTTACACAAACTCATATTTTCTCCAAAAGATGAGTGTTTAGGAAGACTTTTTCACATTAAGAGTACTATAATCAACTTCTAGAGAATCACCTAATCCACCAAAGAGAACTATATACTTCCCCTGTCTTTAGAAATTAACCAAAACCAAACCAAAAAGGTTAGTACAAGATCAGATAATCCAGAAAAGGATAACCCCTTTATAAAAAAGAAAATCTATGCTTAATCTTCAAAATGTGTCCAACAAAACCCAAAGTTCAACGAGGACCATTCGATAAACTATTTGTCCATAAAATTCTTCAAAGTAAACCAAACTAAGATTGAAACCAAAATATTTTAAGGATTTAGTCCCATAGTCTTCCAAGTTAAATCGTAACATTTATCTCCAAACAACATCAGTTGCTCTTAATGTCTCGTATTGAAAAGTAATTAACCTAATCACATATCCTCCATGATAGGTTAATAAATATCCATAGATAACCCAAAATCAACTTACTCTTATTCATAAAATCATCTAACTAAAAAGAATCAGTCAAACTAACCAGGGACTTCACGTAGTCCAGTGGTAGGTGATAAATACCAGTTGCACTTTGGTTGTGGGTTCGATTCCCGCAACTTTGTCCGATGCGACGGGTTGTCACACGGTCTGCATGTTGTCCTTTTTCCAAAACTATATAATTCTCAAATCATTCCCCAAAAAGAGATAAAATCATCAAAAATAACCATAACATAATTTAACCTCAATTTTATCTCAATCCTTTCACTTCCATCATAACATATAGTAACCCATAATTACCTCAAAAGTAAGGATCATATAAACCCAAATGGTTCTTTATAACTATGTCCACAAAAGAACAGATAAATATTCCTTGAATAAAATGTTCATATATTAAACATCAGGGTTACACATACTATAAAAAGTCTTCTAATGTAACCCCATCATCAAAAGAGACTTAATAATCTTAAGAATTTCACCATAACTCTTGAAGCCCTTATATGTTGACATCTTACTCATTCAACATTCTTCATGAACCATTAACCATTCCTTTCCAACTAATTATGAAATAATTCTTTCCTACAAACAAAATCATGAATCATATCCTAAGATTCCAAAATAGGAAAACAATAGTTATAAAATAATCCATACCTTTAATTGGTCATTTTCAGTTTCTTCATCCTCAATCGGAATGGCATTAGGTATTGGTAAACGAACATTTGTACGATCTTGGTGATCCCATTCACGAAACTTCTTCATAGGAAATGTGTTTTCATAATGACCATGCACACCACATTTAAAACATTCAATTGATCCCTTAGAAATAACTTCTTTCCCTTTCCTTGAGTCAACTGGATGCTTACTTTTTCCATGGCAGGTTCTTGTTTTATGACCTTCATTTCCACATCTATAGCATATTTCTGTCCCTTTGAAACATTTTCCTAGGTGTTTCTTTCCACATTTTTGACACATAGGTTTTTGAAAACACTTACCTTTATGATTATTACCTATAGTTCTGTAGGGATTTGTTTCTCGCATATATGATGCCTTAGAGAAATCACCAAGGTTTAGGTGGTCAATCATGACTCCAGATAGTTAGTTGAGGATAATCACAAGAGTTCTCATTGCAACTCCCATATCATTCAGTTGCTTGCTCAAAAAACTATCACAGTTTCCTTCACATCCACTGTTACTTTGGTGCCTGCTTGATCCAGCCATTTACTAAAACCAAAAAGGTCAGTGTGAGTATATTAACAAAAACATCATGTACTAATGAGGAAGATAAACACTAAGATATACTTACTCATTCACTTTATCTAAAACTAGGACTCTTTCTGAAATCTTAACCATTATGGTAATGTCACTTATGCTTAAAGAATACCCTAACCTCTAAAGTTATCTAAACCGACCTTTGATACCAACTATAAGGCCTGAGCCTTAAACCTTACTTAATCTAGAGTTATTACAAGATTACACATTGAGGATATTTTCAGGTTTAGAGTTTTAGAGAATTGGATCATGAAACTTGCATTACATTCCACATTTAAACAAAGTGGATACACAAAAGATAGTATTCATTCTTCCCATCAACGGAAACATATTTAAAATAAAACATGGATTCTTTCTTGACACATCCTTGACACTGTCATCACATCATGTACCTTTTCCTTGACCTATGAAAAACATTTCAAAAACTTGGGATGAGCATAAAAAGCTTAGTAAGGGTTATAAAAATATGGAAAGGAAACATGAGTTCATATATACATAAGAATGAAATCATACTTTACCCATAAAACATAGGCACTTTAACATACCTCATCAAATCATGAATAAATCGTAGAGATCATAAGACATAAAAGTAACTTGAGGCATTCATAACATTCTTACGTAGGGAGTAACCCTCTTGGTTACGTTTGGAATACCCACTACAGTATATTCCCTAAATCTCTTCGGAGAAACCTTAACGTTTCACTCCTTCACGTTACCCAATGCATTGGAGAGCTATATCAGGCTCACCCACCCTTAGTTTATCACGGAACCACCCATATTCATAACAATTCCCAAGAACCATAACATAATCTTATCACATAAAACATGCATAAAAAAACATAACTTTTCCACCTTTCAATAACAAGATATCAATACAACACATTGATATAAATACATTATGAAAACCATTTTCAATACCAAAATAAAATAAAATTAAAACATGGTATTTATTTTTCTTTTAAAAAGAAGGTATGGCTTGTAGAGGAAGCCGAAACTCAAATAATGGTCATGGCGGCAGAGAAGTCATTGTCGCCGCATACGTACGACAAAAACATTCTCTTTTGTCGTTTAGTAAAACTCTTCGTATAAAAAGATTCCTTTTGGATAAACGTAAAAGTTAAAGGGGTTTATACACCGTATAAAAGAAAGTTGTGTATAAAACAAAATATTCCTCAATGAAAGTAGATTGAGACGAAGTCCCATACAAAGACGGTATCCTTGGATTAAGGATAAATCAGTTACATAACTATGTGTGACAAACAAATACATGAAATATAAGTGGGTATTAAGTGTAAAACAATCAGAGGACATTCACACATAATCATAGAATGATATATTCAAGTTGTACAAGTTTATCTCAAAGAATCGAAATTGGGTTAAGAAGTTCCCTTGCAAAAATTAGACAGCCTAACGGCGTCACTTCAAAATTCAGAAAAAGAGTTGATGAGAGATAAAAAGGGTATCTCATCACTTGGACATAAAATTTACATCAATAAGGATATATAAGAACATATCCCAAAATAATATTATGTGAATTAAAAGACATAACAAAATAAGTCTTTTAAAAAGAGGAGGGTGAAAGGTTCCCTTACCGACATGGGTATCTTTCGAAACATACGCCCCATGAAAGAAGGACAATACAACATTGATGTAAATACTCATAAATGAAAGAATATTACACAATAAGTAAAATAATGGTCAGTACATACACCACTCAAAGGAAATTGTGGCAAATTTAGCATAAATCTCACGGGAATAAAAGTGAGATGAAAAATCCCTTACCAAAACTCGGCAGCCTAACGGCGCCACTTAAAACTTCCAAAACTGGATTGATGTGATCAAATAGGGTATCTCATCACATTACAATAAAATGTACAGCAAGAGGAATATAAAAGAACATCCCCCATCATAACAAAGAGGAGCTTAAAAGAAGTGTCATAAAGGAGAGTACTTAAAAAGAAAGAGAGAGGTTAGATCTCTTACGAAAATTCTGCAGCCTAACGGCGCCACTCAAAAACTTCCAAAATGGATTGATGAGAGAGAATAGGGTCTCTCATAATATGAACATAAAAATTGAAGTAATAGTAATATAAAAGAACATCCCAATCACTAGAAATATTCACTTAAAAGGAATGACATAAAAGAGTGTACTTAAAAAGAAAGAGAGGAGTAGGATCCCTTACCTCGTGTCCGACTTGACTCGATCGTTCTTTAAAATCCTGAATAATAAACTTGAGTTAATTTACACTTTATTAAGAACCTTTTTCTAGTTCATTATTACTTTTATATCACTTATTTCCATGTTATAAACATTATGTAATCATTTAAGTTAATAATGTTTATTTTGTCGATATTTGGTTCTTAAGTTGAAAGTGGACTTCTTACAATTACATGTTGTTCGTGTGGTCAAATGTTCATTATATCCAGAATTATATTCATGATTTGGATATCATATATATCATATATATCTAGAATATACATGTATTTATAATATTACATAATCATTTAGAGGTAAGAAATGAAATGCACCATTCATGGAGACGGTAAGCCATACGTACGCATGAACGCTACTTTCATTTCTATGTCATATTAATGGAATTAAAACCAAATGAGAGGTATGTATATTTTAATTCCAGAATTATATTCATCATTTATATGTAACATACATCATATATAGTAACTTTAAATCCATCCTTTATACATCCCACATATGGAATTAACGAATCAAATCACTTTGAGGGGGCGGTAGTTCGCACTTCCTAAAATGAAATTATCGTGTTTACCCACAATGGAAACCATAAAGGTATGCCACAAAAGAAAAATACATAAACATAAACATATTATATATCATATATAAATATAGTGACATCTTAATGGCCACCTTTTAAGGTGTTATATGAGTGTTGAACAATCATCGTTTCGTGAGGCAGAAATTCGTCATCCACAGAAACAGTATGTTCTTTAACCATTTGATGTAGGTGTGTGTAAGTGTAGCTCTAATTATTCTTATAAAAACATCCTAATATATTTAAGATACTGGAGTTGTGATTATCCAATAAAAACATTTATTTTAATTACCTTTTAATGGTATTAAATGTTCATTTTTGATCTTATGGGCCTGAGTTAGTGCATTTTCATTATGAACATCCATTCTCATCATTTGTGCACTTCATGCCTAATATACACCAATTTAGGCCCAATGAGTCATCTGATTCTAAGGAATGTATTATCAATTTTTTTAATTTGATATTTTGGGAACTTTATATACACTTAAATGTGAACATTTTTCATTCAGGGATCAATGGAGAATTCATGGAAGAAGATGAGGATATTTTGTGATGAAAGGAAGCAATTCTAGAGAAGGCAGATTGGACACTATCCCACTGATGAGACTGTGGGGCCCAACATACAGGCCCAATAAATCCCAAATTTTGTGGGATACTAGAAAACATTCATAGGAACAAATAAATCTTCATGAGCCAATGCTAATTCGGCCTCTATGGTGGTCATTAAAGCGGCCCAAGTTAGAGATACAATTCTGGGCCAGATTCTGCGGCCCAAAAAAATAGTCCACTAATTTCATCATAGCTCGGAATCCGTAACTCCAAATGGGTCCAAATTTTACAAGAGGTTAGAAGACATCCGGGGATCCATTTTCTTCTTCTATGGCCCACTCTGATTCGACCGTCTAGAAGGTCTTCCATACGCGTCTGTTCGGTGAAGGAAAGCGTACTGTTTGAGGATCGACCCAGGGCTCCCAAAATGCCTATTTAAGGCAGTGGTGGTGAAGGAGTTGAGGATCTTGGATGCTTTGTTCAATTGTAATGTTATGCTGCATTTTTGTTGCCTCAATTTTGTCTTTCACATGTAAGTTGTTCAATTCACTTTAGTTTCTTAATAAAAGTTCTTCTTCTACTCTTATTGTGTTGTTCTTAATATCACTTTGATACCGTTGGATCAAGGTGTGAATTTATTCACACCAACCCTTGTGAAATTATTCACACAACGGTGGAGTGATCATTTTATTTTTGTTGTTTTCTTTACTTCTCCATTTCCTCCCTCATTAGTCTACTTTCCGCTTCCATTGAAACCATGGGATCAATGGAGGGCTAACCCACGTATGGGTTGATCCAAGGGAGTAGAAAGGGGATGGATTGGATGTTATTTATCACCTAATTAATGTATAATCACTTCTTAAATTGGTATTTTTATTTGATGATTTTTAAACTCCATCGTCCTTGTTGAATTTAAGGCCACACACTTCAAGTACTAATACGATCCTTTACCTTGAAGTGCTCAAAACTTTGATCCTTCAAGTGTATAGGTGATTAGTATTATAGGGTGTAGGCATTAAACCAGTAAGTGATGATGTTGTTTTATCTCCTTAAATGAACCCATCTCAAATTTAAGAAATTGAAATCATTAAAAAGAAAATACGTCCAATCCACCCCGAGCAATAACCTAGGATCAACTCATTCTTTTAAATTGAATCCACTTAAATCTATTAGATATCTTTAAAACCCATCCAAAATCAATCCAAGTTGGCCACTTCCTAGCCAAAAATCTATCCCTTAGGTTGTGTATCTTAGGTATCTTCTTAGGTCTCTGTGGAATCGACAACCCACGCTACACTATAAGGACCGGTCTACCCTTCTTCTCTTGGGTAAATTTGGGCGTGAACCAAATTTTGGCGTCGTTTCCGGGGACCAAGTAAGTACCTTAGATAAAAAAAAACCTTCTTCCCTCACCTCCATTCTTCTACTCTCACCCAAGATCTCTTATCTTGTCTGTTTCTCGCTTTTTTTTGGCGCATGTCCGCCTACACCCGCGATTTCTCAAACAGACTAGTTAGGGTGGAAAGTCCTTGGATAGGGGAGTCAAGTGCACCTAAGGGATTGCTTAAATCAGATTCAAATATTCTTGAAACCCCAAAGTCAGAACTTGAAACAAGTCCAATGGAGGGTCATCCACAAAATCAAATTGTAAACCCTGGGGGGAATCAAATGGGAAACCAAAACCAAGAAGCTCCAAACTTAGGGAATGTAGTTGATCAAACCATGAACGACTACCTCACTCCAGCTTGGACCAATGCCCCCTCATGCATTAGACACAATTCCGTAGGAGACACCAACTACATATTCAAACACCATGTCCTAAACCACCTTCCAACCTTTCATGGGATGGAGTCAGAAATGCTATACCTTCATGTCAAATAATTCAACGACATTGTTGAAACCATGTGTCCCCCACATCAACTAGAATCCGCTAAGATGAGGCTATTTCCTTTTTAATTAAAGGTTCAAGCTAAAAATTGGATAAACAACTTGAGACCTGCATCAATCCACTCTTGGGACTAACTTCAAAGAGAATTCTACAAAAAATACTTCCCTCATCACAAAACAATTTCACTTAAAAAGAGCATCCAAAACTTTTTTGAAAAAGAGGGAGAGTCATTTTATGAAACATGGGAGAGGTTCAAAGACACCCTAAACATGGTTCCACACCATGGGTTTTCCATACCTGAACAAGTGAGAATTTTCTATGAAGGGTTGGGTCCGGGTAATAAACAATTTATTGACATGATGTGTAATGGAACTTTTAAAAACAAGGCCCCAAATGATGCTTACGAGTATCTGGAAAGTCTGGTTGAATAAAACCAAACTTGGGGAACTTCACCTTATTCTGAAAAGCCACAAAGAACCACTGGAATTCATACACTTAGAGAAGAGGAAAGCCTTAGGGCTAAACTCACAGCACTCTCTAGGAAGGTTGAAAAGATAGACCTTAGGAAAGTCCATGAAATCCAAAATGTAGACCTTGTTTGCACAATTTGTGACAAACATGACCATAAAACAGACAACTGCCCAACCATTCCATCCATCAAGGATGTTCTTCTAGGAGGACCCCCAGCGGAAGTCAATGCCCTAAACTTTCAAAAGCCCCAATACCAAAATACCTTCAATCCAAGGTACAATGACCACCCAAGCTTCCGATGGAAGGATAACCAACAACATAGCCAACCACAAGGGAAAAATCCTTACCCTCAATAGAACTACCAAACCCATAACCAGTTCCAAACCCAACCTATCCAATACCAACAGCCACCGGTCCATTTTCAACAAATCATCCCACCTCCAAAATATCCCCCTGGGATAAACCAACCTACTCAAGCACCAACCCAAACTGTTCCACAAAGCCTACTAGAACAACTGTGCAAAAAAATGGAGAGGATGAACTCAGAAGTCTCTTCCCTAAAACAAGAACTTCAAACCATCAAAACAAGAAAGGCATCCATGCCTACTCAGGCAGTTCCATCCTCAACTTCAAGGGGAGAGTCAAGTTGTGCTCAAACAACTCATGAACAACTAAAGGCTGTGACTGTTTTAAGAAGTGGGAAATCAATTGAGAAACATGAACAACTAATTCAGAACCCACCTGAAGATTCAAACTTGGATGAAAATTCAAATGAACCACAAGATCAAACTGAGGAAACTGATAACAATGTGAAAGAAACAACTCTTCAACAAACAACCCCATAACCTGCACCATTTCCCCAACGCATGAGGGGGAAATCCAAGCCTGAACTGAGTGAAACGTTGAGAGAAATATTTTCACAAGTCAAGTTGAACATACCCCTTCTCAATGCCATCCAAACTATACCTGCCTACTCAAAGTAACTTAAGGACTTGTGCACTTTTAAAAGAAAATTTTCACATAAAAACCAAGTCCTTTTGGCTGCTAATGTGAGTACCACCATTCAAGGGACCATTCCTCCTAAGTTGAAAGACCAAGGTTGCCCTTACATCAATGTTGAACTAGGAGAAAGCAAAGTTTTCAAGGCCTTGTGTGACCTAGGTGCTAGTGTCAATCTCATCCCATATGCTATGTACTGCCAGTTAGGCCTAGAAGAGCTCCAACCCACATCTGTCACACTTCAGCTTGCTGATTGTAGCATTAGGGTTCCAAAGGGGATTTTAAAGGACGTTATGGTAA
This sequence comes from Viscum album, assembly GCA_963277665.1. Classification (NCBI taxonomy): domain Eukaryota; kingdom Viridiplantae; phylum Streptophyta; class Magnoliopsida; order Santalales; family Viscaceae; genus Viscum; species Viscum album. The sequence goes on from OY728139.1 coordinate 103,208,621, forward strand.
AAGTTGAAAACTTCATCTACCCTGCTGATTTCGTTGTCCTTGACAACCATCCAAATTTAGGAAATAAGGAACAAACCCCAATCATCCTTGGTCATCCTTTCCTTGTAACAATCAACTCTGTTATCCGAGTCTGAAATGGGAACATGACCATCACCTTTGGGAACATGAGTCTAGACTTGAACATCTATAATGCAAGCTCACAAATAGGGGATGACGAGGATATTCATGATGTAAACATGATAGGAAGCATTGATAATGAATCCATGGAACATCAAGGAATATTTGATGAATGTTTAAGTCAGAATGAGATTGATTTCCTTTGTTTATATGAAGGAAGTTTATCTCCTTGGCTTGAATCATTTTCAAATTGCTCTTATGATGAAGTCTTAGCTCCAACAATCAGTGAAACCTTTCAAGAAACCAATTTCATAGAGACCCCTATAAATTCCTTCCCTAAATCTGATCAAGCCAATCTAGTAGCTGAAACTTCTACATGTGAGGAATCAATCCTATCTGAACCTCTAAAAAAAGAAATTGATCTTGATCCAATGTCTCAATATTCTGCTGAAATTCTGAACCAACCTGATCTTGAATTGAAGGAACTTCCTGCTGCACTAAAGTATGCCTTCCTAAGGGAAAATCAAACACATCCTATTGTAATTTATTCTTCTCTTGAAGCCAATCACGAGAGGATGCTTCTAGATGTCCTTAGGAAGCATAAGAAAGCCATTGGTTGGACCCTTTCTGATATTCCTGGGATTAGCCCACTTATCGGGACTCATAGGATTGTTCTAGAATCTGATTCAAATCCATGTCGTCAACCTCAATGGCGACTCAATCCTAATCTCATGGAGGTAGTAAGGAAGGAACTTCTAAAATTGTTGAAAGCTGGTATCATATATCCCATAGCTGAGAGTGAATGGGTGAGGCCAATCCAAGTGGTTCCAAAAAAGGCTGGAATCATAGTGATAACCAATGAGGATGGAGAGATTCTTCCAACAAGGGTGAGTAGTGGATGGAGGGTCTGCATTGACTATAGGAAACTAAACTCATTCACCAAGAAGGACCATTTCCCCTTACCATTCATTGACCAAGTCCTTGAGAGAGTGGCAGGTCATGCCTTCTACTATTTCTTAGATGGGTACTCGGGGTACAATCAAATTGAGGTCTCCCTAGAGGATCAAGGGAAGACTACATTCACATGTCCTTTCGGTACCTTTGCCTTCAAACACATGCCCTTCGGGTTATGCAATGCCCCTGGAACCTTCCAGTGGTGCATGATGGGAATCTTCTCAGACATGGTAGGGGATTTTCTTGAGGTCTTCATGGATGACTTCTCTGTGTTTGGGGATACTTTTGAGGGATGTCTGCAGAATGTGGAGAGAGTCTTTTCAAGATGTGAAGAAAAAAATCTGGTCCTAAACTGGGAAAAATGCCATTTCATGGTTAAAGAGGGACTTGTTCTAGGCCATCTGGTCTCTAGTAGGGGGATTGAAGTTGATAAAGCAAATGTTGACATCATTCATCACCTTCCATCACCCAAAACTGTCAAGGAAGTGAGGTATTTCTTAGTACATGCTGGTTTCTATAGAAGATTCATCAAGGACTTTAGTTCAATATCTCGTCCCCTTTGTGCTCTCTTAGTAAAGGATGCTCCATTTGTTTGGACAGAAAGCTGTGAGGGTTCATTCTCAACCCTCAAATCCTCTCTCACCTCTCCTCCCATTATGAAATCTCCAAATTGGAACCTTCCTTTTGAACTTATGTGTGATGCTAGTGACTTTGCTGTTGGAGCTGTGTTAGGACAACGTTGTGATAAAACTCATTATGTCATTGCTTATGAAAGAAAATCCTTAAATGATGCCCAAATCAACTACACCACCACTGAAAAGGAGTTACTTGCTATTGTGTTTGCCTTAGATAAGTTTAGGTCCTACCTCTTAGGATCACCCATCACTGTGTTCACTGACCATTCTGCACTAAAATACCTCTTCCAAAAACAAGATGCTAAGGCTAGACTGATTAGGTGGGTCCTTCTCTTACAAGAATTTGAGCTCACAATCAAGGATAAAAAGGGAGTTGAAAATGTTTTAGCTGATCACCTCTCTAGGATGGAATTCAAAGACAACTCAAATCACCTTTCTGTGTCTGATTCGTTTCCTGATGAACACTTATACTCTGTGAGTGACTGCCCTTGGTATGCTGACATAGCAAATTTCTTAGTGACAGGAGTCATTCCAAAATTCTTAGGGACTCAAGCTCGAAGGAAATTCCTTTCTGATGTTAGACACTATGTGTTTGATGATCCATACCTCTATAAGTTCTGCCCTGACCAAGTCATTAGGAGGTGTGTTCCAGAATCTGAACAAGAGTCCATCCTTAAATTCTGTCATAGTGAGGCATGTGGAGGTCACTTTTCCTCTAAGAAAACATCTACTAAGATTCTTCAATGTGGTCTTTTCTGGCCCACCCTCTCAAGGGACTCCTACACATTTTGTTAAAGCTTTCCTAGGTGTCAACAAGTAGGGTCCATCACAAAAAGGAATCAAATGCCACTCACTCCCATCTTAGTGGTTGAAATATTTGACTGTTGGGGAATTGATTTCATGGGTCCCTTCTCAAACTCTCGGGGATACCTCTACATACTCTTAGCTGTTGATTATGTATCAAAATGGGTTGAGGTCATTCCCACAAAATCCAATGATCATCAAACTGTGATTAGATTCCTAAAAGAAAACATATTCTCTAGATTTGGAATTCCTAGGGCTATCATAAGTAATCGTGGAACTCATTTTTGCAATCGTCCATTCTCATCACTCATGGAAAAATATGGAATTTCTCACAAAGTGTCCACTGCTTACCACCCACAGACCAATGGTCAAGCTGAGTTAGCCAATCGTGAAATTAAGCAAATTCTTGAAAAAACTATCAACCCCTCTAGGAAAGATTGGTCTGAGAAACTCTTAGATTCTCTTTGGGCCTATAGAACCGCATATAAAACCATTTTAGGAATGTCCCCATATAGGTTGGTTTATGGTAAAGCATGCCATTTGCCAGTGGAGATTGAACATAAGGCCTTTTGGGCAATTAAGAAAATAGATTATGATCTCTCATTGGCCGAAACAAAAAGGAAATTAGATCTCAATGAACTGGAGGAACTAAGGATGGAGGTTTATGAAAATTCAAGGATCAATAAAGATAGAGTTCAAGCCTACCAATCTAGGAATATCAAGGTCAAACATTTTGAACCAGGAAAACTTGTGCTTTTGTATAGTTCAAAACTTCATTTACATCCGGGAAAGTTAAGGTCTAGATGGTCAGGACCTTTCATAGTGCATCATGTATTCCCCCATGGGGCAGTAGAGATTCAAGATCCCACAAGTGGTTACATTTTCAAGGTCAATGGTCAAAGGTTAAAACCATTCATTGAATCATTCAATAAACAGGAAATAGAGGTTGAGTTAACTGAGCCAACCTATGAACAAGGAAAAAATTAATAGATTTAGGGTCCATGTCGGGATAACGATGTTAAACAAAGCGCTGAATGGGAGGCAACCCATGGTTTTCAAGTTTCCAATAATTTCGTTGTTTTAATCAACTTTATATTTTAAATAGGGTTAATGAGACATTTTTATATTTTGAAAAAAAATAATAAATTGTTGACCTGTTCTTCTATAATGAGTATGGATGGGTACGAAAGGGGAGCACCATATTCATCCGTGTCACGTGGTGTGATCCTTGAGTAATACCTTACCCAGAAATTTAAAAAGAAGACAATGTATCATCAGTTTATTTTGTTTTATTTTTATTATTTTATAGGTTAATATAAAAATAAAAATAAAATAATAAAAAAAATTCCACGCCATAGGCCGTGGGGCAAACCCTGTCACAACCGGCGAAGTCGCGGGGACTCGAACCCGGGACCGAAGGGAGACAGGGGCGCGCGCTTACCACTGACCTGCGGCTTCTTGTGCTTCCTTATTCTATAATTTTTATATATATTCTTATATTTTACTTCCATTATTATATAAATATATATATATATATATTGTTTGTTTTTGTTTGTTTTGTTTGTTTTGTTTTTCCTTTTTCCACTAGGGAACTTTGCAAGCGACATGGATATCAAAGGAATTAATTCGAGCAGCAAGAACTTCAAACTTCAACCACCAGGTGACTTCATTCCATGATCCTCATATTTCAATTTCCTTATTGAACTCCCCTTTTTATTCCTCTACCCCATTCTAAATTTTGTTTTTATGAAACTAGGGACAGTTTAATTCTAAGTTGGGGGGTGTGGAAACAAAATGTTTGTTTAAAAAAAACAATGATAACAAAAAGAAGTAAAATTCCTTTATCATTCATATAATAACATCTTTTCTCACATAAAAACTACATATCAAATAATTATTATTTCCTTGACTCTTAATTTAATTCATGATTAATTATAAAAGCATAGATTTTGGAAAGTGTGGCTATCCAATGTGATATTTCATCGTTTATATTTTCATCCAAATAAAAAAATGCCACAATGCACGTCCTCTAGACTGTGGGGTACTAATTTGAATTTTTGGGGTCCCATAATAAATAGCATATGCTGGTTTTATTTTTATGAATAATATGAGTATTCAAAAAAAAACTAAAAAAAATTATTATTAAAATAAAAAAAAATTGTGTGTAGAGCAATGGATTGATAAAATGCGAGGCTTTTGGCACTTGGGGATCGTGACTCCAGAGTTGTCTAGCCCTGAGTTTTTCAATATATCTCTATTTATGGTAATATGACTTTGTTTTTGATTAAGTTAACTCGAGACGATTCCCAAGTATGTGGGCTTCACTTGGTGCCCTAAGGCCTTTGAGTCTGGGAGTCATCGGCAAAGTCTTGCTATATGGGTTAATTTGATTAACTGAAATCTCAATTACTATGGCAATATTGCAAAAAAAAACAAAAAAAAGAATTAAGAATACTCATATTAGGATTTAATGTGATTCCACCTAGCACTTCCATGATTTCCCCTTTGAATGAAAATGAACCCCCATATCTATTGTGATACACAACACATCATTACACCTAATTGAGTTAGATGAAGTATGATGATGTATTTGATCAAAGGAATGGGATTGGGATTAGGATCTGCTTTTAAATTCATCTTGTTTTAAATTATCTTGATAGGTTATAAAAATATATTTGTGTGCAGTTTACATTGTGAGCATTGTTTGTTATAATGTGTTTGAAGAAAGGAATTCAAATAAAATCATTGAATTATTTGCTCGGGACTAGAAAATCTCAAGTTGGGGGGTGTAATTATCCAATAAAAACATATATTTTAATTACATTTTAATGGTATTAAATGTTCATTTTTGATCTTATGGGCCTGAGTTAGTGCATTTTCATTATGAACATCCATTCTCATCATTTGTGCACTTCATGCCTAATATACACCAATTTAGGCCCAATGAGTCATCTGATTATAAGGAATTTAATTATCAATTTTTTTAATTTGATATTTTGGGAACACTATCTACACTTAAATGTGAATATTTTTCATTCAGGGATCAATGGAGAATTCATGGAAGAATATGGGGATATTTTGTGATGAAAGGAAGCAATTCTAGAGAAGGCAGATTGGACACTAGCCCACTGATGAGACTGTGGGGCCCAACATAAAGGCCCAATAAATCCCAAATTTTGTGGAATGCTATAAGACATTCATAGGAACAAATAACTCTTCATGAGAGAATGCTAATTCGGCCTCTATAGTGGTCATTAAAGCAGACCAAGTTAGAGATACAATTCTAGGCCAGATTCTGCGGCCCAGAAAAACAGTCCACTAATTTCATCATATCTCGGAAGCCGTAACTCCAAATGGGCCCAAATTGTATAGGAGGTTATAAGACATCCGGAGCTCCATTTTCTTCTTCTATGGACAACTCTGATTCGGCCGTCTAGAAGGTCTTCCAGACGCGTCTGTTCAGGTAAAGGAAAGATGGCTGCCACCTCGGGTCAAATGTGGAAAAGTTCAAATTCCACAAGCTTTCCACCACCTATGTCCTACCAAAATTAATTTAGATGCTTTGTACTGTTTTATGATCGACCCAAGGCTCAAAAAATGCCTATTTAAGGCAGTGGTGGTGAAGGAGTTGAGGATCTTGGATGCTTTGTTCAATTGTAATGTTATGCTGCATTTTTGTTGCCTCAATTTTGTCTTTCACATGTAAGTTGTTCAATTCACTTTAGTTTCTTAATAAAAGTTATTCTTATACTCTTATTCTGTTGTTCTTAATATCACTTTGATACCGTTGGATCAAGGTGTGAATTTATTCACACCAACCCTTGTGAAATTATTCACACAACGGTGGAGTGATCATTTTATTTTTGTTGTTTTCTTTACTTCTCCATTTCCTCCCTCATTAGTCTACTTTCCGCTTCCATTGAAACCATGGGATCAATGGAGGGATAACCCACTTATGGGTTGATCCAAGGGAGTAGCAAGGTGATGTATTGGATGTTATTTATCACCTAATTAATGTATAATCACTTCTTAAATTGGGATTTTTATTTGATGATTTTTAAACTCCATCGTCCTTGTTGAATTTATGGCCACACACTTCAAGTATTAATACGATCATTTACCTTGAAGTGCTCAAAACTTTTATCCTCCAATTGTATAGGTGATTAGTATTAGAGGGTGTAGGCATTAAACCAGTAAGTGATGATGTTGTTTTATCTCCTTAAATGAACCCATCTCAAATTTAAGAAATTGAAATCATTAAAAAGAAAATACGTCCAATCCACCCCGAGCGATAACCTAGGATCAACTCATTATTTTAAATTTAATCCACTTAAATCTATTAGATATCTTTAAAACCCATCCAAAATCAATCCAAGTTGGACACTTCATAGCCAAAAATCCATCCCTTAGGTTGTGTATCTTAGGTATCTTCTTAGGTCTCTGTGAAATCGACAACCCAAGCTACACTACAAGGACCGTTCTACCCTTCTTCTCTTGGGTAAATTTGGGAGTGAACCAAGTTTTTACAAAATAAATGAATAAAAAGAGTTTAGGGGGTTAGATAAGAAAAATAAAACAAAAGAACACAAGTGAAGACATTACCTTAAAATCGGGTAACTCCCTTTGGTTTGAGCTCAAAGGCTTCCTTGGGAAGACTTCTTCCCAAAGTGAGGCTTCAAGGAGTTAGAGAGGGATGTGGAGAGACAAAATGGGCAGGGGTTGGCCGATCAAAAGGCTTTGGAAGTGTGGGTAAGGAGGTAGAGGTGGGGGCCTTTTATAAGAGGATAGGAGGGGTACTCTTGGAAAGGTATAAAATGTAACTTTATTTTCAAATGAGTTTCAGATTTTAATGGTCCCACATTGATGTGTTTCTAGGATAAGGTGATAAGGGTTCTAAATCCACCCATCCAATAGGTTTTGGACATGTGTAGGTCGTATATTTTACATTATCTTTCCATTTTATTTAAATCCTTTATTAATGAGGTAATCGCTGCATCATCATGATGTCATAAATAATTTAATAAATTTAATGTCTAAAAATTATAAAAAAAATATCATGATGTAGGAAATCTTTTTATATTTCTAATGAATATTTATAGTCCAAAATATCATTTATGCAGACAAAATTAAAAATATTTTACTTAGGTGATACATTCTTTGTTACATTTAACATTCTTTAAAAATAAAAAGATAAAAAGTCACTTTCTCACAAAAGTGGTTCCATGGGGCCCCCATGTTTGGCACAAGGCATCCCATGGTCGTCCATGAGACAACCAGTAGCCTTGGGACACATGTTGTGGTCATTTTGTATTATTATGATATTATTTTATTATCTTTAACTACCTGATTACTCATTATTCAAGATAATTAAAGATAATTACCGTCGTTACTATTCATAATGTCCAAAAACAAAAGAGTATTAATTACATAATTTGGACATTATGATTACAAATATGTAATCCATTTTAACCAATTCCAAACACATAAATTGCGATAATTAATTTTAAAAAACTTCCCGTTGTCAAAACAAATAGCGGGTTTTTTAGAAACAATATTTATGAAAAGTTTGGCACTTGTTTATGCCTAATTACAAAGTGAAATTAATCCCAATGACCATAATTTAATTACATGGTAAAAATATATTCTAATTACACTTTAAAACAAATTAAAAGATAATATAACCATATAATTAAATTATATGAAAAAGTAGTTTTGATGTAAAATGTAGTATTTTTCACTATTCATTGAAAAATGAACAATGTCAGAAAAATACCAAAAATTAACCCAAGGTAAATTTAAATGTCTCAATCATAAATAATATGTTTATTTTGATAAATAGAGCTTATAAAATTGTCAAAAGTTTGATTTAAAAAAAATGGTTTGCCATCAAAAGGTAGTAAAACAATCTTTTAAAAATACTAGTGTATTCAATGCTTAAGATTGGATTCATTTGTATTTTAAGCCTCTAAAATTTATTGGATAAAAGTAAAAACATTTAACAAACATATATAATCATATTTTAGTTATTTCTATTCATTCCTGTCAATACAACGGCTAGGCGTTAACTACCATTTAAAATAATATTATTTTTTTATTAGAGTGCAACGTAAGATTTCAAAGGAACTCTTTGTTGCGTATTGGGTAAGCCATCGAGCATATCGTTCCATTTAAATTAATATTGACATTTTTTCCAAAAATAGGGATAAATATAAAAATGTCATATTCTTTATTTACCTGGGGTGTTACACGTTGGATTCAGCAGGAATACTTCTGAGTCCTTCTCTGGTTTTTCTGTTGAAAAACAGAGTGTCTTAGTTAAGCTTCTGTTCTATAGGAGTGAGAATGATCTCTTGATTCGTCGTGTGTTCTTAAGTAGTGTTGGATTTCATTCATGAGAGTTCTTTTAAAGTCTTGCAATCTCCTTCTTGTTCAGGATTGTTCTTCTTGTTGTATCGTCACACTTTTCACACTTCCTTCTCTTATATTTTCACGTGTACTGCATCTCAATCTTCCTTATATTCCACAAGTTTTGGTAGTAGGAATGATTACCATTTCATAGGTATGAGACATAGTTTCCTGAAATGCCAAAAACTATCATTAAATAACATTAATTGCATTAAAAACATCAAATATAACTGTTAGCATTATTTAAATAATATTTACAAAAAGTTAAGAAACAGTGTCACAGTGATTAAGTAAACGATGTCTTCTTCACGGTATAGTCTTCACGGTATGTGCTTCACGGTATGTGCTTGTCACGGTGTCTAGCTCATGGTGTCGATGTCACGGTGTCTGGGTCATGGTGTTTGGGTCACGGTGAGTCTTTCATGGTGTCTGGTTCACGGTGTCTGGGTCACGGTGAGTCCTTCACGGTGTCTGGTTCACGGTATGTGCATGTCACGGTGTCTGGGTCACAGTGAGTCCTTCACGGTGTCTGGGTCACGGTGAGTCCTTCACGGTGTCTGGTTCACGGTATGTTCATGTCATGGTGTCTGGGTCACGGTGAGTCCTTCACGGTGTCTGGGTCACGGTGTCTCCATGCTTAGACAAATATCTGTATTTGGACTTAGATAGTAATATGCAGAATATGTATTAAGTTTAATCATTAGAGAGTAAAAGAGATTGAATCATAAATATAAAGGCTTGATAATATATGAGAGATTTGTGATCATGCATAAGACTTGTAAACAATAAAGAGAGTAATTATCATCCATAAGATTTGTTATCATTAAAACATGATGTGTAGTAATTATTGAGATTGAGGAGCATTAGCAAGATGTGCAATGAAGATTGAGATTAATTAAGAGTAATAAGATTTGTGATCATTAAAACATGATTAACACATGAGGATTCCAAAAACTCTATTATACACACTCTAGAGGTACTATTATCATCAAAATACCACCCTTCAAAGGCATAATTCAACTATCAAAGGATTACTCCCAAAGAGTAACGTAAGAACATACATTCACTCCTTTTCATTTATATTCTTTAAATCTAATTTTTATAGCCAATAGAACTTATATATAAGACCCATTTAAAAATTATATATGATATTAATATACTTTAATATAAAAATTGAAACCATATAGATATATTATAAATGTTTTCACATAAAGCTTCTCTTAATGGATGATATAACCGCCTCTAAGGATGTTGTTTTTAAACTAATATTGCATTCATGGATTGTTATGATAAACATTTTTTTTGTTAAATATAAACATAATAATGATATTCTAATTTGATTCATATTATATAATGGGTATAAAATCATGAAATTAAATAATACAAATTATGTTCATAATGGTCAATAAAACTGCCTAAATGAACAAATCATTAAATTACAACATTTATACTCAATGAACCAAAACTATGTCAAATTTTTTTGATATTTGTAACCATTTAAACTTATTCAATTACATGACCATAATATCATCCCACTTATAGTGTTATAGACCCATTATTCATGAACAACCATCATTATTAATAAATAATTATGACCTTGGAACTATGAAACAAACATCCTTAGGATGGTGAATGTGAACATAATTTCTTAAAGAAATATTAAAAATATAATTAAAATAATATTAATAAATTAAATAAACATAAAACATTATATGAATCAATTATTTAATAAATGTAATTTGATTATTCCTGAGGTTACACACACACACACCAAGTGAGTTGGGACCCGAGTAATGGGAACTCAAAAACCACCATCATTTTATTTTATGTTACCCTTTCTATATCATTATATCTATATGTATATTTTATTCAAATTTAATTCTTATATTTTATGTATATATATTCCATACATATATATTATTCATATTTTCTCTTTATTTTTTAGGGATATGTATGTTTTTTTAGGTTCTCTTTAAAAACATTTCTCGAATGAAATCCCAATAAAAAAGATGTTTTCTATTATTTATTAATTTTATCATTTCAATTTATTAAATTATTTTACCTCCCATGATTTTTAAAGATAATAAAAATTTTCTGGAAAACTTTTTTTGTTCAAATTTTAATTTATGTAAAGCTCTATTCTCATACTATATTTAATGTTTCTTTATCGATTTCTTAAAACATCATTTAAGTGGTCCATTTATATACTTACTTATCAACTCCTTTATTATGAATATTTCTTTACTTGAACAATATATTCATGAAATATTATTATTTATTAAATCATGAACCTCAATAATTATTTAAGACCCTATTTTATTTGGAACCCTTATGATATTTTATTTTGTTATGCTTTCATACAAGATTATATAACCCATTTCTATCTTGGGGTTTCTTATGCTTATGGTTAATGTATGATTTCATTTCCTTATGTTGAAAATATATTCATGTACCTATGATGATATTATTGTCAAGACTATAATTATTCATTCCACCAATGCATTGGGAAATGTTTTCATCTTATGTGATACCATATTTGGTGAATGATCAATAAGCCTAGAATAATATGTAAGGTTGTTTTGGTAGTGATACTTGAATTATGCTTATGATGTGATGTTTTATGTTTTTAAAATATTATTATTATTCCCTGATATTATTATATTTTATCCATTATACCATGATTACATGTGATTAAATATTATCCTCCTATCTTAAAGAATTATTTTATTTCTCTTAACTCGTATATTATACATCAGTATCATGTTTGTTTCCTTATGGGGAATTACAATCTCACTGTTTATTTTGATTTAAGTCACCATGGTATGATTTTCAATAATAATAGAAAAAAATCATTAATGATGACATCATATATATCAAGATAAAGATGATGTATTATATTTTTATAACTTTGTATTATGTAAATAATCACCCAAAGTCACTAGACCTATAAATTTTTCGGTAATTATATAAAAATTGAACTTATAATATGATTATGATATATTGGTTGTTAAACCTCAACTATAAACTTGAAACATCACTTATATGATATTTTTCAGTACACTTTTCATTTAATAATTAGTTTGAAACTCCCTTCTAACATAGAGAGTGTTGTCTTTCAACCAAATGTATTTCTTATAACCCTAGGAAATTCATCTACAAGTGTGATAAAATTGCAATATAATTATGTAAATCAAAAAACCACATAAAACCATGATGAAAATTTGGGTGGATGGTTTAGAATTATTTATTTTTCTTGTAAGATTATTTTATTCCCAAGAACATATTATTTTACATGTTCTTGAGCCTCCTCTTAAGTGTTTTACCTATTATTCCATCATGAGACATTAATCATTCATAAAATGATCATACACCATATTTAAAGTCTTTAGTGGGATATATACTTCTATATGATATGTAATTGAATCACAATATTTTGAAAGACCTTCTTAAAATACTCTCACATGAATGTGTTATATTGTATTAGTATGTTGCTACTAAATAATAGAGATCCTAACATATAATTACATTAACCCAATATTCAATTGTTGATAAAATAATTTTGATGTTTTTATCCTATAATCATCATAAATTAATTATTATGATATATTCTATAGCATATTATGATATTATATACAACTAAAAATACTTAACTAGATCACTTGATTCACTGTTAGGTATAACCAATCATGAATTCTTTTATATACATCACCCAATGTTATATAATCTTCTATATTCAGTCGTCATGTTGATGATATATTATAGAAAACTTCTTTTCATTATGAATTATTTACCATGATAGTATATCTTGTCATAAATTCTTATAAAATTGAAGCTATTAATTTTAGTCTGGGAAAATTTATGGAAAATGAATCTGCATTTGATAGAATTATATTATTTTATGTTTTACCAACATGTATTACTTATTATAAAGGTTTAATTATAAATAATATTCCTTAATCCAAATTAATATTGTAAAATAATAAGGTTGTATGACACATTATAAGAATAAATAAATGTATTACTCACAAAAAATAAAATTTAATCATAGTAAAATATATCCAAATGAATATCATGCATGAATTACATTAAACCATTCCATTTAATGGGTAATAATCTTAAGAAACCAAAATATAAGTCAATAATAAGTATATTTTGGTAAGTAGACAACCCTAGATTTTTTAGATAGAGACTAAACTTCTAGTTCAATGGGATCTTTGAACTAAAGACCCACTATCCATTAATCAATACTCATGAGTTTTCTAAATTCCAATACAATCCTAACAACTAATATATACAAATCATAACTAAACCATATTTTTTAATATATAATTGAAAAAACATAAATCCATTGTTTAATGAAAATAAATTATATTGACATACCTAGAAAGTAACTTCTTATATACATGATATTACATTGATAAGACCTTTTACATACTTTAATCTAATGCATTCTGACATTCATTAAATTAATAAATAATTACAATATTTTACAATTAGATAAATTTTTTATTCTTAATTATTTTTTGAAGAAATATGGGGTCAGGTCCATTTATTATGAGTAATGAAAATTCTAGGGGATAAATTGGAAGATGTAATCATACAATGGTAACCTTCCCACAATCCAAAAGAAAAAATAACAAGATAAGAATAAAATAAAAAAATAAAACCAATTCCAAAAAAACCCAATCATTCAGCAAGAAAAAATGTTAAAAACTAAATACAGCACAATAGTATGTAACAACTTCAAATCATATAACCTAGATACAATTTTTATATTATTTAATTTGAACAAAATAAAAGATATCACATCTCAAATGATCGAAGAGCATAACATTCTTGAGAGAATAAATACATACATGATTCCCATAATAATTTTAAAACATAAATCATATATTGTAATCTTCATGAAAAAATTCTTATTTACTTCATTAAATCATTGAAATAATTAAACTATCAATTATTAACACCCAAGGGATGGGAAAAATAATAATGGTTGAGCTAAAATAATTAATAAATTAAAGCATACACTGAAATATATCATTGATTAAACAAGGAATGAATAATATGATAGAGACAAACAATAATAATATATGCCATATATTTATTATAATGAAATGATAATATATAAATGGATGACATAAAAATATAAATAATTACATTTATTAAAATAACTGATTTTATAATGATGTAATATATATTATCATACGTCATAATATTTCCGTCAAGGTCATGTTCCAATACATCATACATAAATTGGAAAGACATTCAGTAAACATAAAAGATAGTTTGTATTAAGAGAAATAATAATGAATAAAGGGGATATCTAACTATACACATCACTTATCCACTTAATAAGTTCAATACATTCATCATATGAATGAAATGAATAACCAATATAGTACATAATCAATATAACTTATAAATAAACATCAATATTTGAAATCTAGCATATGGAATGTCAATATTTTCCACATTTTGTAAATATAACAACATTATCATAATATATAAATAGAAATTGGGTGCATGGAATCATAAGATTATATACATAGTGAATAATAATAATTTTTAAATAATGTTGAAATATATGAAAAACACATCTATAAAGACATTATAAAGTCTCATTAAAACTTGAAGAAATGTCATTTTATTTTTAAAGAAATTTAAAAATAAAAATACCTAGAATAATGATAATAGGATTTAATTTTAAATAACACGGAAAATTTTAGAGTAATATTCATAATAAAGGCTATGAAAATTGTAAAAGTTGATCATGTGGTAATCATTGAAAACATTATTTTTTATTTTTGAAAAGTAAGTTGAAAAAATGACTTGTATGGAAAACATTATGAATATTTATTTAAAAATTTTGTAAATAAACTAAAAGATAGTTTAAAAATACCTTCATAAATCATTTACAAATGGATAAAAAATTATATAAATAATATGAATAACATTGATATGAAGTATAGAGATTCCAAACTAAAAGAAGAGAAATAAGGATTCCTTTTCATAAAAAACAATTTTCATACTTTTTTTAAAACCAAAGAGATTAAAATAGAAGGAATACTTAAAAATCAAAGAAATAACCATCAAAGAATAAAATAAATTTGGTTTAAGAGATAAATGTCATATATTTACCCCAATGGAAACTTTAACATTAATAGTCCCAAATAAGAATGCGATTTTGAAATAAACCCTTACCTTGAAAGTATTCATGGTTAGACATGCTATGATTTTATGTATAATAAATTTAGGATTATTTTACATATATATAAAAACCATATATGGATTTATCTTACTAAAAAATATTCATTTATAATTTATAATTTATTATTTATTAATAACTATTGGTTAAAATAAATATTTTAGTGTTAACTATTCCATTTTCAAAACATATTTTAGCTCGATGGTTTTGATCCTTAAAATTTTTTCATAGTTTAATAATATTAAAAAATGTAATTATTTTATAATTAAAATTATTATACATTCAATATAATTTAAGCACCATCCATTAAAAATGGTCAAGTAAAATTAACTATAACATCTCATAGATATGGTAGTCCTTACATACACATGAAAAATAATTTGATTTTTTAATGGACATAAATAAAATAAAGTAGATAAAGGGATAATTTTAAATATTCATATTCATAATAAAAATTTCATATTTATTCCTTTAATTCATCCTTATATCCACCCATAAAATGGTAAATTAAAAATGAATCACTTCGCTTCATGGAGGTCGTAGACCACACATACGCATGAGTGACATTATCAATTTTTAATGGATGGAAGGATAAAAAGATATATATTAGATTATATTTAAAAAATTATAATTATTTAATAAGTAAAATATATATTCATTTAATAAATTATTATAACCATCCATGTTTTTAAGGGATGGAAAATGATATACATCAATTCACAGAGGCAGTAGTCTATAAGAACACACGAGTGATGTCTTCAATTTCTATCAGATGAAGAAGGGTTATATAATAATTTGTCCATAAATATAATAATAATTGATTATATTTATTATAAAAATTTCATTATATTATGTTGTATTCATCAAATTTTAAGGTGGAATGAAAAGAAATAAATTGAAATGAGTTAGTTAAAACAATTACCTTTTTGGAGATCTTCTATTTTCGATAACACCGTAATACTTATTAAAGTTGTTTATTTGAAATAAAAAACACTAGGATTTTACTACCTCTATTGATGAGATATTTGGGTAGGTATTGGTAGATATAAGTGCCTAATAAGTGTGAAAAAGTGAGGGGAGGTGGTGCCCTTTATAAGTCTGGTGGGTGGAAAATGTGTAAATATATGAAACATTATTATATAATATATGTATTACTCATGAAAATTGGCTCCAAATTATCATATATTTAAAAATAATAAGTAAATGGTTTAAATAAAAAAACATCCAATTATGTTTAATAGTTTTTTTTGTTTTTAACTCAATTAATAAAATATTTTAAAATAAAATATCTATAAAGTCATTTTCCAGAATATTCACATAATTTGACTTTAATGGAATCATGATAACTAAGTAATTAGAATATAAGTAAACTGACCATAAATAATACTTTATATTTAACCATGATATTGACTGAATGACATAATTAATAAAGAACATATCACTTCAAATTTTTTTACAATTATTTACTTGATTTTTCTACTATTTACACAAGTATTGCCTCAGCTTTGCGTAAACGTTCAAAGTAATTATACCATCACTAAAATTTAAAAATAAATAAAAAATTTAAAAATAATTATTAATATTAAATATAACCATTTTAAATCATTCCATATCTTTTTTTTCTCTATGACAACCTTTTTAATATATAAAAAGAAAGAGAGTGATATTTTATACATATTCATTACTTAAACTAATATAAATTTCATTATAAAAGGAAAATAACACCAAATTTCAATATTTTAGAATAAATTATGATTATATTTGAAATAAACTCATTAGATTAAATAAATTCAAGTGTTTGAAATATTTTTAGATATTATCCTATAGTTTTAGCCTCATTTGACCCATCTTCCCCTTTATCGTGGTTATAATTTTTACAATGTTTATGATTCATATGATGAATTCAAAAACTAAATATTTTTTTATCAAATTAAATTTATAAACATTATAAATTTTCTTTTAAATGAAAATTAATAATATATAACAAAACCACTTATATAAAAAATTGGACATTTTTACATTAACTGCTCTTAACCTTATAGAGTTTGAGCATTAGAAATTTAGTACTTATTTCCTAAGTAGTAATCATTAAATTTATATTAATAAATATTTTCTATAAATATTTTATAGTGTATTTACTCTTACTCATACTCACCCATACAAAAACTATGTTATAATAGTCATATAATAATATTTTTACAGTATATTATAGTTTTGTTTAAGCTTAATGTTACATATATCACAATCTAACCTAAAGGGTATTCATAAAATCAAATATTTTGCTGTTATATTGTTTCTTACATATGGAAATTTCATTATCATAATTTTAAATTCATTTTTATCAAATTGATCTAATCCAAACAAAGTAATAGATTTTATCATGAGTTATATGTTATAGGTTAAGACTGGAAAACTTATTATTTATTAAAAAAATATTTTATGAAAAACATGTGATCCTTTATATGAATTTTTCATGGGAATATATTTTTAAAAGAATACCTCGGTAATTGAGTGGATTTGTTTTCCAAAAAACTAGATATTTTTATCATCCATTTCCTTGAGTTTGAGGAATTATAAGAGAGTATACTTTATTTAATTTCTAGGTTGTTTTTGATCAAATATATCCCTATGATTCATATCATATTCTAAATAATGAATAAACCATATGAAGTTTTCATTCCTAAATCACAAAAATATAATTTTAAGGGATTCTGAGATCCATTAAAAGATAATGTTCTTCATTGTATGGAAGATATTATGATTTTGGATCCCTCCAACTTCTATATATTTACTAAAACAAAAAATGGTAATCATAAGTAGAAATAATATTCAATAAGGAAAACCATAAAATGAATGAGTAATACTTTAATATCTAAAATCAAAATAATGAAACACAAGGTTCAATAATTATTTTTTGACTAAAAACTATTCATAATATTCTAGATCAAATTTTAATATATTAGAATTCATATATTCATAAAATTTTAAAATAATTATCCTTACACAATGAGTATTATATCCTTGGAGATAATATTTCCCTGTAAAGAAACATTCTGAAGCCCAAGATCACACATGCTAAATTTCTCAAAAAAACTCATTTCATCTAACAGTATCATGAATGGTTTATAAGTGTTTCTCATGATTTTCATACCATTTATAGTACACTATGATAACAACATTGAAATTTTCAAAATAATCCATGATTCTTAGGGCATTGATTTGAAAAGTGACCCATCTCCTTATAGTTAAATCATTGTATACCATTGGATTCATTCTTACCTCTAATTATTATATTACATATTTAGTAAGAAACATTCCTTGATAATATGGTAAATTTAGCATCATAATCCCTATCACATTTCTATTAATTTTTCATTAATTTCAATTTTTCCCCAAATTATCTCTTTGTTCATGAGGAAAATAGTTCTACAAAAATAGAACCTCAAAGGTTATATGTTGGGCAAAAATCCCTCAAGGTATCATTGAAGCATTTTTGAGGTGATTGTGTTTGTTGACAAAGTGGACATCTGTGTGATGATTGTTGTCAAAGCAAAATAATGACATACAAATTTGTTGACAACGGGGATTTCATGGTGGAATGTCGAGTTCAAGAGATGTGGTCAACAATCCATGCTTGATTCAAGAACGTCGACAAATAGATGGATGATCTGGAGGTGGTACAAAAAGAACAGATATAAGGTGGCACCATTTTGCAGTGTTTGCCAAATTTTTAGGCCTGAAAATCGACAGAAAGAGAAAAGTGGTTTTTGAAAAGAGACTTGTGTGTCGTGTACTTTAAAGAGAGGAAACATGCGTGCCTAATGTTTTTCAGGATCAGAAGGTCAAAATATGGCAAAGGAAAGAGAGTCGCGCAGGTATTGGTGTGGTCGTGCAGGTGAATTGCGCGCCGTGAATAGACTTGCGCACCGAGGGGAGTCTTGCGTGCCATCGCACAGGGTGACCAAATTCCTATAAATACAGGACCACCCCTCCTCATTTTGAATGGTTTTCAACACTCATATCTCCCGTCGCGCAGGTGTGGAAGTCGTGCAAGTGGTGTGTGGTCACGCATGTGGACTTGGGAGCCAGTGTA
Source organism: Viscum album (assembly GCA_963277665.1). Classification (NCBI taxonomy): domain Eukaryota; kingdom Viridiplantae; phylum Streptophyta; class Magnoliopsida; order Santalales; family Viscaceae; genus Viscum; species Viscum album. Next base: position 103,227,834 of record OY728139.1, read on the forward strand.
AGAAGTTGCGCACTAGTTGGTTGTTGCATGCCAATATTGGTTTGGACGTAAAAGGAAGTGAGTTTCCCAGGTTTGGAGTCGAAGAAGGTTGTGTCGCACAGGTGGTTGAGGTGGACCTGCGCGCCAGTTGTGACCTGTGCACCGATACTTGCGCGTCGGGTTAGACTTGCGCTCCAAGTAAGGGTTGATTCCCCAACAGTGTTTTCGGACTACGTAGAAGCTGGAAGATTTCCCTATACCTTCGGTGCAAAGTGAGATTCAACTACGGGTGAAAGTTGGACTTCAACAGAGCATCTACATACAGAGGAAGATGCATTTTTTCATGCAAATGAAGAGACCTACAGGTCTATAAACTGTGAGTGGATCCTTTCTAGAGCAGTGAGCAAAGGAAGAGGAAGAAGGTGATCCTCTCCACCAGTAGTGAGCCAGAGAGAGAGAAATAGGGAGTGACCGTTTGGAAAGCAGTGAGCTGACCCTAAAATTTGTAAAGGTAGTGAGTCTGCGACAGAGTGACTGTGCCTGAACCTTGTAGTCCACAACTAGTGAAGTTTAGTGGAATTTGGTACGACCGACAACCTGTCGGCGTATGCTCCTTGGACGTAACCCTTAGCAGTGAACCAAGTAAAACTTGTTGTGTCCTTTGCATGCTTTACTTTCTGTTTATATTGTGCAATGGGAAAGAGATAGAAGAATGTTTTTCTTAACAGCGAAACAAGATCAGAACGGGCTTTAATTTTAAATTAGTCATACCCTGATTCACCCCCCTCTCAGGGTACTCAGCCTTGTGGACCTAACATTATCCATTCCATTTTTGTCTCCTCTTCCTCCATTATATTCTAAATCAATGGTAACTATTGATACACATATCCTTTTAAAAAGTATACTACTAAAATAATTTTTTCTTTTTCATTACATAAACAATCTAGAAATATCTTTCTAAGGGACTTGATCTATTTATCAACTACTAATATATCAGTAATTCAATTAAAGGACAAAGGATTATACCTCATGTGGTTATCCAATGTCATTATAATATACAGATAAGTAATAGGTTTCTCTTTACTAGAATGGTAATTGGTTATAACCTCAGACAACTACCCTAATATAGTCAAAATATGTTCTGTAGTAAAACTAACAATATTTACTTTCTCTAGTGGGGAATATCAACATTTTCCACAAGTTTTGATATAACTTCCCTTCATTTTATTAGTAACCTTATCTTAATAATGACACACACATATTCAGTTCATAACATTTTGAATTTGTGATTGTAGTGTATAATTAAAAATCTTTAGAAAGAGTTATCATTCGAAAATTCATACTAATATAATCTCATAATCATAATATTATTGTCTTTGGGAATATCTTTAAATCATAATAATATTTTTAAATCATTCATAGGGGTTCATAATGAGTGTGTGAATCAACCAAATCATATTTCCTATGAGTTTTAAAGTCGGTGTGAAGTTAGTTCCACTTGTTGTGTAATAGGTGAAGATTGAGTAAATACCAAACAAACCTTTTCAGGGGGTTTTCCCCTAGGTGCATCAGTTCTAGAGACAAAATCCACTTATTCATATCTAAAGCGGGATTTTATTACCTCAAAACCTAGAAATTTATAATTTATCAAAATTTTAGAATGTTTCCTGTAAATATCCATATCCTTAGATCATATCATTAGGTTATGTTACCTAATCTACGTTTTTGAGAAATATGGTTCCCTAGGGTCATACAAAAATTTATTTGATACCAATTCTAAAACTCTCACTAGAGTAACCTAGAGCTTGTGTTTAATTTATTACATTGGTATAAGATAAAAGATATCTAATGCCAAAGGATGGTAGTTTTTAACATTATTGGGAGACTAGATATATATATAAATACAATAATACATTGGAAATATAAACAATAACTTGTAAAATTCCTAAAAGATTTATTGTTTCTCTTAATACATCCTTCAATTCATTCAAAGATAATTTTCTAGTTTCTTAGGTAAGTTAAATCATAATAAAGTGTGAGCTCTAATTCTCAATAATGGAAATCACACAACGTAAGCTATTATATAATAAATAAGGAATGTTTAATATGACATAGATAAAAAATAATCAAATATGACATAGAAATAACATAATGAAAGGGAATTATATCCATGGATTAAATAAAAATATAAACAATCACTTGGAAAAGATTAATTGGTTTTATAATGATATAATTCACAATTATTGATATCATAATCATTCCTTCAAGGACATGTGGCAAGATATCATATGTAAATGGGTAAGGAATTTAAAAAATACCCAAGATGGTATGTCTTGTGAGAGCTATCAATCCATTAAGGGTATATCTTTTAGTGGGACCCACCAATTAAATTATTAATTCCAATGAATTCATCATATGAAATGAATGGATAACCAATAAAATACATCATCAACATTCTTTAGTAATTTGAAAACTAGCTTATGAAATGTCAATATATATCTCCAGTAAATAAATAAAAAGAAATAATCATAATAACTCCATAAAAATAAAGTGGATGGAATCATTAGATTATATCCATAATTAAGTATAATAATATCTATTGGATATTAACATGGAAGAAAAAAAACCTTCATAAATATATTCTAAATTATATTTTAATATAAGAATAAATAGCATATTCTCTTAAAAATAATTTAAAACTAAAGACAATGGAAAAAATGACCGTTTGGCGTCTCGCTCCCGAATCCGCCGCTTCCCCTGTCAACACTGTTTCGTCGATTCGGGATTCCGTTGTTCTTCCTAGATCTCTTACAACTTGCTACTGATGGCTGGTTTCGATCCGGAATGGTTGGCCGCTAGGCTTGCCTGCACTATCAATGCCCAAAAGAAAGAGACCCCTCCGGTGATTCGGCTGCAGGGTATCTCCTTCATCGAAGCCCTTCGAAGAGTGGATTCGTCTAATGCCTCTGCTGCAAGTGCTCCCCTCTATAAAAGGCTTGATGATGGCAAATTTGTGGTGGAAGCCGACCCTGAAGCGATTCAATAGCGCTCGTTGATGTATAAGTTCTCAATAATGGGTTGCATCTCCAACCTCAAAGGTGACAAACCATGGTCCAATCCGGAGCTCAATGCTAGAATCGCTCACATTTGGGGCTTCACGGATTGGAAGCTCGTTCCCATCGGCAAGGGATATTCCCATTTTCTATTGAAATCGCAGGAAGCAGTGGATCACGTTTGGAGGACCGGCAACCTGCAACTGAAACCCGGGGTTCTTCGCATCTCAGAATGGGACTACAGTTTCAATCCATACGCTGTAAGAAACACGATGGTTCAGATCTGGGTGAGGCTTCACGGGCTTAGCTGCTACTTCTGGCATCCCAAAATCCCCAATGATATCGCATCTTGCATAGGTACACCACTTAAAATTGATCAATGCTCCTTGAACGCTGATATTGGTCTCTATGCAAGGGTGATGCTTGAGGTTGATATCTCGGCAAAAGTCCCGGAAGTAATTGCTTTCACAGCGAATGACTTCAAAACTGAGATTAGATTTGAGACCGAGCGTATGCCACCTTATTGTGAGTTCTGCAATATAGTTGGGCATTCCATTCAAAAATGCCGGATGGTCCAGGTTGTTCAAACCCAGGAAGCCCAGCCCGTTGATAATGGATGGACGCAGGTCAGTCACAAGAAGAAAAACAAGACTTCGGCTCCGGCTCCTCCCGATCCTCCCAAAAAGCATGCGGAGCTCTGGGTCAAGAAAGGTACTCACCCGGGTGAGAGCTCGGGGGTTACCTGGGCAGATCAAGTTGACACAGAGGAAGATGCTGAAGCGGAGCTTGCTTTCGTTGAAGATTCACAACAAATAGTGCTGAATGAACCCCCACACCCCCCTTGAAGGTCGACACTATTTCTCCGGTGTAGGGACAGAATATACCCATGGTGGCAGTGATCGACAAAACCCCCCAGGATCCACTAGCCAACTCCTCTTATGCTGGGCCGGAGGCTGCAATGTCTAGGGCAGCGGTTTATGATGCTGGTAATTCCAAGACCGCACTGCCAGAAACTTCTGTTGAGGATGGCACAATGGTGACAGAACCAAAGACTATTCCTCCTGCTAATGGTTCTTCCACGCCAACCCTCGAGGATTCTTATCATGGTTCTATCTCCTCAGAAGCATCAGATTCTGGTATTTCTATTTCTGCTAAGAATTCAGAATCACGTATCACATCCTTGTGCACGAATTTGGCTGATCATACTGATAAGGATGCCTCTGTTAATTTGACAGGGGCAGTAGACATGCATGCCTCCATTTCCTTGTCTATTGCTCCTCAGTCAAGTGATTCTCTTGAAAAAAGGAGCACTATCATGTCCAATGTCATTATTTCTATGTTCCCCTCAAAATCAAATGAATGTGATATTTCAAATGCTACTAACCCTGTGCCTGATTCCCCAATGAGAAAACAGGCTTTGAAGACTACTCCAGCCCCTAGAAGATCAAAAATGAAAAAAGGATCAAGTGGATCCAAGAAGAAAAATAGGAGCAATGGCTCCAAGAACAGATGTTAATGGATGTCATCTTTTGGAATTGTCACGGTATTTCTAACTCTGACACTCTTTCTGTCCTCAAAAGAGCTATTTTGACTCACAAGCCTAAACTCTTTGCTCTTGCTGAACCTAAAGTTAATTTCTCTTTAAAATTTATGCACCTAGCTTCCTCTTGTTATAAAGTTTTATGTTCTTGCTCTAACAATAGTACGGTGGAATCACTTTGGATTTTCTATCATTCTTCTCTGAAAAATGTTAAAATCCACAATTTTACTGATCAAATATTTACTTGTGCTTATGTTTTTGATAATCTCCAAATGTACTGCACTTTTTTTATGCTAAGAACCGCTACTAGGATCGTAGACCACATTGGGAATAACCTCTTTCATTTAGCTGTTTCCTTTTCTGCCCCCTGGTTAGTGCTTGGAGATTTTAATTCCATTCTTTCTCCCTGTGAAAAAATTGGGCCCTCTCATTCTCAAATCTCTTCTAGGGAGTTTAGATCAGCTATTGAAGACTATAATCTGGTTGAGGTTAATCTCACTGGTGCCAAGTACACTTGTTATAGGAGACATTATAATAGGATGGTTGCCAGTAAGCTTGATAGAGCCCTTGTTAATCTTACTGCTCTTGATGCCTGGGACACTGTCTATAACATCACCTTACATAGACTCTGCTCTGACCATCACCCTATTTGGTTAGATTACACTCTAAACGTGTCAAGTCGAGTATTCCCTTCAAATTCAACAACGCTTGGTCTACTGATTTTGAGTGCTCTAAGATTATTCAAGATTGCTGGAACTCGATGAACCATCACTCAGATGCCTTTGCTTGTATCGGGAAGCTAAACCACCTCAAACTCTGTCTCAAGGAATGGTGTAAGGATAAAGCGAAGCAAGTTGATAAGGACATAATCACTCTTGAGACTGATCTTAATCAATTACAAATTACTTCCACCCATTTGGATTTCTCCACTGACCCTAAGCAGGAGGTTAATATTTCAATAAAACTCAATTCCTTATTCAACTTTGCTTTTATCTCTATCCTTATTAATGGCTCTCCTAAGGGTTTCTTTAAATGTTCAAAAGGGGTTCGACAAGGCGATCCGCCCTCTGCCATTATTTTTGCCATTGCGTAGGATTACCTTAGTCGTCTCCTCACCTATTTGGTGCATTCAAACAAGCTCAAGCCCATTCAGGCCACCAGAAATCTTAATGTCCCGACCCATCTCCTTTATGCAGATGACATTATCCTCTTCCTTAATGGTGGCGAACGCAACATCACTAATCTCAAAGCTGTCCTATCTCATTATGAAGAGGTCTCGGGTCAAGCCATCAATTAGAGAAAATCTTTTATTTTCTTTGGTAAATCTTTCCCCACCTCTAGAAAAAGTCGTATCATTGAGAGTCTTGAGATTAAAGAAGGTTCTTTTCATTTTACTTATCTGGGTGTCCCTATCTTTGGGGGTCAGCCTCGATCCTCTTATTTTAACGAGATTGTAGATCAAATTATTAACCAGCTTTCGACTTGGAAAGGGAAATATCTGTCTATGGATGGTAGAATTCGCCTGGTTAAGGATTCTATTGTCTCTAAAGTGGTTTATTCACTGATGATTTATATATGGCCTATTAGTCTCCTTAAGAAAATTAATACCTTTATTAAGAACTTTGTCTGGACGAGGAGTATTCTGAATAGGAAGCTTGTCACTGTCCCCTGGTCCACCTGCTGTAAAACTATCGAGAAGGGAGGGCTTGGAATAAAAAATCTCAAGTTCTTTAACGATTCCCTCCAAGTCAGACTCACTTGGAACTTAATTAATAGTAAATATGACTGCATTGCCTTACTCAAAAAACGCTTCATGGATAAGCTCAAATCCCGCAACCTGACTTATGTTAGATCTTCCCTCTCGCCATCCATTAGAAATTCCTTTATCAATATGATGCACAATTCTAGATGGATGTTTTCTTCTAACTCAACTTTGAAATTCTGGCATGACAACTGGGTTGGCGTTCCTCTCAATTCGATGAACTCTTCAAACGCTGCTCCCAATTCTATCAACTCCACCATTAAGGAAGTTATTCATTCTCATCTCTTAGAGCTTACTGATTATATCAATCATTTAGTTGAGGGATACACCTTCTCAAATGATGAGGACAATCTTATTTGGGAGCCAACTCACAATGGGATCCTGGACTCCAAAGCCTACTACAAGCATTGTTTCTCCTCCTCTGAATACAACTTATATTTGTTGAAACCTTTTGATAAACCATGGATTAAGCCTTCTAGGCTTAACCTGGTTTGGCGAATTGCTCACATGCGACTCCCCACGGAGGTTTTCTTGCAATCTTTTGGTGTTCATCTCAGCTCTAGATGTCCCCTATGTCATCAACATAGAGAAGACATCAATCATTTATTTTTGTCTTGCGACACAACATCTGCTCTTTGGAATTTTGTTACTGACATGTTTGATTGCAAATGGTTAAATGCCGACGCTATTTTCTCTTTACTCAAAAACTGTGTGGTGATGGATCTCTTGTCGTAGATTAAAAACATCTTCCTTTCCGCTGTTGCAGAGCTCCTCCACATTATCTGGTATGACAGGAATGATATTATACACAATGGTGTCTCTCTTAATCTCAATGAAGGTCGATCGAGAATTTTGATTGCTATCAAGGACACATCCACTCTTTAGAAAGCCCCCTGTGCTAACTCGGTTGGTGACTTGGCATTCTTCGTTGGCTCGGTATTAAAGGAATCTACAATCATCTGAAGCGCCTCTTTGAAGTGTTCTGGCAGGCCCTGATTCCTGGCTTGATAAAGATTAATGTAGATGGTTCCTCGAAAGGAAACCCTCGTCCCGCAGGCTGTGGATCCATTTTCAGAGATTACCTTGGTCAGTTTCTTGGCTGCTTTTTTCGTGGCTGTGGTTCTGTCTCCGCCCTGGAAGCAGAAATGTTGGCAGTGATTCATGCAGTCAACTTTGTCAGGTCGAAAGGTTGGGACAACATTTGGATTGAAAGTGACTCCACCACCATTATCCAAGCCATTTGGAATGGCGTGGTTTACCTTGTTTGGTCCCTTACCGCTCGATGGAAGAATTGCCTAAGATCGCTCCAAGAGATCAAGTACATTGCCACACATTACTACAGAGAAGCTAACAAGGTGGCTGATGGGCTTGCTAACAAAAGAATTGACCAGGCCATTACATGGAGTGATAATTTGCCGATTGAACTCCTTCCGTTTTATGAAAAATATTGTAATAAAATTTCCTCCTTCAGACTTTTGTAATCTTCTTTTCTTTTATTAATAATACTTTGTGTCTTGGTCTTTGGCCAAGACATTGCCTTTAAAAAAAATTAAAACTAAAAATAACCAGAATTATGCGAATAGTAATTTCCTTGAAAAACATGGAAACTTGTAGAGGAATATTTATATTTAATAAGAGAAAATATTACAAGAAATTGAGGTCATGTTTTAATCATTAAAAAACCATTTTTTTCACCTATGTATAGAAAGTCAAAAAATAACCTGGACAGAAAACATAAAAAAGATTCCTTTTATTTTTTTGTAAATAAATTAAAAGAGTTTATAAAAATACCTTTAAAAATCATTTAAATTATAATATAATTACTTCTAGAAACCAATTTTATGAATATGGACATAGAGGGTAAATATTCCCGACCAAAAGAAGAGAAGTAAGGTTGGATTTTACTAACAACATTTTTTCAGTCTTTTTGAGTACCGAAGAGATAGAAAATAGAAATAATACTTAAACCCCCTAAAAACAATATATCAATATAATATATTATTTTTGAGATATATATATCATATAATTCCTCAAAAAAAAATTAAATATAAACAATCTCAAATAAGAACTAGATTTTGAATAAAACCCTTACCATAGGATTCCACTTGGTCAAACATGCTATAATATCATGTATAATAAATTTAAAATTATTATAAATAGATAAAAGAAATATATTTGTATCTATATTACTATATAATATTCATTTATATTATATTATTACCTATTTATTAATAATTCTTTGTTAAAATCAATATTTGAGTGTTAACTATTCTGTTTTCAATAAATGTCTCAGTTCGACGATTTTGATCCTTGATCCTTGGTTATAATTTAATAATATATATAATATTAATAATTTTATAATTTTAATTTTAATACATTATAATAAATTTTATAACTATCTATGAACAATTTTCTTGAAAAATGTAATACATCGTTTCAGGGACACAATATTCCGTACATACTAATGAGAGACATATAAATTTTTCTAATAGATGAAATTAAAATAAATTATATATTATTAAATTTTTATAGATTATTAATAATAATATAAATATAATATTTATAATTAAATTTATTTTTATGGATATTCATGTAAGGAGGAAATAAAAATTGAATCACATCACTTCGGGGGGTGGTAGTCCACACGTATGCTTAAGTTACGTTATAGTTTTCCAATGGATGGAAGGGTATGAATATAGAAGATATATTATGTTTAAATAATCATAATTATATCATAAATGTTATATATAATAATTAAATCCATTATTATAACAATATATGTGAGGTGGTGATGAAAAATTATACATATTTCTTCGTGGAGGCAGTTATATGCACATACACACAAACAAAATTTTTTATTTTCCATCAGATGGAGAATAGGGTAAATAATAAATTTTCAATAAAAAATAATAAAAAATAATTTTATTTATTATTATAATTTTATTATATTTGTAAGGATAAAAATAATTTGAATGTCTTATAAGATGAAAAAAATTTAAAGGAGTCTCAGTTACAATTATTATCCCTTCTTTGGGAAACCTCTTTTGGGTTACACCTTAAGAATTCTTGAAGTGGAGTTATGAAAAAAAATTATAGGATATGGATAAGGATATTTAGAAGATATTTGGTCATGGATTGGTTTATCTATGTCACTCAATAATTTTGTATATGTGAGGGGAGGAGGTTCCCATTTATAAGTGACCTAGGTTGGAAACTTTAAAATTCTTGGAACCTTATTTTATAATATATCTATTACTCAAGTCAAGTGGATCCAAAATGTCATAGTTTCTAATATAATAATAATATGGTCTAAATAATACCATATAATTTTATTTAAAAATGTTTTTTTTGTGTTTTTAAATCATGTAATAAAATATAGAATAAAATACCCATTTGTCATTTTTAGGTGAATTCACATAATTTGACTTTAAATGAATCAAGATTATAATGAAATTAAAACATAAATACTTTATCCATCGCTAATACTTTATAATTATCCATGAAATCCTTGAAACATCATAATTTATCTAAACAATACTAATTTTTTCATGAACCAACCTAGGTCGACCCTGAACCGATCACCCAAGCCAGTCTGTGACATGTCTTGAGGGGAGTTCTCGATCCCCACAGGCTGGAAACTAGTGCCAAGCATCAAAATAAAGCTATTGGGAATGATTTGGCCCATAAAAGATAAATAAACAAACAAGAATAAATAGACCGATATAACTGATCTCTAACATCAGGAAATAATAAAACTGAACAACTAAACATACCTCTGTGTGACCATCTAGGTCACCATCCAACTCAAAACCACATTCTCTCCCAGAGCGATCCAGCACTAAAGAAACCTGAAGAAGAAAGAGAACCTACAATTGAGAATATAGGATAGGCGTGAGCACCGAAATTCTCAGTAGTGATGCCAAAAGCGAACCACAGAATCCAAGTACTCCCTTTCCCAAAACAATACAATGACACAAGTTTGAAATAAAAAAATAAAAGTAGGGTTTTTCACATTTTAAAATAAACAACGTGTTTCCCCTTTAAAAAACCAACTCACGCTACATACCATTTCTAAAAATCATTTTTCATATTAAAAATAAAATCCAAAATAGAATAAACCAATGATGGGCTGGAGTAAAACAAGTAAAAATTGAAAACTGAAAATAAACTAGAGCAATGTAATGTAAACAAGCGATGTAAATTATCCAGTAACCATGGGTGATACTAAACATCCCTAGAAGTCCCCTAGATGTAATAACTTTTGAAACCACCTATCGGTTTATGGTGAAGCTCCTATGTCTTTAACCAACTATCCTCCCTATAACTGACAAATCATGTGGCAAAGCCAGTCTGACCTAACAACCAATCCAGGGGTACCAACCCGTCTAATCGGGGTTGATCAGCAATCGTCACTCAATAATCTAAAAGATGTCCAGGAACCCATTGGGGTTATAATAATACTGTGTAAGTTGGAAGGCCCTCGCACGTGTGACTCGTCACACTACACTTGCCTTTCCCAAGCACAAACGCTTCATGTGTGTTCACCTATAAAGGGTTATCCTAGATAGGAGTGCCCCCAAACACACATTCAATCATTTCACATTAACAAAGTGCCAACTGGGCCGTCACATCACATAAGCATTCAAAACATCTTTTAAAACACCTTATGTTTCCAACCGGGCATTCACATTTACCGAATCACATTCTTTTCAAAAACCACCACAAAACATCATCTTTAGAAGTACAACACCATATGGTCCTTCAAGTTTACACACCCAAATACATTTAACAAAATAGTTCCAAATCATTTCTAAAACCATTTCCAAGTATACCATATCAAATGGGCCTTTAACTTTCTCAAACTCGCACCAAAACACGTTTCAAATCTAAACAACCAAGTTTTAATGAACACATTAAAACCATTCTAATAAATCATACAAAGGGACTCAAACGTCATTTAGAAAAAAGGACCATTTTCACAAAGTTACCATTCACTTTCAAACCAAACCTAAACATACACCAAAACACCTTGAATCCATGATTCACATTCTAATAATCATTTAATAAATAATTTACCTAACCAATAAAAGGTTTTAAAAGAACACAACAAAGTATTTCATCACAATTTCACAATTTCACATGTGAATCCCACTTCAAAACCAATTGTATACTCAAACCCTTCAAAATTACTTTCACAGCTTCCAAAAAATATAAATGTTTCAGACGATATTCCACTTTAAAATATATTTTTTTCATTCTAACTTCGAGTAAAACATGACACTTTATGAAAAGTGCCAAAAATCTCCAACGCCAAACACACACCCAAATCCATTTTCAAACAACCAACCAAACACACATTCCTTATGGTCCATACACTAAATCAAATTTACCCAAATACACATACCAATGACATTTCCAAATTGTTTCTAAAGTCATGTGGATGAAGGGGAAAGGAGGGTGGCGGCTCGCAACGGGGAAGGGGGGGGGGTTCAGATAGACTAGTGATTGTTAGTTTTTTTCTTATAATAATAAAAATAATAATATAATTAATAACATTAATATTCTTTATAATAATATTAATAATAAGAAAAGAAATAATAATAATAATTAAAATATTATTATTAAAAATCATACTATTATTATTATTAAACATTTTATAAAATTCTATTTAATTTAATTTAACCATGTTTATTTTATTTATTTATTTTTTTCATTTACCATTTAATTAATTCATTTATTTATTTTGAAAATCGGGGCAGTTTCATTGCTCAGCTTTAGTTTGATGCACGGTTGAGAAAACTGCACCTGAACCATGCTACACGGTACTACCCGCTTGGAGGGTCAAGTCGTGCGCTTGCCGCGCGGTTCTATAAACTATGCGTGAGTCGCATGCCATAACTCTGACACACCCGGGCGTCCATGTGGGCTCCGCGTAGTTACTCTTAACCACGTGGGATGATCATGCAATAGTGGAAAATAATTGTCTAAAGCCCAAAATAATAATTAATGTAATTAAAAATAATAAATCAGTCAGGTTGGGGTGTGAAAATTCTCCCCACCACAGACACTTTCTGCCCCCAGAAAGCCACAAAGCCGCACGTTGGTCAAGAAATGAGTCCATGCCCAAATAGAACCAGACGAACTGAAGAAAAATAAGAATATCGGGATGACCTTACTCTACACAAGTCGCAGCTAACCGATTCAAGAGAAAATTGAATCCCAATGTTGAAGGGAGAACATGAAGGGGTTCTCCCCACCACGAGAACTCAACTAAGGTAGAAATTTAACACCCAAACATGCCACCCTGGGAAAGAGGGCTGCCATAGGAACTCCTAAATGATCCAAACTAACATATATAGTACAAGTGGACAACACCTCAACTGAAACTTGGAACCCTCAACCCGGACCAAAAACTTTGAACACTAGAGAAAAAAACCTAAGAACAACTTAACTCAAACAGTGAATCCGAGTATAACCACCATCCTTAACTCCTTCGCAGGAACTTATATCCCCAAATGAACACCTCTAAACCAAGATAAACCCATACAGGGGCTAAACACACTTTTAAGAAAAGAGCATGATTTAGAAACCGTGATCAGACAAACAAAACTATTTGGATTACAATAGAACATGTCCTTCATAACCCCATAATAAAACAATGAATTTACAACAATGTCATAACTTTAATAGAAGAAAAAAGAGAATGAAAAGTCTTTAAATGTTCCATTTCGAACATGGAACACAAAACCTGGACCAAGGCTTCACACCCCTTGAAACTCCTAACTGTGCGTGAGAATCACCCCAAGACCTGTGGCTGGGGATCTGATGGCTGAATAATCTTCTTCCTCATAGTCATGAACTAGAATTCCTCTAGTCACAACATCTTCTTCAATCGACGCTTCTGGAAAAGCTTCTCCAAGTGACCCAGACAGCCACAACAGTGACACATCTTCAGAGGGATGTGATATGACGGCTTCACGTGCTCGAACCGGCCACACTGGTGGCACACCACTGAACGGTCTGACGAAGTGAAAGCCATAACCATTGTAGAGGAATCTTTAAAAACATGTCCCTATAGCACACCCTTCTCACTAGATGATGATCTTTCAAAAGCAACTGGAATCTATAGATTTCCAAGCACCTGTGGTTCAGAGACCAACTCTGCTAGGAACGCCTCATCCACCGGATTCTTGAAATAATGGTCCTTAGAAGAGAGTATCCACTCCTTGATCTCTGGACAAAGACCCCCGATGAAGAGAGAAGTATTCATCAAATCCTGTAACGCTGCCTCCAGAAAAAAGTACACCAGTTCCTTGAAATGGCCAACATATGATTTCACCGTATTTTGGCCCTGTTGAATACGCATTAGCTCTTCCGTTTTCTTCATCTTCACCTCTTCAGGTGAAAACCATCAGACGGAGATGGATTTAAAGGCATTCCACGTCATCGCAACTTGCATTTATGGTGGGGGAAAACAATTCCCATTCGTCCAAAGAGGGACCTTCAAACAAACCCAAAACAGAACACACTTTGAAAGATTTAGGAGTCCCCAATACCCTGAAGATGCGCTCAACCTCTTCAAGCCACTCTGCAGCCTCTAACAGACCCCGATCACCATGAAGTATAGGCAATGTCCGAGAAGGACCAAAAACTAGGCATGACTTATTAGAAACACAGGGGACCTTTCTGGGTGGCATTTTTTGAACAACATATAAAACATAGGGCCAAAAATGATATCAAGCCGAAGAAAAATAAAAAAAAGCACCTTCATCCCAAAAACCATCTCACATTAAACAAGAAAATACAAACACAACTCAAAAATTCCCCTTTTAAAATCCCCTTTCCATTTTATATTTCAAAACTGCCTTCCTTCAAGGCCACATTCCAATTCTAAACCCACTTTTCAAACCAAATTCAATTTTCAAAAAATCATTTCCCTTTTTCATTTTCAAAAATATGCTTGCACCAATCAAAACCAAAACAAAACCCAACTTACAAAAAACCATCAGGATGAGAAACTAGCAGTTATGCTTAACTTGGAGACATGGTAGTGAGTCACACCCCAAGCCTGCGTAAATGACTAGGAGAAACTCAACTGTGCAATCAGACTCCATGTGGGTCACTACTTCATCTGAGGTCACGACATGACACTGGTCTGCCTCCATTTTCATTCATCAATCTGAAAACAAAAGCAGAAGACTCAAAACCCAGACTATCTCTAGAAACTCGAGGTTCAGAATGAGCAAGGGTTTATGTCGCCCTTCCCGTACTTACCTCCCGAGTCTCAAAAGTCCTAATCTCCATCTACCAAACACCCCAAATAATAAGGGCCTCCTCTAAAACGATTTTGTCACAAACCAAACCTGGATGACCCTGAACCGGTAACCCGAGCAGGTCAACTGCATGTCCTGAGGGGTATTCTCAATCCCTACAGGCTGACAACTAGTACCAGACATCAAAATAAAGATATTGGGAATGATTTGGCCCATAAAAGATAAATAAACATACAATAATAAATAGAACAATAAAAATAAACCCTAGAAGAGGAAAAAATTAAACTGAAAAACTAAACGTACCTCTGTGTGACCATCTAGGTCACCACCCAACTCAAAACCGCATTCGCTCCGAGATCGATCCATCACTAAAGGAACATGAAGAAGAAACGAAACCTGCAACTGAAAAGATAGGATAGGCATGAGCATCGAAATGCTCAGTAGGGATGCCAAAAGAGAACAACAGAATCCATGTATTCCCTTTCCCAAAACAATCTAATGACACAAGTTTGAAATAAAAATATAAAAGTAAGGTTTTTCACATTTTAAAAAAAATGTGTTTTCATTTTTAAAAACACAACACACATTACATACCAGTTCCAAAAATCATTTTTCATTTTATAAATAAAATCAAAACAGAATAAACCAAAGCTGGGCTAGTGTAAAATAAGTAAAAAGAGAAAACTGAAATAAACTAGTGAAACAGAAAGTAAACAAGCAATGTAAATAATCCAGTAGCCATGGGTGATCCTAAACATCCCTAGAAGACCCTTGGACATACTCAGTATCAGAACCACCTATCGGCATATGGTGAACCTCATAAGTCAATAACCAACTAGCTTCCCTATAACTGACCAATCTAGTGGCAAAGCCCGCCTGACCAAACAACCAATCCAGGGGGTACCAACCCGTATAATCGGGGTTGATTAGAAACCTTCACTCGATCATCTAAATGATTCCCATGAACCCATGGTGGTTACAATAATACCATGTAAGTAGGAAGAACCTTGCACATGTGACTCATCTCACTACCCTTTCCTTCCCCAAACATGGACACTTCCTGTGTGTTCACCCATAAAGGGTTACCCTAGACAAGAGTTCCCCAAAATACACATTCAGTCATTTCACATTAACAAAGTTCCAAATGGTCCATCACATCACATAAGCATTCAAACCATATTTTAAAACACATTATTTTTCCAACTGGGCATTCACATTTTCTGAATCACATTATTTTCAAAAATCAACACAAAACATCACCTTTAGAAGTACAACGCCACATTGGCCTTCAAGTTTACACACCAAAATACATTTACCAAAATAGTTCCAAATCAATTCTAAAACCATTTCCAAGTATGCTATATCAGACGGGCATTTAACTTTCTCAAACTCACACCAAAACACATTTCAAATCCAAACAACCCAGTTTTAATGAACACATTAAAACTATTCCAATAAATCATACAAAGGGACTCAAACATCATTTTGAAAACAAGGACTATTTTCAAAAAGTTACCTATCACTTTCAAACCAAACCTAAACTTACACCAAAACACCATTCACCCTTGATTCACATTACAAAAATCATTTAATGAATCATTTTACCAACCAATAAAAGGTTTTAAAAGAACCCAGCAAATTCTTTCCTCACAATTTCACCAATTTCACATGTGGATGCCACTTTAAAACCAAGTGCATACTCAAACCCTTCAAAATTACTTTCACCCCTTCCAAAACATTTCAATGTTTCTGACGGCGTACCCCTATAAATCATTTTTTTCATTCCAACTTTGAGTAACACATGCCACATTATGAAATGTTTCAAAAATACCATACTTCAAACACACATTCAAAACCTTTTTCAAAAAACCAACCAAACACACATTTCTTATGGTCCACACAATAAATCAAATTTACCCAAAATACACTTACGAAAGACTTTTCCAAATTTTTTCTAAAGTTATGTGCAACTCCACTTTTCCAAGAGCTTATCAATGGGAATTTTAAAACTTTAGTAAAAACATTCTATTTTATAAAACGGGTCAAACATGTCCATAAATGTACTAAAACAAGTGCATGTGTATATGCACAAATAAAGAATTGATTCAAAACTATCTTTAGAAAATCTGACTACCATAAAAACACCATAACAATCAAATGACACAAATTACCAGTGTACATACTATATATAAAAATTTATTAAAATGCCCAAGTATCAAAAATATTTCTTCGGAAAACAAAATCATGGAAACACTTACCACAAACACGTGTGAATGCGACGAAACCTTCAACAGAAGGATGAACCGAGCCTCGTGGTCCCCTCGCACACCCTAAAGTCCAAGAAAACCAAGATGCATGTCAACCATAATAATTACGGTTCGACCAAATAATGAAACCTAAGCGCGAAAACCTCCATGATGGAGGAATCCTTACCAGATGGAGAACCTAACCACTCAACGGGGGCCACAAATGGAAGAGATACTACCGGAAAAGGAGGGGTTCACGCTGGTCGATCAACCGGGAGGTCGGAGGGTCATGGACGGAGCGCGAGACAATGAGGGGAAGGCAGTGGTCAGAAGCCGACCGTACGAGAGAGGACGCACCGGACCAGGAGGGGGGGGGGGACACCGGACTATGAGGGGGAGTTCGTGCCGGATGGAGGTCGTGCCGGATGGAAGGGGGCTCAGTGAGGGTGGAGCTGGCTGGGTTGGCTAGGTGGTGGGGACTAGAGACGGCATGGGGATGTGGGGTCCTGGGTGAGTGTGGAGGGCTGAATAATGAGGTGAGAGCCGGGTACATGCAGTGGGGTGAGGCGACCTACCAGAGGGGCGGCGTGGCTGGAGCCAGAGAAGGTCAGGAGGGGTGGGGCTTTGGGTGCGCACAGTCAAACAAAGGGGAGGAGGGGGGGGGGGGGGGCTCCCGGCGGGGAAAGGGGGGTGCTGGTAGACAAGGGTTCTTAGTTTTTTCCTTATTATAATAATAATAATAATATCATTAATAACATTAAAATTCCTAATAATAATATTAATAACAACAATAATAATTATTATTATTATAATTACAATATTATTATTAAAAATCATACTATTTTTATTGTTATTATTAAACACTATAAAATTCTATTTAATTTAATTTATCCTACCTTATTTATTTATTTATTTTTTATTTACCATTTAATTAATTCATTTATTTATTTCGAAAATCGGGGCAGTTGCATTGATCACCTGCAGTCCGATGCACGGTTGAGAAAACTACGCCCAAACCGTGCTACCTGGTAATACTCGCTTGTATGGTCACATCTCGCGCTTTTTGGGTGGTTCTATAAACTGCATGCGAGTCACGCGCCATTACTCCGATACACCTGGGAGTCCGTGCGGGCACCACCCAATTACTCCTAACCTAGCGGGATGGCTGTGCAACAGTGGAAAATATTATTAAAACCCAAACTAATAATTAATGTAATTAAATATAGTAAATCAGATAGGACAAGGTGTGATTTTTTATAATGTTTTTATAATCAATTTATTGATTTTTCTATTACTTGAAAAAGCACAACATCATCATTTCATGAACTTTCAAGGCAGTTAGAGCATCATTAAAATTTTAAAATAAATTAATATCATAAATTTAATTTATTAATATTCAAAATAAATATTTCTGAACATTCACAACTTATTTTAATAATTATAACCACATAATAGAGATATTTAAATAAAGAGAATGACATTTTGAATTCATTCTTTACATAAAATATTATAATTGTCTTTATCAATGTAGAGACCCCAAACTTGACGTACACAGACATTATATTACTTTTGCGTAATACTTAATACATAACAAAAACTAATACTCAAGGATCGTAATAGTTTAGTGTCTTTGGAAACTTGGAACAATATCTTCTAATCATGGTGAAAGATCTTAAACATCTCCCATATAGATCTTTCCATTTTTTTCTTACCTAAAACCTTTCGTTAGATCCCGAGGAAAAGAAAACATATAAAGGGTGAGCTCAAATGTTCAGTAAGGGTAAGCATGGAGAAAATAAAACAAACCAAATACATTTGAACTTAAAAACCTGAACAAAATGTTTAAACATCAAAATCTTGAGCGATGACATAAACCATAGAAGTACGTAAGACATAGATCATAATGGAACATCAATCATGATAAAATATCATGGGAATAAAGCATGTAATTGTGGAAAACCATTAAGCACTTGATATGATTTCCATAGTAGCCAAAGTATTGCTGCGAAAACCATCATAGTGGACAAAGTCCATTACTAAAACGGGTTTACTTGCCATTCCAGCCTTGTATTACTGATCCTGATTCACTTTCCATTCCAGCCATGTCTATCTCATGAGATATAAATCCTTACAAAATGCATTGGAGGGAGATATAGATCCCACCTATCTCATAATGAAATCATTCTTTCATGTGCCACAAAATAAACATAAATCATTCATCATAACCCAAAGAATAATATGAGTGTCATAAACATCATCCCATCATAACATAATCCATATAAAACAAATCGATATCATTTCATCATAAGAGAAGTGAAACCATATAAATCGTAGAGACATTATACTTGAAACATACACGTATGAAATAATTTCATCTTATATGGAAAATATTTTTGATAAAACACTTGAAATAAATTCTTGAGGAAAATATCTTTTCTTATTCCAAATCATTTTCTTTTCACAAAATGCCACACAATTTTAAAAGAAAAGGATTTTGTTGAAAATAGTCATAAAATATTGTAGAGTAAGCTTCATGAAAATAAGGTATTATGAAACCTTAAAAATCCGTTCATGCCGTATAAGTTAAAAAAACATCCTTCTCGTACTTTTGCCGGAAAAGTAAAAAAGTACCTCATAATGTAAACAAAACAAAGATTCCTTACATACAATGTAGTAAAAGTCAAAAATGGGTAAAAAGGACTTTAAACATACATGAAACCATTTTTAGAAAATAGGGACATGAATGATAAATATAACCCCAGTAAATACTTACGAATAAACAATCTCGGATAAAAACGAGATTGGAAAAGTTATCCCTTACCTAATTTCCAATTTCTTCCATATGTGTCCCAGACTCCTGTATAGTGTGTTTAAACATATTATTAACTTGTAAAAGAACCATAATAATATTTATGATATCATATATGATTCACTTATGACTTTATATTACCTGTTATTTTGTGAATTCCATGTTAAAACATCGTTTTGGGTAAAATCGTTTCATTTATCATACGTGTTTCGACTTGTTGTTCTTGATATTATTACTTATATACTGATTTACTTAATTCCAGAATGTAAAACATGATTTATATATAATATATATTCAGTATATATATATATATATGATAGATCGATATATTAAATACACCGTTCATGGAGACGATAGACCGTACGTACGCATGAACGTTGTTTTCGTTTCCTTATTGAATTGATTGGAATTAAGTAAATGAAACATATATGTACATAAATCCAGTATAATTATTATGTAATATAATTCATGATTATTTATTATATATACTTTATAATCATACTTGAATGGTTAATCATGGAAAATGAATCTCATCGCATTCGTGGAGACGGTAGTCCGTACGTACGCACGAGCGATGATATTATTCCCATACTTATTAAATAGAATTAGAGTGGATGATATAATTTATCAGAATAAGTATGATGTTATAATAACCATATATAGTTATTCTTTACACCATTATACCCATCCAAGTAAGGTGGTGGTGGAAAAACAGATTACACCATGGCGTGGAGACGGTATTCCGTACGTACGCATGCGCGGTGATTTTGTTTTCCGTAGTATCGATAGAAGGTGAAATGAGGTTTTTCATATTTATAATAACATATCATTATATTGGTGATATTGATGTTATTACAATATAATGACACAACTAAAGAAGAATAATTTGAAGAAGAAAGAAACTTGAAAGAATCAGTAGAAGAGATTACCACTTCTTCAACGCACCTCTTTTAAACTTCCTCTTAAGGGACCAGAGTTGGTCTCTTGAGAAGTACAGAACCTCCAGAATTTTTCTAGGGAAGTGGAGAAGATAAATGAGCAAGGGTTGACCGATCTTGGAGGCTCATAGTGTTGTGAAGAGGAGAGGGAAAGAGCTTCCCTTATATAGAAGAGGAGAGGGGCACTTTTGGAATCCTAAAAAATATTAAATTATAATAAATTCAAACCCCACTTATAAACTTTCAAAATTACTCAAATTTGAATATTAGATAAGATAGGGTTGTAATCTCATCAACCAATAAAATTTATACATGTAGGGAATTTATTTTAGACATTATCAACTTGATTTATCCTTATTTAATCTATTTAATTTTATTTGTGGTAATAATATTCTAAATTTTAAATTGTTATAAATAATTACTTATGTGTTATGAATTGTCCAGAATTGAATACTTTATGACATTTTAGACTATATAAATTTTAATTTATAATTTTTAAATATATTTGTGATTTTTAAACAATTTTATAATATGTTATTTTTATAAAATAACAATAGTGTTAATTTTGACACTATTTATTTATTTGAATTTAAATAAAATCCACTGAGAGTATATATTCGAACCAAAATGTTTAATAGATTCCTAACATGTCATATTCATCTTAAAAAAATTGTGGATAACATTAATTAGTTCATATAATATTTATTTTAATATTTATAAAACCATTTATTTGCTATTTCTCTTAATAAAACAATTACTACATCAAGTTTGTATAATCATTTAATATATTATATTTTGCATAAAAATAAAATCCTATAATGAAGATAAATCTAATACCTTTCATAATAATATTTTTAATCAAATTTATCATCTTAAAATCACAAAATTTAAATTGTTATATTTATTAAATTATGAAGGAGACATCTTTAACATCATTTAAAATAAAATAATATAAATGTCCTAATCAGTTTTATAAGGCTCCGAATGGTCCACAAATTGAACCTTGGATTCTTGGGGTATCAATATACTTGACCAATAATTTTTTGTCAAGTTTCTGCTCCATTTAATAGGTATTGGTATTTAAATAAAAACTATATTATTGATTTTTCACTAAATAAATAATTTCTACATCATTAATGTATAAGCTATTAAGGTAATTAAATATTTCTTAAAAATTAAAAATAAATTACCATGATAAAGAAAAACATTTTAGATTTCAAATGAGTATTTATAACCAAATTTATATTCTGTATAAACTTATATTAAAAATATATTAATTATTAAAGTTTGAGTGAGACATATTTCACTTTCCTTTAAATAAAATAAACTAAAGGTCTTAATCACATCCAAGTGGGTTCAAATGGATTCCATTTCGACCCAAATATTCCTTAGGACGAAATATAATCATCAAATTATATTAATACAAGTGTTAGGGTAATTTCATAAAATATATTTACCCTTAATTACCCGATTTACCTTTAACGATGATAAATAAAATTTACCGTAGTTACTATTCATAGTGCCCAAAAATAAAAAGTAGCCCATTAACATAATTTGGACCTAATGATTCAAAATATGGAATAAATTTTTCCAAATTCAAATCACATAAGTTGCAAAAATTAATTTTAAATTAATCCCGTTTGTTAAGAAAACGAGTTTTGAAAGTTAAAACATTGCAAAATATTGAAATGATTTTACCTATAAATTCAATGTAAAATCAATGCTAATGACATAAATAATATTAAATGGTAAAAATATATTCTATTTATACTTTAAAACCATTCAATATTATAATTTAACCATATAAATTATTACAATGAAAAGAAAGTAGTTATTAATTAAAATATAGAGTGTTTTTACTATTCATTAAAATATGAAAGTTATCAAAATAATATGAAAAATTTATCCAAAATAAATTTTTATATCCTGATTCCAAAGGAGAATTTTATTTTGTCCAATCGAATTTATAAACATGTCAAAAAATAGATTTAAAGTGGGTGTTCCATCAAAATGTGGCAAAACTGCATTTTTTGAAAAATACTTATTTTAACCGAAAAATTTATTTTGTTCGCATACCATGTTCTAGAAAATGTGTAAGATGAATAATAATGTTATAAAATTAAAAATGTAGTTAATACTATTCATAACTTGTAGTTCATAATAATATTATAACCATATATCATTGCTTAGTGAAACCTGGTATTGCGTACAACACACGCTATCAAGGAAGGTCGTGATTGCGTGTAATGCAAGCCAAGTCAGGGTTGTATATAGTGAAAGACTCCTCTGTTGCTGCGTATACCAGAATCCAACCATATTTCATTTATACATTGAATATATATATATACACTCAATGCTGCGTAGAATAACTTTTATCAAACGAACTTGAATTTGTGTGTAACACGATCCAAGAATAGTGTTGCGTATACTACAAGCTAATACAGTGTTGCATATAGCGCAAGCTAATATTGGTGTAGAGTACAAAAGAAGATATGAAAAAAAGTAAAAAGAATATATCTTATAAAATCTCGGGGTGTTACATTCTACCCCCTTTAAAATGAATTTCGCCCTCGAAATTTGTCGAGGATATAAATGGTTTATTACATGAGAGTTTCGTTCATAGAAACCCACATCATAAAAAGGAATACCAAAACTTATATTTAAAAACTAATATATGAAACGTAACAGTTACCCAAATTAACTAATCATTGGGTTTCCACATAGGAGAACATAGGTTAAAATATGGATATGGAAGAGAAATCTAACCATCAAGTTCTGATGAAGAGTGGTAGAGGACATGGCTATGAAAAATCCAACAATCACAAAGCCATAAATTTGTAATAATCTAAGGTACCAACTGATTCATCAGATATGAGGGCAATATGACAACATTTGTTGGTTTTCAAGATCATTTCCCTAAAGTTGTAAAAAAATTGAACTAGAAGAAATGCTTTCTTGATTTTGGTACAATCTCACCGTTGGTCATTCCTTGATCAATTTCCACTTCATCTCTTAATGAAATGAAGTTGAATTTGTCATTTGTGAAGTGTTAGTAGATCATGTGATAGAATGATAGGTCATTCCATCTGTCTCAAACAAAAGGTTATCAAAAGTTATTAAATATACATAAGTCCATCTATAGTGAGATTAATTGTATATGGTTCCTAAAATGGACTTATACTTCATATATCATACCACTTAATAGATTAAAACTAATTTATACTAACTAGGGACTTCTTGTAGGCCAATGGTATGCAATAAAGGCCTGTCGCAATTTGGTTGTGGGTTCGATTCCCACAACTTTGTCCGACGCGACGGGTTGTCGCCCGTCCTGCAGGTTGTCCTTTTTCTAAAACTACACTATTATAACATTACAGAAATAATATCGAAAAAAGTTATAGCATTAATCAGTACTATATTATGTCCAACATAATTCATTCCAATCTTTGGAATTATCCAAAATACATCTGTCCAATCTCATAGTATAAAGAAAATGATTACTGGAAAGATCACATAACAAGCACGTGAATACCATCATTTATCCCAGATATATCTTGTTGATCATGTGAATACCTTAATCATGTATTATCTTGAAACATAAATTACCATAGAACCTTAGTGAAAACATGAATGCTGTCAAAAGGTAACTCTTTCCACATACCAAAATCCCAAAAATTCTATACACTCAAACCATGATATCACTTTATATCAGTCATGAGCTCAAGAATACTATCAAACAAATTATTTTCTCGGTATCCTTTCATTATGTTCATATCATCTTCTTTCCAAAAACATCTGAATAACCTTTCATGGTTACTGGTACTATTCAACATATAATTTCAAATATTTTAGTAAAAACAATAGTGCAACAATCCATAGATGTTTCTTTATTCCATAGTACCATTAAATTACTTATACAACATAACTCTTCATAAACATACAATCATTCCACTACCTTTATAAAACATTGACTGAGCTTCATCATTTTATTCCTCAACACTTCATTCATCTCATATCACATTTGTAGTCTCTTCATCATCATCAAAATAAATACTACCCATACAACCATTCTGATTCTCTTCATGATATTTTCCCTTAGGGAATTGGTTGACATAATGCCCGTACATTCCACATTTAAAACATATAACCGTTGTTAATGTCCTAGCAATACCATTATCCTTGTCCATTGTGTTAACTGATCCTTTTACTTTGCAATTACTGGCTTTGTGTCCTTCTTTTCCACACCCAATGCATCTTCTAGTTCCTTTGAAACATTATCCTTGATGCCTCTTCCCACATGACTTACATGAGGGAAATTGAACTTTCTTTCCTCTATGATCAGCATGAAACTCCATCTTCCTCTTATTAGCTGAGTCAGGAATCTTACAAAAGTTGAGATTATTGATCATATTATGAGACTGATGATTAGGCATAATAACGATGTTTTTCCTTCCAAATTCCATTTCATTTTGTATCTCATGAAGAATATCATTCCATTGTCCATCATATTCTTCATTACCATGAATCTTCTTGTTTCCAGCCATTTTCTAAAACCCAAAAAGAATAGTGTGAGAGGCAAAAATCATTCTAAGAAAACAACTTAATAAAGGAGGTGTACCTTCAATATCTAACATCATAGGTTTAATTCTATGGTCGTTACTGTAATTCTAGGACTATAACCTATACTTATACTTAACCTTAGGGACATCCCTAGACATACCTCAGAAATATCTCTAGGGATCTCACTAAAGTTTTCGCATCCTAGTTTCCAAAGGTTGACTAAACCTTTCCTCTGATACCAACTGTAGAGACCCCAAAATTGACGTACATAGACATTTCATTACTTTTCTAGATTACTTAATACATAACAAAAACCAAAACTCCAGGATCGTAATAGTTTAGTGTCTTTGAAAACTCGGAACAATATCTTCTAATCATGGTGAAAGATCTTCAACATCTCCCATAAAGATCTTCCCATTTTGTTTTCTTACCTAAAAACTTTTGTTAGATCCTGGGGAAAAGAAAACATATAAAGGGTGAGCTCAAATTCTCAGTAAGGGTATGCATGGAGAAAATAAAACAAACCATATACATTTGAACTTAAAAACATGAACATAATGTTTAAACATCAAAATCATGAGCAATGACATAAAACATGGAAGTACGTAAGGCATAGATCATAATGGAACATCGATCATTATAAAAGAGCATGGGAATGAAGCATGTAATTGTGGAAAACCATTAATCACTTGATATGATTTCTATAGTAGCCAAAGCATTCCTGCCAAGACCATCATAGTGGACAAAGTCCCTTACTGAACCGGGTTTACTTGCCGTTCCATCCCTGTATTACTGAACCAGATTCACTTGCCCTTCCAGCCATGTCTATATCATGATATATAAATCTTTTCCCAATACATTGGAGGAAGATATAGGTCCCACCCATCTCATAATGAAATCATTCTTTCATGTGCCACAAAATAAATATAAATCATTCATCATAACCCAAAGAATAATATGGGTTTCATAAACATCATCCCAACATAAAAAAATCCATACAAAACAAATGGATATCATTTCATCATAAGAGAATTGAAACCATATAAATTATAGAGACATTATACTTGAAACATACACGTGTGAAATAATTTCATCTTAGATGGAAAATGTTTTTGATAAAACACATGAAATAAATTCTTGAGGAAAATATCCTTTCTTATTCAAAATCGTTTTCTTTTCAAAAAATGTCCTGCAATTTTAAAATAAAAGGATTTTGTTGAAAATACTCATGAAACATTGTAGAGTAAGCTTCATTAAAATAAGGTATTATGAAACCGTAAAAATCCATTCATGCCGTATAAGTTAAAAAAACATTCTTCTCGTACTTTTGCCGGGAAAGTTAAAAAAGTACCTCGTAACGTAAACAAAAGAAAGATTCCTTACATACCATTAAGTAAAAGTCAAAATGGGTAAAAATGACTTTAAACATACATGAAACCATTTTTAGAAAACAGAGACATGAATGATAAATATAACCCCAGTAAATACATACGAATAAACAATCTCGGATAAAAACGAGATTGTAAAAGTTATCCCATACTTTATGTCCAATTTCTTCCATATGTGTCCGAGACTCATGTATAGTGTGTTTAAACAGATTATTAAATTGTAAAAGAACCATAATAATATTTATGATATCATATATGATTCACTTACGACTTTATATTACCTGTTATTTTGTGAATTCCATGTTAAAACATCGTTTTGGGTAAAATCGTTTCATTTATCGTATGTGTTTCGACTTGTTGTTCTTGATATTATTACATATATACTGATTTACTTAATTCCAGAATGTAAAACATGATTTATATATAATATATATTCAGTATATATATATATATATATATATGATAGATCGATAAATGAAATACACCGTTCATGGAGACGGTAGACCGTACGTACGCATGAACGTTGTTTTCATTTCCTTATTGAATTGAATGAAATTAAGTAAATGAAACATATATGTACATAATCCCAGTATCATTATTATATAATATCGTTCATGATTATTTATTATATATACTTTGTAATCATACTTGAATGATTAATCATGGAAAATGAATCTCATCGCGTTCGTGGAGACGGTAGTCCGTACGTACGCACGAGCGATGATATCGTTCCCATAATTATTGAATAGAATTGGAGTGGATGATATAATTTATCAGAATCAGTATGATGTTGTAATAACCAAATATAGTTATTCTTTGCACCATTATACCCATCCATGTAAGGTGGTGGTGGAAAAACAGATTACACCACAGCGTGGAGACGGTATTCCGTACGTACGCACGCGCGGTGATTTCGTTTTTCATAGGATGGATAGAAGGTGAAATGGAGTTGTTTCATATTTATAATAACATATCAGTATATTATTGATACTGATGTTATTACAATATAATGAAAAAACTAAATAAGAAGAAGTTGAAGAAGAAATAAACTTGAATGAATCGGTAGAAGAGATTACCTCTTCTTCGACGCACCTCTTTTAAGCTTCCTCTTAAGGGACTAGAGTTGGTCTTTTGAGAAATCTAAAACCTCTGGAATATTTCTAGGGAAGTGGAAAAGATAAATGGGCAAGGGTTGACCGAGCTTGGAGGCTCAAAGTGTTGTGAAGAGGAGAGGGAAAGAGGTTCCCTTATATAGAAGAGGAGAGAGACACTTTTGGAATCCTAAAAAATATTAAATTATAATAAATTCAAACCCCACTTAAAAACGTCCAAAATTACTCAAATTCGAAGATTAGATGAGAGATGGTTGTAATCTCATTAAACAATAAAATTTAGACATGTAGGGAATTTATTTTAGACATTATAAACTTGATTTATCCTTATTTAATATATTTAATTTTATTTGTGGTAATAATATTCTAAATTTTAAAGTGTTATAAATAATTACTTATGTGTTATTAATTGTCCATAATTGGATAATTTATGCCATTTTAGACTATATAAATATCAATTAATAATTTTTAAATATTTTTGTGATTTTTAAACAATTTTATAATATGTTATTTTTATAAAATAACAGTAGTGTTAATTTTGACACTATTTAATTAATTGAATTTAAATAAAATCCACAAAGAGGATATATTCAAACCAAAATGTTTAATAGATTCCTAACAAGTCATATGCATCTAAAAAAATTGTGAAGAACATTAATTAGTTCATATAATATTTATTTTAATATTTATAAAACCATTTATTTGATATTTCTCTTAATAAAACAATTACTACATCAAATTTGTATAATCATTTAATATACTTATATTTTTCGTAAATATAAAATCCTATAATGAAGATAAATATAATACCTTTCATAATAATATTTTTACTCAAATTTATCATCTTAAAATCACAAAATTGAAATTGTTATATTTATTAAATTATGAAAGAGACATCTTTGACATCATTTAAAATAAAATAATATAAATGTCATAATCGGTTTTATAAGGCTCAAAATGGTCCACAAATTTACCCTTGCATTCTTGGGGTATCGATATACTCAACCAATAATGTTTTGTCATTTTCTGGTCCTTTTTATAGGTATTGGTATCTTAATAAAAACTATATTATGGATTTTTCACTAAATAAATAATTTCTACATCATTAATGTATAAGCTATTAAGCTAATTAAATATTTCTTAAAAATTACAAATAAATTAACATGATAAAGAAAAAAAAATTATTTAAAATGAGTATTTATAACCAAATTTTTATTCTGTATAACCTTATATTAAAAATACTTTAATTATTAATGTTTGAGTGAGAAATATTTCACTTTCCTTTAAATAAAATAAACTAAAAATCTTAATCACATCCAAGTGGGTTCTAATGGATTCTATCTCATCCCAAATATTCCTTATGACAAAATATAATCATCCAATTATATTAATACAAGTGTTAGGGTGATTTCATAATATTATATTTACCCTTAATTACCCGATTTACCGTTAACGATGGTAAATAAAATTTACCGTAGTTACTATTCATAGTGCCTAAAAATAAAAAGTAGCCTATTAACATAATTTGGACATAATGTTTCCAAATATGGAATCTATTTTTCCAAATTCAAATCACAGAAGTTGCATAAATTAATTTAAAATTAATCCTGTTTGTTAAGAAAACTAGTTTTAAAAGTTAAAACATTGCAAAAAATTGAAATGATTTTACCTATGAATTCAATGTAAAATCAATGGTAATTTCATACATTATATTAAATGGTAAAAATATATTCTATTTATACTTTAAAACCATTCAATATTATAATTTATCCATATAAGATATTACGACGAAAAAAAAGTTGTTTTTAATTTAAATATAGCGTGTTTTTTCTATTAATTAAAATATGAAAGTTATTAGAATAATATGAAGAATTTATTCAAAGTAAATTTTTATATCTTGATTCCAAAGAAGAATTTTATTTTGTCAAATTGAACTTATAAACATGTCAAAAACTAGATTTAAAGTGGGTGCGCCATCAAAATGTGGCAAAACTGCATTTTTTTAAAAATACTTATTTTACCCGAATTTTTTTTTCACATACCATGTTCTAGAAAATGTGTATGATGAATAATAATGTTATAAAATTCAAAATTTAGTTAATAGTATTCATAAAGTCTAGTTCATAATAATATTATAACCATATATCATTGCTTAGTGAAACCTGGTATTGCGTACAACACACGCTATCGAGGAAGACCGCGATTGCGTATAATGCAAGCCAAGTCAGGGTTGCATGTAGTGCAAAACTCTTTTGTTGTTGCGTATAACAGAATCCAACCATATTTAATTTATACATTGAATATATATATATATATATATATATATACACTCAATGCTGCGTAGAATAACTTTTATCAAACAAACTTGAAATTGTGTGTAACACGATCCAAGAATAGTGTTGCGTATACTACAAGCTAATACAGTGTTGCATATAGCACAAGCTAATATTGGTGTAGAGTACAAAAGAAGATATGAAAAAAAGTAAAAAGAATATATCTTATAAAATCTCGGGGTGTTACATTCTACCCCCTTTAAAATGAATTTCGCCCTCGAAATTTGTCGAGGTTATAAATGGTTTATTACATGAGAGTTTCGCTCATAGAAACCCACATCATAAAAAGGAATACCAAAACTTATATTTAAAAACTAATATATGAAACATAACAGTTACCCAAATTAACTAATCATTGGGTTTCCACATAGGAGAACATAGGTTAAAATATGGATATGGAAGAGAAATCTAACCATCAAGTTCTGATGAAGAGTGGTAGAGGACATGGCTATGAAAAATCCAACAATCACAAAGCCATAAATTTGTAATAATCTAAGGTACCAACTGATTCATCAGATATGAGGGCAATATGACAACATTTTTTGGTTTTCAAGATCATTTCCCTAAAGTTGTAAAAAAATTGAACTAGAAGAAATGCTTTCTTGATTTTGGTACAATCTCACCGTTGGTCATTCCTTGATCAATTTCCACTTCATCTCTTAATGAAATGAAGTTGAATTTGTCATTTGTGAAGTGTTAGTAGATCATGTGATAGAATGATAGGTCATTCCATCTGTCTCAAACAAAAGGTTATCAAAAGTTATTAAATATACATAAGTCCATCTATAGTGAGATTAATTGTATATGGTTCCTAAAATGGACTTATACTTCATATATCATACCACTTAATAGATTAAAACTAATTTATACTAACTAGGGACTTCTTGTAGGCCAATGGTATGCAATAAAGGCCTGTCGCAATTTGGTTGTGGGTTCGATTCCCACAAATTGTCCGACGCGACGGGTTGTCGCCCGTCCTGCAGGTTGTCCTTTTTCTAAAACTACACTATTATAACATTACAGAAATAATATCGAAAAAAGTTATAGCATTAATCAGTACTATATTATGTCCAACATAATTCATTCCAATCTTTGGAATTATCCAAAATACATCTGTCCAATCTCATAGTATAAAGAAAACGATTACTGGAAAGATCACATAACAAGCACGTGAATACCATCATTTGTCCCAGATATATCTTGTTGATCATGTGAATACCTTAATCATGTATTATCTTGAAACATAAATTACCATAGAACCTTAGTGAAAACATGAATGCTGTCAAAAGGTAACTCTTTCCACATACCAAAATCCCAAAAATTCTATACACTCAAACCATGATATCACTTTATATCAGTCATGAGCTCAAGAATACTATCAAACAAATTATTTTCTCGGTATCCTTTCATTATGTTCATATCATCTTCTTTCCAAAAACATCTGAATAACCTTTCATGGTTACTGGTACCATTCAACATATAATTTCAAATACTTTAGTAAAAACAATAGTGCAACAATCCATAGATGTTTCTTTATTCCATAGTACCATTAAATTACTTATACAACATAACTCTTCATAAACATACAATCATTCCACTACCTTTATAAAACATTGACTGAGCTTCATCATTTTATTCCTCAACACTTCATTCATCTCATATCACATTTGTAGTCTCTTCATCATCATCAAAATAAATACTACCCATACAACCATTCTGATTCTCTTCATGATATTTTCCCTTAGGGAATTGGTTGACATAATGCCCGTACATTCCACATTTAAAACATATAACCGTTGTTAATGTCCTAGCAATACCATTATCCTTGTCCATTGTGTTAACTGATCCTTTTACTTTGCAATTACTGGCTTTGTGTCCTTCTTTTCCACACCCAATGCATCTTCCAGTTCCTTTGAAACATTATCCTTGATGCCTCTTCCCACATGACTTACATGAGGGAAATTCAACTTTCTTTCCTCTATGATCATCATGAAACTGCATCTTCATCTTATTAGCTGAGTCAGGAATCTTACAAAAGTTAAGATTATTGATCATATTATGAGACTACTGATTAGGCATAATAACGATGTTTTGCCTTCCAAATTCCATTTATTTTGGTATCTCATGAAGAATATTATTCCATTGTCCATCATATTCTTCATTACCAAGAATCTTCCTGTTTCCAGCCATTTTCTAAAACCCATAAAGAATAGTGTGAGAGACAAAAATCATTCTAGGAAAACAACTTAATAAAGGGGGTGTACCTTCAATATCTAACATCATAGGTTTAATTATATGGTCGTTACTGTAATTCTAGGACTATAACCTATACTTATACTTAACCTTAGGGACATCCCTAGACATACCTTAGAAATATCTCTAGGGATCTCACTAAAGTTTTTGCATCATAGTTTTCAAAGGTTGACTAAACCTTTCCTCTGATACCAACTGTAGAGACCCCAAACTTGATGTACACAGACATTACATTACTTTTGCGGAATACTTAATACATAACAAAAACCAACACTCAAGGATCGTAATAGTTTAGTGTCTTTGGAAACTCGGAACAATATCTTCTAATCATGGTGAAAGATCTTCAACATCTCCCATAAAGATCTTCCCATTTTGTTTTCTTACATAAAAACTTTCGTTAGATCCTGGGGAAAAGAAAACATATAAAGGGTGAGCTCAAATTCTCAGTAAGTGTAAGCATGGATAAAATAAAACAAACCATATACACTTGAACTTACAAACATGAACATAATGTTTAAACATCAAAATCTTGAGCAATGACGTAAAACATGGCAGTACGTAAGGCATAGATAATAATTGAACATCAATCATGATAAAATAGCATGAGAATAAAGCATGTAATTGTGGAAAACCATTAAGCACTTGATATGATTTCCATAGTAGCCAAAGCATTGCTTCTAAGACCATCATAGTGGACAAAGTCCATTACTGAACCGAGTTTACTTTCCATTCCAGCCCTGTATTACTGAACCAGATTCACTTTCCCTTCCAGCCATGTCTATATCATGAGATATAAATCTTTACCCAATACATTGGAGGGAGATATATGTCCCTCTCATCTCATAATGAAATCATTCTTTCATTTTCCACAAAATAAACATAAATCATTCATCATAACCTAAAGAATAATGTGGGTTCCATAAACATCATCCTAACATAACAAAATCCATACAAAACAAATGGATATCATTTCATCATAAGAGATGTGAAACCATGTAAATCATAGAAACATTATACTTGAAACATACACGTATGAAATAATTTCATCTTAGATGGAAAATGTTTTTGATAAAACTCTTGAAAAAAATTCTTGAGGAAAATATCATTTCTTATTCAAAATCATTTTCTTTTCACAAAATTTCATGCAATTTTAAAAGAAAAGTATTTTTTTGAAAATAGTCATGAAATATTATAGAGTAAACTTCATGAAAATAAGTTATTATGAAACTGTAAAAATCCGTTCATGCTGTATAAGTTAAAAAATCATTCTTCTTGTACTTTTGCTGGAAAAGTCAAAAAAGTATCTCATAACATAAACAAAATAAATATTCCTTACATACCATATAGAAAAATTTAGAAATGGGTAAAAAGGAATTTAAACATACATGAAACCATTTTTAGAAAACAGGGACATGGATGATAAATATAACCCCAGTAAATACGTACGAATAAACAATCTCAGATAAAAACGAGATTAGAAAAGTTATCCCTTACCTTATGTCCAATTTCTTCCGTATGTGTCCGAGACTCTTGTATAGTGTGTTTAAACTTATTATTAACTTTTAAAAGAACCATAATAATATTTATGATATCATATATTATTCACTTACGACTTTATATTACCTTTTATTTTGTGAATTCCATGTTAAAACATCGTTTTGGGTAAAATCGTTTCATTTATCATACGTGTTTTGAATTTTTGTTCTTGATAATATTACTTATATACTGATTTACTTAATTCCATAATGTAAAACATGATTTATATATAATATATATTCATTATATATATATATATATATATGACAGATCGATAAATGAAATACACCGTTCATGGAGACGGTAGACCGTACGTACGCATAAACGCTGCTTTCGTTTCCTTATTGAATTGAATGGAATTAAGTAAATGAAAAATATATTTACATAAATCCAGTATCATTATTATGTAATATCTTTCATGATTATTAATTATATATACTTTATAATCATACTTGAATGGTCAATCATGGAGAATAAATCTCATTGCGTTCGTGGAGACGGTAGTCTGTACGTACGCACGAGCGATGATATCATTCCCATAATTATTGAATAGAATTGGAGTGGATGATATAATTTATCAGAATCAATATGATGTTATAATAACCATATATAGTTTTTTTACACCATTATACCCATCCAAGTAAGGTGGTGGTGGAAAAACAGATTACACCACGGCGTGGAGACGGTATTTCGTACGTACGCACGCGCGATGATTTCATTTTTCGTAGGATGGATAGAAGGTGAAATGGGGTTATTTTATATTTATAATAACATATAATTATATTATTGATACTTATTTTATTACAATATAATAAAATAACTAAAGAAGATGAAGTTGAAGAAGAAAGAAACTTGAAGGAATCGGTAGAAGAGATTAGCTCTTCTTTGATGCACATCTTTTAAGCTTCCTCTTAAGGGACTAGAGTTGGTCTATTGAGAAGTACAGAACCTCTGGAATTTTTCTAGGGAAGTGGAGAAGATAAATGGGCAGGGGTTGGCCGAGCATGGAGGCTCAAAGTATTGTGAAGAGGAGAGGGAAATAGGTGCCCTTATACATAAGAGGAGAGGGACACTTTTGGAATCCTCAAAAATATTAAATTATAATAAATTCAAACCCCACCTAAAAACTTCAAAAATTACTCAAATTCTAAGATTAGATGATATAGGGTTGTAATATCATCAACCAATAAAATTTTGACATGTAGGGAATTTATTTTAGACTTTATCAACTTGATTTTTCCTTATTTAATCTATTTAATTTTATTTGTGGTAATAATATTCTAAATTTTAAATTGTTATAAATAACTACTTATGTGTTATGAATTTTCCAGAATTGGATACTTTATGACATTTTAGACTATATAAATTTCAATTTATAATTTTCAAATATTTTTGTGATTTTTAAAGAATTTAATAACATGTTATTTTTATAAAATAACAATAGTGTTAATTTGGCACTATTTATTTATTCGAATTTAAATAAAATCCACAGAGAGGATATATTCGAACCAAAATGTTTAATAAATTCCTAACATGTCATATTCCTCTAAAAAAATTGTAGAGAACATTAATTAGTTCATATAATATTTATTTTAATATTAGTAAAACCATTTATTTGATATTTCTCTTAATAAAACAATTACTACATAAAGTTTGTATAATCATTTCATATACATATATTTTGCATAAAAATAAAATCCTTTAATGTAGATAAATATAATCCCTTTCATAATAATATTTTTACTCGAATTTATCATCTTAAAATCACAACATTTAAATTGTTATATTTATTAAATTATGAAGGAGACATCTTTGACATCATTTAAAATAAAATAATATAAATGTCCTAATCGGTTTTATAGGGCTCCAAATGGTCCACCAATTGACCCTTGGATTCTTGGGGTATCTATATACTCGACCAATAATGTTTTGTCAAGTTTCTGGTCTTTTTGATAGGTATTGGTATTTTAATAAAACTATATTATTGATTTTTCACTAAATAAATAATTTCTACATCATTAATGTATAAGCTATTAAAGTAATTAAATATTTCTTAAAAATTACAAATAAATTACCCTGATAAAGCAAAAAAAAAATTATATTTCAAATGAGTATTTATAACTGAATTTATATTCTGTATAACCTTATATTAGAAATTCATTAATTATTAAAGTTTGAGTGAGACATATTTCACTTTCCTTTAAATAAAATAAACTAAAGGTCTTAATCACATCCAAGTGGGTTCTAATGGATTCCATTTCGACCCAAATATGCCTTAGGAAGAAATATAATCATCCAATTATATCAAGACAAGTGTTAGGGTAATTTCATAATATTATATTTACCCTTAATTACCCGATTTACCTTTAACGATGGTAAATAAAATTTACTATAGTTACTATTCATAGTGTGCAAAAATAAAAAGTAGCCTATTAAAATAATTTGGACCTAATGATTCCAAATATGGAATCCATTTTTCCAAATTCAAATCACATAAGTATCAGAAATTAATTTAAAATTAATCCTGTTTGTTAAGAAAATGAGTTTTAAAAGTTAAAACATTACAAAAGATTGAAATGATTTTACCTATGAATTCAATGTAAAATCAATGCAAATGAA
Source organism: Viscum album (assembly GCA_963277665.1). NCBI lineage: Eukaryota > Viridiplantae > Streptophyta > Magnoliopsida > Santalales > Viscaceae > Viscum > Viscum album. The sequence continues at coordinate 103,264,235 of OY728139.1, forward strand.
ATAAATTATATTAAATGGTAAAAATATATTCTATTTATACTTTATAACCATTAAATATTATAATTTAACCATATAAATTTTTACGACGAAAAAAAAGTTGTTTTTAATTAAAATATCGCGTATTTTTACTATTCATTAAAATATGAAAGTTATCAGAATAATATGAAAATTTTATCCAAAGTAAATTTTTATATCCTGATTCCAAATAAGAATTTTATTTTGTCAAATTGAACTTATAAACATGTCAAAAATTAGATTTAATGTGGGTGTGCCATTAAAATGTGGCAAAACTGCATTTTTTTTAAAATACTTATTTTACCCGAAAAATTTATTTTGTTCACATTCCATGTTCTAGAAAATGTGTAAGATGAATAATAATGTTATAAAATTAAAAATTTAGTTAATAGTATTCATAACGTCTAGTTCATAATAATATTATAACCATATATCATTGCTTAGTGAAACCTGGTATTGCGTACAACACACGCTATCAAGGAAGGTCGCGATTGCGTGTAGTGCAAGCCAAGTCAGGGTTACATATAGTGAAAGACTCCTTTGTTGTTTCGTATAACATAATCCAACGATATTTTATTTATACATTGAATATATAAATATATACACTCAATGTTTCGTAGAATAACTTCTATCAAACGAACTTGAAATTGCTTGTAACACGATCCAAGATAGTGTTGCGTATATTTCAAGCTAATACAGTGTTGCGTATAGCGCAAGATAATCATGGTGTAGAGTAAAAAAGAAGATATGAAAGAAATTAAAAAGAATATATCTTATAAAATCTCAGGGTGTTACATTCAACCCCCCCTAAAATGAATTTCGCCCTCGAAATTCGTCGGGGTTATAAATGGTTTATTACATTAGAGTTTCTTTAATACAAATCCACATCATAAAAAGGAATACCAAAACTTATCTTTAAAAACTAAAGTATGAAACGTAATGGTTACCCAAATTAACTAATCACTGGGTTTCCACATATGAGAACATAGGTGAAAATATGGATATGGAAGAGAAATCTAACCATCAAGTTCTGATGGAGAGTGGTAGAGGACATGGCTATGAAAAAGCCAACAATCACAAAGCCATAAATATAAGGCCCGAGCCTTAAACCTTACTTAATCTTGAGTTAATACAAGATTACACATTGAGGATCTTTTCAGGTTTAGAGTTTTAGAGAATTAGATCATAAACTTGCATTACATTCCACATTTAAACAAAGTGGTTACATAAAAGATAGTATTCATTTTTTTCCATCAACGAAAACATATTTAAAATAAAACATGAATTCTTTCTTGACACTTCCTTGAAACGATCATCATATCATGTACCTTTCCCTTGACCTGTGGAAAACATTTCAAAAACTTGGGATGAGCATAAAAAGCTCAGTATGAGATATAAAAATATATGGAAAGGAAACATGAGTACTTGTACACATAAGAATCAATGAAATCATACTTTACTCATAAAACATAAGCACTTTAACATACCTCATCAAATCATGAATAAATCATAGAAATCATAAGACATAAAACGTAACTTGAGGCATTCATAACATTTTTACGTAGGGAGTAACCCTCTTGGTTACGTTTGGAATACCCACCACAGTATATTCCCTAAATCTCTTCGGAGAAACCTTAACATTTCACTCCTTCGCGTTACCCAATGCATTGGAGAGCTATATCGGGCTCACCCGCCCTTAGTTTATCACGGAACCACCCGTCTTCATAACAATGCTCAAGAACCATAACATAATCATAACACATAACTTAAGAATAAAGGAAAGATATTATTCCCACATTGTGAAAACAATATAACATTTTAAGATATTGAAATAATGAATCCATTCTAAAAACCATTTTCAAAACCATTTAAAACATTTAATAAAGAGATTTTTGAATCAAAGTGTCCCATACCACCTTGAAGCTTTTAACATTGTAAACCATTAATATCCATATAAATAAATTCTTAAAACCATTTTTAAAACATGGATATTAATAAGAACAAATCATTAAAACATTTAAAGCGATATTTTGGTTAAAGGGTTTTTACTAAAATTAGAGACACTTGAATAAAATAATTGAGGAATAACATTTAATCAGAATTTTATAATATCATGAGAATAAATGGATTCATGATATAATATTCCAAAGGACAGTATATACACCATATAAGAGTGAATTGGTGCATAAAAACAATGAAGTCTCAATAGAAATGTAAAATGCGATGAAATCCCTTATAAAGAAGGTATCCTTAAATTAAGGATAAATCAATCTCAAAATTTTGCGTGACAAATATAAATACACCCAATATAAGTGGATATTAAGTGTAAAACAATAAAAGTTCATTCACACATATTCAAAGGATGACATATTCAATAACTACATGTTGAACCCAAAGAAATCGAAATTGGGTTAAAAAGTTCCCTTGGTAAAATTCAACAGCCTAACGGCGTCACTTCAAAATTCAGAAAATAAGTTTATGAGAGATAAAAAAGGTATCTCATCACTTGGACATAAAATTTACATCAATAAGGATATATAATAACATATCCCAACATAATAGTATGTGAATTAAAAGACATAACAAAATAAGTCTTTTAAAAAGAGGAGGGTGGAAAGTTCCCTTACCGACATGGGTATCTTTCGAGACATGCACCCCGTGAAAGAAGGACAATACAACAATGTTGTAAATACTCATAAATGAAAGTATATTACACAATGAGTAAAATAATGGGCAGTACATACACCACTCAAAGGAAATTGTGGCAAATGTAGCATAAATCTCACGGGAATAAAAGTGAGATGAAAAATCCCTTACAAAAACTCGGCAGCCTAACGACGCCACTTTTAATCTTCCAAAATGTATTGATGAGAGAAAATAGGGTCTCTAATCATATTAACATAAAGTTTACAGAAAGAGGAATATAAAATAACATCTCCCAACATAACAAAGAGGAGCTTAAAAGAAGTGACATAAAGGAGAGTACATAAAAAGAAAGAGAGAGGTTAGATCTCTTATGAAAATTCTGCAGCCTAACGGCGCCACTCAAAACTTCCAAAATGGATTGATGAGAGAGAATAGAGTCTCTCATCATATGAACATAAAAATTACAGTAAGTGTAATATAAAAGAATATCCTAATAAAAAGAAAGATGAGCTTTAAAAGGAATGACATAAAAGAGTGTACTTTAAAAGAAAGAGAGGAGTCGGATCCCTTACCTCAAGTCCGACTTGTCTTGTTCGTTTCTTTATATTCCTGAATAATAAACTTTGGTCAACTTATAATTGCCTAAGGACCACCTTTATAGATTATTATTCAGTTCATATCACATATTATAATGTTATAATAATTGTTTAATAATGTTAGTTCATATCAGACGTTTTTGCCGATGTTTGGTACATGAGTCAAAAATGAACTTGTTTGAAAAATGATTGCCCATGTGGTTATAAGTAAATAATTTCCACAATAGTATTAATGATTAAAATATAATATATATCTAGTACATATTTATTTTATAATATTCCATATCATTTGGAGATAAAAAATCTAAAGCACCGTTCATGGAGACGGTAGGTTGTACGTACGCATGAACGCTACTTTCATTTTTTTCTTTTTCATATTAATGGAATTAAAAATAAATGATATATATATATATATATTATAATTCCAGTATAATATATATGTTATATAGGTCACATATGTTCATTAATTTCATTCTTTATACATTCCATGTATTGCATGTACGAGTCACATCACTTGAGGGGGCGGTAGTCCACACTTCCTCATATGAAATTATCGAATTTACACAACATGAAAAGAATAAAGGTATGGTTTAAATATAAAATACAGAAGCATATTGTAAACATAAATACCATATATATCATATATAAAATACAGTGACATCATAATGACCACCTTTAAAGGTGTTAAAAGAATATTGAACAATCATCGTTTCGTGAGCCAGAAAATCGCCAACCACAAAAATAGTATGTTCTTTAACCATTAGACGATGGTGTGTGTAAGTGTAGCTCGAATCCTTTTTATAAAAACATCCTAGTATATGAAAGATACTGGAGTTGTTACAAAAGAAATGAATAAAAAGAGTTTAGGGAGTTGGAGAATCAAAATAAAACAAAAGGACTCAAGTGAAGACATTACCTTAAAATCGGGTAACTCCCTTTGGTTGGAGCTCAAAGGCTTCCTTGGGAAGACTTCTGCCCAAAGTGAGGCTTCAAGGAGTTAGAGAGGGATGTTGAGAGAAAAAATGGGCAGGGGTTGGCCGAGCCAAAGGCTTTGGAAGTGTGGGTAAAGAGGTAGAGGTGGGAGCCTTTTATAAGAGGAGAGGAAGGACACTCTTGGAAAGTAAAGAAATGTTACTTTATTTTAGAATGCGTTTCGGATTTTAATGGTCCCACATTGATGTGTTTAGAGTATAAGGTGATAAGGGTTCGAAATACACCCATCCAATAGGTTTTGAATATGTATAGGTCTTAGATTTTACATTATCTTTCCATTTTATTTAAATCGTTAAATAATGAGGTCATCGTTGCATCATCATGATGTCATAAATAATTTAATTTAGTTAATGTCTAAAAATTATAAATAAAATACTATGATGTAGGAAATCTTTTTAGATTTCCAATGACTATTTATAGTCAAAAATCTGACTTGTATAACCCCATGTAAAAAATGTTTTAGTAAAACATCTCATGTTTGTGTCATTTTTACTTTAACATTAAATAAAAAGGTATTTATGTCATTTTCCAACCAAAGTGGCTCCATGGGGTCCCCAAGTTGACCCATTGATTGTCTTGGTTGGCCATGACACATCCAATGAGGGTAGGATATGTGTCTAGGTCATTTAATTTTATTAAAACATTATTCTTACCTTAAACTACACTAATTACCTCTAATCGCGATTAAAAACATAATAAGTTACTGTTCACCAAAAAAATTATTTTAATCCCATTGAACCACATTTTACTTCTTAATGACAACCATGTATGTTGGATTTTTGAAATTCAAAATACAAAGGTGGCAAAATTTCATTTAAACGGAAAAATCAGTTTTTATAAGTACCACTTAGTGGTTTCACTATTCATCAAAAAATTGAAGTTTTTCAGAAAATTACCAAAAATTCACCCTAAGATATATTTGATATTCTGAATTCAAAAATGATGTCTATTTTCAAAAATTCAAAACATATAAGTTGCATTAATTAATTTAATAATTAATTCCCGCTGTCAAAACAAATAGCGTGTTTTTATGAAACAAAATGTATCAAAAGATTGACACTAGTTTAAGTCCGATTTCAAAGTGAAATTAATTCCAATGAACACTATTGGATTAAATGGTAAAAATATATTCTAATTTCACATTAAAACTAATTCAAAAGATAATCTAATCATATAAATAAATTAGATTAAAAAGGGGTTTTGAATTAAAATACAACATTTTTCACTATTCATTAAAAATTGAACTTTTGCGGAAAAATACCAAAAATTTACAAAGTAAATTTTGATGTCCCGATTCTAAAGAAGAATTTTATTTTATCAAATATAACACATAAAATTGTCAAAAGTGTATTTAAAAGAGGTTCGCCATCAAAAGGCGGTTAATCGACCATTTAAAGAATATTGGAATGTTTACGCTTTAAAATTGGATTCATTCGCATTTCTAATCCTATAACATTTATTGTAAAGAGTAAAAATATTTGACAAACATATATAATAATTTTTTACTTAATTATTTTCATTTTCGCCATTACAATGGCTAGGCGTTAACTACCATTTAAAATAATATTATTTTATTATTAGAGTGCAACACAAGATTTCCAAGAAACTCGTTGTTGCGTATTGGGTACGCCATCGTGCATAGCATCCCCTTTAAAGTAATATTAATATTTTATTCAAAAATATGGATAAATATGAAAATGTCATATTCTTTATTTACCTAGGGTGTTACATCCTTCCCCCCTTTTGGGAATTGCGTCCTCGCAATTTTTAAAATTGGGCTTGGAAACTTCATTGAAAATCCCACAACGGAACAAGAGTCAGTAAAACAATCACTTTAAAATAAAGAAAGATAAGTACAAATGTCACCCGAGTTAACCCATACTAGGATTCCAAGTATGAAAATATGGACATGGAGGAAAAAACAAAGGGTCATGTTCTGATGGAGAGTGATAGTAAACATGTCTAGGAGAAAGTTAACCATAAGAAAATCACAAACTTGTGATGGGTTAAACGGTATTAGATTCCCCGGTAGAAAAAGTTAACAGACAACATTTTTGATTTAAGTTAATCTTCATTGAGGAATTTATTTTTGATCTTAAGGAAACATATTTACTTGTCATGTTGACTTTCAACTTTTACTAGATTTCTTACACAAACTCATACTTTCTCCAAAAGACGAGTATTTAGGAATACTTGTTCACATTAAGAGTACTATAATCAACTTCTATAGGATCAACTAATCCACAAAAGAGAACTATATACTTCCCATATCTTTAGACCTTAACCAAAACCAAAACCAAAAAGGTTAGTACAAGATCAGATAATACCCAAAAAGGATAATCCTTAAAAAAACAAATCTATTCTTAATCTCCAAAATTTATCAAACAATGCCCACAGTTCAACAAAGACCATTCAATAAACAAATTGTCCATAAAATACTTCAAAGTAAACCAAACTAAGATTAAAACCCAAATATTTGAAGGATTTAGTCACATAGTCTTCCAAGTTAAATCGTAACATTTATCTCCAAACAACATCAGTTGCTCCTAAAGTCTCGTATTGAAAAGTAATTAACCTAATCACATATCCTCCATGATAGGTTAATAAATTTCCATAGATAACCCAAAATCACCTTACTCTTAATTCATAAAATTATCTAACTAAAAAGAATTAGTCAAACTAACTAGGGACTTCACGTAGTCCAGTGGTAGGCGATAAATACCAGTCGCACTTTAGTTGTGGGTTCGATTCCCGCATCTTTGTCCGACGCGACGGGTTGTCACATGGTCTGCGTGTTGTCCTTTTTCCAAAACTATATAATTCTTAAAATATTCCCCAAAACGAGATAAAATCTTCAAAAATAATCATAACATATTTTAACCTCAAGTCTATCTCATACCTTTCATTTTCCATCATAACATATAATACCCTATAATTACCTCAAAAGTAAGGATCATATAAACCCTAATGGTTACCTTTATAATTATTACCTGAACTTCCACATCGATTGGTCATCTCGTACATGATGCATTACAGAACATACCATGGTTCAAGTGGTTGATCATGACTCCTTGATAGTTGGTTTAGAACAACCGAGAGTTTCCTCATTGAATCCCCCATTTCATCCAGTCTCTTAATTAGAGAACCACCACAGTTTCCTTCAAACCTATTGTCACTTTGGTGCCTGCTAGATCCATCCATTCACTAAAAACAGAAATGTCAGTGTAAGTATATCAACAAAACCATCATGTACTAATGAGGAAGATAACCACTAAGATATACTTATTCACTTTATCTAAAACTAGGACTCTTTCTGAAATCCTAACCACTATGGTAATGTCACTTATGCTTAAAGAATACCCTAACCTCTAAAGTTATCTAAACCGACCTCTAATACCAACTATAAGGCCCCAGCCTTAAACCTTACTTAATCTTGAGTTAATACAAGATTACACATTAATGATCTTTTCGGGTTTAGAGTTTTGGAGAATTAGATCATAAACTTTCATTACATTCAACATTTAAACAAAGTGGTTACATAAAATATAGTATTCATTTTTTTTACATAAACAGAAACATATTTAAAATAAAACATGGATTATTTCTTGACACTTCCTTGAAACTATCATCATATCATGTACCTTTCCCTTGACCTGTGAAAAACATTTCAAAAACTTGGGATGAGCATAAAAAGCTCAATAAGGGATATAAAAATATATGGAAAGGAAACATGAGTACTTGTACACATAAGAATCAATGAAATCATACTTTACTCATAAAACATAAGCACTTTAACATACCTCATCAAATCATGAATAAATCATAGAAATCATAAGACATAAAAGGTAACTTGAGGCATTCATAACATTCTTACATAGGGAGTAACCCTCTTGGTTACGTTTGGAATACCCACCACAGTATATTCCCTAAATCTCTTTGGAGAAACCTTAACGTTTCACTCCTTCGCGTTACCCAATGCATTGGAGAGCTATATTGGGCTCACCCGCCCTTAGTTTATCACGGAACCACCCGCCTTCATAACAATGCCCAAGAACCATAACATAATTATAGCACATAACTTAAGCATAAAGGAAAGATAACATTCCCACATTGCAAAAACAATATAACATTTTAAGATATTGAAATAATGAATCCATTCTAAAAACCATTTTCAAAACCATTTAAAACATTTAATAAAGAGATTTTTGAATCAAAGTGTCCCATACCACCTTGAAGTTTTTAACATTTTAAACCATTAATATCCATATAAATAAATTCTTAAAACAATTTTGAAAACATGGATATTAATAAGAACAAATCATTAAAACATTTAAAGTGATATTTTGGTTAAAGGGTTTTTACCAAAATTAGAGACACTTGAATACAATAATTGAGGAATAACATTTAATCAGGACTTTATAATATCATGAGAATAAATGGATTCATGATATAATATTCCAAAGGATATTATCTACACCATATAAGAGTAAATTGGTGCATAACAACAATGAAGTCTCAATAGAAATGTAAAATGCGATGAAATCCCTTATAAAGAAGGTATCCTTAAATTAAGGATAAATCAATCTCAAAATTATGTGTGACAAATATAAATACACCCAATATAAGTGGATATTAAGTGTAAAACAATAAATGGTCATTCACAAATATTCAAAGGATGACATATTCAATAACTACATGTTGAACCCAAAGAAATCGAAATTAGGTTAAAAAGTTCCCTTGGTAAAATTCGACAGCCTAACGACGTCACTTCAAAATTCAGAAAATGAGTTGATGAGAGATAAAAAGGGTATCTCATCAATTGGAAATAAAATTTACATCAATAAGGATATATAAGAACATATCCCAACATAATAGTATGTGAATTAAAAGACATAACAAAAGAAGTCTTTTAAAAAGAGGAGGGTGAAAGGTTCCCTTACCGACATGGGTATCTTTCGAGACATGCACCCCGTGAAAGAAGGACAATACAACAATGATGTAAATACTCATAAATGAAATTATATTACACAATGAGTAAAGTAATGGGCAGTACATACACCACTCAAAGGAAATTGTGGCAAATGTAGCATAAATCTCACGGGAATAAAAGTGAGATGAAAAATCCCTTACGAAAACTCGGCAGCCTAACGGCGCCACATAAAACTTCCAAAATAGATTGATGAGAGAAAATAGGGTCTCTCATCATATTAACATAAAGTTTACAAAAATAGGAATATAAAAGAACATCCCCCAACATAACAAAGAGGAGCTTAAAAGAAGTGACATAAATGAGAGTACTTAAAAAGAAAGAGAGAGGTTAGATCTCTTACCAAAATTCGGCAGCCTAACGACACCACTCAAAACTTCCAAAATGGATTGATGAGAGAGAATAGAGTCTCTCATCATATGAACATAAAAATTACAGTAAGTGTAATATAAAAGAATATCCCAATAACAAGAAAGATGAGCTTTAAAAGGAATGACATAAAAGAGTGTACTTTAAAAGAAAGAGAGGAGTCAGATCCCTTACCTCAAGTCCGACTTGTCTTGTTCGTTTCTTTATATTCCTGAATAATAAACTTCGGTCAACTTATAATTGCCTAAGGACCACCTTTAGAGATTATTATTCAGTTCATATCACATATTATAATTTTATAATAATTGTTTAATAATGTTAGTTCATATCAGACGTTTTTGCCGATGTTTGGTACATGAGTCAAAAATGAACTTGTTTGAAAAATGATTGCCCATGTAGTTATAAGTAAATAATTTCCATAATAGTATTAATGATTAAAATATCATATATATCCAGCACATATTCATTTTATACTATTCCATATCATTTGGAGATAAAAAATGAAAAGCACCGTTCATGGAGACGGTAGGCCGTACGTACGCATGAACGCTACTTTCATTTTTTTCTTTTTCATATTAATGGAATTAAAAATAAATGACATATATATATTATAATTCCAGTATAATATATATGTTATATAAGTCACATATGTTCATTAATTTCATTCTTTATACATTCCATGTATTGCATGTACGAGTCACATCACTTGAGGGGGCTGTAGTCCACACTTCCTCATATGAAATTATCGCATTTACACAACATGAAAAGAATAAAGGTATGGTTTAAATATAAAATACAGAAGCATGTAGTAAACATAAATACCATATATATCATATATAAAATACAGTGACATCATAATTACCACCTTTAAAGGTGTTAAAAGAATATTGAACAATCATCGTTTCAGGAGGCAGAAAATCGCCAACCACAGAAACAGTATGTTCTTTAACCATTAGACGAAGGTGTGTGTAAGTGTAGCTCGAATACTTCTTATAACAACATCCTAGTATATGTAAGATACTGGAGTTGTTACAAAAGAAATGAATAAAAAGAGTTTAGGGGGTTGGTGAATCAAAATAAAACAAAAGGACTCAAGTGAAGACATTACCTTAAAATCGGGTAACTCCCTTTGGTTTGAGCTCAAAGGATTCCTTGGGAAGAATTCTGCCCAAAGTGAGGCTTCAAGGAGTTAGAGAGGGATGTGGAGAGACAAAATGGGCAGGGGTTGGCCGAGCCAAAGGCTTTGGAAGTGTGGGTAAAGAGGTAGAGGTGGGGGCCTTTTATAAGAGGAGAGGAGGGGCACTCTTGGAAAGTAAAGAAATGTTACTTTATTTTAGAATGAGTTTCGGATTTTAATGGCCCCACATTGATGTGGTTCACATATAAGGTGATAAGGGTTCGAAATACACCCATCCAATAGGTTTTGGACATGTGTAGGTCTTAGATTTTACATTATCTTTCCATTTTATTTAAATAGTTAAATAATGAGGTCATCGCTGCATCATCATGATGTCATAGATAATTTAATTTATTTAATGTCTAAAAATTATAAAAAAAATACTATGATGTAGGAAATCTTTTTAGCTTTCCAATGACCATTTAGAGTCAAAAATATGACTTGTATAACCACATGTAAAAAATGTTTTAGTAAAACATCTCATGTTTGTGTCATTTTTACTTTAACATTAAATAAAAAGGTATTTATGTCATTTTCCAAACAAAGTGGCTCCATGGGGTCCCCAAGTTGACCCATGGATTTTCCTGGTCGTCCATGACACATTCAATAAGGGTAGGACATGTGTCTAGGTCATTTCATTTTATTAAAACATTATTCTTACCTTAAACTACACTAATTACCTCTAATCGCGATTAAAAACATAATAAGTTACTATTCACCAAAAAATTATTTTAATCCCATTGAATCACATTTTACTTATTAATGACAACCATGTATGTCGGATTTTTGAAATTCAAAACACAAAGGTGACAAAATTTCATTTAAATGGAAAAATCAGTTTTTATAAGTACCACTTAGTGGTTTCACTATTCATCAAAAATTGAAGTTTTTCAGAAAATTACCAAAAATTCACCCCAAGATATATTTGATATTCCAAATTCAAAAATGATGTCTATTTTAAAAAATTCAAAACATATAAGTTGCATTAATTAATTTAATAATTAATTCCCGCTGTCAAAACAAATAGCGTGTTTTTATGAAACAAAATGTATCAAAAGATTGACACTAGTTTAAGTCTGATTTCAAAGTGAAATTAATTCCAACGAACACTATTGCATTAAATGGTAAAAATATATTCTAATTTCACTTTAAAACCAATTCAAAAGATAATCTAATCATATAAATAAATTATATTAAAAAGAGGTTTTGAATTAAAATACAACATTTTTCACTATTCATTAAAAATTGAACTTTTTCGGAAAAATACCAAAAATTTACACAAAGTAAATTTTGACGTTCCGATTCTAAAGAAGAATTTTATTTTGTCAAATATAACACATAAAATTGTCAAAAAGTGGATTTAAAAGAGGTTCGCCATCAAAAGACGGTTAATCGACCTTTTAAAGAATATTGGAATGTTTACGCTTTAAAATTGGATTCATTCGCATTTTTAATCCTATAACATTTATTGTAAAGAGTAAAAATATTTGACAAACATATATAATAATTTTTTAGTTAGTTCTGTTCATTCTCGCTATTACAATGGCTAAGCGTTAACTACCATTTAAAATAATATTATTTTATTATTAGAGTGCAATGCAAGATTCCCAAGAAACTCATTGTTGCGTATTGGGTACGCCATCGTACATAGCATCCCCTTTAAAGTAATATTAATATTTTATTCACAAATATGGATAAATATGAAAATTTCATATTCTTTATTTACCTGGGGTGTTACAATAAATTTGTGATAATCTAAGGTACCATCTGATTCATCAGATATGAGGGTAATAAGACAACATATTTTGGTTTTCAAGATCATTTCCCTAAAATATTAAATTATAATAAATTCAGACCCCACTTAAAAACTTCCAAAATTACTCAAATTATAAGATTAGATGAGATATGGTTGTAATATCATCAACCAATAAAATTTATACGTATAGGGAATTTATTTTAGACATTATCAACTTGATTTATCCTTATTTAATCTATTTAATTTTATTTGTGGTAATAATATTGTAAATTTTAAATTGTTATAAATAATTACTTATGTGTTATTAATTGTCCATAATTGGATACTTTATGAAATTATAGACTATATAAATTTCAATTTACAGTTTTTAAATATTTCTGTGATTTTTAAACAATTTTATAATATGTTATTTTTATACAGTAACAATAGTGTTAATTTTGACACTATTTATTTAGTTGAATTTAAATAAAATCCACAGAGAGGATATATTCGAACCAAAATGTTTAATAGATTACTAACATGTCATATTCATCTAAATTTTTTTAGAGAACATTGATTAGTTCATATAATATTTATTTTAATATTTATAAAACCATTTATTTGATATTTTTCTTAATAAAACAATTACTACATCAAGTTTATATAATCATTTAATATACTTATATTTTTCATAAAAATAAAATCCTATAATTAAGATAAATATAATAAATTTCATAATAATATTTTTACTCGAATTTATCATCTTAAAATCACCACATTTAAATTGTTATATTTATTAAATTATGAAGGAGACATCTTTGACATGATTTAAAATAAAATAATCTAAATGTCCTAATCAGTTTTATAAGGCTCCAAATGGTCCACAAATTGACCCTTGGATTCTTCGGGTATCGATATACTCGACCAATAATTTTTTGTCAAGTTTATGGTCCTTTTGATAGGTATTGGTATTTTAATAAAAACTATATTTTTGATTTTTCACTGAATAAATAATTTCTACATCATTAATGTATAATCTATTAAGGTAATTAAATATTTATTAAAAATTACAAATAAATTATAATGATAAATAAAAACATTTTCGATTTAAAATGAGTATTTATAACAGAATTTATATTCTGTATAGCCTTATATTAAAAATACTTTAATTATTAAAGTTAGAGTGAGACATATTTCACTTTCCTTTAAATGAAATAAACTAAAGGTCTTCATCACATCCAAGTGGGTTCTAATGGATTCCATTTAAACCCAAATATGCCTTAGGAAGAAATATAATCATCCAATTATATTAAGACAAGTGTTAGGGTAATTTAATAATATTATATTTACCCTTAATTACCCGATTTACCTTTAACGATGGTAAATAAAATTTACCGTAGTTAATATTCATAGTGCCCAAAAATAACAATTATCCTATTAACATAATTTGGACCTACTGATTCCAGATATTGAATCCATTTTTCCAAATTCAAATCACATAAGTTTCATAAATTAATTTAAAATTAATACCATTTGTTAAGAAATCGAGTTTTAAAAGTTAAAACATTGTAAAAGATTGAAATGATTTTACCTATGAATTCAATGTAAAATCAATGATAATGACATAAATTATATTAAATGGTAAAAATATATTCTATTTATACTTTAAAACAAATCAATATTATAATTTAACCATATAAATTATTACGATGAAAAAAAATTTGTTTTTAATTAAACAATAGCATGTTTTTACTATTCATTAAAATATGAAAGTTATCAGAATAATATTAAAAATTTATCCAAAGTAAATTTTTATATCCTGATTCCAAAGAAGAATTTTATTTTTTCAATTTTAACTTATAAAAATGTCAAAAATTAGATTTAATGTGGGTGTTACATCAAAATGTGGCAAAACTGCATTTTTTGAAAAATACTTATTTTACCCGAAAAATTTATTTTGTTCGCATACCATGTTCTAGAAAATTTGTAAGATGAATAATAATGTTATAAAATTTTAAATTTAGTTAATACTATTCATAACGTCTAGTTCATAATAATATTATAACCATATATCATTGCTTAGTAAAACCTGGTATTGCGTACAACACACGCTATCGAGGAAGGTCGCGATTGCGTGTAATGCAAGCCAAGTCAGGATTGCATGTAGTGAAAGACTCCTTTCTTGTTGCGTATAACAGAATCCAACCATATTTAATTTATACATTGAATATATATATATATACACACACTCAATGTTGCGTAGAATAACTTATATCAAACGAACTTGAAATTGTGTGTAACACGATCCAAGAATAGTATTACGTATACTGCAAGATAATACAGTGTTGTGTATAGTACAAGATAATCTTGGTGTAGAGTACAAAAGAAGATATGAATGAAATTAAAAAGAATATATCTTATAAAATCTTAGGGTGTTACATTCTACCCCCCTTAAAATGAATTTCTCCCTAGAAATTCGTCAGGGTTATAAATGGTTTATTACATGAGAGTTTCTTTCATAGAAACACACATAATAAAAAGGAATACCAAAACTTATCTTTAAAAACTAAAGTATGAAACGTAACAGTTACCCTAATTATCTAATCACTGGGTTTCCACATAGGAGAACATAGGTGAAAATATGGATATGGAAGAGAAATCTAACCATCAAGTTCTGATGGAGAGTGGTGGAGGACATGACTATGAAAAAGCCAACAATCAAAAAGCCATAAATTTGTGATAATGTAAGGTACCAATTGATTCATTAGATATGAGGACAATATGACAACATTTTTAGGTTACTAGTACCATTCAACTTATACTTTCTAATACTTTAGGAAAAACAATAGTGTAACAATCCTTAGATGTTTCTTTATTCCATAGTACCATTAAATTACCTATACAACATAACTCTTCATAAACATACAATCCTTCCACTACCTTCTTAAAACATTGACTGAGCTTCATCATTTTATTCCTCAACACTTCATTCATCTCATATGTCATTTGTAGTCTCTTCACCATCATCAATATAAATACTACCCATAAAACCATTCTGATTCTATTCATGATATTTTCCCTTAGGGAATTGGTTTGCATAATCCCTGTACAATCCACATTTAAAACATATAACCGTTGTTAATGTCTTAGAAATACCATTATCCTTGTCCATTGTGTTAACTGATCCTTTTCCTTTGTAATTACTGGATTTGTGTCCTTCTTTTCCACACCCAAAGCATCTTATAGTTCCTTTGAAACATTCTCCTTGATTCCTCTTCCCACATGACTTACATGAGGGAAATTGAACTTTCTTTCATCTATGATCATCATGGAACTCCATATTCCTCTTATTAGCTGAGTCAGGAATCTTACAAAATTTAATATTATTGATCATATTATGAGACAACTGATTAGGAATAATAATTATGTTTCGCCTTCCAAATTCCATTTCATTTGGTATCTCATGAAGAATATCATTCCATTGTCCATCATATTCTTCATTACCATGAATCTTCCTGTTTCCATCCATTTTCTAAAACCCAAAAAGAATAGTGTGAGAGACAAAAATCATTCTAGGAAAACAACTTAATAAAGGGGGTGTACCATCAATATCTAACATCATAGGTTTAATTCTACGGTCGTTACTCTAATTCTTAGACTATAACCTATACTTATACTTAACCTTAGGGACATCCCTAGACATACCATAGAAATATCTATAGGGATCTCACTAAAGTTTTCGCATCCTAGTTTCCAAAGTTTGACTAAACCTTTCCTCTGATACCAACTGTAGAGACCCCAAACTTGATGTACACAACCATTACATAACTTTTTCGGAATACTTAATATATAACAAAAACCAACACTCAAGGATCGTAATAGTTTAGTTTCTTTGGAAACTCGGAACAATATATTCTAATCATGGTGAAATATTTTCAACATCTCCCATAAAGGTCTTCCCATTTTTTTCTTACCTAAAAAATTTCGTTAGATCCTGGGGAAAAGAAAACATATAAAGGGTGGTCTCAAATTCTCAGTAAGGGTAAGCATGGGGAAAATAAAACAAACCATATACATTTGAACTTAAAAACATGAACATAATGTCTAAACATCAAAATCTTGAGCAATGACATAAAACATGGCAGTACGTAAGACATAGATCATAATGGAACATCAATCATGATAAAATAGCATGATAATAAAGCATGTAATAGTACTAAAACATTAGTCACTTGATTTGATTTCCATAGTATCCAAAGTATTGCTGCCAAGACCATCATAGTGGACAAAGTCCCTTACTGAACTGGGGTTACTTGCCATTCCAGCCCTATATTACTGAACCATATTAACTTTCCGTTCTAGCCATGTCTATCTCATGAGATATAAATCTTTACCCAATGCATTTTAGGGAGATATAGGTCCCACCCATCTCATAATGAAATCATTCTTTCGTGTTCCACAAAATAAACATAAATCATTCATCAAACCTAAAGAATAATATGGGTTTCATAAACATCATCCCATCATAAAAAAATCCATACAATATAAATGAATATCATTTCATCATAAGAGAAGTGAAACCATGTAAATCATAGAGACATTATACTTGAAACATACACGTATGAAATAATTTCATCTAAGATGCAATTTTTTTTGATAAAACACTTGAAATAAATTCTTGAGGAAAATATCCTTTCTTATTCAAAATCATTTTCTTTTCCCAAAATGCCATGAAATTTTAAAAGAAAAGGATTTTTTTGGAAATAGTCATGAAATATTGCAGAGTAATCTTCATGAAAATAAGGTATTATAAAACCATAAAAATCCATTTATGCCGTATAAGTTAAAAAAAACATTTTTCTGATACTTTTGCCGGAAAAGTCAAAAACGTACCTCGTAACATAAACAAAATAAAGATTCCTTAAATACCATGTATTAAAAGTCAAAAATGGGTAAAAAGGAATTTAAACATACATGAAACCATTTTTAGAAAATAGGGACATGGATGATAAATATAACTCCAGTAAATACTCACGAATAAATAATCTCGCATAAAAATGAGATTGGAAAAGTTATACCTTACCTTATGTCCAATTTCTTCCGTATGTGTCCAAGTATCCTGTATAGTGTGTTTAAACATATTATTAACTTTTAAAAGAACCATAATAATATTTATGATATCATATATGATTCACTTATGACTTTATATTACCCATTCTTTTGTGAATTCCATGTTAAATCATCGTTTTGGGTAAAATCGTTTCATTTATCGTACGTGTTTCGACTTGTTTTCTTGATATTATTACACATATACTGATTTAATTAATTACAGAATGTAAAACATGATTTATATATAATATATATTCAGCATATATAAATATATATATGATAGATCGATAAATGAACTACACCGTCCATGGAGACGGTAGACCATACGTACGCATGAGCGCTATTTTCGTTTCCTTGTTGAATTGAATGGAATTAAGTAAATGAACCATATATGTACATAAATCCAGTATCATTATTATGTAATATATTTCATGATCATTTATTATATTTACTTTATAATCATACTTGAATGGTTAATCATGGAAAATGAATCTCATCGCGTTCGTGGAGATGGTAGTCCGTACGTACGCACGAGTGATGATATCGTTCCCGTAATTATTGAATAGAATTAGAGTGGATGATATAATTTATCAGAATCTGTATGATGTTATAATAACCATATATAGTTATTCTTTATAGCATTATACCCATCCATGTAATGTGGTGGTGGAAAAACAGATTACACCACAGCGTGGAGACGGTATTATGTACGTACGCACGCGCGGTGATTTCATTTTCCATAGGATGGATAGAAGGTAAAATGAGGTTGTTTAATATTTATAATAAAATATCAGTATATTAGTGATACTGATGTTATTACAATATAATTAAACAACTAAAGAAGAAGAAGTTGAATAAGAAAGAAAGTTGAAAGAATCGGTAGAAGAGATTACCTCTTCTTAAACGCACCTCTTTTAAGCTTCCTCTTAAGGGACTAGAGTTCGTCTTTTGAGAAGTTCAGAACCTCCAGAATTTTTCTAGGGAAGTGTATAAGATAAATGGGTAGGGTTTGGACAAGCTTGGAGGCTCAAAGTGTTTTGAAGAGGAGAGGGAAAGAGGTGCCCTTATACAGAAGAGGAGAGGGGCACTTTTGGAATCCTCAAAAATATTAAATTATAATAAATTCAAAACCCACTTAAAAACTTCAAAAATTACTCAAATTATAATATTAGATGATATAGGGTTGTAATATCATCAAACAATAAAATTTTTACATGTAGAGAATTTATTTTAGACTTTATCAACTTGATTTTTCCTTATTTAATCTATTTAATTTTATTTGTGGTAATAATATTCTAAATTTTAAATTGTTATAAATAATTACTTATGTGTTATGAATTTTCCAGAATTGGATACTTTATGACATTTTAGACTATATAAATTTCAATTTATAATTTTCAAATATTTTTGTGATTTTTAAAGAATTTAATAACATGTTATTTTTATAAAATTACAATAGTGTTAATTTGACACTATTTATTTATTTGAATTTAAATAAAATCCACAAAAGGGATATATTCGAACCAAAATTTTTAATAGATTCCTAACATGTCATATTCCTCTAAAAAAATTGTAGAGAACATTAATTAGTTCATATAATATTTATTTTAATATTAGTAAAACCTTTCATTTGATATTTCTCTTAATAAAACAATTACTACATAAAGTTTGTATAATCATTTCATATACATATATTTTGCATAAAAAAATCCTATAATGTAGATAAATATAATTCCTTTCATAATAATATTTTTACTCAAATTTATCATCTTAAAATCACAACATTTAAATTGTTATATTTATTAAATTATGAAGGAGACATCTTTGACATCATTTAAAATAAAATAATATAAATGTCCTAATCGGTTTTATAGGGCTCCAAATGGTCCACCAATTGACCCTTGGATTATTGGGGTATTGATATACTCGACCAATAATGTTTTTTCAAGTTTTTGGTCTTTTTAATAGGTATTGTTATTTTAATAAAACTATATTATTGATTTTTCCCTAAATAAATAATTTCTACATCATTAATGTATAAGGTATTAAGGTAATTAAATATTTCTTAAAAATTACAGATAAATTACCCTGATAAAGAAAAAAAATTATATTTCAAATGAGTATTTATAACCGAATTTATATTCTGTATAACCTTATATTAAAAATTCATTAATTATTAAAGTTTGAGTGAGACATATTTCACTTTCCTTTAAATAAAATAAACTAAAGGTCTTAATCACATCCAAGTGGGTTCTAATGGATTCCATTTCGACCCAAATATGCATTAGGATGAAATATAATCATCCAATTATATTAAGACAAGTGTTAGGGTAATTTCATAATATTATATTTACCCTTAATTACCCGATTTACCTTTAACGATGGTAAATAAAATTTACCGTAGTTACTATTCATAGTGTGAAAAAATAAAAAGTAGCCTATTAAAATAATTTAGACCTAATGATTCCAAATATGGAATCCATTTTTCCAAATTCAAATCACAGAAGTAGCAGAAATTAATTTAAAATTAATCCTGTTTGTTAAGAAAACGAGTTTTAAAAGTTAAAACATTGCAAAAGATTGAATTGATTTTACCTATGAATTCAATGTAAAATCAATGAAAATGAAATAAATTATATTAAATGGTAAAAATATATTCTATTTATACTTTATAACCATTCAATATTATAATTTAACCATATAAATTTTTATGATGAAAAAAAAGTTGTTTTTAATTAAAATATTGCATGTTTTTACTATTCATTAAAATATGAAAGTTATCAGAATAATATGAAAATTTTATCCAAAGTAAATTTTTATATCCTGATTCCAAATAAAAATTTTATTTCGTCAAATTGAACTTATAAACATGTCAAAAACTATATTTAATGTGGGTGCGCCATCAAAATGCGGCAAAACTTCATTTTTTTGAAAAATACTTATTTTACCCGAAAAATTTATTTTGTTCGCATTCCATGTTCTAGAAAATGTGTAAGATGAATAATAATGTTATAAAATTAAAAATTTAGTTAATAGTATTCATAACGTCTAGTTCATAATAATATTATAACCATATATAATTGCTTAGTGAAACCTGGTATTGCGTACAACACACGCTATCAAGGAAGGTCGCGATTGCGTGTAGTGCAAGCCAAGTCAGGGTTTCATATAGTGAAAGACTCCTTTGTTGTTGCGCATAACAGAATCCAACGATATTTTATTTATACATTGAATATATAAATATATACACTCAATGTTTCGTAGAATAACTTCTATCAAACGAACTTGAAATTGTGTGTAACACGATACAAGAATAGTGTTGCGTATATTGCAAGCTAATACAGTGTTGCGTATAGCACAAGATAATCTTGGTGTAGAGTAAAAAAGAAGATATGAAAGAAATTAAAAGGAATATATCTTATAAAATCTCGGGGTGTTACATTCAACCCCCCTTAAAATGAATTTTGCCCTCGAAATTCGTCGGGGTTATAAATGGTTTATTACATGAGAATTTCTTTCATAGAAACCCACATCATAAAAAGGAATACCAAAACTTATCTTTAAAAACTAAAGTATGAAACATAATGGTTACCCAAATTAACTAATCACTAGGTTTCGACATAGGAGAACATAGGTGAAAATATAGATATGGAAGACAAATCTAACCATCATAGAAACCCACATCATAAAAAGGAATACCAAAACTTATCTTTAAAAACTAAAGTATGAAACATAATGGTTACCCAAATTAACTAATCACTAGGTTTCCACATAGGAGAACATAGGTGAAAATATAGATATGGAAGACAAATCTAGCCATCAAGTTCTGATGGAGAGTAGTAGAGCACATGGCTATGAAAAAGCCAACAATCACAAAGCCATAAATTTGTGATAATCTAAGGTACCATCTGATTCATCAAATATGATGGCAATAAGACAACATATTTTGGTTTTCAAAATAATTTCCCTAAAGTTGTAAAAAAAATTGAATTAGAAGAAATGCTTTCTTTATTTTGGTACAATCTCACTCATTCCTTGATCAATTTCCACTTCATCTGTTAAAGAAATGAAGTTGAATTTGTCATTTGTGAAGTGTTAGTAGATCATGCGATCGAATGATAGGTCATTCCATATATCTCAAACAAAAGGTTTGTAAAAGTTATTAAATATACATAAGTCCATCTATAGTGAGATTAATCGTATATGGTTACTAAAATGGACTTATACTTCATATATCATACCACTTAATAGATTAAAACTAATTTATACTAACTAGGGACTTCCTGTAGGCCAGTGGTATGCAATAAAGGCCAATCACAATTTGGTTGTGGGTTCGATTCCCACAACTTTGTCCGACGCGACGGGTTGTCGCCCGTCCTGCAGGTTGTCCTTTTTCTAAAACTAATCTATTATAACATTATAGAAATAATATCGAAAGAAGTTCTAGAATTAATCAATATTATATGATGTCCAATATAATTCATTCCAATCTTTAGACTTATCTAAAATACATCTGTCCAATCTCATAGTATAAAGAAAACTATTACAAGAAAGGTCACATAACAAGAACATGAATACCATCATTTATCCCAGATATATCTTGTTTATTGTGTGAATACCTTAATCATGTATTCTCATGAATCATAAATTACCATATAAACTTAGTGAAAACATGAATCTTGTCAAAAGGTAACTCTTTCCACATACCAAAATCCCAAAAATTCTATACACTCAAACCATGATATCACTTTATATCAGTCATGAGCTCATTAATACTATCAAACACATTATTTTCTCTATATCCTTTCATTATGCGCATATCATCTTCTTTCCAAAAACATCTGAATAACCTTTCATGGTTACCAGTACCATTCAACATATACTTAAAAATACTTTAGAAAAACAATATTGTAACAATCCTTAGATGTTTCTTTATTCCATAGTACCATTAAATTACCTATACAACCTAACTCTTCATAAACATACAATCATTCTACTACCTTCTTAAAACATTGACTGAGCTTCATCATTTTATTCCTCAACACTTCATTCATCTCATATGTAATTTGTAGTCTCATCATCATCATCAATATAAATACTACCCATACAACCATTCTGATTCTATTCATGATATTTTCCCTTAGGTAATTGGTTTTCGTAATGGCCGTACATTCCACATTTAAAACATATAACTATTGTTAATGTCCTAGCAATACCATTTTCCTTTCCCATTGTGTTAACTGATCCTTTTCCTTTGCAATTACTTGATTTGTGTCCTTCTTTTCCACACCCAAAGAATCTTCCAGTTACTTTAAAACATTCTCCTTGATGCCTCTTCCCACATGACTTACATGAGGGAAATTGAACTTTCTTTCCTCTATGATCATCATGAAACTCTATCTTGCGCTTATTATCTGAGTCAGGAATCCTACAAAAGATAAGATTATTGATCATATTATGAGACTACTGATTAGGCATAATAACAATGTTTCACCTTCCAAATTCCATTTCAGTTGGTATCTCATGAAGAATATCATTCCATTGTCCATCATATTCTTCATTACCATGAATCTTCCTGTTTCCAGCCATTTTCTAAAACACAAAAAGAATAGTGTGAGAGGCAAAAATCATTCTAGGAAAAAAACTTAATAAAGGGGGTTTACCTTCAATATCTAACATCATAGGTTTAATTATACAATCATTACTGTAATTCTAGGACTATTACCTATACTTATAATTAACTTTAGGGACATCCCTAGACATACCTTAGAAATATCTCTAGGGATCTCACTAAAGTTTCCGCATCCTAGTTTCTAAAAGTTGACTAATCATTTCCTTTGATACCAACTGTAGAGACCCCAAACTTGACGTACACAAACATTACATTACTTTTGCGAAATACTTAATACATAACAAAAACCAACACTCAAGGATCGTAATAGTTTAGTGTCTTTGGAAACTCGGAACAATATCTTCTAATCATGGTGAAAGATCTTCAACATCTCTCATAAAGATATTCCCATTTTGTTTTCTTACCTAAAACCTTTCGTTAGATCCTAGGGAAAAGAAAACATATAAAGGGTGATCTCAAATGATCTTTAAGGGTAAGCATGGATAAAATAAAACAAACCATATACATTTGAACTTAAAAACATGAACATAATGTTTAAACATCAAAATCTTGAGCGATGACATAAAACATGGAAGTACGTATGACATAGATCATAATGGAACATAAATCATGATAAAATAGCATGGGAATAAAGCATGTAATTGTGGAAAACAATTAAGCACTTGATATGATTTCCATAGTAGCCAAAACATTGCTGCCAAGACCATCATAGTGGACAAAGTCACTTACTGAACCGAGTTTACTTGCCATTCCAGCCCTGTATTACTGAACCAGATTCATTTACCGTTCCATACATGTCTATCTCATGAGATATATATCTTTACCCAATGCATTGGAGGGATATATAGGTCCCACCCATCTCATAATGAAATAATTTTTTCATGTGCCACAAAATAAACATAAATCATTCATCATAACCCAAAGAATAATATGGGTTTCATAAACATCATCCCATCATAACAAAATCCATACAATACAAATGGATATCATTTCATCATAAGAGAAGAGAAAACATGTAAATCATAGAGACATTATAATTGAAACATACACGTATGAAATAATTTCATCTTAGATGGAAAATGTTTTTGATAAAACACTTGAAATAAATTCTTGAGGAAAATATCCTTTCTTTTTCAAAATCATTTTCTTTTCACAAAATGCCATTAAATTTTAAAAGGAAAAGATTTTGTTGAAAATTTTCATGAAATATTGTAGAGTAAGCTTCATGAAAATAAGGTATTATGAAACTGTAAATATCTGTTCATGCCCTATAAGTTAAAAAAACATTCTTCTCGTACTTTTTCCGGAAAAGTCAAAAAATTACCTTATAACATAAACAAAAGAAAGATTCCTTACATACCATGTATTAAAAGTCAAAAATGGGTAAAAAGGACTTTAAACATACATGAAACCATTTTTAGAAAATAGGGACATGGATGATAAATATAACCCCAGTAAATACTTACGAATAAACAATCTCGGATAAAAACAAGATTGGAAAAGTTATTCCTTACCTTATGTCCAATTTCTTCCGTATGTGTCCGAGACTCCTGTATAGTGTGTTTAAACATATTATTAACTGGTAAAAGAACCATAATAATATTTATGATATCATATATGATTCACTTACGAATTTATATTACCCGTTCTTTTGTGAATTCCATGTTAAATCATTATTTTGGGTAAAATCGTTTCATTTATCCTACGTGTTTCGACTTGTTGTTCTTGATATTATTACTTATATAGTGATTTACTTAATTCCAGAATGTAAAAAATTATATAGATACAATATATATTCAGCATATATATATATATATATATGATAGATCGATAAATGAAATACACCGGTCATGGAAACGTTAGACCGTACGTACGCATGAACGCTGTTTTCATTTCCATATTGAATTGAATGGAATTAAGTAAATGAAACATATATGTACATAAATCCAGTATCACTATTATGTAATATTTTTCATGATTATTTATTATATATACTTTATAATAATACTTTAATGGTTAATCATGGAAAATGAATCTCATCATGTTCGTGGAGACGGTAGTCCGTACGTACGCACGAGCGACGATATCTTTCCCATAACTATTGAATAGAATTGGAGTGGATGATATAATATATCAGTATCAATATGATGTTATAATAACCATATACAGTTATTATTTACACCATTATACCCATCCATGTAAGGTGGTGGTGGAAAAATAGATTACACCACAGCGTGGAGACAGTATTACGTACATACGCACGCGCGGCGATTTCATTTTTTATCGGATGGATAGAAGGTGAAATGAGGTTGTTTCATATTTATAATAACATATTAGTATATTTTTGATACTGATGTTATTAAAATATAATGAAACAACTAAAGAATAATAAGTTTAAGAAGAAAGAAACTTGAAAGAATCGCTGGAAGAGATTACCTCTTCTTCGACGCACTTCTTTTAAGCTTCCTCTTAAGGGACTAGAGTTGGTCTTTTGAGAAGTCCAGAACCTCCAAAATTTCTCTAGGGAAGTGTAGAAGATAAATGGGAAGGTTTTGGTTGATCTTGGAGGCTCAAAGTGTTGTTAAGAGGAGAGGGAAATAGGTGCCCTTATATAGAAGAGGAGAGAGGCACTTTTGGACTCCTCAAAAATATTAAATTATAATAAATTCAAACCCCACTTATAAACATCCAAAATTACTCAAATTAGAAGATTAGATGAGACAGGGTTGTAATATCATCAACCAATAAAATTTAGACATGTAGGGAATTTATTTTAGACATTATTAACTTGAGTTATCCTTATTTAATCTATTTAATTTTATTTATGGTAATAATGTTATAAATTTTGAATTGTTATAAATAAGTACTTATGTGTTATGAATTGTCCAAAATTAGATAATTTATGAAATTTTAGACTATATAAATTTCAAATTATAATTTTTAAATATTTTTGTGATTTTTAAACCATTTTATAATATGTTATTTTTATAAAATAACTATAGTGTTAATTTTGACCCTATTTATTTATTTGAATTTAAATAAAATCCATAGAGAGGATATATTCGAACCAAAATGTTTAATAGATTACTTAAATGTCATATTCATCTAAATTTTTTTTTGGAGAACTTTAATTAGTTCATATAATATTTATTTTAATATTTATAGAACAATTTATTTGATATTTCTCTTAATAAAACAATTACTACATCGAGTTTGTATAATCATTTAATATACTTACATTTTCAATAAAAATAAAATCCTATAATGAAGATAAATATAATCCATTTTATAATAATATTTTTACTCAAATTTATCATCTTAAAATCACAATATTTAAATTGTTATATTCATTAAATTATGAAGGAGACATCTTTGACATCATTTAAAATAAAATAATATAAATTTTCTAATCAGTTTTATATGGCTCCAAATGGTCCACAAATTTACCCTTGGATTCTTAGCGTATCTATATACTCGACCAATAATGTTTTTTCAAGATTCTGGTCCTTTTTATAGGAATTTTTATTTTAATAAAAACTATATTATTGATTTTTCTCTAAATAAATAATTTCTACATCCTTAATGTATAAGCTATTAAGGTAATTAAATATTTCTGAAAAATTTCAAATAAATTACCCTGATAAAGAAAAACATTTTATCTTTCAAATGAGTATTTATAACCGAATTTATATTATGTATAACCTTATATTAAATATACTTTAATTAAAAAAGTTTTAGTGAGACATATTTCACTTTCCTTTAAATAAAATAAACTAAAGGTCTTAATCACATCCAAGTGGGTTCTAATGGATTCCATTTGGACCCAAATATGCCTTAGGAAGAAATATAATCATCCAATTATATTAAGACAAGTTTTAGGGTAATTTCATAATATTATATTTACCCTTAATTACCCAATTTACCTTTAACGATAGTAAATAAAATTTACCGTAGTTACTATTCATAGTGACCAAAAATAAAAAGTAGCCTATTAACATAATTTGGACCTACTGATTCCAAATATGGAATCCATTTTTCCAAATTAAAATCATAGAAGTTGCAGAAATTAATTAAATATTAATCCCGTTTGTTAAGAAAACGAGTTTTAAAAGCTAAAACATTGAAAAAGATTGAAATGATTTTACCTATGAATTCAATGTAAAATAAATTCTAATGACATAAATTATATTAAATGGTAAAAATATATTCTATTTATACATTAAAACAATTCAATATTATAATTTAACCATATAAATTATTACGATGAAAAAAATTTGTTTTTAATTAAAATATAGCGTGTATTTACTATTCGTTGAAATATGAAAGTTATCAGAATAATATGAAAAATTTATCCAAAGTAAATTTTTATATTCTTTATTCTAAAGAATAATTATATTTTGTCAATTTGAACTTATAAACTTGTCAAAAACTAGATTTAAAGTGGGTGCGCCATCAAAAGGCGGCAAAACTGCATTTTTTGAAAAATACTTATTTTACCCGAAAAAATTATTTTGTTCGCATACCATGTTTTAGAAAATGTGTAAAATTAATAATAATGTTATAAAATTCACAATGTAGTTAATACTATTCATAATGTCTAGTTCATAATAATATTATAACTATATATCATTTCTTAGTGAAACCCGGTATTGCGTACAACACATGCTACTGAGGAAGGTCGTGACTGCGTGTAGTGCAAACCAAGTTAGGGTTGCATGTAGTGCAAAACTCCTTTGTTGTTGCATATAACAGAATTCAACCATATTTCATTTATAAATTGAATATATATATATATACACTCAATGTTGCGTAGAATAACTTCTATCAAACAAACTTGAAATTTTGTGTAACACAATCCAAGAATAGTGTTGTGTATACTGCCAGCTAATACAGTGTTGCATATAGCGCAAGATAATCTTGGTGTAGAGTACAAAAGAAGATATGAAAGAAATTAAAAAGAATATATCTTATAAAATATCGGAGTGTTATAATCAATGAAAATGGATAAATATTTATATATCATTGAATATAAGATGATTCTGGTTAAAATAAACTCATAAAATGAAAATAAATTCAAGTATTTGAAATATTTTTAACATTATTTAACTAATTTTGTTCTTTATCCTCAAGATAAACTTTTACCAAGGTTACTATTCATTTTGAAAAAATGTAATTGAAAATTTTACGTAATTTGAAAAATATGATTAAAAATATGGAACCAATTTTATATGAATAAATTTATAGAATTATTAAAAATTATTTTCAATAAATATTTGTATAACACAATGAGAAACAATTTTTAGTAAGATGTTTGTTTTAAGTATAAAAATAATTTTATACCAAAATAAAATATAATGTTTAATCCCATTGAAATAGTTATATTATTTTAAATTAACTAGAATTATTTGAATTTAAAACCAAACCAAAATCGATTGGAAACTTATAAAACCATCATTAAAAGATAAATACATAAATTAGTTTTTATTTGAATAAAAATATTACTTATATATTAAAAATATCTAACGTAGGTTTAAAATTTGAGAATTATATTTTAAAATTCATCATATTACATATTAAATATAAATTTGGTATGTACAAACAATTTCATAAACATTCAAATCATTAATATTTTTTGATAATGTCAAAAAAGTGACATTATATATAAAATCACCACTTTAAAATATTCACACAAAAATCAAATATTTAAAAAATACTAAAAATTCACCTAAGATAATTTACATATCTTCAAATAAAAAATAAAATAAATTTTATCAAATTTAATTTCTAAAAATAAAAATTTATATTTTATATTAAAATAAAAAATATATAGAAAAAATAGTTTTATAGAAAAATGAAAATTTCAAACATTAACTGTTCTTAACCTTTTATGATTTAATAATTCAAAATTTAGTACTTATTTCTTAATAACTAATCAATAAAAACATATTAAGAAATATTTTATTAAAATATTTTATAATTTTATTACTCTAATTTATAACAACCAATTTAATAACTAGGTTATAATAGTCATATAATAATATTTCTCTAGAATGTCATAGTTCCTTTAATCATGGTGTTTCTTGTATCACAGGGTATCATACATAAAATTCCTAAAATAAAACATTAAGGAGTTATAATTCAAGACCATTTTAATACTTGTAATCCATATACCATTCAAAGTCACAACTTAATGGGATTAATATATTAGACTACTCTTCAACCAATAGTGTTGATCTGGTTTACATAGTGGGCTTCAATTTTGATTAGTCTTTCATTTTCCTTTTCATTTTCAAAGGAAAAACTTAAAACTTCTTCTTCATATTTTTTTATTTCATTTAGAATCTACATGCCTATAATCTATTTTTCTTCCTTTATCCTTATTAACATCATTAGATAAGTCTTCCTATTTACTTGAAACTCCTAAATCATTCTTTGAATCTAAAACAGCTTGATGATAATCAGTTACCTGATGCTAATGATCCAATTGTGAATTTCTTAAACATTGTATTGGACCAAGATTGGATTCAATATGGTCTTTCATTTTAGACCTACAATGCATAGAGAATGAATCATCCTTGATCAACATGACATTATATGTTTTTTAATTACTAATTCACATCTATAGTCCTAAGACCCTTCGATGAACCCACATGATCTTCCCATACTACAACTCCTTGCATCAGTGACTGAGGATTATTCACACTAGCCTTAGTTCCAGGACTCATAGCATAATTCCATGAATGGTAATGAAAAACTATGAAAACAATTTTTAAGTTAGAGTGCCCCAAAGCAGAGGACCAAATAATAAAACTACGTGTTAACACCCCTACTTCATTAGCTAGTCAACCAATTGAAAGATCAACAAGATCCTTAGTACCTAATTCCAATGTCATAGCCCAAATAGTTTTTCTGGATTACAAATTGTTTTACAACACCTCCATAGGCTAGCTCTTCTTAGAGTCCTTCCCATCCCAAACAGACCTATTCAGGGATAATGATATAGAAAGAACATTCCTGATAATTAAAACTGATTCTACTTTCTACCATTAGTTGGACTCCCCAACACTTGTAGGATTAGAGTTCCTATCTAAAAAATTACCAGAAGAATCTTCCATAGACCTATTGGAGAAGCATCATATGGACCAAAAGCACTGGTTATATTAAAATCATCATTTTGAATAGAAATTTTCTTCCAAATTTTTTTATTAATATAACCCCTAAGGCCAAAATTAACACAATATAAATTCCAATGAAAAGTATCCTTTAAATAACAAATAGAGTTATATTCCACAAAAAATAGTAGATTTTTATAATACGCAATATAATGATTCAAATTTCTAATATGCATAGAAAAATCACATTGTCAATAAGGATGTCACTAAGATACATTTCCAACAATATCCATACAAAATGAAGAAATCATTCCAATATAGTTTCCACATCCAGTCCAATTAGAACACCCAATAAAGATGAAATATCATGCAATATTTTTAGATTCTAAAAGGCATAATCAAGACTATATATTATAATCCACACATGTGAAAATGAATTTTTAACATTTTAGAGATCCTGATTTGGAGACTAGTCATGCACTCAAAATGAACCTGGTTTCAAGCATAGAGAACCACACCTGTACACACTATAATAACTAATCCAGTTAAAAAACATAGTGATAGAAACCACACCCCATAGAGACACATTTCCAATTTGAGAATCCCCAATTTGAAAATGCCCTAATTAACCATTGTCAATTATGATAAATTATTACTAATTATACCAGATTAATTATTAATTATTTTCAATTATCATTCATAATAATTATTAATTATTTTTTAATTATTTAATTATTCTAATTATATTAATTAATTGTTAATTATTACATATTATTATCAATTATTCATAATTATTATTAAAAATATTTAATTGTAACAAATTATTAGTTAATCTTATTCATTATTAATTAATTATTAACAATTCACAATTTTTATCAAATAATTACTATTTATTATTTATTATTATGAATTATAATTAATTATTATTTTAGTAAAAATTATTACAAATTATTCATAATTAATTATTAATTATACTCAATTATCATTAATTATGAAAAATTATTATTAAAAATTATTAATCCTACCTAATTGTTATTAATAAAAAATAAATAATAATAATTATTCATATTATTTTAATTAATAAATAAATAATTTTAATTATAGATAATTATTATTAATTATTTCTAATTATTACTAAATAATTATTAATTGTATTAAATTGTCATTGACTATTCCTACTTAGTATTTGTTAATTTTTAATCATTACTAATTATTGCTAATTAATTATTGATTTTTTAATTGTTGTTAACTATTGTTAATCAATACATGCTATTACAAATTATTATTAATTAATGTTGACCAATTTTTTATTTTTTATTAATTATATTCTCTTATCAATAATTATTCCCAATTATTACTAATTATTATAATTTGCCTTTAATTATTTTTAATTGTTGTTATTTACCACTAGGTATTATTAATCATTCATAATTATTATAAATTAATAATTAGCCATTATATAGTTTTTACTATTATTGATTATTCTGAATCATTTTTAATTATTACCAACTTATAATAATAATAATAATTATATGATGATTAATTATTATTATAGAATTATTAATTAAAATGTACTTATTATTCATTAAATGTTTTTATATATTATTTTAGTTATTATATAACTAACCAATAGATTTTTTTAAATAGTTAGAGGTTAAGCCCCTTTTATTGGAAATACATAATAAAATAACCAAATAATTTACAAGTTTAATTATAAAATTTAAAACTATCAAAAAATGCATTTAAGGGAAGAATCACAATTCATATCCATGTGCCTTTGTCTCTTTTTAGAATTCGTAATCAGAAATTTAATAGTGAGAGGGAGTGAAGGTTTTGAGAGATACAGAAGATGGGAGGTTGTGAGAAATGGGTGAGGTTAGAATTTATAAGAAATGGGGTCCAATTTTTCATGGGATAAAACTCATTTAACATTTTTATATAGAATGTTATTAATGGAATTAATGAATTTCTTTAAAAAAAATTGATATGTATGACCTCCCTTAAAACATTTCATTATTAATGATCTATGTGAAATTAATTAAGTACATAAAATAATTTCAATAAAAATGGAAATGTGTTTTCCCCCCAATACGTTTCCCAACACATTAAGACATCTCAATTTAACCTAAACCCATAAAAATATAAATTATTTCTGTGAAACCCATAAAAAATCCAGATTTGTGGCATCAGTGCCCTAAGTATTGACCATTTGGGTTTAATAATGAGGAGGAATTGGATAGGGAGAGGGATATGGATTTGGGGTTTATGGTAAAATTGATCAATTTTCGATTGTATTATATTACTATGGTTTAGAAGAACTATGACCAAATGAATTTCCTTCTTTGTTAGCATATTTAATATTTTATCACCATAGCTATAAACCAATGGCAAAAAAAAACCCTATATCTAAGGAACACTATAGTTAAAAATTTAATAAAACCATGACTATAGGTCTTACTATTTTCAATGATTTTCAAAACCATGAAAGTTAGTATGATTTATTTCCATAGTTTTCAAACCATGAATATATATATCTTTTACTCCGATTAGAAAAACTATGACAATATCATAAAAATTTTATAGTGTTATCGAATTTGATTTAAGAAATAAGGCTGTAAAAAACCTTTTTCCAAAGATTATCATACTCATATATATTGTAATGAATTGTGCATACCATTTTAGATATTCTATTAAATAAATGAAGAAGGTTTGAATAAAATGTATCACCAGACATTTCATAACTATTTGATGAAATAAATATAATACATAACTTCAAATGTAACATATACTGCAACCAAGTATCCCTTTAAGTGTTTACCACATAAAAACATAAATAATACATTTAAAAATCATCATGTGATTTAGTGACTAATTAATATTATGTCCACTTTAATTGAAGGAAATGATATACTTTTCTAGAGATGATTTATCCCATATTTCATGTTATCACTATATATATCATGTAAATAAATTAACCCAAATTATTTCCAATGATATAGGCTATAGTGAACATATATCATTTGATATTCCACCAGAACTGAAATTTCTAATACTTTATACACATTTCATATTCTATTACATCATATGTAACCATTGGAAAAACTATAAAAACATTTTTGGATAATTTGTCATATATACACTCCAAATTTTGGAAAAAAATCAAATAAATTAAATTATTATGTGCATAAACTTTATATGTGACCCTGTAGGCCATTATATTATTTAAAATAAATATTAATTCATAGTTCATAACCATAAGTAATGAGTGAACTCTAGTGAAGACTTATTATAACTAAATTTTTTAAAAAAAATTTGGTGATCACCATATCAAATACATGTACCTCTATAAAATAATATATAAGATGTATGTTCATACTATTCAGTTTTGAAGTGGACAATAGTCATCTATTGGGAACAAAACTATCACCCAAAACACTTTTCATAAGATCTAACACTAATATTTTTAATTTAATTCATTAAATATAATTAAAATACCTCACCTTATGATGAATTCAGGTTTTTTCATCACGCTTTGTAAAAGGAGATATCTAATAGGCAGGAGAAACCCCCCTTCTCCCCAATAAATGTAAATTTCTAAGAATGCTTTCATTGAAAGACTCTTATCAATATCCACTATCTTTAAAAAATCTATTAAAGGATAATTAAGAAAATAGATACAAATTTAAGTATGATATGTCTCAAAATCTGATGAAATCCTCACTAGTTTAATATAATTTATATTCTCTACCAATGGATACCTCAAATGGCTATGTTAATATCCCATCATTTACAAAACCCTCCAAAATTATTATTTTTGAACATTAAAAGTATAACACAATCATGAATATTCAATATTAAGATATTCATTTTAGTCATTTTAGAATCCCATTAATATCATCACATAATTTTAACTACACATTTAATGTCTTTTAATATGGAAGAATCAAGATATAACATTGGACATACATATATCATATGCTTAAAATGGAAGGAGAACCATATCACTTCCTATATCAAGAACCATATCATATATGACATTGTGATTATAACAAAATACTCATTTTCCCCTTTAATAAATAATATATTTCAATCTCCCACTTATACTAAAAATTTCTAGATTTCATGAACATTTTACCATATGTCACATCACATACAAGAATTTTTGAAATAACATTCAAAAATCATTTGAAAATTGTATAAAAATATTCTTTTAATAATACGTCAAATAATAAAATAATTTTTTTGAATCTCCTTTTAAAAAAATAACCACTATTCACACTACCTTTTCGTATGACCCTATGGGCCTTTTTAGCGTTGAAAATGATTTACAATTCTCAAATTCATAAGAATAATAAAAGAGTGACCTCTAGTAAAATTTCAATGCTCCAAAATCCAGAAAGGGATATAAAATTCACCTTATCAAATACATGTATCTCCGTATATGTGTTTTCCAGTTGTATCTTACACATCATACATAATCATATAATCTATTTATCTATGACATCGTGTCTTTCCACAAGACATGGAAAATTTCAATAACATATAGTAAAAATCATTTTTTATTGATTCTATAAGTAAAATAAATAATAATAAGAATTTATATTTCTTACGTTATTAACTCAAGTTGATGAGTAAATCCCATTCCACACATCCAAGTAGATAAGTACATCTTATGTAATTTATCCAGGGATGGCCATACACTTTTTTTGTTATTCCAAATCAAGGGTCTAGATGTCACACCACTTAAAAGGGTGAAAAAATAACATTTAGGTTATGAAAAACAAGCTATATAATGAATAACATACATAACTACCCCTTAATTAGCATAATATTAAGGCTTGCATAAGAATGATATAAAAGTATGAAGGTTTAAAAGAAAGTAAACTTGCTAACCTCTAGTAATGTTGATTACTATGAAATATAAAACCCAATTATACTAATGAAATAATACATTAAATTAAATATAGTATCCCTAGTAGGGAAATATAGAACACAAAACCCATTTTTCATGAAATGAGTGAATTATATATGATCACATAAATACATTTATATTAATATCTCATCAAAATTCATGAATTTACATGACAATAATTAATAATATATCATCAATATATTAAAAAATAATGGGTTTTAAATCATTAAACTCTCATGATATTTAAAATGTACATGAATGAATAATAAATAAATAAGATCTATATATAGTATGATACATTTATATAATCATAAAACACATGAAAGAAAATATTTACAAAACCATATGGGTAAGTGTAATTATCACCACATCCTTATTAAAAAATACCTCAGTGACATTATGTTTTTCATATTTTGTTTGTTTTATCAAAATATCATACATCTCAATATAACACTTGCTACCTCACCATATATCATCTACTAAATTTCCATACAACCTTCTGAAATATTTTTACTGTAATCTTTTTTGTGATATAAAATTTATATGGAAATAATATTTTTTCAATATAAAGATTAGGTTTCAAAATCCATATGTTCAATACTTTTAATTTTCTATCCAAATAACTATACTTAAAAATATCAAATATTATTATGTATTTAAATTTTTCTATTAAAATAAATAACATTTATAATTCCCCTTTGAGGTATTATTTCATAACGGAAGTATCATGTCATGATGACAAAATAATATTTTAATCTAATTCCTGACATAAATATCTATAATTAGAAGAATGATACCAACAAACATTGATAAAGAAAGAACATGTATGATTAATAATTAAATATCTAATTAAACAAATTACCTCAAGTAATCAATTTTAGATCTAATCCCCACTAAATATCATTATTGTTATTTGTTAAAGGATTAAAACTCAAATCAATATAGTGACATCCACATGTTATCCACAAATATTAGGATATCAAATTTGATTCATAAGATTCTTATATAAATAAACATGATTTATATGACATCCCTATAAAGATCACATATACATTTGTCTCTATTTCTCTCTAGGTGTCAAGGTGAATTGGGAGAGTTATCTCTATTTTGACACATATTAATGATATATATATATATATGATTTCCCCTAATTGATATAGATCCAACATGATAATGTATCTTGGACTTACAAAAACAAAAATGAAAGTAGGTCACTATACTTATTCTTATCTCAAACTAAATGTAATATTACATAACGACATGACTGTAGTTCCAAGGTGAAATGAGATAATGAACCATTTCCCATAATTATATAATAAT
This sequence comes from Viscum album, assembly GCA_963277665.1. Classification (NCBI taxonomy): domain Eukaryota; kingdom Viridiplantae; phylum Streptophyta; class Magnoliopsida; order Santalales; family Viscaceae; genus Viscum; species Viscum album. The sequence continues at coordinate 103,300,838 of OY728139.1, forward strand.
GTTAATGTTAATATAATTAACTATAAAAAACATAAAATTCTATATTCCTGGTGTATTTGGGATATTATATACATAACTCTTCAACTTAAAAATTAAATACATCATCATTATTTATATCTCAAATGTGTGCTAATAAATACATTTTTTCTTTTATTACAATAAAGGATACCCTGGGGACATAAAAACGATAACTGTTTTCTTATAACTCCTAATTAGAAAACAAAAATGATATTAAAGTATAACATATGAGTCAAGTGGCATAACATAATGTCATAAAAGGGGATGATCATATATAATCACATGGAATCATGTTATAAATAATTTCATATCATAAGATTATGTCATCAAAATAATGTGTAAAATACATGAAGTTTTACAATTTAAACATTTTCATGGTTCACTGCCAAGAAAACATATCATAGTATGCTAGGATTTTTTCCCACACACTATACGTGGTATCTCAGGAGATGAAAATATTACCCAATGATTTGGGGAAAGTCTAATTCCATGCATGCCCATAATAAAATAATTTTTATATGAATATGTGTTCTACATAATTAAATTAAATCACATATAAATCACAAGCATTATAAAACCCATGAGAGGGAAATTGGTTGCATAATCTTCTCTCAAAGAACAAAAAATCTTATATCATAAGCATTCTAATGAAAAATGTTATTTAATATTTTAGGATGTTAATAATTTAATAAAGAATAATATTTAATGAGTATAGAGTTTGTGGGAAGAAAAATTCATAATAATTGAGTGGAGAAATATGTATAAAAATGATCCTCTTAACCAATGTTTTAATAAATTATTAAAGAACTTTTAAATAAGGTAAGTACATAGTGTTTTACATAAAATCCAAAATAATCCAAAAGAGTTTTCCTTAAAATAGTTATTATTTTTAGAAATAATGGAATGAAATTAATTTGAAAGGGTGAAACATTATAATGAATAAGGAATATAAAAGTGTCATTTAATTGGGTTCTTGTTAAAGAAAATATTGATAAAAGATCCTAGAAACATTTATATTAGCAATAAGGAATGAAAAAATAAAGTAGGTATATATGTAAGGAACATATATAAAGTATATATTATAATTCAATGGGAATTAAAATAGATAAATAGGGTTCAATATATAGAATGTGTAACCCATTATAAAAGATTCTAGTTTGGGAGTTCCGTTACCTCTAGTCCTGACTTTCTTAGTATGAAAATCTAACTTCAAGAACAAAAAAATTTAATTTAATAAATATTTTATTAATCCCTATTTCCATGTATATTTAATTTACTATTTTTATTTTATTTTTTCTCTAATCATTTTATTATGATATTATGTTTTGGATCTATAGCGACCCTAGCCTTTGACACATAACATTACATGATTTTAAGCGTAATTATACATCAGTGTACAAGCCAAGGATCATTAAGTCTAGTGTCTTGGAAGACTAGGTACACAAAACATTAAACACAGGGCTAAAAAATAATTCTTTATTTAATATACATAATGAGCTCCTAACTTCTATTGTGCTCATACATCTTTATAGGATATCCTGGGGAAACACATGAACAAAGGGATGAGCTAGAAATCCTAGTAAGGGAATGAACATAAGAATAAAGTTTAAGCACATGAGTTAAGAGGCATGACATAATGATATAAAAAAAATGTAACATATGGAATCATAACATATAAACATGAGATCATATAAACATGGAATAATATATATGTGGAAGAACCATAAAACATGACTTTAGTATGAGACAAGGCTAACTGCCAATCTCGTTTCCCATCGTAGTACGGGTCATGGCTAACCGCCAATCCTGTTTCAAATAGCATCTCATGAGACTTAACTTTACCCAATGCATTAGAGTGCTATCGAGTCACACCCATCTGAACATTTTCACGAATATTCTTTCTACATAAATAATCATACATAATCAACCATACATCAACATAAGGGTACCCATGGAAAGAATTGGGTACAACAATCATGACATAAAGCATAACCAATGTGCGTATCATTAAAGTGTTCATGAAAGAATGGGATTAGAAAAAACATGGACTTTAATAAGGTAAAATAGGCATATAAAATGGTAAGTGATCTCAAATATAAGTGACAACATGTAATAAATGTTTTTGAGAACCATTAGCATTAAAACATTTTTGTGCGGTTTTAAGGAAAATACTATAGAGCTTTTAAAATGGAAAAGAGGAAAGTCTTTTATATAAAACCAGAATTTAACCAAGAAGGTTTTCATAATAAAAATATTTATTATATAAATATAATGGTGGATTAAAACAGAAGATAGAGTGAACTTTCAATTGGGTAAGAACTCAGGATGTTCCCTTAAAATAGGTTTGCTTATCCGGAAGAATTAAGGATGGAATCACTTAAATACATGTATATACATGAAATATAATGAGGTATGGATCTTGAAACATGAGTTTGGATCATGTAAACCGAATTTATAAGTTTTTAATAAAAATAAAAGTCAACTTCTATTGGGTATAAAGAAAGATAGAGCAACCCGAAGGAATAAAGGTGGTTCGGGTAGAATCCCTTACCTTAAGTCTGATGGTGTTCTCTGCTAGATATTAAAGACCCAAATAAATATAATTAAGTTCATTAATTAATAATTTTATAACCTATTATATATGAAAATTATTTAGTAAAACCATTTTTAGTTCATTTGATTGGTTACAAGGTTCAATTTCATTGTTCAGGTCCGTTTGTCTCCTTGGTTCTAATGATCAGTTCACTTATATTCATGTTCAAAGAATATTGTAAAATAGGGATGATTTCCCATAATTGGAGTTATATGTTTTTATTGAAAATACATGATGTTATATGATTGTAAATTTCATTTGGTTACATGTCATGAAGATGAATCATTATATAAATTATTTAATGATAACTGTTTGGGTTAATTGGGATTTTTTGACCTCCAGGAACAAGTTTTGTTTTATAAATCGAAATCATGTGTACAAAAGGATTCCATAACCATATATGAGAAAAAATAAATATATTATGGTCTGGTTAAACCATAAAAATTGTTTCATGACCATAATTGGAGACAATAACAGAAATTGAAAAGCCATCGTCCATGAATGTGGTAAATTAACACATCTCCGATGGTATTTTCATTTTAGTACATATAAAAAAAGACAGGATAGATGATGAAGAATTAATACTATACCATGAAAAAAATCCAATACATGTAAGTTACTGGAGTCATAAAAAACATTTGGATAAAAGGAGATAATAAAATAAAAAGAAAAGAGAAGAACTTTAAATGAAATAAAATTTTAGAGATCCCTTATGAAAATTCGACAGCTTAACGGAATCCCTTAAAATTTCATAAAATGAATTGATGAGAGAGAAGATGGTATCTCATAATATGGAAAACAAAAGGAAAATAAGAGTGACATAGAATATCAAAAATCAATATATGAGAATGGGAATTTAAAGAGATAACATAAAAATAAGTATTGACAAAAAGAGGAGGGTGAAAGGTTCCCTTACCTTGTGGAGTAGCACCTAAAACATGAAGGTTGAGACCTTGGGGGCTTGAGGACATAGTGGGGGGGGGGGATACTAGGGAGGTAAAAAACACCATAGACTCTAGGAGGATGGATCTAGAATGAAATAAAAAGAATGGATGAGTGGATATTTAAAGTAAAGGAGAGAGATTGTTTTTATTAATTTAAAAAGACACCTCATTAGTGGTTTTTGTAAAACCATGGGTTTTCTCATGGTATGTTACCATGATATTAGCCACTTGGGGCACCAAATATATTATTGTACTATAAAAAATTTGAACTGAATTTTTTATTAATTATTACATCACTATGATTTCATCAAATATACCAAAAACTCAAAACTGTATTTTTACTATTCACAAAAAATTCATGGATTTTAGAAAAACCTCTAAAATTCACCCTAATTTTTTTTAACATTTATAATAAAAAAACACCATTTTTTGAAAATAATTTTCTAAATTTTTTAATTTAAATTTTAAATAAAATCATAATTTATTCAACAAATTCAACATTAAAACTATAACTCATTTTATAACACCTTGAAAATTAATCAAGGTCCCATGAAATTATATTATAACCATAAGACAATAAAGTAAAAATTTATGATTAAATTTTATGAAAATAAATTTACATTTTAAATTATTAAATTAAACATAAAATTGTAAATAAAGTATTTTGGACATACAAAAATACCAATTCTTATACCATGATCGTTTTTTCACTTTTAAGATGTACAAATTATATTTGTACATTCATGGGTAATGTTTCTATTTTTGGCTTATTTTCTATACATTACTATTCATAAAGGTATGGTACTATTCATAAGGTTATGTTACTATTCCTCAAAAATTATTTGTGTCTTATCATACTCCAACTCACTTATTGATCACAATTGTAGATGATAGTTTTTTGAAATTAAAAACACACAAGTGAAAAAATTATGTTTAAAGGTGACATAGTACATAGTAGTTCATTGTGTTGTGACTCCATGTTATTATATGACATAATTATAAGAAGGGATTCTATTAAAAACTTTGGGTTGTTATAGGATCCCCATCCTAGGGATGTTTGTTTTATAGTTCCAAGGCGGAATTAGTTCATTGACAATGGTGGATGTTCTGATCAAATGAGTCCATAACTCGAGAAGACTGATGATATTATGCAATTTTAATTCTATAAGATTAAAATTTTCTAAATATCCATATGTTTTCTAACATATTAATGTTTTTTTATTATAAATATTATCATTTTTTGGTTTTTCAATTTACACAGTTTTACAGGTATGAAATTAATTTTTATCATTTAATTTTATGTTTTTTACCCAATTTATAATATCAATACAATAAAAATATAATTATTATGTTCATATTTAACCATAAAATGGAATATTATAACAATCCATAAAAGCGGTAATAGTTGTTCAAAAACAACATCCATATAGGGGGTTATACCGGCCATTAACATATGATTGCTTATGAAAACAACTATTATTTCATTATATGGTTTAAAAATTAATTTTAAAGTTGAATACTATCATATATTTTATTAAATTAAACATGGATATAATGTATATGGGATAAAATAATAATATTTAAATGAATATGAATGAAAAATAGTGACTATGGGTTCTTACCTTACTCCCTGGGAGGATTCCTTTTCTAATTTAATTACACCTTCATAGGGAATTATTTCTATGTAATTTTTACTTATATAGTGATGCTAAGAGAGTTTTTAGAGATTTGGTTGCGTTTAGAGAAGCTAAGAATCTTATGGTGCGAAGAGAAGTGGGGTGACGGAGGGTGAAATTTATTAAAGGAGGGAAAATGTGTTTTATAATTAAATATTATATATTTAAACCTTGACAAAACATGTGAATAAATAGCTAGGGGATTATTATTTTATAGTAAATGGGACATTAAAAATTTTATAAAACATCTAGAAACCTTAATAAATTATTAATATACACCATTATGAAATACAATATTTATAAAATATTTTACTATTCATATCCACATTTCAACATTTAAAAAATTATAGAAACCTAACCCAAATAAATTTTGATGTGATTATTACTTAAATTAAATCCATTTCATCAAAAAATTTCACTAATTAGATGAAATTTAATTTTCCATAAAATATTTATTTATTGAAAATACTAATTTTTATGACATGTTCAAAATTTTGACCCTTAAAAAATTACATATGATTTTATAATATAGTAATATTTTTTATATAAAAATAAATAGTGTCTTTTAATTTTTCAGGAAAAAAAAATTTTATTTCAAAATTTTAAATTTATCATAAATATTTATTTTAGTTAAAATTAAACTGATATGTTTTCTTGAAAATAAAACTATGCAATCTTTAGGCCGAATATTTAATTTATCATATTTGAAAAATCTATTTAGTTGTGTTATGATACAAATTTATTATGTTTCTATTCCATACAATACCCAAAATATTATTTTATTATTCCAATGGTTATGTTACAATTCTAACAATAAGGTTACTATTACCATGGTCATATTTACAATTATCAAATAACCGTAACATATCCTATAAGTAGATTTTATATTCAAAATTATTCATTCAATGAAATTCATCTGATGGTTCTATATTATAAATTGTCAAAATTAAAATTATATTAGGATTTTTTGTTTCTTTATTACTGTTTTATTCATGTTCATGATAATTTTTGAGGATTTTGATGTACCAAAATTTCAAGTTCTAGTTTTATTAGTTAATTTTATTTATTTATCCTTTATATTATTTTCAATTTTATATAGAATTTTTATTCTCTATATGTAATGTTGTGTTTTAGTGTAACAAAATATTGTTCTTCTTTTAGGGTTTTATTATACCACAGATCTAAAAAACGCACTTATATTTTAAGAAGGAAATTTTATTGGAAAAAATTATTGGTCATTACATTCTTACCATATTTAGAAATTTTATACTCAAAATTTCATTCCACACTCTAAAATGAAAATAATTGATGCTACTTCTTATTGATTTCTTCCTTTGATTAACATATTTCCTATTTGTACTTATGGTATCACCAAAGTACTCCGATAAGTTGGGTTGTATTATTTCATAGAACTTTATCACTATTGTTTAAGATCTTCACTGAATACTCCTCATAAGATATATAATTCACCAACCACACCACTATGATATTTTTTATATATTAGTAATCTTTTATGTAATTCCTTAAGATGGATACATAGAATAAACCTTACTCTTTAGGTAGGTTTAGTTAGAGTTCTAACAAATAATCCATAAATATGATGAGATCTATAATCTAAAATGGGCCAATGTATTTGGTATTTAGTGTTAGATTCTTTATAAACCTCATGAATACCTGCCATATAGATATATAAATTAATAATTTATCTCCAACATCAAACTCGTGGTCTCATAGATGATTGTTTGCAAATCCCTTTTAATGACTTTGTGCCACCTTGATATGTTGTTGAATAGAGTTAACCTAATCTTCCATTTCATTGACCTATTCTTGTCCCAATAGATTATACTCTCTATCTTCATCCTAATATTATGAATTTATACATTTATTAGTATATATGGATTCAAAAGGATCCATATTAACTATCAAGTGTAATTTATTGTTGTATGAGAGCTCTTATATAGGAAATGTTGATCTCAACCTTTATTGAAGTCCATAGAGGAATATCTCAACATATTTATAGAAAATTTTTTTGAACCTTATATATCAATATGATATAATCGATAGTGGGGTTCCGTACATCCTCACAAGTTATATAATATATATTTTTCTAGTTGATTTAGTGAGAAGTCCTTTCGAATGAAGATGAAGTGAGAAGCCTTTGTATGAAAATCCATCACAACCCATATGGGATTATTTCCTTTGGATGTATCTAAAAGATCGACAAAAAATAAATGGCGATGTTCTCCCATTTCTATGTAGATATGGGTTATTATTACATAATCCTCTTAGAAATTTTCTATTCATCCTTAACTTGATAACAATATAATCACTTTGATAAATATTTAAAAATAAATTTCTTTATATTTTTAGACTTTTAGTTCTCTTTCTGATCTCTATACATATTTTTTTCTCCTTATGTGAATAAAAAATATTGATCTATGAGCATAATTTAGTAGATCCATACTTAAATCAGGTTCTAATGGTACATATAATTGTTTCACATATCTTCCAACTCCTTCTTTATACAATTTTAACTCCAAGGCCTCCCCCTTATAGCATCCACCTTATTTTGTATCTCAACATCCTACATTTGTTCTTTATTTATCTTATCTAGAATCAATGGTTGATCTATCATTTGTGCATGGTAGGATACTGTTTTTTCTTTATGATTCCCATGTTAATCCTTTGAATGTCCAAGAATATTATGTCCTTATCACTCCCCAGAATGGATGTGGTTATAAGATATTTTCCTTAAAGATCATTTCCCACAATATTTACATTCCCAAGATAATAATATATTATACTGTTATATTTTTTGATTTTATCATACCATATTCATTAGAATATTTTTCACACTCTTTTCGTGAATATACACATAAATATACTCTGATATATATATATATATCACACTTTTCTCAATAGAGATAATTATTATGAATACTCAATGTGAATATTAATAAAACCAACTCTAGATTATTATTTTTATAATGTTTCTCATGAACCTTCAACTATATTGGGGAATAGATTATCACATTATCATTTTTTCTTGAGTACACAACTCAAGGAATTCTTTGAAGATTCATTGTAGATCCTGAATCCTTCACTATTTTTAGTAAATGTGAGTATAATTTAAATGATCATAATCTTTTTCAATTAATTAAATCCATATATAAATTCACCAATATAAATAAAATGTACTCCCTTATGAGTTGTCTTGGTTAGTGGTTTGAAAAATTATGAGAGTTTCCTCACAATTCTTTGATTGTACCCATTTAATATGAGGAAACTACTGATCTCCCTTATAGATGTTCTTCTGGTCCATTCCTAAATCACCTTTGTCTTTGAGTGATCCATAAATGTCCCCTTTCTTGTGATAAATATCCCCAATAACATTACATAGTCCATCCGAAAGGTTCATGTACCATACATTATATATACCTTCTACTTTTTTAAAGTCTATAGAATATTACACAAATAATCCTCCTATTTCTCTATAATTTTAGAGTATATTTGAATACCATCTATAAATATAACCATGATTTTTTTGAGGTAATATATAAATACTATATTCATTAATTCAATGAGTGTTTTTAGAGGATTTTTTTCCAAAAGGAATCTCTATGAACTCATAGTATCTATATCTTATACAGAAGGGGAGGTCTACAATGAATGAGCCTGTAAGGGGTGAAGCAGAGCAGAGCTAGGTCTTCTCCCGTCGCCACCGTCTTTCCACACCCCGCTCAGATGCTGGTCTTCCTCCTTGTTCTGCTGTTCATGAAGGCAGCCTCATCAGCTCGGCCCTTCGGCGGTACGCTTGATTCTTCCGGTCATTTTCTCAATTCCTCCATCTGGATAGGGTTTACGGTGGCATTGTTGTCTAGAGGCCGAGTCCCAGTTTCTGCGGGTTGAGGGAGTCGTTCGTCAGTGTATGCGTGCTATAGGGGGTTGAGCGTGTTCTCTGGGGGATTTACGTGTGGTGGTAATGGGTGTTTTCATCTTCTTTCTTTTCGCTTTTTTGTTTTGAGTAGGGTGTCTTTTGATTTTCCGAGATGAGGTTTAAATTTTGAGTTGATTTCTTTGGTTTAGGGAATGTTGTTTTGCAGTTTGCTTTGGTCTGGTGGTGGTTTCTATGTTTTTGTCTTTGTCCTGGTTGTTCTTAGCCATGGAGGGGTGTTTGTTTTAGTTCTTAATCGTTGATGGTGGTAATGACGGACGTTGGTGATTCTCATTCACGTTCCGGTTGATGTGGTTTTCCTGCGGTCTCAAGACAGGCTGTGGATGTTTCTCCTGTGGACGTGATGATGGTGGTGGTCGCCTGGGCTTCGACGACGACGATGGCTATGTTTCGATGGCGTCCTTCTGGATGGGTTATCACCGGCGATGATTGTCAAAGGCTTGATGGTGTTGATGTAGGGTTCAAGAGACTCGAGGGTAGGGCTCCCCAATGGTGCTTCGCTGGCGATCTGTCTCGGTGGGTTACAAGGATCGAGGTGGCCGTATGTCCGAGGCGCATGGCGTATGGCATGCAACATCTGTTAGTGATTTGTTTTGATGATGTTGGGATTTGATTTTTGGTTTTGAATTTTTAATTTGAACTTTAGATGTTATGGGAACTGGACACCCAAAAACCGGCTATTTAAAAATGGAAAAAATGGTTTGCAGTCAGTATACAGAAGGTAGTCTTTGGAAAATCGATATCCTTAACCATAAATTGATGATATCTTATCCCAATATAAACAATATATAAGTACTAGGACCCACTTAGTTTATTGATAAATTCATTTATCCATGGAAGGGGAAACTTATTCTTTATATTGATCATGTTTAGTTCATGATAATCAATGTATTTATGAATTTACCAATTTTTATTTTTGATAAAGAGGATTGACTCAATGTTTAGTGAAACATATGGGTAATGAAACCCTTGTACATATTATATTTGATTCATTTCCTTAGTTATTATAGTTAAATGTTCCTCATTTGATTAGGACACTAAGATATGGGTAGATGTATAGGTATAAGTTCAAATTATTACTCAACCACTCAATCAGGAAGTAAACCAAACAATTATTTAGGGAATACATTAGTATATTCCCTCACAAAGGGAATGTATTCATGGATTATCATGTCCTTTATAAAAATAATTTGAGATATATATGATTTCTCATAATGAAATGATATCAATTATCTAGAAGGTGTTTTTAGAGAAGATTCATCATCCTCCGTTCACTTGTATAAAATTAAAGGTCAATTTCAGATATTGAAAAGGAATTCATTCTCATGATATTTGATATTAAATCAATATAAATACAACCAATAAATTCTTGTTATAACATTTAATCCTAGAAAAGTTACTATAACAAAGTTTACTTGGAGATTCTTTCTATAAATTTTAATTGGGGATGATTTATATACTTGATATGCAATGATTTCACTACTTCTTATTTTCATCAATAACTCAACATCCATGTCTTAAGGTGGTGTTTGAATATTTTTACAAAACATGCATGATATGGAATAATATATATAACCAAAATAAAATAGGAAATTCATTATTCTTGAATGAATAACAAGTTTATATGTCACCAATTTTTTTTCATGATCCACCTTGGTAGTAGTGATATAACAATATTTTATTTTCTCTCATGTACTTGTATGTTGTTGTCATCAATTATCATCAACAAATATTATCCTAGTGAACTTCATTGCATATTTTCTATATTCAATATAATTGAAGCATTGGTCCATAAATGGTGTATTGATTGGAACCTTTCTTTATTTTATCATATTATTTTTTACATTCCTCTCCCTTTGACATTCATTAGATTTATACACCTACATTCAACACATGAAACATCTATTTGTTCCCTTGAGGCAGTTTCTTGGTTTCTACTTCCCACACATATAACATGTGGGGCGTTTTATTTTCTTTCCTTAGTAATATTTATCCTTTAGTTCTCCATAATAAAACAACATTCTCTAAATTTTATATCCATCCACATGTCACCATTGAGAGTCACTGATATCTATCTCCACTCTATGGGAACATCAGACTATTTCCACATAGATGTCACAGTCGTTAATCATGAATGATTTTTGAAGATTCAATATTTAATCCACTAAAGATATAATCATCAAAATTTTAGTGTTAATGAAAAATAAAGAGGCATACATTTCCAGTCATATGAAGTTTTAATTATAAGGGTCTATTAATTAAATCTCCCTTTTATTGAATCCAAGAAAACTACCACTCTACTTTAAGATGGAGTGCATGAGGAAAATATTTATTGAAAAATATTTCCTTTAATTATTCTATTCCCATTCATTGGGATTCATATTCATGATCATTATCCACCATCGATAAAATTATCCTTATAAGAGATAAATGAACAATATGAATTTATATTTCTCAAACCATTGGAGGACATAAAAAATATTGTCAACAAAATTAATCAATTTCTTAAAAATTAGGGGTTCAAAATATCTACAATAAGTTGGAGGAAATTTTCATATAAATAACTCAAATGAAACTTTTTATCTCTTAGGATAAGGTAGGAGTTAAACATGATTTATTTTATTATTCAGAATACGAGTTAGTATTACTAGAACTTCCATGAGGTTCTCAAGTCCTTCTCTCATTATATTTGGAATATCACTTGAGAAATAATTAAATTTCCCATTATATTGGATGGTAAAAAAGTTTATATTATTTAATTCCAGTTACCAAAAAATGGAATACAAGGGATGATAATAAGAAAATTAATAAGTATATAAAAAGGAAAATTATTAACATAGAAAGAATAACTCATAAATTACATGTATATACCATGTTAATAATTTTTAGGTTTCAATCTAAGATAAACATGGTGTTTTTTCCTAAAGAGTTCTTTAACCTAATCCAAAAAACAAAACTTTCTATGATATTTATAATAATAACCCATATCTCATAAAAATATTATAACATCAATTTTGACATAATTAACCATTAAACACATAGAAATATATAGGTTAAATGTTCTTGAGAGATTAGTTACATCCTAAATAAATATAAAAATAAACTAAATAATATCTATTTAAATCTCCAAAATGTAATCCTAAATCCATTTTTTATTTTATTACTTCAAAGGATACCATAGGGACATAAATAAAATAAAATTTTGAGCTTGTAAATGTTTATAAGGGAACAAACATGATATTGAAGTGTAACATAAGAGTTATGAGGCATAAAAAATGTCATAAAAGTGTAGGATCATATATAATCACATAAAAATAAAGGTAAAAAGGATATTATGTCATACAATAAAGGCCTTATAGGAGTGTGGAAACAATATATAACATGAAATCATAAAAATAAGTAAAATCTTACTTTAAATGCAGTGTGATAGTCTTATTACCCATGCACCATACATAGTATCTCATGATATTAAAACAATAACAAATGCATTTAAGGGATTTATAATTCTTTGAGCAACCTTAATATCATTATGTGTACATGCATACGTGTTTCACATAAATAAATGAAATCATATATAACATATAAGTATGAGAAAGCCCATGAAAAAATGGGTTACATAAGTTTGTCTCAAAGCATACCAAATGAAATATCAAAATGATTCCAAAGAAACAAGGAATTAATGTTTTTTGGAAATTAATAATTTAATAAATAATAATAAGTCATGAATATTGATTTCAATTAAATAAAAATTCTTAAGAAAGGAGTGGAGATGTTGGAATAGAAATGAACATGTTAAATTATGTTTTATGAAATCAGTAAAAAAAATTTAAAGAAGGAAAGAACATATCTTTTCCTTAAAACTAAAAATGAAAAAGAATATTTTTCTATAAATTATTTATTATTTTTATAAATATTTGGATTTAAAATAATTTTAAAAAGGGGCACATGGAAAGGAATAAGGAATAGAAAAGTTCCCTTTAATTAGGTATTTATTAAAGAAAGGATTGAGAAGAAAATTAAAAATCATATCCCCAAAAAATAAAGGGAAACTAAATATGGTATATATGTTAAGAACATATATACAAGATATATAAGATGTAAATGTTAATAAAAGAGAGATACTGAGAGGTAATGGGGGAGAAAGTATAACCTAAAATACAAATAGGGTTGTTTGGGAGTTTCTTTACCCGGGGACCCATCTTTATTGGTATGTGCATATAACCTCATGAATAATAAAATTAAATTTACTAAATATTTTATTCAGGACCATTTTATTGTATATTTTATTTATTATCATTCACATATGTTTTTATAATCATTTACTATGAAATTATTTTTATTTTCATCATTTTGTGGGTGTTTGTTTCAGGGTTCCAAGGCCACATCAGTTTATTCTTAATGATATAAGTTATTTTAAAATAATTCCATAACTTCAAAAGTCTAATGATATGTTGTTAAAGTCATTTAAAAAATTTAAATGTTTCCAATATATATATATATATATATATATTTGAAATTGGCATTGTTAATTTAGTATAAATGTTATTGTTTAACGGTTTTTTCATTTAGTCACTTTTATCAATCATTATGAAGTGATTTTTTATTCAATTTTATGAGTATATACCCATTATAAAATATGAATAATATTATCATATCATTATTAAGTTCATTTTTAACCATAAAATGATTTATTATAACCATTCATGAAGGTGAAAATATGTATCTTTTAAAATAACATCCTCATAGGTGATTATACCAACCATTAATAGATGATTTATTCTAAAAACAACAATTGTGTCGTTATATGGTTTCATTATTAATATTAATGAATCATAATATAATACATATAATTAAATTTAACTAGTATATTCAGTTTATGGGGTTGAATAAGAAGATACAAAGAGGATAAACGAAAAAAAATTGAACATGAGTTCTTAAATCACTCCTTGGGAGGATTCCATTTCTAATTAAATTATGCATTTTAAGGTTATTATTTTAAAGAGATAAGTACCTATATAGATTTTATAAGAGTGTTAGTGAAGGATTTGGTTTATTTTAGAAATTTTTATAAGCTTATGTTTGGAGGATTAGTTGGGTAGTGAAGGGTGGTATTTATAAGGGGTTTGGAAGAGTGATTTAGAATAAAACATTGGAATAAAACATTATATTTTTTATTGATTATCAAAAACATTATTCAAATAACATGGTTATTATGATTTAAATGCAAATGGGACATTAAAATATTCATAAAACTTATAGAAAACTCAAAAAATCATTCATATACACCATTTAAAAATATTCTACTTATATGGTATTTTACTTCTCATGTATTTAATTATTTATTAAAAATACCAAAACATCACCGTAACAAAATTTTGATATGAAGATTCATAAAATGACATCGATTTTATTAAAATTTAAAAATTAATTTTTAAATAAAATTCTAATTCATTGAAAATTATTAATTTTTCTGATAAGATCAAATTCCCGACCCTTAAAAAAATTAATGATGATTTAAAAAAATATATTATTGTTTATATAATAATAAATAGTGTTTTATAAATAAATTTGTTAAATAAATTTGTATTTAATTTTTTTAAATTTATCATAATATTTTATTTTAATCAAAATAAAAATTTTATGTTTAGAAAAAATACAATTAAAATTTCTTTGTATAAAATAATTATTTGAAAGTATTTATGTTTTTTATTTAATATTATTATGATATAAATTTATTATATAATTATTTAACAAGATATATAAATTCTATTTTACTATTCCAATGGCCATATTACTATTCTAATAACAATGTTAATATTTTAAAAATCATATTTTCACGGTCAAATAACATTTAGATATATTATAAATATCACTTATATCATTAATTTATCATTCAATACAATTCCTTCCATGGTCAAATGTCCTCCATTTTAAGATATTGATTATATTACTAATATTTCTTTATTATAATTTTTTTCATGTTCATGATATTTTTAGGGGACTGTGATATGCCATAATATTAAGTTCAAGATTTATTATTTACCTGCATTTATTTATATGTTGCACTATATTCAATTTTATAGAGTAATTTTATTTTTTGGTAATGTTTTATGTTAGTGTAATAAACTAGTGTTGTTTTTTATGGGATGAATTATAACTTATATCCAAATAATATGCTTATATATTAACATTGAAATTTCATGTAGAGAATATATGGATCCTTAAAAACCCTACTTGGATTCAATTTTTCTCCGAGATCACTAGAGGATGAGGATTAGTGTTGATGATCTAGAATATACCTTAGGGAGTGATTTACTATATAGCCATTAATATTATATAATGATCCATGACCAGTTTAATAAATATTGATATTTTGGAAACAAATACAAAAAAAAAATAAATAAATCTCTAAAATAAACCACAATAATTCTAGAATTATTATATAACTAAAATAAGTACAAGTCATAATATAAGTACATGTATCTCAATGTAATATAAAATAAAATAATAAAATAAATGAAAACAATATACCACTACATACTCCTATAAACTACTATAGAAATAATTAATATGATTTTAAGATATATTCTTCCAAAAATATTAGGCTATTACCCTTTTTTACATATACATGAGTGAAATAAAAATGTTAACGACATTTGAACATAGATATTGTGAGAGATATTACTCATTATGGTGAATTCAAATATCCTGAAAATATCCAAGATTCTAACAAGATTATATGTGTATCATGAAATTCCATTCCAAGAATTTAATATAAAAAACAACACACACAAAATATCATCATATGCTGACAAGGACACATTGATATTATGATATATTGTTTTCAGAATCTTCTAGTAGAAAACCTAATGTCTCTATTATTTATGTCAAAACAAAACACATGGATAATTTTTATCTTAATAAAAAAATTACATGTAAAACCCTTACATATCCAAGGATAATAAATGAACTCGTATATCATCCCCCGCATGTCCAAACACAGAGCTTATCTTAGTATCACCAAACTTATGACATTTATAAACACATGAAATATCTTGTGATAATAGTTACACTCATGGCCAATCCCCTACATAGTGAAACACAAGGATCATCTTAGTATAACTAAAATCACTATATTTCCAAACACATGAAATATCTTCCCATAACCTAATAATAAGGCTTATCCAAAGACATGGCTCAATATAATTTCACTTTATTAGAATATTTTCCATTCCAAATAAAATAACTCGTGGTATTTAATAAAATAAACAAATCATAATTTTATATGATCACAAAAATAATTTTCAATGCATAAAAAAATGAAAACTCTTTAATTTTTTCATTAATCATAATATATAATACCTTTTTAAATCATTTCTTTTTATTTCAGAGAATAAGATTAATCCTTGATAAATTTTCACAATATTTCCTTAAAAATACATAATGAAAATAATTCATTTAAAATCTCTTATAAAACAATATTAAATTTGAAAATCATATAGAAATTATTTACTATAATATACTCATTTCCCATTATATTTCCAATATTTAAAACCACCACACATTAAATCATATTTATTTTCTCAAAATTTTTTAATAACTAGCCCATTTCGTATCAACATCATAAAAATATTCAACTTCGTTAAAAATATTTTTTTAAAAAAACTCTAGCATTTTATACATGTAAAATTCTATTTATATGTCTATTTAAATTATTTGAATTCAAATAAAACCATTTTAAATCCATAATGTATCATTCTCCACCATAACATAAAATCTTTATTTTAATTTATGCTGATATGATAGATTTTCCCATATAAAAAATCATTTTAATGTCTCTAAATTCATTTAATATTAGCTCTTACCATTATAATTGAATAATAGTTATTTATTTCCTGAAAATCACATATTAAATTTTATACTCAACATAAAAATTGAATTTTAATCATGGAAAATTCGTCAATAAACATTCTCTATCACTCTAAAATAATAATTTACCAATTAATATTTTTCAGCTCAATGCACAAGACCTTAGAATTTTGACACATTTGTTTACTAGAATTCAACTCATAAAAATTATAATTTAATATTATTTTTTTCTAAGAGCATTAATATAAATATAATATCAGTTTTTCCAAAAGAATTATTATTTTCTAAATATTTAATAGATTATTTTAGTAAACCGCACATTAATATATACTTCAAATAACATTAATTCATAAAATTAATTATTTTACGAATTAATCATCAAAATTAGGCCATACAACCAGCAATAGTTAAAATCAAGAATTAAATTGAAAAAACGCACATGTATCAATCAATTATAATCTAAGATAAGGTTTGTATCACTTAGCCCATGATAAATTGACAATTCACATTGCTAACAGATATGTAATTTTCCCTCAATCACTTAAAATTTATTATTTTCCCAAATTAATAAGATAAATGTTTTTAGACAAGAGTAAAAAATTAAATGACACAAACTTTTCATGAGGTTTTGAAATATAAAGTAATTCATATTTTAAATGTACTAGAAGTGGTAATATTTTGTTTTCTCTTCGAGGGGAGTGCACAAAATCTATTATCAATTGTCTTTGGCATAAGGAAATGGGTGTTTTAAACTTTTTTTATTAAGTAAATAAGAATAAAAAAAAGAAAAGTGGTTTAAATTAAAGATAATGATGAAAGTGAAGGTTTAATGGTTTAATTTATAGTTTCAATTCTATATTAGTCTCTAAAATGGTTGCACTTATCTTCTTATTAACTCATATATGAGATACTTCTAAATTGATTCATCAATAACCCTTAATTGGTAGTTATTTAGGATATATTCCTAACAATAGTTATTATTAGTCAAAATCCATTTATGTATGTTTGAAAAATCAGTAAAATATGCCTAAAATACCAATCCAATACCGAATCAGATATTGGTGTTCCTAGGAAAATTTAGTGTAACTCACTTCCTTTACACATGTTCAAAAATTTCTAGATACTCACCTATGAAAACTACATGTTACTTTGAGACAAGATATTAAAGGATTATGTAGATGATATATTATCAAAATAGGAAATAAATAATGAGTAATTTCGAATCATATATTTTTCTTATTAAAAACTTAAAAAAACCATTGAAATATGGATTCAATTAATATAAAGGAGTTTTAATAAACACGTGAATGACTAAAGAATTGCAACGGATCACACCCATTTGACATCTCATATGATTACCTATACATATTAATGGTAATAGTAAAAATTGAGGATGTAAAAGACATTACAATCTAACGAAAAAAAGAAAAAAATTAAATAAGTAAAAACATCAAGATCTAGGTTCTCTAGCCTTCCAGTCTTTCCAAGTCTCTCCAACCCTCATGATTTAACCATGTGTTTTTTAAAAGGATTTCATTAATATCTTATAAAATATTTTTCAACCCATTGGTAGAAACACTTTTTAATCTCCATAAGTATTCTTTTTCTCTCATGGATTTAAATATCAATCGCTCTTTGGTCTTCCAAAATATTTATAGCTTCATTCATTGGTTTGTAACAAAAATATTATTGATATTATGATCAATGTGGAATCCTATTAATTTATACTTTAAGGCCCACATGAAACCCCAAATTCATGGTTTGAATCTTGATATTTTCCTAAGACACATTTTCATATATTTTTTTTGGAAATTATTAGCATTTCCTTATTACGATTACATAGATTCCAATTTTCAGAGTAGTCTTACACAGATCCTAGTTTACTTTTTTGAAGTAATAATAATTCCATATTTACCTTTATACAAGTATATACTATCTTGGAAAACATTTGGATATTAAAATTCTCCTTTATGCATCTCTCTCTTAGTGTGAGATACCTTTACACAACATTATTTTAACTTTACGTGTAGTTAAATTCTCCTAATTGTAATGAACCAGAATTATATCAATGATATTTACCTTATTATGTTTATTTTATATAGTATGGATCATATAAAATCACTTATAGATCAGAATAAAAACATTTTATATGAATAATGATTGTAATAATAGGTATTTCTAAAAGTTAAGAAACATCTACTGATGAAATAGTAAATTGAACTTAGGAATAATAATATGACACTTATGAATAGTAAATTGGACTAATGAATAGTTAAATCACTCATGAATGTATAAATAAAAATAAGTCATCTTATAAACTAAATTACAATATAAGTATATCATAGTGTAAGTAAATAAATAATTTAAAAATTACTATTTAAGTGTTGGTATTTTTATAAGTCATAAATATTTAATTACAATTTTATTATTAATAAAATAATTTTAAAGAAAAATAATTGTATTAAAATTTATTCATAGATTAATTTTTTGTTTTTTTATCATTTTAGGATAATTTACTTAGAACTTATTTAATTTTTCAGAGTGTCATACAATCGGTGATAATTTTAAAAACTTTATTATGTTAATAAATAATGATTTTAATTAAAAATTATTTTTATCATATTTAGAAAACTATTTTAACAAAATAATGTTCATTTTTGAATTATATACATTGTAAAATTATTAGGGTGATGTTTTTGGTATTTTTCTAAGATACTAGAATTTTTTATGAATAGTAAATTATGGTAATATACGGTATGAATACATTATAAGATAATTACAATATTCCTTGAGTCATTGTTGATATAAGAATCATAATCTATAACATCCATTAATTATTTTAATATATTTTATTATAATTCTAAAACTACTCATAGACATGATCCAAAATAATAAACAAAAAAACAAATTATTCAAAAACACCCATATCCTCCACTATAAATATCACCCCTCACCACCCTTTATCCTCAAACCTCTATGAATTTGATACATTTAAAATTACTAACTAAAACTCTTACCAATCCTCTCCCCCCATGTTCATGAGATCTTGGTCTCATCAAAAGACTAAAACCAATCCTCTTAAGGAGGTTCTCAAGGAGGTGTATTCATGAGGTAAAATCCTCTTTCTTTTCCTTTTAATTGCTTTTAAGTTTTATTCTTTTATTATTCTCTCCTAACCTTCTATTAACAAATGATAATGATAAATCCTTCATAATAAATATATTTTAATTATATCATGTTAATGTAATATCCTTAATAAAACTCTTTTTTCTCTCTCTCTCTCACTTTTATTTTAAAAACAAAATCATCACCCGTGAGGTGCCGAATTACAACCTTCACGGACAACAGATTTTCATTATTTAAATTATCCTTTAAGTATTTAAATGAAACAATTTTATGGTCAAAATAGACGATAATAAATTTATTTCAACCTTTCCTATATACTATAAGTAACATATTTACATTATACTAAATTATAAAACAAAATGAGTTCATTACGATTAATAACTTTCGTAATAATGTAAACGATTGTCACTAAATGTATTATCCAATGATTCATCATCATTAAATATAACCAAATGAGTTATATAACCATTTAATATAATTTATTTTCATTAATATCATATTAATTCAATTATATAAAATTATACCCATTCCACACAGACTTCCATACTCATACACAAGTATACTGACTATGAAAAATGAAGTAACGAAAACTCTTGGGCTATAAAATTGCATCTTATAACTTCTAGGAAAGGACATAAATGAACGTAATAAAATTATAATAAATAAAATAAATGTATATAAGGTTATTAATTAATAAATAAATTAATTTTATTTTATTTTCCATGATGTTAAGGTCATGTGCAGAACACATTCAGACGTATGGTTAGGGTTTTCTTCCCAAACCTCAAATTTCATTCAGGTTATGATTTCTCCCTCTATACACCAATGTAATTCTTCATTTAATTTATCCAATTATTATCAATTCTCATTATATTTTACAAACTCATTTATTATTATCTTTTCATCATTATTTTGTTATAAATACTTGTTTTACAATCCCCCTTTCTCAATCATTCCTGATACGCAAGCCCAATTAAAGGGAACATGAACATTTCTTACCCATTTTCAAGTACCATCTATAATATATTTAAAGAAAAAAATTATTTTTTAAAAATAAATAATTTTGTAATGAAAAAATATCTTATTATTATTCTATTTTTATACAATGGTTTTTCTAAAATAAATATTTTTCAGCAATGTAAAAAGAGTATTTCTCTCAAAAATTCCTCAATGATTTTATAAGAGTATTTTTGTTTATTTGAACACCCATTTCAATTAAAATTTATATGAGACTAATGTTTTATGATATCATCTAACATATTTTATTGAATTTTTTATGATTATTTTGAATTTTGATGTTTTATCATAGTACCATTCACCATATTACTTCAAATGGTTAGTGATTATATTTACTGATTGGGTAAAGTTATTTAAATTTCATATGTTAATTTCAATTTGAATGTATATGTTGATTAATTTCCACCCCTTTAATATGAGTAATGAATTGTATTTAGTAATTGTCGATTGGGGCCCGCTATAGCTCCTCGTTACATTAGTAGGCCTCATGAGACAAACTAGATTGGGTATGGGCTAACGTCTTTCCCGATTATGTGTGGTGTCTTGGATAAAGACTTGAGGGTATGATTATGATGTAAAAAATTATTAATTACCTCATAATGAGAGATTAGTATTTGACATTAAATTTTATTATTCAACTTGTATAATATCCATGGGTAAGTATCATTTTAATATAATTATTTATATGGTATTATTTATTCGGTGTTTATTCCTGGCATAGTATGAAAAAGTTTTTTGTTTTAATGTCAACTGTTTTTAGTTATCCACTTAGTTTTGTGGACTATTTCAAGAATTTGATGAATTATTAATCTTAATATCCATTATATATCACCCATACTTGTGATTAATTTCTCCAAGATACCAAGATGAATTTTATTAATGACGTACAAAGATAATCTAGAAGAATAAGTGTATTTCAAAAGGAGTTGTTGTGATGCATTTCATTCCAAGTAGTAATGTTGAACTTTTGTATGTGTATTGTTTTCCAAATCTACAAAACTATTCAGTCCATATAGATGTGTCTTCCTTGTTTCTATGCCAATGTAATAAATTAAGGCACCGACTCTCGAATACTGGGGTCAGGGTTATTACACTAATGGATTCCATATCTCTTATATCGGTGAAATTAATCCTACTCAAGGTAAATTATTTTATGTATTAATTAATTATCATAATTTCGCCCAAATAATTTTTTTTATAAATGTAATATCCTATGTTAGGATAAAATATGTCTTTGTATATGAAATTCCTTTGACATTTTCTCAGAACACCTCAAATTCTCTTATATGGGAATTCGTATCATAATTCTCTCATGGATATCTCTCATAAATAAATTATTATATAGGATCCTATCATATATGAATTCTATTATTCCATGTTAAATTTTCATAGTAATTATAGACTGCAGAGTAAAACTTGTTTATCAATATTTTTTACACCAATATAAGGATTCTAGAGTCACTATAAATGAGTTCCAGACTTATTAAAATTGATTCTAGGACTTAAATATATCCCTAAATAATCATGTAATAACATAAAAAAACCCATTGTTAAGTGTAAAATTTACTATAATAATTCCAATTATGAAATAACTAATCAAAAATTATGTTTTAATAATTTCATATATTAAATTTGAAATTATTCACAAAACCAATAAATGTGATGTTTACATAAGAATTACGTAAAATTGTGGACTTAAAATAATGAATTTAAAAGTAAAATATATAAGAGTAATGGATATATTAATTCCCCAAAACACTTAATCCTTATACTCCAATATATGTAATATTAAAATATATTAATAAATAAAAATTAAAAGACTGGCTAATGTGGGATCCCTTGTCAATACCATAGTCCTAAAATTATCATACATCCGTAATGATCTTGTTTCCACTTAATTTATTAAGTCTATTAATTTAATTTTTACATTCATATATAATAAAGTTCACATAAACATACACTACCTAAATTCATAAAGTATTTTTTCATATCTTGAGGTATTTTTATGGTTTTTAAGGATTAATATTGGTGGATTATTATGAGCAAAGATTGAAGAAAATTTGAAGTTTAGAACCATGATGAATAACAGTGCATGATTTCATATAAACTTCAAGAATATATTTATAATTATATTCCTCTAATAATGATTTAGATCCCCTCATTTGATATTTTGATATAATATCTCACACCCTTGGAATATCTGTAGTAGAAAACACTTTCTTTCCTTATTTCCTATATAAAGTTTTTATTCTTGATTATTTATTTAATCAAGTTCTACTCTAAAAGGTAGAGAGGGACATTGATTTTTTCTCTTATTGGTGTGAGATCTACCCTACCCTAGATTGAGAAGAATTTTCATCCATATTATGTGTTCCAATTAATTGTTTCAATAGTTTATATGTTCATTTTCATATAACTTTTCAAAACAGGCTTAACAAACTTCACCATTTGAATAATAGATTATAAGTTTCATTTAGATTAGGATTTACTCCCAAATAATTTATAGATTCTCAATTAACCAACCATTAAGATATTCAGTATCAATTAAATGTTTCTCCACTATATATCTCTTATTAATAAAATTTTATCTTCAATTCATATGATAATTTTTTGTGTAGAATTGATTTTATAGAGGGAAAGAGAGATTATTTTACATAAAATAATTTTATAATTATATTAAAAACCATTGATGTTATCCCAGGTTTATTTAAATTATTTATAAAATTATTTTCCTCACAGACCAATATAAAAAAGTTTAATAACCGCTTCTCATCGGTTTAATAAAATTTATCAAGACATAACTCTTAACTAACTTAATCCCATTCCACGCATTTTAATTCAACCTAGATTATAAATTCATTTCTAGAGAATGATAGATAGAGGTTTTTTAGTTGAAATTTAGATACCTAATATGGATTTTCATATACTATAAGGTATAAAAGTATTAAGTGTAACAATAATCTTGAAAATAGAGTTCATTGTAAAAGATTATTTAAAATAAAAAGAATGTCTCAATCATGTAAAGTTAATGTTCCATAAATACTATTAGGTTTCGAGAATATTATTTAAAAAATTATAGTTATTCATGAATGTATTAGTCTCCCATGAATGATTGAATTGTAAAGAATATTCAAAATCTTGTTTAGAAGCCTCTCAGGCAAGTGATAAAATATATATGACAATATTTGATTGAATGAGATTAAAAAATCATTGGGCATTTCATTGATTTCCATCAAATAGAATTTGTAAACAATTTTATTTCAATATTAATATAAAGTGATTAAATAAATAAAATAATTTTATAATAATTGAAATATATTCAAAAGTTACAAGTGAATTCAAATTAAGATCAAAGGGATTCAAAAATTCTCAAAAATTTGAAAACAAAACATAAAATTTGGAAAAAATTGAAATTACTAAACTATAAAGTTTCCCCATAAACTTAATTGATTAAGTATCCTCAATTAATTTTGAAAACCTTGTAAGAACATGTAATTTAAATCGAATCATAATAATAAATTAGATTTTAAAGAGAGTTATAGCCTAGTGGGACCTCATTGATAAACTAGTTAAATGAGTATGATATCCTCTACTATATCTTGGTGAAAGAGTATATATTATTTCATTATCATGTTCAAATAAATAATTAGGATTTTCTTATTTCCTTATTTTACAAACCATAAAACACCAAAAGGATACACATGAGTAGTCATATGTGGTACTTCCCATTTTGAATTAATTTTACCTATCATTAGCTTGAGTCTTGAGTTTTATAAAAACACATAGTTTCTTGGATGGAAGAATTTTTTTTGAATGATATAATCATGAGATACTCAAGTTATTTCTTTGTAAATTCTAGAATTCTCAAATTATTATCTTTTAATTTCTTCCAACACTTAATGATGAAATTTAATTTCATTTCTACCTATATTTAGGTCTAGATTCATCTACATCACACCCTAATATGATTTTTTTCTAGCTTAATTAGAAGGTTATATCTCTTTCCATAAATACATATGTTTGGGATCATTACTATGGGTATTTTGTAAGCTATCCTATAAGACCATAAGGTGTATTCCAACCTTTTTGTCCAATAATTTTTATTTTTATTGATATTTTTCCCAAAATTCCTTTGATTTCCAAATTAGACACTCTAGCTTGGCTCTTTGTTTGTGGGTGATGTCACAACATGACCTCCATGAGCCATGAACCAAGTCATCTATCCCTATAGGTCTCTTATAATACCTTGGTTTCTTTCCTAGTAAACAATATTATCTTACCCGCCAGGTTCACTAATAATACTGAAGAGTACCCCAAAATGTCAACCCATTTTATTTCAGTGTTATTTTTCCTCACACAAACACACCCTGAGAAAATTCATAGGAGGTTACCCACCACAACAATAATCTAGGAAAATCCTCACTTAACTATGAAGTTCTAATTAGGTAGGATCCCTTAAATAAAGTTTCACCTTATTGACATGAGTAGTAATATTTTTTATTTTATGTGTCAATATTCTATGGGAATTACATTCTCCACTTCTTTAAAGAAAAAAAATCCTCATTATGAAACCCACACCTCAAACCTATTAAGTGGCACAAAAATTTTGGTTGGGTATTAGATCTGATTCAATTTTTCATAAGCTGAACCCCTAGTCCATTAAGCTAGTAATATAACCCCATTAGTCTCCTATAATACTATGGTTTCCTACTAAACACACAATGGGGTATTAACTTGATGGGTGAATTATTAGACTAATGACTATCCCTATGGAAAAAACATGTTATTTTAGTGTTCTTTTTCTTCACTCAAACACACCGATATCCTTCAAATGAGGTCACCCATCTTAACACTACTAAAGGATACTACTCTTTTAATTATGGAGTTCAAATCAGATAGGCTCCCAAAATGAAATGTTCACCATGTTTACATGGGTAGTGACATTTAGTCCTTTAAGTTTCAATTGTATTGGGGCGTTATACTAAACCCAAATTTTTTTAGTCCCCATTATTATATTAAAAAATAATAATTAAAACTAAAAATAACATTGATACCAATTTATTATACCCCGGCTCAAAAGCCATTGAACTAGTGCTCCAGGCCATCATGCCATGTGGACTCATGTATGTATCCCTATGTGATCGAAGCTACCAAATAGTGATAATGACCTATGGGGATAATGTGGGGATAATATTACCTAATTCTAGAGTAGCTATAATAGTTGAAATAATGAAAATGAAATGAAACTAGCAAGATAATAATCACAGATAATTAGGGAAAGTTCCAATAAATTAAAAAATACATCACATGATATAATATGTGGTATGTAATACATGTATCCCAGATCCCCCATGGGTGGATTATATAAAAATAATGAAATAAAGAAAGAAATGAACTGAATCAATAACTCATCTTCAATAGGGATCATCACCAATAATCTGCCATAGTTTTCTAAGAAAAACCTCATGCAACATTCCCTTTCCCTAAAAAAGTAACCTACAACCACATGGTGATATTTTCATGGGTACACAATTTCCATGGAATCCAGAGCAGGATGTGAGTAAAAATCAATAATCCAACAAAAAAAGAACATTTAAATAACTAGTCTAAAATATAGGTTCATGAATAAGTTCTCAATGTTAAAAATTTAATAGTTTTTAACCAATTAACTAAAATGAAAAAAAACCACTGATTCCCTAGATTCACAATGGAATCAGAGGTCTCCTATACCATTATTGATCCTTAGGTCTTTGAAATCAATCAACCCTATATACTTTGGACAGTGATAGGGTGTTTTTTAGCTTGTTACATTTACCACTCCAACTATATGTAACCAAATGGAATCCAGGGTTAATCCAAGAATTCATAGTATCCAAAAGTGTTATAAGGAATTTGAGCACTCATCTCAATATTCCCATGGAATCTAGGATATCATCAAATAATCCAACACTCATAAGTCACCACACAAAATCATGATACTCATCCTGACATTCCCATTAAATCCATGTGCTCATCCCAACATTCCCAATCAATAAGAATCATGAATGTCTAGAAATTGTTCCTAGCCTTACAATTTCATATTTAAGAACATGAACATAGAGTGATCATCCCAATATTATAAACCATCAAGTATCATATAGAATCAGAGTACTCATCCCAGTATTCTCGAGTAGCATGTAACAATGGAATCCAAGGATTTCATCCTGAAATTCCTGATGATCACACATTAGAACCATGGTTTATCATTTTAATCTTATAACATGAATTATAATTTCACTTATAAAGGTCTCAACATAAATCATATATAATCATTAATTTGTTTAGATTTACCAAATACATTATGATCTATAATCATTGTATCACATTTTATTACCCACTATTGATTTCAAAACACAATTCTTTACCTATTTTCATTTTAAACAAACCCAATCTTTTTAATACAGGCCATGTAACTATTGAAACCCACATCACATTTTTTAATAAATATACTTTATATTTACCAATTAAATATCCCATTTAATGTTTCAATTACATTACAATATTAATAGTTATAAAATCCCATTTCAAAACTATTAAATTAGTTCATAGATATCTTTCTAATCAATCAAATGTAAGGGCCATGATAATATATTTCAATTTCTCTTTCAAATAAAACATTACATTTATCTATATAATTACAAATTCAACCCATTTAATAAGTGATTTTCTCAATATTGTCATTCTTAAGGTTAAAGATAAGTTAAGAGGGTCATTTCAACAAGGAAAACAAAAAATTGAAAGTTTGATAATCCAAGGTCAATGAATACCAAGATGACATGACTAAACAACAGAGAACATAAGAAAATAAATGTTATTATGGAATAATTTAAATGGATAACTTATGTAATTCCTATATAATCACAGTAATCGAGTATTTTCCACTAGTTCTATATGGATTTGGAGGAAAATGATAAACCCAATAAACACCCTAAAAATTATCATATTAGATAAAATTATAATAATATCCCTAAATATTGAAATAAAACTAAAATGGATGAAAGGGGAGTTGTATTCATACCTCTAGATATAATATGAATGTGATAGAACTTAGTTCAAATGTTGGATAAAGGATATTTTCCAAAGAGTAATGGAGATATAGGGAGGTGTTCAAGGGGGTGATACATGTATCCAAGGGACAAAAAACCTGAGTAAGAAGGAAATGGGGTTGGTTGGGTGAAATGATAGGGTTTTCCCCAACATAAATATATCCCATGAGGTCACTGACTAGTCTTTGGCCATATCCAGAACCTAGGGTTCTTTCTTTGTCCATAAGTTATCTAGTGGACCTATACTAGCTATGTAGTGGGTCATTAAAATTATACTAAAACCCCTACTATATATCGAGAACCCCTAGTCCGCTCCCATACCTCCTTATCCCACAATCCAATCTTCATAAAAAGTTCAATTAAATAAGTTTAAGGTGTACCGATATTTAAATTTACATCTCAAATACTGGTTAAAAAACTACCCCTCCACCAAACCAGAGACTCAAACCTTCCCTGAACCTCAAGGATCATCCTTACACCTGGGCCTTAACAACATCCCTCCATAGCACTTATCATATTTTAGAATTCTTAGTGGCCATACAAATGTATTCCTCGACCAATTTCCATTATTAAATTCCATTGAAAAATACCCCATTCCATTTTTAAACACCAAATGTGATTCTAAATTGAATCTAAAAAACAAGACACAAGGCCACCCGAACCCGAGGTAATATTCACCTTTCTCATCCAACAAATAGACAATGTTACATAGAACCCATCCATCTAGAGACACCCAAGTGTTTTTTTGGTTAAACACCCGACATATGGTCCTCCCCACCATATTACTTAGCTCAAGAGGATAATTACAAACATAAATTCCACCCACCAATAGAATTTACCTCCTAAAATATAATATTAGTGGCCCATAAACCCATTCAGCATGGTTCGTAAAGAACCCTATCAAAAAACATGTGAGCTCACTATTCAATGACGACACCAACCCTCATTTCCCTATTTGAATCCAAAACTGAAATTCCTCTACCATTGAAACACAACCCAAACATGCCTACCAATCCATAAAAATCCCTATCTATACCTCAAACCAAGCTTGTTTTAGTTCCTTGAATGTTCTTGATGTTGTTCTGAATTCACCACATTGAATCCCATGAAACATAGCAGGTCATACCTCCACAGTTCAATGCTCTTTAAAAACTCCATGATTCCACTTCCAACACAACATTAAAAATCCCAACCACACTACCCTTATATCTAGAGGTACTCAAAAGTTATCCTATTCACACATTGATGTCTAACAGAAACCATTCGGTGAGATTCCACTATCCAAAAAATAAAAACTCACACTAAACAGCATTCTCTCACCCTATCACCAATGTGAAACTAATATAATCTAGCCTAGGTCACATCATTTAATCCAAAGTCTAAAAAATATACTCAAAAATTCATCCAAAACCATCCATAAATTAGCAACTATAATTCCTCAAGGAATCCAGATTGAATCAAAGATACATGTGCAACAGTCTCTAGTGCCATCTTGACTGTCTAAAGACCAGTTGCACACTCCAAAAGCATTTCTTAGATGAGGGTCATAGACCCATGATCGACATGATTCTCCCCATAATTTGTGAATAATGTTATTCATTAAATTGGGTAAAAACCCCATCTTAACTGTCCATATCCCATCTATCATTGAACATAACAACTAGACATCAAAAAATATAGTCACACCCAATCATCATTCAAATTGTTGAACCTTAACATTTTTCATATCAATGAATGCTATCCTCATTACATTATAAGTCTCATCTATATAGAGGGGAACACCCTCAGCATATCATGGTGGAATCCTCAAAATTTTTCTTTCCTACACAGCTTCTCGAACACTGACCCCAACAGGTCCAGCTATCATCAAATGTGTGTCGCTTCCCCTGGGACATACCCTTTATCCCATATAAACTTAACCCTAATTGATCTCTTAAATTAACCAAGTCAAAAAAATTTGACCTAAACTGATGCCACCCCTCTCGACTGAGGATATTTTACCTTTCCAACCAAACCTCGAGAATCCATTCCCACATCATCTCCTCAAGATAATCATCAATCGACTCACACCCAAATATTCAGAAACGTGATGAATACTTGGTACCATACTCACCAAAATGAAATGACTTAGTCCCTAAAATAAAAATGGGTACACCCCCCCCCCCCCAAAAAACTGATAATTCAACCCAAATCATGCCTCCTTGAGTTGCATCACCACTAAATCAGGCTCACACATTTAAAACATTGACAATGCTCACAAATAAGACAAATTTTTTTATCCAAGAGTATCATTGGTACTCTTTTTTAAATGAGAATTCACTTGTTTCAATTTACATCACACTAACACCCTCAAAATTTCATCATTCCACAATTGCAAGCATCCAACCCTACTTATACAAAGAAAATAGAATCTTATACTAACCTTGATAGGCCCAAATACATGACCCATCCTATCATATACCCAAATTTTGACACAAATAACAAACAACCTAAGTGATTTCACATTTTAAACCATCCAAGGGTCACACACAACATTGTGATCAATTCCCAAGAGCCTAATCAACATCACATGAGTCAAGCATCAACATTCCTAGGCTCTAGAACATATCTAGATGACAAGACATATTCCTAGCATATGGAATTTAACAAACCAGAAGCATCCTAGATTCTATATTATTATTTTTCTAACACCCTAGCAGTACCAAGTACCAACACCTGACCACCCATTAACCCAGATTTCATTTCTATAATCCCAAACAACTTTCCTATTTTGAAAACATACACCAAAACCATGTCCACAACTATTAAGAGTTGTAATCCAATCGATATTTCCCTTCAAAAATAGCCTTAAAAAAGTTACTACCTCTCATAGTTCCCAAACATAACATTATCAAAATTGAGAAACACCAAATATGTGATGATCATATAATAAATAGTGTTTTCCCATGACTTAAACCTTAGATTAAATCTCATAGGACCGATTTAACACATCTCAGAGGATACCCATGTCATTCAAAAGGGTTACCAAGTCATTCCACTTAGTACACAAACTAAGGTCTAGCTAAATCCACAACTCATGAAATGAAACTCACTCCCGTCAAGATAACATAACATATAGCATGCCAAATACCCAACTCATGGTTTTCAAATTTATAGAAACATCACATACCATTATACCAACCTACAAGGGAACTAAAAATATCATCACCCCAATGATTCACCACCCTATTAGTGGTTATCTTAGCAGGGGTCCCAAAACTCCAAAACCCATAGTAGCACCATGAAACCATACATTGGGTTTGACTATATACATGAAAATGGGTTCAAGGTACTAAGATCACCTAATTATTCGACCATTTTTTCAATGGTTTTTTATTATTCATCAAGACATATGGTTCAAAATTTAATAGGATTCACATTCATTTAATCTCAAGATTCTTACTTTTTTTAATTTTAGGATTCACATTTCATGGATAGATTAAATTGGATTATATTAATAAGATATAAAGGGGAATTATTTATAGGTTTCTTTCTAACACTTTAATTAACTAATACCACAATCTAAAAAACTATTTATATATTCCTTTTCATAAAGGGATCATCCAAGGAATTTTCCATATAAGATGTGACAATAGCTTTATATAAGAAAAATTAGAATATAAAACTGATGAAATATTAAATAACCAATAAATTATTACAATACAATGTTCATAAACTGAAGTAATATATAAACTAGTAATATATAATCATAGGATGTTATAAATCACACAAAACATGAAATCAACAATAGATTCCCATGTCGCTAGAAAGATTTATGTCATGTAAATCTATACATGATTGAAATGATGCATGAAGGAACCATCATAATATTTCCATATAAATCCAATAGATTAAATCCCATAATTTATAACATCACAAATCAAGAGTATCAATCAAGGTGAAGAACAAATTCCCCTGTAATAAGAAAAATCTAAAGAGAAACATGTCATATCCTTGAAAACATGGGGTTTTCCCCATGGGTGGGTTGTTCAAAACTAGAAACGATCTCATTATCAATCCTCTTCACTTTCATAATCACATAAATACAATTACAAAATATTAATTCAAAATAAAAACAACCCAGATACCACTTTGTAACACCCCTCCTTGGAAGCCACTGAATAGATGCCCTAAGTAGATGTGCCATTAGGCCTCAGGCACAACTCCCCCTATACCAGAGGCTACTAACTTGTGGGGAGAACCTATGATGTGACCATAGGGAGACTATTACCTTTTGTTAGAGTATATATAAAATTATAAGTAATGATAAACAAATAAAAAAGACTAGATAATCATTAATATAAATAGGGAATGTGAAAATAAATAAATAATTCCATCACATGCTATAACAGGTGGTATGTAAAATATGTATCGTAGATCGTACATGGGAGGATCCTATAAAAAAACAAAAGAACAATAGAAATTGAATCAAAAAATCACATATAACATGAATTGAGTCATTATCGATCCTGTCACACATAATACACCCTAGTATTCCAAGAAAAACATCATGTAACATGACCTTGCTGTAAACCTATAACTTAATACCACATAGTGATATCTACCGAGGTACCCAAATTCCATGTAATACTATGTTCGATGTGATTAAAACTTAATAGGCCACCACAAAAAACATCCCTAAAATAACCATTCTGAAATAGAATTCATTTAGAAGTTCTCAAAGAAAACCTTTTATTAGTTTTGAATAATTAATTAAGAATCAACACAACCACTGATTCCCCCAATTCATGATGACTCCCATGTTCAGTTATACTACTGTCTATCATTAAGTGCATAAACCTAATTGACCATACCTACTTAGGCTTGTTCCATGGGGTCTCTTAGTATGACATGTAGACCATGCCAACCATAAGTGACCCCATTTAATCTTGGTTTCATCTTGGAATTCATAGTATCCTGAAGTATCACATAGAATCTGAGTTATCATCCCAACATTTGCATGGAATTCGATCTATCATCCCGAAATTCCCCTAGTCATCATTAATCATATAGTAATAATGTTCTTATCCTGGAATTCCCATTGAATCCAAATGCTCTTCCTAAAATTCCAAATAAACAAGAATCATATGGTTTTAGGGACTCCTCATGGTCATCCCAAGTCATTATTAAGAACGCAGAATTCAAGTGCTCATCTCAGTATTTATGACAACCCTGCTCTTTATTACATTTTATTTCATGATTTATTACAGAATATTACAATTAATACAACCAAGATGATTAATATGTATAATGTTTTTGGGAATTAGGTACATTACATAAAAAATTTAAAATAGGTAATATGTCATCTTTTTGAAAAAACATCCTTAAAATTCCCGCAATTAATATTTCACAGGATAACCTAGGACATATATATGAAAGGGGTGAGATATAAAGAATAATTAGGGAATAAACATGTAATAACATGAATAATATTGTACATGTTACAAAATAGGAATATAAATGGGGCATAAAAGGATTGAAAATTGTAAACGAGAAAAAAAGAGTCATGATATAGAATGATAAAATAAAGGAGATGTGGGAAATGTGGAAACAATTTAAAGCACTATGTCGTAATCATAGGTCAGGGATAACTTCCAAGAAATAATGATGGTTAAATTCCCATAAAGGAATCAGGTTTAATCCGTATCTCAAAATGATGTATCATTCGAATAAAGATTACCCAATCCATTGGAGTGTTATATAATTCGAGGCTCACCCAGCCCCTTTTATTTCATTATCATGCTTAAGTGTGTTGCATAGATCATACAACATGGATTCATTCATCATAATATTTTAATAAAACATAAAGGAGTGTGAAATACATGCATGCAAGTACCCAAAAAAATAAGTAAATATGTATAAATTTGAACACCCTTGGTAATAAATGGGTTTGGTATTCACTACACATTTGTTTTGGCATGGAAAATCGTGGTGAAATTTCAGCAGCATAAAAGCACCACTTAAAAATTCATAAAAGGGGTGACGAGAGTGAAATGGTTATATACTAATTTTTAAATCAAATGGGAATTAGTGGGGATATGTAGAGGAATATACCAACATTAATTATTGGAAATATAAGTCCTATGATAATAAGGAAACCTGCATAAAGAAGAGAAGGCGAGGATCTCTTACTAAACATCAACATGGTAACGAGCGTACATAAAGGTACGTGGGAAGGAAAAATGAGAGTTAAAGGTGTATCTAATCATTTATAAATACAATGTTAAGTAACATGGATATGAAATAACATATCCCATAATTATTAGCTAGAAGAAAAAGGCATAAAATAAATAAGATACTTGAATTTTAAAAGAGGAGAGATATGTCCCTTACTTGAGTGTTTTTCTCCAAATGCTTGGGAGGAGCTTCTTGAGAGATTGGGGGTGGCTTGGAAGGACTCTAGAGAGGGTAGTGTATATTAAGGACATGTTACAAGTATTTTGAGTGAAATAAAATTGGATCTTGGGTGGGTTTATATAGGAAATAAGTGGGGATTTATTTATCATTTATCAGGATTAAGCTTTGGAGTCTATATAATAAAATAAAAAAACCAGAAATCTCCCCATGGTTTTGTCCATGGTTTCTAC
The DNA here is from genome assembly GCA_963277665.1 of Viscum album. Lineage (NCBI taxonomy): Eukaryota > Viridiplantae > Streptophyta > Magnoliopsida > Santalales > Viscaceae > Viscum > Viscum album. The sequence goes on from OY728139.1 coordinate 103,335,747, forward strand.
CAAATGGGTGTGTTTTTTGTTATTTTATATATTTAATGGCCTAAAATAATAAAACAATACCATTTCTTATGTGGAAGTGAGCATACTCTTAAAGAAATGATTTTGAAGCCTTAAAATATATTAATGGGTTTATAGGATTCATAATGTCTTTATAAAATCAATCAAATAAACATAAAATGACATTATTTTAATTGAAAAAAATATATTCGGTCGTAAATAAACTTTATTGTATTTATTTCATCACTTTTTGGTCATTATGACGTCATAATCGACATCATATATTTATATGGTATTTAATTGTTTATTTAAAAATTTGAATGTATTAGAAAATTATGATGATATCACCATTGGATAATTTCAAGATTTCGGTTACAAAAATAATATTAATTATCAAAATAATTTTCTAAATAGTTACATTTTTACTTTTAAAATAAGAATCAACATTTATTGAGAAATGTTAGTTTTTTATAATAATAGTTTTTGAACCCTTATAAAAATTACATTTCACTTCATAAAAATTATATTATCATTTATATTTGAAAAAATTATATAATAATAATAGTTGCATGAAAATAATATTTATTTCAAAAAAATACATTAGTTCATCAGAAAAATTCCTTAATTAATTTTTAATATTACCCAAATATACAATTCATGTTTTGTTGTATCAAAATTTAATTTTTATCAATCTGATTAATTAATCAGTTATAAAGTAAAAATAATAAGGAATAAATATATTAATAAATTTAATTAAAAATAAATATAAATATTTGTATTATCATTATCACATTTTTGCTAGTCTTTTCTATATTGTTTTTACCCCTAATTATATTATTTTCCTTTTACCGTGGTAAGTAATATTTACCACACTTACTATTTATATTTTTCAAAAAATAAGTTGACAATATTAAATAATATTAATTATGATGATTCAAAATATGGAATCCCGCTTTTAAAACTAAATTCATAGGGATTATTTAATGTAATTTAATTTAAAACATACAACCATGATGCAAATCGGTTTTCTGATTAATACATTTTTATGAAAAATATTATTTTACATTAAATATATAATAATCCATCTTTAGAGTATGAATTTCAATTAATAAAAATATATATATAATATCAAAATTTATTTTATATAGTTTCTCAATGGTCTTTATTTTAATTAATTATAATAGAAAAAATTATGAATTTTAAAACATTTTTCTGAAAAATGCGTTTCTAATCATAAAAAAAACTTATACAAAATTACAGTATAAAAATGATTTAAATTTTACCAATTGAATTAAAAATAAATAAATAAAACCCATGTTAACTATATATATTATTAAAATAATATTTGTACTTTTATATTACCTAATTTATCAAAAGAATCGTCAATTTCACAAAAAATGGTGTTTTTTACTATTCATAGAGAAATATATATTTTGAAAAAATCTAAAAAAATTCACCATATGTTAATATTGATATGATGATATAAAAAATGGAGATCATTTTATAGATTATTTAAATTTTGAATAAATTATATATAATTTTTTTATAAAAACAAACAAAAAACATATTTGAAGAAACATATTTTAAAGAAAAAAAATTCATTACAAAAGATGATAGATTATATACTAATCATTTAATAATATATTTAGAATATATATATATATATCATAGATTTTTTAATCCTATTCATATACAAAAATTTAATGAAATGGTTAAAATGTTCACTTTTAAATAATCATTGTTTGTTTAGGTTCAATGTTGCATATCACATATGCTATCAATCATAGTTTTCACTTTTAAAAACCTAGGGTGATAAGTTTATAGACACTTTAATAAATTTCATTTACATAATTTATACATGAACTTTGTAAGTAATGTTTTGAAACATTAAAAACATATTTTCTGAAAACTCACATCATAACAAGGGTTAATAAAACATCTTCTTTAAAAGAGAGAAAGGGAAGTATGAAAGTCATTACATAACTAGGATTCGGAATTTAAGAACATTAGTGGGAAGTGAAAACATAGACATGGAAGATAAAACTAACAAAAAATAACTAATAAAATTTTATAGAGATCATAGTTACGATTAATTCAATAATAACAAAAAAATAAAACCATGATGGGTGATAAGACCATCAATTTATTGGAAATTATCATAAAGAGATAATTTATAATTGATGCTTATTCCTTAACATGTGAATTTTTAGGGTTTAATCTATGTTATAAATGATCTATTTTAAAATATTAACTCTTATGGTAATATTTTCCGTTAATAATAGAGCATAATGATCTTGGGAATTTACAGAATAATATCCCATATGAATTCACAACTAGGTGTGAAACAAGACCCATTTTCATGCCCAAGTTCTTGGTCGAGTCTAACTTAATAAAATGTTTTTTGGTATTACCCCTACCTACATCTATTACAGATCCACATTCAGTTGTAGTATATACAAAGGAATGTTTTTAATTTATAAACCACTATTTATATACATTTGAAAAATTTAGGGATGTTTTCTTATACATATTTTTATCCCTAAGTATTTATCTAGAGTTTTCTAATCCTAATCCCAAAAATAACAAAACATTTCCTTTGATACCAACTATTACAACCATTCTCCTTATCATAATTTATTTCATGATTTATTTCACAATATTATACTTAATACAACATGAAATATCTATACCTCTAGTTTCTTTTGGAAATAATTACATTACAAAACAATTTAAAATTAGAAATAAATCATCTTACTGAAATCTTCCTTAACATGCTCACACTTAAAACTAGACGGGATAACCTGGGGAGAAACATAATAAAGGGTTGTGCTATAAAGAAAAAAATAATAAACATGGAATAAAATGAATAAGATAATACCTTTTAGACAATAGGAATATCAATGGGGCATAAAAGGAATGAGAATCATAAACATGAACAAAATGAAGCTTCATATAACATGATAACATAAAGTAAACTTGAGAAATGTGGTAACAACTAAAACACTACATCATAAACATAGTTCAAGGATAGGTGTAAATGAAATCACGATGTAAAAATTCCCATAAAGTAATCAGGTTTACCTTCTATCCCATCATGATGTCTCATTAGACTAAAAATTACCCAACGCACTGGAGCGCTATATAATTCCAGGCACACCCTCCATTTCATTCCATTCTCATGGTTATGTGTGCTACATAGATCATACAACATGGATTCGTTCATCATCATATTTTATTTCATGATCAAGGAGGGTGGAATACATAAATGTAATTACAAATCCAAAAATTTATAAGTCTATAAAGTTGAACACTATTGATAAGAAATTTTTATTTTATTCGCTACACAATTCTTTTGGCATAGAAAATCGTGGTGAAATTTCAGCAGCATAATGACATCATTTACAAATTCATAAAATTGGTTGATGTGAGAGAAATATGTATCTAATCATTTAAAATAAGATTAGAAGCAATAGGTATATATAAATAAATATCCCAACATAAGGAATTGGAAATAGATTTTCATAATATGATAATAAAAGTTGAATAAATAAGAGAAGGTGAGCATCCCTTACTAAATTTCAGCATGGTAACGAGTGTACATAAAGGTTCATGGGAGGGAATAACGAGAGTAAAAGGAGTGTGTCATCAATTATAAACCATATTTTCAGTAAGCGTTATATGTGATAATATATACCAACATTAGTAATTGAAAAAATGCATAAAATGAAGAAGACAGTTGAATTGAAAAAAGGAGGGAGAGGTCCTTTACATGAGTGTCTCACTCAAAATTCTTGGGAGGATCTTCTTAAGAGCTTGGGGATGCCATGGAAGTACCCTAGATAGGTGTGTGAAAATTATATATGTGATACAAGAATTTTTATTGATGATAAATGAGATATTGGGTGGGTTTATATAGGAAATTAGTAGGGAATTCTTCACCATTTCTCAAACATTGGTTTTTGACCCTATATAATAAAATAACCATACCAAAAACCTTACCAGGGTTTATACCCATGTTTTTTAAAAAACTTGAGAAATTTAAATTATTTTATAAGTTCAAGGGAATAAATTAATAATATATTAACCTTTCTTATGTGTAAGTGATTCAAACTTGTAAATAAATAATATAAAAACCTGTAAATATATTAATGGTTTTGGAGGATTCATAATGGATTTAAAAAACTAATAAAAAAAATTATTTTAATTTGAAAACATATCTTTGTTCATAGATTCTATATATAGTATTTGTTACATCACTTTTGTGTCATTATGAAGTTGTAATACACACTACGTATTTATATGGTATTTAATTTTTATAAAGTCATTGAAGTGGGGGTTTCATATGTGGCATTGTGAACTCTGTGCTTCAATCCGTAGTGGTCGAGCTTTGATCATGGAGTCGAAAATGTATTCGCGCGGTAGATCTCTATTTTCTTTCATTGCAGAAAGGGTTAGTGATTTTTTCAGATGCTTAATGTTACTTTATCCGCTCTAAGGACTCTAGCGTACGGTGGTACTAGGTTCGGTGACCCTGGCGGGGGACCGGTTACTTGGACTCTGTGACGGAGTTGATTATATGCTCGTGACTTGTGAGGTGGAAGGGCATCAGGACAATGCGATGTCCTCTTTTCTAGATCTGGTTTTAATCTTGTGTCATAATGGATGAAGGGATAAGCAGAAGCAACACATCGGCTTCACCAAGCCTATTGTTGCATCGTCGGAGGACAGAGGCAGCGAATGAGATGGACTTGGGTGGTTACAGGGAGCATTTCCCATGACGCAGTTCATAATGGAATCATCCCTTTTGATATGCTTCAGATCTGTTCTTAGAATAGATCTGGTAGGAAAGGGTTCTTGCCGAGGAAGTTTCGGGATCCAGGGGTCATGGACTGTGGCGTGTGTGTCGGATGGTGATGGAGGTGAGTGGATCTCAGGTTCTGGCCTAGGGTTGGGTCTATTTGGTCCCATGATGGATCTTGGGTTGGGTAATGGACGTTTTTACCATTAGGCCTTCGGGCTACTGTTTTTTTGGTCTTCTGACAGCATGAGACTCCATGCCATGTGGTTGATATTTGTTTTTTGGCTTTATGCCATGTAATGGGATCCCTCCCAATTTCAAAGGGGATTTTCTTTTTTCCTTTTTAATAAATTGGGATCTTCCCTAAACTTTCTGTTAATTTTTACAAAAAAAATCATCCATCTCAGAAAATTATGAAAAATAACCATTGGATTATTTCAATGTTTGAATTCCAAAAATAAAATTCATTTTATCAAAATAATTATCTAAATATGTTCATTTTAACATTTAAAATAATAATCAATATTTATTGAGAAATTCTAGGTTTTTTTTGATAATAACAATTTTTGATCCCTTATAGAAATAGAATTTCACTTCATAAATATTATATGTTCATTTATATAAGATAAAAATTATTTAATAAAAATTATTTATTAAAATATTATTTATTTGAAAAAATACCATAATTAATCGACATAAATTTCTTAATTTAATTGGAATATTACCAAAAAATACAATTTGTGGTTTTTTGTATCAAAATATATTTTGTATCACACTAATTACATAATAATTTATAAAGTAAAAACAATAAGGAATAAATATAATAATAATTTTATTGAAATGGATGTATAAATATTCATACTATTAGTGTTACATTATTTCTAAAATTTTGATATATTATTTTTACCTCAAATTATCCTATTTTCCTTTTACAGTGGTGATTAATATTTATAATAGTTATTATTCATATTGATCAAAAATTTAGTTTAACATATTACCTAATATTAATTATGGTGAATCAAAATATTGAATAAATTTTTTAAAAAATCAATTCATATGGATTAATGAATTTAATTTAATATAAAACCCACAATGATGATGAAATACAGTTTTCCCAAAAATACATTTTTTTAAGGGAATGATTATTTTACATTAAATATATAACTAGTAATATTCATTGTATGAATTTAAATTAATAATTCTATATATAATCTAAAAATTTTATTTATATCATTTTACAATTGGGTTTTTTAAAATTAATCATAATGAATAAACAATATTCATCTTAATATAGTTTTCAAAAAAATTTGTTTTTAATCTTAGAAATAAAATTATACTAAAATATGGTATAAAAATGTTTTAAATTTAATTAATTTAATTAAAATAATTAAAAAAAACCTATTTTACATTTAAATCATATTAAAAAATATTGGGACTTTTATATTACTTAATTTATAAAAATAAGTGATGAATTTTCTTAAAAACAGTATTTTTCACTTTTCACAATAAAAAATAAATATTTTCATAAAATAAAAACAAATCACCATATATTAATATTTATACAATGATATTATAAATGGATCTAATTTTATACATTTTTTAAATGTTCTAGAATAAAATTAAAAAAGTTATTCATAAAAAAGAAACAAAAACCATTTTCGAAGAAAATATATTTTGAAGAAAAAACGTCATTACAAAAAGTTGATTGATTGTTTAATAAGAATTTATAAATATATTTATAATATATATATATAAAAAATTATTAAATCCTTCTCATATACATAGATTTAATGAAAAGGATAAAATGGTCATATTTGAATAATAATTTTTTGTTTAGGTTTAGTGTTTTACGTCACGTATGTTACCAAACATAGATTTCTATTTTGAAAACTCCGGACATTATAGTATTCCAATATTTCATGTGTCATATGGAATTTGCGCACTCATTCCAGGGTTTCCATGTATCATGTATCATATTAAAAATAAGGAGCTCATCTCATCATTCTTCATCTTTACACATTCTAGTTTCAGATTAAAAATTTCTCCTTATAACGTGAATTATTATTTCACTTAATAAAGCCTCAAAAAGAATAATATATCATCACTAATTAGTTCAAAAAATCAAGTAAGAATTAATGGGGGTGGAACATTTGAATTTAAGGGGATTTCCCCACACAAAATTCACCCATGAGGCCACCGACTGACTTGTGGCCCCATAAAAAACCTGGGGTTCTATATTTCTCCATCAGTTATTTGTTTCACTAGTATATGATAACCAGTAAGACTATAATGGAAAGACAATTATACTTTAACATTATTATATAACCTCAACTTCATGCCCAAAACACTATGTCCTCTCCCATGACTCATATAACCATAATTTTATCTTTATATCAAGTGTAATTACAGACTTTTAAGGCGTTCCAACCTTTAAATTTCCATTCCAAAGCCCAGTTCAATAACCAACCTCTACATCAAACCAAAGACTCAAAATTTCGCAAAACATCACAGATCTTCTATACACTTTGTCTTTATAGATGATAGGGTGTTTATGTCTTATGATACACTCAATAATTCCACATTGAGGCCTCCAAGAACATATTGAAAAAGTAGGTCCCCTTATAATTAATGATGTCTCTTGTCCCTCCAAACCTAGAAAACTTGTTATTCCTGAAAAAAAACACACAACTATTGGCATCTTTATCTTCAATCTATTTAGAAACATAATCAACTGTAGGAAAATTATAAAATTTTCCAAAATAAATAGGAAAAGTTCATGTAAAATATATTCCCAAAACATAAAAAATTTCACAAAAACTAATTATATTTTGGGGAATTTCTTATCTTTTTTGAAATGTTTCCTACAAAAAGAAAAATTTCACACCTTTTGGGAAATTTTTGAGCATATTTGTATAAGGTGGGATATTAAATTTTGGATTCTTAAACGTTTCATTCTATCCTTTTAGGTCCAAAGTGTCTTTTAAAAGACATTTTCTATAAACAATTCAATAAAAAGATTGTATTTCACTCTCATGAAAGAATTTTCTTATCACTTGGTCCTTCTGAATTTTCAAACGTTATAGATCATACCAAATGTAAAATTTTAATTTTTTGAGGCACTGATATTTTTTGTATTTAAATTAGATTTGACATGAGATGTTACCAAAAAAGATATTATGTCAGTATACAAGGGCCCTTATCCTTCGATCAATCAAAATTTATCCCTTGTAATTTGACCATTTAATGGTTCTTGGTCTGGAATTTCCATTTCAGCTATGTTGGGTAGACTACTTATGAGATCAATGACTTTGGACTCAGTTTCTTTATTATCCTTAATCTCTAGGAAGAAATATTAAAAATAAAACAACCATACAATGAGCCAAAATTTGGATTCAACTTTCTTCATCAAATATATTAGTGATCTATGGTTTGAAAATACAATGAATTTCATTATAGGAAAACAAGATAAGAATTTATCTAAACAAAAAATGACAGTAAGGAAATATTTTTCAGTGGTTATATACTTTTTTTAGGAATAATCTAAAATTCTAGAGTAATTAGAAATGACTTTTATTCTACAATCAATTCTTGAGGAAAGAACTGATCCCACAGTTTTGTTAGAAGCACATCAAATTATCTCAAAGGTGTTATCCTAGTTGGTTGGTTTCATCACTAATTGGTTTATTATTCTATGCTTAAATTAGAAAAAAATATTCCTTAAACTCATAATTAAAATCAAATTCAATATCCTTCAAAATTAATCAAGATAGTGGAAGAGAAGTCATACTGAAGTCAATGACAAACCTCTTATAAAATCATGCACGTCCAAGGAAGGATCTAACATGTTTTACCTAAGTTGGGCAAGGAAAATAATTTATCACTTAAATTATTAATTTATCCAACTCAATTCATTTTTTGAAATGAAATGCCCCATGTCAAATTTTTTTTTCAATATTAAATGAATGCTATCAAAATTTAGAACCACTTTCTTTTAAAATCATGTTTTAATTTTTTAGAAAACGATCAAGTGAATTCCAATGGACTATAAAATCATCAAAATATACCTGAATTAAATCTTTAATATTGCATTAAAATATACTTACTATGCATTTTGAAATATACCTAGGGAGTTTCGTATCCTAAAGGAAGCCTCTTATAAGAAAAGTCTCCAAAGGGGCATGAAAATGTTGTCTTCTCTTAGTCCTCTAGGGAAATAGGTACCTGAAAATATCCATAAAAAATATAAATAATAGTAGTTAATTTTTCCTATTAGTATCTCCAAAATTTTCTCCATAAAAGGGATATGGAATTTATTCTTCCTAGTGATCAGATTCAACTTTTTATAATATAAATACACTCTCCACTTGTTTTTAATTCTTATGATGACTAACTCCTTTTTTTTTTCATTCTGCCTATGGGTCAATGCTATATTTTTTTTGGAAGAATGTGAATGGGCATGAGGAGCAAGTATTTAAGATGGCACCTTACTCTCCTGGAATATCTCAATCTCTTATATTCTCCATTTCCTAGGGTTTTCAGCATTATTCTTCTTCAGTGATGTGTCTCCTACTTCCCTTGGGATCCAACTCCCAGTCATAGTGTTTTGATTCTTCACCATATTTTCTATTACCCCCCCTAATCAAAACCATGTAAAAATATTTGTTTTCTCATTCTACCCAAATTTCCCAGACAACCCCCATTTTTGATCCTATTTAGAGATGTTCATGGTTGTTTGGAATGTAATGGAGGTTGCAGTTTGTGTTTATTTCCTTGTTTGGGGTGTCAATTCGCAACAAGAGGGGTTTTTGTTCAATCATTCTCATCTCTTTTGGTGTATCATAACATTCTACCTCCCATATTAGTATGGATAGATGGTTTTGGTGATGGATTTGGTTTGAGATGAGGTGGTTTTTGGATACTTCGAATTGTTTTTTGTCTATTCATTAGGATTTTTTATTCTTTGGTTTTGTTCTATCTGGTGTTGCCTTATTGTTGATGACCAATTTAGGCTGAAACATCTCTCTGACTATATGATCTACTGTATTGGAACCCATTTTTTTCTTGCTTTCATGGTTTTTATGGGGGGGTTTTGGGATGTGTTGGTTGATCATTTGTGGGGGTTTAAGGATTCATGGCCTTTTTTTTGTTTCATATACCAAATTACTATTTTCCATTAAGAGTTATTATTTGAGGTTATATTGTTTTATTGATTTATGAAATTATGGGAGTTCCATTTTAATGTGATATGGTATGGAAGTGGTCTATATTTTGTCTATGATAGTTCGAAGATGAATCTATATGAAGGGGATAATGGTTCTTACTGGGTCATGGACTTCCGTTGTGGTCATGTATGATCTTTATCTACTATAAAACCAAGTCCATTACTCCCTCCCAGGACTGTCAAGTGTGATGGTTTACAAAGAGTTCATGAGATGTTTTTTTGGGATTTGTGGGGTGTTCTAGGAGGCATGACCAGTGTTGAAAAGAGATGGCTTGGATCTTGTCTAGAAAATAATGGATGTTTGGTTTTTTGGGAGATATAGGGACGATGATGGTGGTGTGATTGTTTTAGAAATTTTTGTAATAGATGGCATAGTTTTGTTCGGGATATGTCATGATGGATTATTTTCTTTGCTCAGGGCTCTAAATAAAGGTTTTGAGGATTTATTCCTATGGAATAATGGTCGGTGGGTTATCACCAGAGAAGTGGAAGTGATGAACATTATTGAGTGTTAGGGCATGATTTTCAGGATCTGGTGGCCCATGGTAGTTTGGTGTTAGTGGTATCAATGTGTTTTGATTACATATTTGAGTTTTTAATTTGAATTTTTAAATCTCAATGTTGTGGGATTTGAATTTTTAAATGAATGGTTACCACTAATACTTAATGTTTATTTTAAAAAATAAAGAAAAACATATTTGGAAGAGTGAATGGGCCTATCCCACTATGATTTTGAAATGGGAAAGATGATTTCATATTCTGATAGTCTCTCTATCTCATTTTGACTAACTTTGTCACACTGTGACTCAACCAACATTTGGGTGGCCTAAAAGGTTTTTAATTCTCCAAAAGTAGAATTTTATTTTATCTAATTTCAGATTTTATTCTAGGGTTATATCCTAATCACCAAACTATTTCATGAAAATTTTATTTCGAAATTTAAAGCAATTTCTGTTCTAGGTTAGGGGAAGGTTGTTATCAACGATGAATGGTATATTTACCCCTTCCAACAAGAATACATACCTGAGATCTGTGGGAAAATTTTTGATTCTAGATTTTTTGGTAGTAATAAAGATGAAATTTTTTTTGAGTTTCTAACAACCATAAATTGAATTTATTATAAAAAAGATAACCAATAAGATATCTTATCAATAGGTGGAATGTTGGTGCTTTATGGAATTGAATTTATTACTAGTAAGTGGGTTTTTATTGAAATTAATTTTTATAAGGTGTCCTAGTTTTCTCTTATGGAATTCTAAATCCATAATAGACATTGGTATGGGTCATATATCCTTGATTTTATTACTAAAATTTTCTTTTTTGAAAGTTTAACATCCCCAACATCATTCTATCATAAGTATCCCAAATGTGTCACAACATAACATCATGTGTGTATTACCATATTCTAGAAGTTTCTTACTAACAATGAGGGTCCGGGATGATATTATATAGAGACTATACACTTTAGTTTGAGAATAAATAACATTTTAAATCCAAAAAATATCATCCATAAAATACAATCGTAGACATGCATCATGATAATTGATGAATAATCCAAAAAATATAACCATGCCAAAATAAAAAATGTCATAATGTATATATAACAAATCCCAAACAAGTTGCAAGATAATGACCGATACTAGAATAATTGTTCCACTCCTAAAATACCAGATAACCCGTATATCATCAATGACTTAATGATATTCTATACGGAAACCATGAAGTCTTCTGAGGTACCAATGGTGACTTGAGAATGGTGTGAGTATAACTTAGTTGACCACCAACAATAATGTTTAAATAATATCCAGTCCGAGTAAAAATTTAAACTGATGTTTAACTAAAGAAATAAATTATGACAAAAAATCATGTAATAATTCAATCATTGAACCTTGGGTCTAGGGTATCCCTTAGGTCAACCGTACCTATATTTTTAGAGCCACTTGTCTCTATCCATAGTATAATAATCATGTATATAAATATTTGTGAACATAAGATTAAAGGAAGTAAGTCCAAGGTCCCCCAACTATCTATAATAATGGGTACACCCGATCAAAGGAAATATGTCCAAGGTCACCCAAAAACATATAATAATTAGCACACTAGAATCAAGGAAAAACATCTAATTTCACAAAATTATATATAATAATGGGAACACCAAATCTATGGAAATACGTCCATGGTCCCTGAACTGCATACAATAATTGGAACATTGGATCCAATGAAAAACATCTAAGGACCCCCAATAGTACATAATAACGTGAATATAAAATCCAAAGAAACATGTCTAAGGTCACTGAACTGTATACAATAATAATAGAAATAGTCACATAATCAATTTCATAATCATGAGTTTATCAATCATTACCTAATTATACATTGACCAAGAATTAAAAAATTATAATATTTAATTATAGTTCATCAATAAATATTTTCAATTAATTTAATTTAATTTAGGATACATCATATACATCCTTGGAAACTTATTTTTCATGATTTATGGACATGGAACACCGTGAGTTTCGACTTTACTTCCCTTTAAATTTTAACAGGTTGGTACACCTTACATGGTGGCTTAAGTCATGGAATTTACATTCCAATGGACAACTTTATGACCATGAAAAGATATAACACATTCAATTTATGTTTATAATTAAATTATTTAATTAGAAATTCTAAGACCTCATTATTCCTGGTCATCAAAATATCTTATACACCTGAAAAGAATCAATTTTTCAGGAGATAGCTTGAGGGAACCTACCTTAAGCGCAACAAGCCTTAATTACCAACAATCCCCAATCGAATCAATATTAACACACTGGTTCTAAGAAATAATCTCTAAATTCACCAGATCAGGGTTTTGGAGTATGGAATGATAAGAAACATGGACTTAAGGCATATAGGAGGTTGGAATAACCTATTTGAAGTAATAGAAACAAACAACACATCAACTGACCAAGAATTGATAAAAAGGAGTTTAAAATCACACAAGTGATCCCCTATGTCCATACAAGTAAAGTGAGGGTTGAGGCCCTGGAAAGAGAAACAAAAAAGGGGTTCATGGGGAATTACAACACTTCCCCCACATTAAATCCAATATAGAGGCCTATCGGCTAGCCGTTGGGATCTCACCACCGATCCGGTGGCCCACCAGCTAACCAATGATCCCATCAGCAATGTATGGCTTATATTTCTTCAACTAGATGACTATAGGGGCTTCACCAACTAGCTAGGGGGCCCTCTAGCTGAATTCCACCCATAGGCTTGGGTATTTTCTAAAATTTTGTAAATCTGACTATCAAATCACTCCAAAATCCATTCCTATTCTCACAATAATACAAATATATTGATATTATAAGTGGTCTTGAAAATTTTAAATAGAAACACAACTCAAATAAGGGTCGATATGTTATAATATCTCTACCATAAAATAACTCATACCCAAGCTACCCTCATAAGAATAACTGAGAATCATCAATAAATAACTTAGGATACTAGGATAGCATATCACACTCTTGTTCCCACATCTCCTCTTGGATATGTATGTGATTCTATAACCCCCATACTAGAGGAATCATATTCCAAAAAAATTATTTTTCTCTGATCCACTATATGAACTAGATGTTCCTCAAAATATTCATCATTCTCAAGCTATATATCACTATGTTGATCACATGTGAAGTATCAAAATGATTCCATTAAAGTTTTAAAACTAGAAAAAAAATTCATGGAACATAAAAATTTTGGAAGATCTAATTTATTTTCCATAACACTAATCCTATAAAAAAACTCAAATGACCTAACAGAACTATGTTATAACTTTACTTATGCCCGATCATATAAATGTCCCTACCTCGATGATAGTCAAAAAATACTCATTCTTCAATCTCATAATCCTGAGGTCTCCATTGATGATCAATATAAAAATTATTTATACTATGGGTGGATTTCAAAAACATCTTCTTCAAATAAAAAATCTCATATGTCTCTTGCATGATTAATTTTCTAAAAATAACAAACTTAACAGCTTCCAACAAATATAAAGGTGAATGATATGTCCTAAAATATAATACCTCAAACAATTCCATCTGATTTTAATACTAGTAGTTGTTATTGTATGTGAACTCCAATAAATCCAAGTGTTCCTCCTATGAACCACTGAATTCTAAGATGAATACTCTTATAATTTCATCCAAAATTATTTTATCATGATTAGAATATCCATTAATATATGTATGATAAGTAGTAATCATGTGTACTTGTGTACCGAGTAACTTATTTAATCCTTTATAGAAGTGAAATGTAAAATGGGAATTCTGATATAAAAAGATACTCCAGAGTACTCTGTGTAGATGCAATATCACCTAAAAATTGATCTTTCTCAACACATCCATAGTTAAGGTCTTCTATATCAAAATGAAATGGGTTACTTTAGTAAAATAATCAATAATATTCCATAAACACCATTTTCTGGTTTTTCCTTGGTAAAGAAGTCATAATTTCCATAGTAACTTCATTCTATTTATACTCAGCTATAGTCAATGGATGAAAATAATTATTTGGCCTCTAGTTCTCATCCTTCACCTACTAACAGGTAGATAACCATGTTATAAAACTAGTTATCTCTATTTTCATCCATTTCCACCAGTACTACCTACAATGTCATAATACATTTTGGTCCAAACTAGGTGTACCAACCAATTCTAAGAAAAAAATTCCCTCATAAATTATTAAATTATACCTTTTGGAACTAATAAAAAATAATGGACATGAAGAATATAAACATCATCAATGGTTTAGTCTGGATGAGGCAACCCGAGTAGGACACGCCTAAATATTACATTATTGTTTATGAATATTCAATACAAGAAACAAATATACATTCTCAATGACTGTAAATATTTAGTTTCTTTATATAATATATAAATAAACATATTATTTCATAAAGGAGGTTCAATATTCCATAAAAATTTATTCTATCATAGTAGTCTTCATAGACATTCCCAACTTAAAACCTTTCTTCATATCCTAGGGAAACTAGAAACATAATAACAGGTGAGATCAGATACCTAGTAGGAGTAACCATAACAGATATTGATCAATGATAATAAGTGAGAATAAGGGTATAAAAACATGTTTTTAACATAATATAGTCAGAGAAAATAAATTAAATACAATTAATCACAATTCGTGACATAAGTATTTTTCATAACAAATTACCAAATACATAAGAGTACAAAATCATCAATAATCAATCATAATCCATGAAATCTTATCATAGAAATAGGAATGTGGAAAAACATAATATAATAAAATTTTGGATATATATATGTAGTAAAATGTTAAATTATTAAGTTATGGATAGAAAATAAAGTCCTCACATAAACTTATGTACAAGAAACCAGGTCCACGCATAATATTGTGAATAGGAAATCTGGTTCAGAAATAACATTATCATCTCAAGAGTTTTCCAACATTACCCAATTCATTGAAGGTATATAACATGCCCATATATCATATAAAATCAAAACATTAATGTTCCCAAATAACATAAGAACATAAATTATTTTGTTATTGTATAATCCTTGGAAAATAAATGTGTTTCAGAAAACTTTTATCCAAACTTAGTTAACATGTAGGAATGTAATAGATTTCATATAATCATCAATAAAATATCATCATAAATAACCATATATATAAAATAAGTGGATAGGGTCATTGGATCTTATACCAAGTCAAGAATAAGTAATACCAAAGGATTCAATCATATATAAAATATTACTTTACAAGATCACTAGAATTTTTATTAAATAAAATACAATTTTTATTTTGAAATTAGTTTTTTAAAATCTAATAAATTCCAAAATATTAAGGAAACATATTAGATTAAACTAACCATTTATTTTTTTATAGTAATACTCAAAGTAATGAATTTTCATAGCGATGGGAAAACATGTTCATGCGGTAAATTTTAAAACAAAAATTCCTTTCACAATTTCTATTAGAAGACATAAATAAATAGTTCATAAAACCATTTTAAAAATTCATTTTAAAAAATTTAAATGGAAATTAAAACATTTTATTAAAATTTAATTAAATAATAATTGGATCATTAAAAAAATATTCAGGAAAACATTTAAAAAACATGGATATGGAAGAAAAATGTCATCGATTAAAGTTGAAAAATGACTTTTTTTATTAAAAACATTTTGTAAATTTTTTATGTAATATAGAGATTATAATGAATGTAAAACATATAAAACCTATAAATAAACATACTATAATGAAATATATTGAGTTTAAAGGATAATATTCATATAATTTCCCTCAATGTAAATCTATCAAAAATAATCTTGAAAAAAATGACAACATAACATAAACACCTTACCTCAGGTCTTATTTTTCTTTATATACATCAAAAAATATTGTATAAAAATGTTTATTTATTATAAA
Source organism: Viscum album (assembly GCA_963277665.1). Taxonomy (NCBI): domain Eukaryota; kingdom Viridiplantae; phylum Streptophyta; class Magnoliopsida; order Santalales; family Viscaceae; genus Viscum; species Viscum album. The sequence goes on from OY728139.1 coordinate 103,352,213, forward strand.
TTTATTAAATAAACATATTTATACATAACATACTATTTATAATTACTTTATAATTTTAATTTTCCTTTTATTAATAATTTCATCATTAAAACGAGCATTAAAGTGAAAATTGGTGTGTTTTCCAAACATGTTTTGCTTTGATGCTTCAAGTTACTACACCATGATCATGGGTCATAATCATTAGAATATTAAACATTAAATAATTATCATATTTATTAGTTATATAAACTTTTATATCAATTCATATGAAGTAGTGATGAAAAATAAATTACATCACATCATGGAGATGACAGTCCGTACATACGTACAGGTGACATTTTCAATTTTTGATGGATGGAATGAAAGAAAAGTAAATATTAATTCAAATTTATAGAATAATTATGATATCATAAATATCATATATATTCATTAAATCAATATTTATTACAAGTCATGTAAAATTTAAATGAAAAACGAATCACATAGCTTCGTGGAGGTGGTAGTCCACGCAAGCACAAGAGACGTTATCATTTTACATTGGATAAGAAGGAGAGAAGGTAAATAAGATCAAATAATAAAATAATAATATTTATGATATATATAATATATAAACATTAAATATATCATAATAACAAACCATGAAAGATGGCTATGGAAAATGAATCATATCACTATGTGGATACAGTTGTCCATGAGTATGAATAAGAGATACTTTAATTATCCATTTTATATAAAAGAGGTTGGTAATACTTGAACATAATAATAAAAATATATCATTATATTTATGATATTAGATTAATTATTTTATTATGTATAAAATAGATGTAGAAAAATTAGAAGAAGAAATATAATTTGAATGATTCAGGTAAGATGGTTACCTCTCCTTTGAGAGAACTCATTTGGAATAAACCTTAATCCTCACAAAGATGATATTAGGGTTAGACAATGAGAACATGAATTAATATATGGAATATATTATGTGTTTTGGTAACATATTGGGTGATATATATGGCTCAAATATATTGACTAAGGGTGGAGAAGATGCACCCTTTTATATGTGAGTGGTGTAAAACACTAGGAATTACTTAAAATAGTTAAATAATATAAGGTCACTTTATTGTGAATGTGGAACAAATGAAATTTTTTTGTATGTAATATAGTATAATTTATACCTATATTCAATAAATAGGATTTATATATGTTTAATTATAACATTAACATTTATCTCTTAGTTAAACCCCCAAGTAAATTTGTTTTAACCCTATCTATAGAAAATGTTTTTAGTGTATATACAAATAATTATGACCAAAAACTATGTTTACCCAACTATATTATATTAATTATTCTAATTTAAAAGAATATTTAATCCATTTAAAAGATTCATTTTCTATATTTTTCTAAAACTCCTTTAAAATCATGTGTGAAAAAACCCAACAAAACCATTTTTAGTAAAATGCTTTTTGAAGCATAAAAATGAATTTATTCATAATAATTATATATTATAAACCATTAGATGAATGTTAATTTTTTTTACTGAAAATATAAACTAAAAATATCATTAAAATAATTCATTAATATTTATTTATTTTATTTTCTTAATATAGAAACACATAGTATACCTAAAATTGATTTTTTCAGAAAACATGTCTATCATACTTTTATATTCATTTATAAATAATTAATAAGCAATGAATTAATTTTATAAATATTTTAGAAACACCTTTTCATAATTTAGTTGTATTATTCACACCGTCTAATTCAATGGGTAGGAGATAACTATTACATTTAATACTATTAAATCAATTTTATATCACGATTCGGTTAAACCTAATGTTGCTTGTAAAGAATGATATTTGAGAAATTAAATTTATTTAAATATAAATGTGTCATAAAATTATAGGGAGAAACATTATACCCCATTATAATAACATATCTCTTTAAATTAAATCACCCCAATTTAAAAAAATGAGGATACTTCTGCCTCATCACATCCTCAGGTTCCCACATAGCTTCCCCAAATTTATGGATTCAATACAAAACATTCAACAGATGAGTGGTATTGTTTCAAAAAACTTCATCTATTTGATCAAAAGTCTCCACTGGTTTTCACTTATAAGATATATCATGATTCAATGGTACAAAATATGAGTGTAGTATATGTGAATGATCAGGTGTTTTCTTTATCAGGAGAGATGCATGAACATATCATGAACTTGAGAGAGATTCAGTGGAAGTTCCAAGAGATAAGAAACCATCCCTATATAATCAAGAATTTATAAGGGACCAATATTTATATGGATCCTATTTACCATATTTCAAAATTTCACAACTTTCTTCCAATGAGATATTAGTAGGAATACTTTATCACTAACATCAAACTCTAAATCTCACTAAAGATTGTCAGCATAACTTATTTGTTGACTCTATGTTTCCCTAGGTGATGTAGAAAGGCTATAAAATTATATTTGATTTCCTTATATACCTTTGGTATAAATAGTTTTCATTCTATAAATTTATCCTATGAAATTGGATTTCCACACATCCTACTATAGAGGTATTTACAAGGGGCCATATGAATTATTGTGTGAAATCTATTATTGTAAGAAAACTTTACTAGATAAAGGTGTTGACCCTAAGTGGATTTTTGATATATAAAAAATTATCTCCAAATAACCTCCAGGGTTTTAATGGTCCTCTTATATTATCCATCTATCTAAGGATGATATGTTGCGATAAAGTTCAACTATGTATTCTGTTCTTGTTTAATACTTATCATGAACTTAAAGGTAAGCCACCGATCCTGATTAGATACAATATAATGTGGTGCATCATGTAACCTTACCACTTTCTTAATGTATATCTTATAAAACTGATCAATAGAGAAATATTACCAGATTATAATGAAATTTTCTAACTCCATAATGTAATCTATAAAACCAAAATAGAATTATGACCTTTAGATGCTTTTGGGAGTTCAATGATGAAATTCATAATGGTGTTACTCTATTTCCATACTAGAATGGTGTAGATGCCGAAAAGTTCCCAAGTGCTGAAGAAGGTTTAAAAATGAAAAAGCAAAGTCATATTCGGACCCGGGGACCTTGTCCGGGGGGGGGGGGGGGCAGAGGGGCCGCGAAAAATAAATTCCAAGGTGAAAGAAAAAAATGTGGCCTACGCAGAAGGTTCTTAGTTTCGCGAAGAGGCCTTCACCCAGGCGCGAATTAATTTCACACCCTACCCCATGCAGTTTTCCTTTCACGCCGCCAACCTCAGCGTGCAATTGTTTCATGCCAAGCTGTTTTTCGTGCCCCCGAGCGCCTATAAATAGATGGATAACCCCTTCCATTTTGGGGTTGAATAATTTGAACTAGATCTTGGGTGTTAAATCCATCTTCCAAATACGCAATATGGATTTCAGGTACGGTTCTTTACACGCCAAGTCACCCTGGGATCCGCCTTCATGCGAGATCCCCATGGTTTAGACTAAATTTCAATCACTCTGGGATCCCCCCTTGTGAGAAATTCCTTCCATTGTGCACCCCTTTTTCCATTTGCGTGCAATCCCTTCAAATTTCGTTCACCCTTGTCATTGCATGCATCCTCTACCACTTGCGCGCATTTCCATCCCTTGCACACAATTCTTCTGGAAGCGTGAAAAACATCGGCTCCAATTACGCGTAAGCATCACCAATTTCAAGCCATCCCGGTGTTTTCCACGCAGGGCTATTATTTCACGTGCAAGCATCAAAGGTTGTGAGCAACTCCCCGGGACCCCTCACCTCAGTTCTCCTTAGGCGCCTCCTTGCGTGGGTGCCTGATGTTCTTATTATGGATGCCATTCACTGGTCATGCCCCGGGCATCCACCTCATGCGCCCTTTTCCCATGAAACCTTCTAGCCTCATAATAAGTAACTTCAAAGTCCCTTGGATGATACCGCCTGTTGCATTTCTTTTCCTCCTACTTCTTTGCATAGACACACTAACGGCTATTTCTTCTTCACTTAGCCACGCTAACGTGGACCCCTCGATGGTTCGCTTTGTGACACCCCCTCGCAACGGTGTTGTCAATTCCTTCCCTCCCATAAGGAGCAGAGGGTACTGGTTATGTAAGCCCTAGGGGTGTAGAGAAAACCCACCTCGTCCGAGCTGTAGGACACTAAACTTCCAAGCACCAACGTCCTCATCACATGACATTAAACTATGACCTAGCCCCATGCCTCGAACCCAGGTTCCCCCCCACCTTGGACATTCTCCATGCCCACTCGTCTCCACGGGGATGGGATCACCCCTCACATGGGATGATATCCTCTTTATTGGAGCGGTGTTTGTCCGTGGGGAAGTGCATCCACCTTGGTGTAAGCCCCTAGTTTTCCTTTCTGGAGGCAGCATCCCTGCTCCTCATTTCATCTTTGGTCCCCAAGGCCAGCGGAGGGCATGATAAGGAATATGGCTCCTCCTTTCATTAGTCCCAAATCCCTCTCCCACTGCGCTTTGTCGCCGTCAGGCCTCCATCCTAGAGAAAGTCCCGACTTCTTGGGCTGCTAACCACACATTATCCCCTGTTTCCTTCTCAGGCTGCGAACCATGTGTAGGGCCCTCTTTATTTCCCATAGACGTACCTTTCGTGATGTGATCATCAGGTCTCTTCTATCTTTTGTTTCTCACACCAAGCATGACTCACGAGGGCTTAGAGTGAGCAGCGACCATGAAAAACACCTTGGGCCGCCTCAGAGTGTAATCCCCAACCCATCCCAAACTATGGGGACTTTGATCCATGTTAAGGCATGGTACATATGACGCCTCCACGAGGTTCAAGACCCAACACCTTGGGCCGCCTCAGAGTGTAAGCCCCAACCCATACCAAACTACGAGGACTTTTATCCATGTCAAGGCATGGTATGTAGGAAGCCTCCAAGAGGTTCAAGCCCCAACACCTTGGCCACCTCAGAGAGTAAGCCCCAAACCATATCCTGAACTATGGGGAAATTGATCCATGTCAAGGCATGGTACGCAGGAATCCTCCATGAGGTTCAAGCCCCAACACCTTGGGCCGCCTCAGATTGTAATCCCCAACCCATATCCCGAACTATGAGGACTTTGATCCAAGTCATGACATGGTACGTAGGAAGCCTCCACGAGGTTCAAGCCCACCAATTGGTTGTTCCGACCACCTTCACGTCGGTTCATCCCCTTCCCGCATGACGTTATACTATATTCTCCATATGAACTGCGTGGTTTTTGATTCCTTGCCACAGGGATACGTAGGAATTCTCTTCGGGGCTCAAGCCCAAACCCATCGTCCATCCTGATTCTTACTTGGGCCGCCACATCCCGATGAGATCGTTCCACCTCCTTCTCCTCCACATCATTTGGGAAGCCGCCCACGTGTTGGCCCCAATATCAGTGTTCCCTATAGGGGGTTCCTTAATATGATCCACTCTAATCAGGGTTCCTATCAGTCTGATCCATCTCCGCTGAACGTTAAACTCGCGGCATACCATTTGTTAAACATGGGAAGATGAGGAAAACCTTAGATACATGCCCATGGAATATGGTTCCCCGCGTTCGATGTGGGATGCCTCGGGCTTCCGCACCCTTGAGAATACCTAAAATAAGGGACATAAAGAAGACATGCCAATCCCCCAGTGTCAATACATGACAGTGGTTCCCAACGTGACTACTCCCCTAACCGAAGGTTGCTGCCCTGACCGGACTCCTTGGAATGTCCTAATAGAAGCAGTGTAATTAACTGGTGTCCATAAAGATATGGTTCTGGGAAGAGTTTCATGAACTATGTCTTAAATCTATGAGGGAGACCCGAACTAGGTGACGAGCTCTGAGGAGGAATCCATGGAAGGAAGAACTGACATCCCATCATCCTGTTTCGATCAAGGAGAAGATGTCCCTGAATAAGGAGTGAATGCCACCCTCCTTTGGAAAGCTGGAATGCGGGGAAACAACAGTGATTCCTCCACGTGACAGATGCGCACACCCCAACGAAAGCATCAGAAATAGAAATGGTGAACCCGATGTAAAGATCTTCTCCTCCGCATGGAGAATAGTAGCGTTGGAGGAATCAATAGATTAGCTTGTCATCAGATCCAGTCACCTGGCACCAAGTCCCCAAGAAAACAGTGGGCCTGACGTGAAACTCCCAAAAAGTTGGGATAGTCGAGACGTTGAGCATTCCATTCTGTGATGTTGTCAGCATAGATCCCTCTTACCATCCACGGAATATGGAATGACGATGGGGCACTGATTGTCGATTTCTTTTCCTAGTAGTGTTAATGAGTTCATCTCCCTGCTTTTAAGAACCAAGTTGTTGTATCCAGAGCCCGATCACCTGCCCACAGGCACAGGGGCGGGGGCAATATCGACGCGGCTACCCCGCCCGGTTCAGCCTCTTTCATGAAAGCTTTGACGTCCATGACTGCTAGGCACCCACGCCCCCTATCCCCGTCAGAAATTATCTATCGAAGGATAATTAATGACCTTGTACACAGGTTCGATGAGGAGGGGATCATCCCCACCAGGGATATGGACCGCTTGGGTCTCGAGACAGCTGCACCTCGCTGTCAACGCCGCCCCCGAGGGCCACGCAGGGAGCCGCCGCTCCCCACCCCAATATTCAATCCTTTCAGGAGCTTTTCCCTAGAATGCCTTGACAACTTACTCCCCTATGCCAAAAAGGTAGAGGATACCCGGGTTGGCCCGATCAGAGTCCTTCTTTAAGGGCTCCCGGTGAGGGCTCCCACCAATCCGCGTCAACACCGCCGCCCAGTTCCACGAGCTAAGGAGTAGGTAAGCCACACGCCTGCACCACTGGCTCCAGTTTATCTGACCCGATGCCAGTGTCAGGCGCAAATAGAAGAGGGCGCCCGTCATGGGGTGTCAACGTCAGCGACTACTATTGCCCGAGCCACTGCTGAATAATATCCCCAACTCCTGACATACGTTGATCAGGGGTAGTTATACACCCGGCCTGGATCGAGGCCCCAACCGCTCCACGGGCAGGTTTGGTCAACTCTCCCGGTCACTGGCACAGGTGATGGCCGATGCGGACAAATCCACATCAATGCCACCCCATGTGGAGGCCTACTTCGTACCACCACTATGGAAGGTGTGGGCCCTCCCTGTTTCCAACCTCGGCTTGAGGTCTAACCCGTGCCACCTTCAACCCAAGGGAGGGTCTTCCTCGTGACAACAACACTCTGTATGGGGGTCTCTCTCACGCTCACTACGTAGGGTATGAGGTCACTCCCCTTGCTGAAAACCGCAGGTATGGATACATCACATGTCCGGTCACTCGCCAGCATGGAGGTCCTCCCCATGTCCTCATGCTAATCGGGGAAGGCCCTCCTCATCCCAGCGATCAGAGAGGTGGAGGGCAACCTCACTTCATCAACACCCAACATGGAGGTCCTCCCTGTGTCCCTTTCAAAATTTGTCCCCGTGCTCCTCACACCCCGACTTTCTCAGGTGGAAACCCTCTCTTCCCCAGCACCGGTGCAGCCAGAGGACCCCATGTTGGAAATCAGACCTGTCCCGAGGATCCACCCAGGGGTAGAAAGGTGGGTCTTCCCCGCCGCAAGAGGAATTCTGGGGAGATCCGGACAAGAATTAGACCATTCCGCTTCACAGACTCCATAGTGGAGTACAATTTAGCACTAGAGCCCTCTCTCCTCAGCCCTTCAAGTCAAGGGCTGGGGTAGGAACGAGGGGCATCGGCCTCATACTCCTAGAATGCGAGATCCATATGATCCCTGCCTCCCTACGAAGGTATATCCATGTGGAAAAGAATCTAGAATGTCCCCAAGGACCGACCACACAGTTGCGAACGACATCTCTGGAGGCGCCCTCTGTCTTGGCTGGAGACTGCAAAGAGTTATTTTGGGGGTCAATGGCAGAAGAGCCCCGACATAGCCCACCCTCGGCAGACGCTGATGTTGTGTCAGGAGCCTTGGTCGCCGGTCCATCCTATCATGATATGACGACCAGGTCACTACAAACCTTAGTGTATATCCCAAGATTTAGCGACCAATCAGCCCGCTCGCCGTATTCTCCGCCGGACATCCCACCATCCCAGCAGTTTGCCTCGGTGCTGCCACCAATTCCTCAGCCACCCTCAGATAACAAGTGGGGAAATCAAAGGTCAGACCCTGAATCTATGCCGAGGAGCTTCTGGACCACCCTCACAATGAGCCTCTTCCCCGAGATGTTTTGGCCCGTCACAGGACCAAATATTCATATTCCAAAATCTCTCACCCTGGAAGAGTTTCAATGTTTCTTCCAGACCCTCTGGGTGATTCACTTTCGTCTTCACCACCGGTGAGTGACTTATCCCGGGAGCCAAGAGCACCTGGAATATATTGGCAAACAATGCCTTCTGGTTGACCTAGCCACACTCCCCATGGTCCAGCACCCCGAGTCACCTAGTCACCACAGGGCCCTCCAACAACAATGCATTCAGAGCTTCCAAGTGCTCTGCAATGTTATTAAGGAGGCTACCCTCCATGAGAAAGTCCATAGCTGGGGGAAGTACGTTTCCATCCTCTTCAGTGCAATTCGCCGGTAGCCCGAATCACTAGGCAAAATTGAGGACATGCCCCGAGAAGGGTTGCGGTCAACATGACCGATCTGTTGGGAGGGGAAAACGAGTTGGAACTTCTAGATGGGAACGGCCTCCCTGAGGATGTGCCACCACTACTAGACCCATATATGAGGATTAATCATCAGTATAGGAACCTCCTGGGTCTCCCTCCGCCTATTGATGCATTGTTACTCAGCTGGAATGTCACTAAAGGCAAGGAGTACATTGGAACTACCAAGCATGATGACCCGTCTGCCTCAATAAAAAAGACAGAGGAGGATCTCGAGAAGGCCACGCTGCGCCAGCAACTTTCTAAGAAGAAGGGTTTGCTTGATGAACTCCTGGATGAATTCACTGTAGGGAAACGACCCGACTACAGTGATCCTAGGCAGGGGAAGCAGGGCAAGGAACAACCATTCCTTGGAGAGCTTCCCCCAGGAAACCTTGATCGTGCCGCACCCGCTGACAGGGAAGAAGCCGGAGCTCATGGAAAGATGGCATGGTATGTCTCGTTTAACCCTCTTGAATGGAATGAATATCCAAGGAACCCCGTACGGGCTCCCCTGACAGCCCCAAGGGTCGCTCCACTCGCCGTTCCACAAACCGGTGAGCTTGTCTACCTCAATGAAGAGCCCGAAAATGCACTCATGGTTAGGGACCCCCATCAGGATAGGGACCCCCATCCAGAAGATCCAATGGCGACACTCATCGCCCGCCTAGAGGCCTTGGAAATGTGATAGGTGGCCATCCCACATGATGGAAATCCATATCCGGCATGGGTGGATGAGATGCCAGCACCCTCGGGATTTAGAAACCCCATATTCTCCCCCTTTAATGGGATGAGGGACCCTCTAAAAAACCTAGCCCACATTAACTCGAGGTGTGGGCCTATGTTAGGGACCCTAGCGCAGTAGGAGGCTATCAAGCTCTGTTGTTTTTCTTAGACAGAGGAAGGGTTGGAATTCGTTTGGTATAGACAGCTCCCTGTTGGAGCCTTGACCACCTGGGAGGACCTTCGCATGTAGTTCCTTTACCAGTTTAGCTCTACCACCCGAAAAAAAACATTGCAAACCTCTTCAAGTTCAAGCAAAGGCCTGATGAGAGAGTCACATACTTTTTCACCCGGTGGATGGGGCTCACATACTCCCTTGAAATTCCACTGAATTAGGAGAAATTACTGACAATGTGTGCAGGGAATGTAAAGAAGGAACTTGTTCCCCCCCTGATCACTCAGAACTATCCTGAAGGGTTCCGAGACTTCTCGGATAAGGCCTAGCACCTCGAAGAAACCCTGAAACAGGCCAACCAAGCACGTCTGCTGCCCCCTGTAATCCCAGCAAGGATGGATTCCAGAGTAGAGCCTGCCTTAGTGGCCCAGGTAGAGGCCCCTAGGCAGCTAGAAGTGCTACCAGTGGAGCCAGCTTCGTAGCCCCGTAGAGTTCCACCACCACGGGAACAACTTCTAGCCCAGTAGCGACTGCCCCAAAATCAGAAGGCACCCCTGCGTAACTCCCCACCCCACCTAGGTGAGACAATCAAGTTATGCCGCCTCGGAAGGCTCCTCTGGCCCCCCATCAGGGTCATTCTCCTAGAGCCCCTTTCCAGATAGAAGGAATTAGGATTAATCGTTCGACGAGGATCAAGTCCCTGGTTACTTCCGCAGCGCCTTAGAGTAGAGAATTGTACGCCTGCCTGAGTGTAGAAAGCCAGAAGAGGTGCATCTCACTGATCGCCCCAACTACTACCTTTATCACTAAATCCTGGGGTACACCCTCAGGCAATGCTATGTGTTCAAGGACCGGATCCAAGACCAGATTGAAAATAACATAGTCAGGTTGGGCCCAGCCCCATCACAAGTGGCAGGTGTCTTTGTGAGGTCAGATAGCGGTAGCGACAATGAAGGTGAGTGGCATTAGGTTTCTGACTACGGGTCCTAGAATTATAACAACTAGATATCTCGCAGGACAGTCGCTCATGCCCATTGCAATATCTGTGGATGCCTGAATCAATCGAAGCCTTCAGAAGCTGCGACCACCACCTCTGCATCATCGTCTTAGCCATCCTCACCCCGGAAGAGAAAGCATCGATGGCATAATAAAAAGCAACATGCCTTGCCAATGTCATCGTTGTTCCGCACTATCAACAAATTTATGCCCCTAGAGATGGGGATTCCTCCCAAAATCCGCTCAGTGGTGGATGATTCGTCAAGTGATAGCCAAAGGTATGCTTTGGTTAATACTGTTGAGTTTGTAAACCCCTATATGACTCCCGATGAGGGGGAGCGCCAGGAGAACCTCCCCAATGTCCCCAGCCGATACCAATGTCGGTGGAGCCACAACCATACGGGTCATTGGAGCACGTCAGTCGGCACCCCCTGCCAGTCCGTGCATGCCGCTGAGACCAGCCAGTAGGCCCAATGTAGAACTCAGCACGAGCATCCTCTTCATCTGGTGCCAACAGGTCCACCTCCACCATCGTTTGTGCTACTAGATCAGGAAGAACCTCTTCGGCTATGCCACGACCATCTTCACCCCACTACAGGTGGATCTCATTCTCCCGGTACTCATCCGAAAGCTGCTCTCCAGGCTTTGGCTAGTGAGTAGCAGGATATTCCCAGTACCAGTCAGACACTGGTCTGGTCGGCAGGGCCCGCCATGCCGTCCATCATAGAGCGGCTCCCTACAAGTAGAATTTCATGCCTGGCACAGAAGTATGACTTTCTCAAGCACCTCGCCAGAATCCCAGCGAGGATTTCCATCCATGAAGCACTTCGAATGTTGCCAGATATGCGCGAAGAACTCACCGAGGCTTTAAGGAGCCCCCTCCAGTTTGAGACGGAGGTAGCAGCTACATAAGCTTTTCATGCTGAGACAGTTGAGGATGCCTAATTCCAGGCCATCATTTCATTCTCTGGAGAGGATGAAGGTACCACCATATAAGGTCACATCTTATTGCTGTATATCACCGGCCAATTTAACGGCGTGGAGGTTCGCCGCTGTCTCGTTGACATCGGATCCAGGATCAACCTTATCCCGACATGGACACTGAGGAAGCTAGGGTTATCTGAAGATGACCTGATTCCCTCTGATTTAAGAATCCAAGGATATGACAGGACAGAGCAGATGCCAGTCGGCAAGATCCGTCTGAATTCCCAGTTTGGTTTCCTAGTTTCCAGCACCGAGTTCATGGTTGTCTCCCAGGACACCGCGTATAATGAATTTATGGGTAGTCCATGGATCCCCCTACATGCGGCAGTCCACTCATCGTATCACCAATGCCTCAAGTACTCCTTTATTGGTCAAGGGGGCATAATCCAAGGTGATTCATCTCCTTTCACCTCTCACAAAGCCCGCTACTTGGACATTGAATATTACAAGAGCAAGGATAAACAAGTTTAGGGAAGTGGAGTTGAGCCTATCACCGCTACGGCCGACCCTTGGGTAGGCCTGAATAACGCTTACGTCTTCCTGATCCATCGTTTGGAGGCCACAACCACCGATATGGGGTAATGTTTTGTCATTTCTGGGACAAGGGGGAACCATTCTCCCAAATCTAGGTGGCGTCGGAATATCACTTCGTATTCTTACATGAATCAGGCTCCAGTGATCCCAGAGCCTCCCACTCCCATCAGGTATCGGGACGTCCGACTCAGGGAAACAACGGTACATCATACTTGTCTGTTTTGCCGAGATGGAAAAATTCGGCTCTCGCCGACGTGCCACTACTGATTTTATATTGTCAAGGGTGGCCCCTTGGGCTGGAGACCAGATGGGATCGGGTCGATAGCCTTCATAGCCCTGGTCTCGGCAGCGTCAGAGTTTCCCGATGCAATAAACACTACCACAAAAGCTGGTTCCAGCCTCCCATCAGGGTTTGGTAGCTCAGAAGCAGCTTCCCCTGTAGAAAATCCCTCCATAAGTGGACAAGAGGATATAGAGGACACCCCTTGCCTTTGAGGAAGGTGTCTCAGCCACGATCGACAAGTTGGTATAGGTGAACCTCGGAAGCGAGGCAGACCCGAGACCCACATTGATCAGCGCCGCTATGTCCCCTGAGGAGTAGCAGAAGTACATATGCTTCCTTAAACAACACCATGATGTAATCACCTGGAGTTACGACGAGGTGCCAGGACTAGATCCTCAGGTATCCATCCACCACATCGGTCTTTCAGAAAATCATCGTGAATTCAAGAAGCCTCCCAGAAAGATGCACCCTTATCATAGTGCCATGGTCGAGGTCGAGGTTGAAATGCTTATCAGGGACAACTTCATTAAGGAGGTCCAGTACCCCAAATGGATGGCCAAAATTGTACCGGTCAAGAAAAAGAATGGGCAGATCAAAGTTTTTATCGACTTCCAAGATCTCAACCGCCATTGTACGAAGGATGATTTTCCCCATCCAGTGACAGAATTTTTAATTGACACTACATAGGTGTTCCAAGACCTCTCCTTCATGGAAAAGTACTCTGGATATAACCAGATCCGGATGGCCCTCGAGGATGAAGAGTCCACAACTTTCAGGGTGCCCCAAGGTACTTTCTGTTACTAGGTTATGCCCTTCAGCATGAAGAATGAAGGTTCCACCTATCAGCGGCCATGCACTGCATATTCAAGCCAATACTCAGGACACTAGTGGAGTGCTATGTGGATTATCTATTGGTCAAATATCGCTAGCACCAGGACCATATCAATGACCTTGAGAAAGTGTTCGGCTTCCTCCACTCCCACCACTTGAATATGAACACATTGAAGTGTGCTTTTGGAGTCACCTCCTGGAAGTTTCTCGGCTTTTTTGTTAGGTACCGGGGCATCGTGATCAACCCAGAGAAGATCAAGGCAATCATCCAGATGCCTCCCCCGAGAAAAATTCGAGAGATTCTAGGTCTTCATGGCCACTTGGCCTACATACGCCGATTCATTGAAAATCTAGCTGGCAAGTGTGAACCATTTTCTTGGCTCATAAATAAGGGCACTGCTTATCAGTGGGATGAGGAGTGCCAGGCCGCCATTGAGGAAATCATGCAGTATCTGCTCCGGCCTCCAGTCTTGATGCCTCCCATCTCTGGGAAGCCACTGGTCCTCTATGTCACCGCCCTGGAATGCTCCCTCGGTGCCCTTCTCGCCCAGAAGAACAATGAGGGGATAGAGAACATCCTCTACTACCTCAGCCGCATGCTCCTCGATACGGAGACCCGATACTCCCCCATCGAGAAGAGCTACCTTGCGCTCGTATTCTCCAAATATAAATTGCGGCATTACATGCAGCACCACGAGGTACATATGGTGTCTCAAGTAGACCTGTTGAAGTACATCCTAAGTTGTCCCATGGTTACTGGCCGACTAGCGTGGTGGGCGGTATTTCTCCAGTAGTTCGACATCAGGTTTGTTCCTTAGAAGGCTATTGAGGGGAAGGCATTGGCAGACTTTCTAGATGCCCATCCAACCTCTATGGATCAGTCCCTAGACCTGGATTTTCCTAATGAGGCAATCCTCTCAGTTGATCAAATCATTCCATATTAGTAGATGCACTTTGATGGTGCCTCCCGGAGCCCCACCGGTAGGAGGCTCAATGATCCTAGGCTCAACAAAGTAGTCCTAGGTATCGTCTTTATCACCCTAGTGCAAGACATTATACCATACTCATTCTTATTGTCAGAAGGCTGCACTAACAACGAGGCATAGTATCATGCCCTCATTGTTGGTCTCGAGCTGTCCCTTAAGATCAACATGCCCCATTTTCATGTGAAAGGGGAATCCGAGCTAGTTATTAAGTAGTTCAACGATGACTATGTTTTCAAGAATCCAAATCTCGTAACGTTGTTAGAACGCACTCTCCAGCTAATGGCCCAGTTCCCTTCTTGGCCTGAGGTTATCCATGCCCCTCAGTCACAGAACGGTCGAGCAGATGCTTTGGACAGCTTAGCTGCATCACTTGCAGAGCCCAAACAATATGATCTATTTATCCACGTGGCGCATCAGAGAGTTATAACTCCTGTTACCATAGATGGTGGTGACAGCCCACAGGTAAGCAATCATACCATCGGCGCCTCTACATCAGGACCCCCGATTAGTCTAGATTTAGTGATCAAAATGGTTGCTGATTGGAGGACACCCTTGGTTGAATATCTCCAACACGATAATCTCCAGTCAGACCGGGCCAAGCGTGAGCGAATCTGACATCGTGCACTGCAGTTTACCCTCCATAGGGGTCCTAGCCTTGAGCCAATCCTCTATAAGCGTGGATTTGATGGTGTTCTACTCTTTTGCATTCAGTGGGTTGAGATTCAACAAGTCATGCTAGAGGTTCACGCTGGTTCCTGTGGTGCCCATCAGGCTGGGCCAAAACTGTCTCACCAGATTCAGAGACTAGGGTATTTTTGACCCTCCATGATCCATGACTACATAGAGTTCACCAAGATGTGCCACGTGTTCCAAGTTCATGCTAACTTTGTGCATCGGCCATAGGAGCTTCTCCACACTACCAAGTACTCTTGGCCTATTGCAGTTTGGGGATTAGATGTCATAGGACCATACCCACGGGCAATGGCTCGCCATTGTTGATTCATTCTGACCGCTAAAGATTTATTTTCCAAGTGGGAAGAGGCAATTCCTATCAAGGATGTCAAGGATCATTCTAACATTGACTTCATGAGTTCCAATATCATCTATCAGTTTGGGGTTCCTTACATTATCCTCACTGATAACAACAACAACTTTCGAGCAGCCGATTTAAAAAAGTTATAAACCGATTACAACATCCACTCTAACCATACATCTCGCTATCATGCACAAGAAAATGGACAGATTGAGGCATTCAATAAAACCCTCTCTAACATTTTGCAGAAAATGGTTGGTCAGAATAAGAAGATTTGGCCAGATAATCTATGCAATGCCCTCTAGGCCTATCGGACGAAAACTCATAATTCCACCCAAGTGACCTCATATTCCCTGGTGTACAGAACTGAAGCCGTCCTGCACATCAAGATTTAGTTTCCCTCATTGCGCAGAGTGGTCTATAACCAGAAAGCGCCAGATAGAGTGGCTAAAATCCGTCTAGATGAACCGGAAGCACTGGACGAGAATAGGCTTCGTGCCTTCCACAATCTAGAAAGTCATCAGAGCAGGATGGATCGAGCTTTCAACAAGAAGGTTCGCCTTTGCTCTTTCCTGCAAGCCAATTTGGTATTGGCCCTCAGGGCACCAATGATCCCCGGTAGGAAACCACCCAAGTTGGAGCCCAAATGGGAAGGACCTTTAATTGTTCATAAGGTTTATCCCAATGGAGCATACTCCCTGGTGACCATGGATGGTGAGCGTATAACTCCTCTCACCAATGCCATGTTCCTCAAACAATATTTCTCTTGACCCTTACGGGTCCTCCATGACCTTAAACTGGATTATCGGTCCTAAATGACATTAAAATATCGGTCCTGCATGACCTTAAACTCCACGCTCGTCCCGCATGACGTTAAACTGTACGTCATCCCACATGACATTAAACTTTATGTCATCCCACATGACGTTAAACTGTATCTTCATGAACTACATGTGGCATTATTCCCATCTTTATGGGATACGTAGGACTGCCTGAAAATTTAAGATTTCGGGTCTAGCCCCATCTCTTAGAGATCTCCCGATCTCCCGATCACCTAGGCCCCTTGGCCTGTTCCTCTCCATGAGGGGGATATATAGGTGTGGTATAGGGTTATACCCTCCTTCACATTGGGTTTTTGGCACCATGCCCCCCCCTTCACGTGGGAGTTCGCCATCTCTTGGACACTCTCAAGATGAGCCCCTAGACCCTTTGCGGTGGTTCGCCGATGTGTCTAAAAGTACTCTGTCTAGGACCTGGAGTGTCAGATTCAATTGGGGCAAGTTTCCATCCACTTGTCAAGCTTCGTGTTCCCCTTCATTTGGGCCCCCATTATCTTTCACACTCGAAGGGACCCCCAAAAACAGCATGGATACTAGGAATAAGGGCTCTCCAACCATTATGGGCCAATGACCCCAAGGGTCTCAGACAACAAATTGATACAAATCCCGCATTACGAACATGGTCAGTAGTCAATTCTAATTTGTTTGTACCCATTTCAGGCTAACGCGACAGGATGCTATGTTGCGAACATGGTCAGCAGTAACCCTCCATCGTCACGCCAGCCCCTTCAGGCCTTGAATTTTGGTTGCATGATTCACATTATGTTCCATCCAATCATGTCGAGGTGGAATCTTGACACTCTTGGCCCTATCCCTCAGTGCACCTCCGCACGTCAAGCGGACAAAGCTACAATACGTCATCCTTCGAGGCTCCCGCGATCCGAGCGTTAGGACCATAATCTAGGATTTTCTCCAAGAACTATGTGCATCTTGATCCTCATCCTCATGGGATATGTGGGATCACCCGGACATTGCGTTTCCGGGTCTAGCTAAACTAGAATCCAGCTCCTCCGGCCCCTTATCCTCTGGCCCTCACTGGCCTCTTGGACCGAGGCTCCTCTCCCGGAATCGCGCATAGTGATGATGTGGACCTCTTGCTCATTCACATCGGGTATTCTTTATCATGTCATGTGCATTACCTCATTTCTAAGCCATATGACCTTAAACTGTGCTATTGGGTCGAATCACATGACCCTAAACTGTGATAATATCGTCCCGGCCGCACGACGAAAAACGACACTGCATTGTGATAACCTAATCATAGAGGACATCACGTTGGGTATCAGTCATCCACCATACCATTCATCAGCACCCTATATGTGGCTTGATTCTTGTGGTGATACTATGAATATCTACCCTCGGCCTACCGCTTCAAGAAAAACCCCATTCACATTAAAGTAAAAACAAGATACATCAAATACCGCTTCTTTTGGTGCAAGGGTTAGACCCGCACGCCCCTTTCATCCTTCTCACTAGTACCTTACCATGCCACTACCCATAACTACGTATGGCTTGATTCTAATTCTCATGAGATACATAGGAATTCCCGGGCACTTCCCAACTGGCCCGACCAACTGTTCGTGTTCAGTCCCTTGACCTAAACACTTCCCCAAGGAATACTTGGTAAGCAGGACTTATGTCCTCATTCACATCAGGTTTCATAATCACCATGCCATGTGCCTCCTACATTCCTTACCGATCCTTGGTCCAAGTTCTAAGACCTAAATCTAATACCCTTTATAGAACTACGTGTGGCTTGATTCTCGTCCTTATGGGATACATTGGAATGCCCAGACATTTCGTCTCGGGTCCAGCCCCGAGAATCACAAATCCACTCCTTTACTCCACCATCATCCCCTTGGCCTGACCCCTCGGGGAGTTGTGTAACTGCATAATTTTCCCTGAAAATGTTCAGGATGCCCCATAATGACATTGGGAAGCGACAATTCTTTCACCAGAGAGGTCCTTTCTAAAAGTAGGGATGATCCATGATTAGATTAATGCACCCGCCTAATGTGCTTCCACCACGGTGGCGTAATTTTGGGAGTGTTGGATTCTATGCGAACAAACCACTACTTCACTTTCCACACTTTGTGTACCCCTTTATTCAGACCCTCATCCTCTTTCATGTTTGAAGGGACCCCCTAACAGTATGGATGCTCGACCTATGGTCTGCATGCTATCCTGGGCCAATGTTTCGGAAGACTGATCATGTTTGATGGGACCCCCTAACAATATGGATGCTCGAACTATGGTCTGCCTACTATCCTGGGCCAAAGTTTCGAAAGACTGATAGATGATATTTGAGTTAGGTCCCATGTTGCGAACATGTTCAGTGGTAAACCCTAATTTTTTGTCCCCATTTCAGGTGAATGCAATAGGGATGATGTGTTTTGAACATGGTCAACAGTATTCCTTTATTGCCACTCCCCTTCCATAGTGTTCCGAATTTGCGTAATGTGATTCTCATTTTTCATTCCCCTATGTTCGGACTGATTCCAATTCCCCTGGAATTGCCCCGCTCGTGCGCTAGAGCACATTGAGAAGACGATACATCGATTGGTCTGATGTCTTCTTCCTTTGATCGGGCCTCCCTCTTCTCCTTAGAAATCCGGATTCAAATTTTGAATGCCCAAACCTTGGTTGATGATCCCACAATCAAACGAAGTGATAGTACGAGCCTCCCTTGTTTCTCACATCGGGTATGGCCCACGTGAGCTTAGGAATGGATTGTTATTTATTTTGGGATTATGGTTGAGCATGTTAAACCAAAGGGACAAGTATGATAAACCAAAGGGACAAGTATGTAAATTTGTCCATACATACAGTTCAAAAATAAAATAAGAAGCATTAAGGCGAGGTAAGTTTATGGGTTCAGCCAAAATAGGGCCCTTAAGGGTCAGCTTCTTGGATAGATCTCTCCAATGCTGCCACCGTTTGGTTGGTGGTCTGCAGGTTTGCCTCCCATCCCCTAAGGACTCTTTCTTCATCAGCGGCCGCAGGGCGCAGTTCACTGAACCTGGCCCGTGTCCACGCCTATTCAGTTTAGAGCTCAGTTATCTGGTGACTTTCTTCCATGAGTTGTTCTTGGGCATCTTCCACCTGGTCCCTCAACTGCTTCATGAGATCAGAGCAGTTTTCAATGAATATATAATTTTCCTTAGCCAATTCCTCGAGGCGTTGGACCTCCTGATCCGCCCTCATAAATGCTCGGGTACTTCTCGACTCCTCCCGAAATTGGGTAACATCAGAGCACCGGCTGCTCTCACACATCTTCTCGGCCATGTAATCACGGACCATTAGGTGAATGTGTTGAGCATCTTCCCCCAGCACACAGGAAATGCATCCAGGTGTGGAGTGAACCTATCAGCTTCATCCATTCTGCCCGAGGTTGACTAAGAAAATGCCAAATGCACTTCCATCCCCTACGTCGCATCATCCGGCTCTCCTCAGCCACTTCCGAATCTGGATCATTGATTTCTTCGGGATTAGTTGGCCGATAGATAGGGAAGATAACCAATAGGCCAGTAGCAGGTTCCTCCTTAGAGATTCCTCCCAAGGGAATAGGCTCCTCAGCGTCTGAGCGACCTTCCTTTCCCACCTCGACCCTGGTGGCACCTTCGTCAACTTCCAGCCCCGCCCTGACAGTGGCTCCATTGGTTTCCATCTCTCCCTGCTCACCTATTTCCAGGTCTGACTTGATTTGGGAGGCATGTTTTGGATTGGGTTGTACGTTTTCCATTGACTTTCCCACAGACGGTTCGGGTTCCACAACCTGACGAGCCACGAATGCCGTGATCACTGTACAGATAAGGAGCACCAAAATCAGTTGAGTCCTCCGACAGTAAGTACCGGTACTGAAGGAAGGAACTTACAGGAACCCAAGGCACCAGCCTCCAGTGTTCTGGACACTACATGTGATTCCATAGCAGGGGATCCCTCGACGCTCGTCAGATCGATAATGAGCGTCGGTTCCCCACCTTTTTTCATGGATGATTTCCCCCCTCCTTCGGCTGAAGATGCTTGTTCAGCACCAATATGCTCCTGAGTAAGATAAGTAAGGTGGGTTAAGGATTGCAAAGTAAAGATGATACAAGAGTAGATAAAGGTTGAAGAATACCTCAAGCAGCTTAGTCACATCCATATCGGAGCCGAAGATCTCACCGATCTCCTGGAGACTCCCTTGGTGGGACTCCCCTTGAGACCCTTCACCTTCAGGATCCTATTCTCCTTCACCTTCACCTTCACCTTCTCCTTATACCTCCTCTACTATTTCACCACCCTTCGACTCATCATCGATGTCATCATCCCCCGGTGGCATCGTTTCCGAATCATGCTCCTAGCCGAGAATCACTTTCACCAAGAGAGGTGGCTCCACACGCCAACCCCGCCGACGTGCGTACATGATTATGGCTGTCAGATACACATGTCGTCGATGGTAGTTCACTATGTCGACAACCCAAACAAGAATAACATCTGGCAGCTAGATTCCATCTCGCACTATCTTCTTCCAGAGGGTTTCGGTGCTCACT
Source organism: Viscum album (assembly GCA_963277665.1). Taxonomy (NCBI): domain Eukaryota; kingdom Viridiplantae; phylum Streptophyta; class Magnoliopsida; order Santalales; family Viscaceae; genus Viscum; species Viscum album. Next base: position 103,372,747 of record OY728139.1, read on the forward strand.
GATTACCGTAGGGCTAGAAAAGCCGACCATAGCGTAGGGAAAACGACATCTTGAGAAGGTTGAAGCATGTATCTTATTTTCTTCCCATGAAGTTCCCTGGCTGCTCTATGGGACCCTCCTCCTCTAGGCAACGAGGGAATGACCACGTCATGTGATGCCCCCACTACTGAGGTCCCAGCCTATGCGGGCCCCATTGCCTGATGTGCTTCTGATCTTCCCCCTCTAGCGGCACCCTGCCTGCTCTCTCGCCATCCGGGTTCCACACTAGTGACCTTGAGTTGTCGAACTCGCTTCTGCAAGAGACCCTCAGGGTATGCTATGGCCCAATGTTCGGCATACTCGGTTGAAAGACCAGCATCAACTCCAATGAGAGGAAAGATGATGATGTTGCCAGAGCCACAGGTCATGAAAATCATCCACAACTGACGAAGAACACAAGGATGTCTTTCCTCCCAGATGCCTGTGTATACTTTTTTCGGCATTTTCTGGAGGCACCCAAACTACCTAGCAAGCTTGGATGGCACATAAGGCTCGTAGAAGATCTTCCCATCAACCCGAGCCACGAGCACCCCACCTCTGATGCTCTGCAAGTACTCCTTCATCTCCAGTGAGCCTTTCCCATTGTCTATCATCTGGGAAGTTGTGGTGGGGAATGAGCTAAAGGTGAAGTTGGCATGGTTACCAATCCTAATCCGTACTCACTCATCATTGATCGTCAGCGGCATGGCCCCAAAAATGTTCAGAAGAGAGGGTCGCAGGCCATTTCCTGGAGGACAAATGACATTTGGGAAAGTGGATCTGCCACAATGAGCCGCAACCCGGCCGTGGAAAATCTGGAAGTGGCCACATACTCTCCTAGGTGATCCCCTCTTGAGATGCAACCCAAAATGGCATACAGCTAAGCCAGCATGGGGACCCCTAGGTTGAACCTTTTGTTGGCAGCCATGATGCCCGCCATCAACAGGGTCGCGGGACGGACACCCATCCTTGCATCCCTCACTAGCAGGAGCCACCATATTAGGAATGTAGCAAGAAATATGGCGTACCATACATTTGGATCCTAACACTCATTTATACTATAGCCCCTTGACTGGTAGTGCCCCACCTCTAGGATCCTCTAGTTTGATCCACTCTTCCTCCTCAATGCCATGGTTGGAAACTATCTCCCTTGCCATGGCATCTTGACTTCCAGATCCCTCTCTAGGAATAGGCTGAACCAGTCCTTGTAGGCGATGTCCTTCAGAAAGTCCTTGACCCCTAGCTTCTCCTTGTCCAGCTCCAACAGGTACCATGTCAGTATGGGGGTTCGTGATCTGTCTCCTGAGGTGTTCATCGGTAGAAGGAATTTGTCGTATTGGTGGCCCTACAAAGGGATACCCCCGATGTAGTGAATGTCCCAGAGACTGATGCCGACTTCCCCATGATAAAGATGGAAGGTGTTGGTATCAGGGGACCACCGAGTGAGAAGCTCTAGCCCAAGCTCGTGCTGGTAGTATAAGTGGAATTGCGATGTCCATACAGCATCAAATAAACCAATATGACGTAGCTTGGCCCCAAATTGGTTTCATGTATGGCGAACCCAATATGCCCAGGCCCACTCGCTGGTGAATTTGCCTTCGGACTGCAGGTCCCAGTCCTACAACCAAACTTTGGTCTCGTCAGTGATGCTCTAAAAAAAAGTGCTTGCACAGAGGGCTGGAGAGCTCTCCACAATAGGGTCACCCCCGACAATTATCCTAGTCCTGGGATTCATGACATATACATCCATGTGCCTGGTTTCTCTAGCAGGATGACCATTGTCGGTTATATTGTATCGAGGAAGGTCATCCTCATGGGTCACCCATGACCGCGGCGTATCCACCACAAAGCCCGGTAGAGGGACCTCCTCCAGAATACCAAAATCCCACAGTGGCGGATTATTGGACAAGGCATACTCATTTTAGGTGGGGGTTAGCAAATTAAAGAGGGCATGGTTATTGGAGGAAATCCTTTTGGTGCCATAAAATTTGGGTTTGCAGCCATTTCAGCCCTTCGAGCAGCGGATTCTCCCTCACCAGCCTGGTTTGCGGCCATCTTCTTCAGACAAGTGTGTGGTGGAATTACGCGCGGCCGGAGTGGTTTTTTGTGTGTCCAGAGAAAATTGCACGCACAGGAGCAGAAAATTTTGCAGATGAGATCTCAAAGCTTTTCGCGTGAGAAAAGTCGTACGGAGCATGGGACCCGCGGAGGATTTTATATGCTAAACCTCGGATCCGCGCATATGTGGAAAGCGAATTCTGCACCTTTTGGATTTTTTCGCGCTGCTTCAAATTTCTGCACGCCTGAAACTCACGAAGCCCTGCATTTCCGCGTTTCCCTCGAAATCTGACCGGTGCGACTACTCACCGATCAAATTACGAGGGGGGAATTTTTAGATGCCGAAAAGTTCTCAAGTGCTGAAGAAGGATTCAAAACAACAAATCAAAGTCATATTCGTACCCGGGGACCCCGTCTGGGGGTCCCGGAGGGGCTGTGTGAAAACAATTACGAGGCGCGCGAAAAAATTGTTGCCTATACGGAAGGTTCCAGGTTTCGTGAAGAGACCACCACCCTGGGGATAAATAATTTCACACCCCTCCCCGCGTGGTTGACATTTCACACTGCCGACCTCGGCGCACAATTATTTCATGCCGATCTATTTTTCATGCCCCCGGGAACCTATAAATAGAAGGAGACCCTCTTCCATTTTGGGGCTGAAGAATCCGAACCAGATCTCGTGTGCAAAAACTGTCTTCCTCGCATGCAATATGGCCTTCAGGTACGGTTCATTTCATGCCACGTTTCCCCAGGGTCTACCTTCACGTGAGATCCCCATGGTTTAGATTGAACTCCAATCCCTTCAGGGTCCCCCCTTGCGCGAAATTCCTTCCATTGCGCCCCCCCACTTGCCAATTGTGCACAATCCCTTAAAATTTCACGCACCACTTTCATTGTGCGCAACCTATCCCACTTGCACATATTTCCATCCCTTGCGCACAATTCTTCTGGTTGCAAGAAAAACATCGGCTCCAATTATGCACAAGCATCACCAATTTCACACTAGCCCAGTTTTGTTTCGCACGGGGAAATTATTTCACATGAAAGCCTCAAAATTTGCGTGAAACTCCTTGGAACCCCTCACCTCAGTGATCCCTAGGCGCCTCCTTGTGTGGGTTCCCGATGTTCTTCTTATGGTTGCCATTCGCGGGTCACGCCCCGAGAATCCACATCATGCGTCATTTTCCCATATGACCTTCTAGGCTAGTACAAAGTAACTTCATAGTCCCTTGGACGATACCGCCTATTTCATTGCTTTTCCTCATGCTTCTTCTCATAGGCACGCTAACTTCAATTTCTTCTTTATATAGCCACGCTAACGTGGACCCCTCGATGGTTCACTCCGCGACACCCCATCGCAATGGCGTTGTCGATGCCTTCCCTCGCACAAAGAGTAGAGGGTACAGGTCATGTAATCCCTAGGGGTGCGGAGCAAACCCACCTTGTCCGAGCTGCAGGATGTTAAAATGTGAAGCCCCATTATCCTTAGCACATGACGTGAAATTGTGACCTGGTCTCGTGCCTCGCACGCAGGGTACCCCCACCTTATACATTCTTCATACCCAATCATCTCCACGACGATGGGATCACACCTCACATGGGATAATATCCTCCTTATTGGAGTGGCATTTGTCCGTTGGGAAGGGCAGCCACCTTGGTGTAAGCCCCCGATGTTTCTTCCAGGAGGCAGCATCCCTGCTCCTCCTTTCATCTTCTGCCCCAAGGCCAGCAGAGGATGTGATAGGGAATGGGGATCCTCCTTTCTTCGGTCCTAAATAACTCTCCCACTACACTTTGTCACCCTTGGGCCTCCAACCTGGAGCATGTCCTGACTTCTTGGGCTACTAACTCCGCATAAGCCCAGGCTCAAACCACGCGTCAGCCCCACTTCATTTCCCATGGACGTACCTTTCACGACGTGATCGTTGGGTCTCTGTTATCTCTTGTTTCTCACACCGAGCATGAATCATGTGGGATTAGAGTGAGCACCGACCATGAAAAACACCTTGGGCCACCACAGAGTGTAAGCCCCAACCCATCCCAAACTACGGGGACTTTGATCCATGTCAAGGCATGGTACATAGGATGCCTCCATGAGGTTCACGCCCCAACACCTTGGTCCACCTCAGAGTGTAATCCCCAACCCATCCTGATCTATGAGGACTTTGATCCATGTCAAGGCATGGTACGTAGTAAGCCTCCATGAGGTTCAATCCCCAACACCTTGGGCCACCTCAGAGTGTAAGCCCCAACCCATATCCTGATCTACGGGGAATTTGATCCAAGTCAAGGCATGGTACATAGGAAGCCTCCACGAGGTTCAATCCCCAACACCTTGGGCCTCCACAGAGTGTAAGCCCCAACCCATATCCCGAACTACAATGACTTTTATCCATGTCAAGGCATGGTACGTAGGAAGCCTCCATGAGGTTTAAGCCCACCAACCGGTTGTTTCGACCACCTTCACGTCGGTTCGTCCCCATCCTGCATGACGTTAAATGGTATTCTCCATCTGAACTACATGGTCTTTGATTCCTCACCACGGGGATATGTAGGAAGTCTCTCGGGGATCAAGCCCAAAGCCATCGTCCATCCTGATCAGTACCCGGGCCGCCAAATCCCGGCGAGATCGTGCCACCTCATTCCCCTCCACAGCATTTGGGAAGCCACCCACGTGCTGGACCTAATATCGGTGTTCCCTCCAGGGGTTCCTCAATCTGATCCACTCTAATCAGTGTTCTGATCAGTCCGATCCATCTCCACTAGACGTTAAACTCGCGACATACCCTATGTTAAACAAGGGAAGCCGAGGAAAACCTCATATACATGCACATGGAATATGGTTCCCTACGTTCGATGTGGGATGCCTCAGGCTTCCCCGCCCTCGAGAAGACCTATAATAAGGGACAAAATACAGACATGCCAATCCCCCAACGTCAAGATATGCCAGTGGTGCCCAACGTGACTACTCCGCTAATTGAAGGTTGCTGCCCTGACCGAACTCCTTGAATGTCTTGACAGAAGTAGTGTAATTAACTGGTGTCCATGAAGATATGAAGCTGAGAAGAGTTTCATAAACTACGTATTAAATCTATGAGGGAGACCCGGACTAGGTGACGAGCTCCGAGGAGGAATCCACAGAAGGAATAACTGACATCCCATCATCCTGTTTCGATCAAGGAGAAGACATACCTGAATAAGGAGCGAATGTCGCCCGCCTTTGGAAAGCGGGAATGCAGGGAAAAATTTGTGCATCCTCTGCATGATGGATGCGCTCTCCCCAGCGAAAGCGTCAGAAACAAATGGGAAATGGATGTAACATCCACTTAGAAATAAATCTCTATATCTTAAATTTCTAACATACCATTTGCTGAGATATATACTAGGAAATATCCCTTTTAATTTTATCAAAAAATAAATACTCTTCTAGATCTCTATATATCTTCATATCTCTAGGATGAATAAAGAATAATAATAAAAGGGATCCATCCAATAGATCCTTCTTCAAATCTATAATTGATGGGACACATGCTCAGTTCCTAAACCTTATCATTCCATCACAATAAGGGCTGACTGAAGGAACATTCCTCACCTTATTATATAGTTAAAAATCATTGTTTTATGCTTCATTAATCCTCACATGGATGGATGGTTGAATGTTAATATAATAAAGATAAAAATTTTCCCCTTTTCCCATGATTTCAATATCTATATTCTGAAAATAAAAAACAATTGGAGCTCCTTAAATCCTTATAATGAAAAAAAATAACATGGACTTTCTAACTCAAAGCATGATCCATCTTGTTATCCTTCCCTTGATGATAATGTATTGAGTACACATAATCATTAATCAAACCCAACTATATTTTTTTGGACCACATTCAATTCTTTCTATGTGATTGTATACATCATGTTTTTATGTTCAGTATATAAATCACATATTTCACCATAAAGATAATTCCTCTATATTTTAAATTGAAAAATTATTGTTTCCAACTCCAATTCATGAATCAGGTAAATTTTCTCATGAATTTTCAATTTGTGTGATGAATAAACCATTACCATATCATTATATATGAGGACGCATCCCAGCCCCTTTTTCGATGCATTTCTATAGATCACAAACACCTATCTAGTACAAGGTAGTGAAAGCATAAGTGTGATGACCAATTTTTTTTTTGATTCCCTGAAATTTTATTCACATTTATGAATCCATAGAAACATGACTCCCTACTTCATAAACATAGTTAATGGATTTGATAGCTTTTACAAATTTTTAACAATGAATTATTTGGATCCTTCCCACTTAAGAAAACTATGGATCTAGGTCACTTTATTTTTTATTGGACATTGTTCAATAACTTATGTACTTTAAGGTCCACCAATATAACACCACATGATATTATATGTCCCATGAATAAAACATGTTGTATCTAGAATTCTCACTTTATGAATTTATAAAATTTATTCTACTTCTACAAAATCTTTAATATAATCCTTAAATGTTATTCATGTTTATCTTTTATTTATGAATATATAATATTATAATCTATAATGTCTACCACAAAATGAAAATGTTAATCTCTGAATAATATATTAATTAGATCCATGAGGATATTAGGGGAATTGGTAAGTCGAATTATAAGCACTATAAATTCATAATGTCCATAAATTATATGAATGGATATCATAAGTATATCCTCATTCTGGAAACTCAATTGATGACATATAGATTGAATTTAAATCATGGAAAAGTATTCACCTCCATGTCGTTGATAAAATAATAATCAATACACGGTTAAAGATACTTTTCTTTATTAAGATCTTGTTAAGTTATTAACAATCAATTCAAGATGTATTGATCTATCTTTATTCTTAACAAAATTAACATGTAAACCACATTGTTATTTACATGGGAATATAAATCCATTTTATATTGGGTAGATTCTATAAGGATTCTTTAAAATAGGCATAACACCAGGTATGAGTTCTATTATAAACTCAACTTCATGATTCAGGGGAAGACTAAGAAAGTTTTTTGGAAATACATTAGCATAATCCTAAACAGTAGGCATATATTCTATATTGAGTTTCTCCCCAACCATTTAATAAAAATATACCACATGAATAGGTAGTAATACACATACAATGGAAACAATTTTGAAATAAATTTCATGTTCATACTCACACTTATAGATGATCATAGGTTGATTCAAAATATCAATATGATCTTATTATTATAAAAATTTAAATTGTATCTCTATAGAGAGATCTTGTCAATTCTCAAAATAAAAAAAATCCACTAAAGGATGAATAATAATATTTTTTATATGGAACATTCCTAGAAACGTTATCATGAAATCCCAAAATTTTGACTCAATGATTACTATTCCATAACCAACATGTTTTACTTAAACAATTGAAATATAATTTAACCTTTTTTAGTCGTGGACTTAGCCCTTGGATTAATACATTGACTCAGATAATACCCATGTTCTCACTTATAAGATATTTAGTCATTAGTTGTACCTTTTGATGAACATTATTTCCCTTCATTGGAATCTTAATTTTTCCTCTATAATTAGTTTCTTTATTCCCTTCATTTCAACACATAAAACATCTTACGAATCCTTTGATATATTTTCTTGGGTTATTATTCCTATATCATCAACATATATAAAGATGGAAATTCTTTCATCAATGGTCTTCAACTATCAAACTCCCATGAAAAATCATTTTTATCATATTTACTGTGTTGAGAAAATTACTCTTGATGTGGTTGTTAATAATATATCAAGATATTTGATTATTCATAATCAAAAGGTTTCAAATTCCATATCCCATATCAATTAGTTTCTCATAAATAAAATTATTTAATTTTACATCACATTCAACATTAAAATGATTCCATCTAGTTCTATCCATTGACTAAAACCAAAAATCATATTGTGAGAAATAATGATCATAGTGAAAAATCATATAATCATGAAAAATTATTCATATTATGTCTGAATTAGGACACTTTATTTACAATCAATGAATCCTTTGGTTTAACACTGGCTATCAATGGTCATTATCTATTAAAATACATAACAATGGTTAATAAAAAAATACAAATTCACCCAAGAATATCCCCGGAGAGTGACTACCTAGGTGTGTAGTCTTAATTCCATACATCATATACTAGTGAAGATCAGGTTAATATGAAATATTCATAATTTAGAGTTGTTACCACTAGGTGCATTAATTTCAAAACTGTATCCACTTGAAAATATCAAGATATGGATGTATTTTCTAGTAAAACTCATAGTCACTCCATTACCAAATCTTTTGGATGTTAAGATATACTTAGTCTTATCCCCATGATTTTCAATAATATTTTCTAACACTAATAACCAAAAATAACAAACCATCCTCTAATACCAACTGATTAATCCAGATTATAACATACATAAATATTAAATATTTTTAAACGAACAGTCTGTACATAAAACAAATATACATGTATGAGGACCGCAAGGGTTTAGGGTATTTTATGTCTAGATACATAAACATATAATTTCATAATATAACTTCATAGTCACCCATGATTTTCTTCTATCATAGTAATATTCATAGGTATACTCTAATTAAAACCTTTCTTCACAACATTGAGAGAATGGAAACATAGTAAATGGTGAGCTAAGATGCCAAGTGATAGAAAACATGAAGGTGCCTAGTTGGAGTAATGTATCACTGATAGGGGGAGGGGTGAATCAATGATAATTTTTTTTATTTTATGTTTATTAACCTCCTATTAAAGATTTCAATTTTATACTGAAAACAAACTCAACACACATCCATAGGAACACGAAGATTTAAAAGTTACTCTATTAAATAAGAATAGTTATGTCCTTGGTATGGTTTGGAAATGATCCAATACCATACAATCCACTACAAAAACAATACTTGGATTACAATGAGTTGGAAGTACCCGTACACTCGTGTAGCACTATGAAATAATCCCTCTAGTACGTCTGCACCCTATTAGCACAATAGGGTAATACAATTGTTTTGTAACAACTCATGTTACCAACTATTCTTTTTAATTCAATAAATATATTCAATTGAAAAACAATTCATCAATTCCTTACCCGAAAGAATGGAAAAAACCTCAAAGGACATTGATAAATAAATCATCATGAATTCCAAGTTCAATCTTCCGAGTCTGATTCTCTAAGTACGATTCTTTCAATTAAATCCAAAAATTTATATTTTCCTGATAGAATGAAATACCAATGAATCATCACAACTTCAATTCAGAATACAATACTTCCTCATTCTGAGAAACCCAATACAGAGATACCAAGTATAGAAATCCTGAAGCTGATTAATTATTCCAAATACCAAAATCAGGAAAATAGAATTGACAAGATAAATATGTTGATTCACTGAATATGATAAATCCTAAATAAAATGATCATTCAAATACAATCGTTGTAATATTTCCTCTTCAATTTCACTTCTTCCCCATCGAATTGTGTTCAATACAAAACAAAAGTGTACAACATTCTCTCTCTATAAACTCCGAGCTTCTCTCTCTAATACAATGAAAAATACTTTTTAATCACACAAGTACAATGTACATCATGCCTTTTATAGGTTACCTAAAACATGATAAGGAGGGAATCCCGAAACACAATCCCGCTCACTTAAATTCACCCAAATATGAACTTCTCCTAAAATCTCTGTGGAATTTTGACTTTATCAAAGCCTCTTGATTCTTTTTGAATCTTCCAAAATCTACACCGCTACTTCTTCAGACTCCCATTTCAATTGTCAATATGATTACAATTGACAAAAAATACATGGGTCCAATCATCTAATTCTAATTCCCTCATGATTATTTCTTCAAAACAATGGTTTGTACTATTTGAAAGCAGATGTATAAAGAATCACATTATTCCACATATCACTCATTTGAATGAATGACTCCCCCTTTGACAGTTAATTATTAAATCTCCTTCTCTTTTATTTTCTCCTAACCCACATTAGAAAACACATCATTTCAAGCAACAACATTCATTCACCATCATGTGATTGTATCATGACTTCATTCAGGACTTTGAATTCACTGAGGATCATCTTTAGCATTGCCTAATTTCAATTGGAATGTAGTGTAAAATTCCAATAATTCCTACTTATTTCTTTTCATCTTAACCCAATAATGATCCTTTCTAAATAAAAATGGGCTGGATACGATCATCTTTAATATGATTTTTCTGGATACGATCATTTTTGGTTACGATAATTCTGGTAACAATCATTCTGGTTACGATCATTTTGGATGTGATCGTTGGTTACGATTATTCTGGATATAATCATTCTGGTTACGATCATTCTGGATATGATCGCTGGTTTCGATTATTCTGGATATGATCTTTCTGGATACGATCATTTCTTGTCAGGATCATTCTACTTACTATTTCTGGGTATGATCAAATACAATATGAAAACAATGATCCACCTAGATATAATACAATACAATCTGATAAGGATTATCTACCCAGATACGATACAAAACAATATTAATATGATTTATTCTCAATCGACACAATATAATTTATTTTCTTCTACCTGAATATGATTATTTTGAAAAAACATTTGTGTCTCACCTTCCATCTGCGTCACCTCTTCCATCGACACCACTTCAATCGACACCACTTTCCATCAGCATCACCTTTCCCATTGGCACCACTTTTCATCGGAACCACCTTTCTTTGGCACCACTTTTTTTAATTTCACCTAGAATCTAATTGTTTTGAAAGACAATCAATATAATCTAGATATGATTTTTTTGATAGACAATCAACACTACCTCTTCTATCTAAATATGATTTTTTTTATGATTGTTTTGAAAAAAAATCGGTACCCCTTCTTTCTCTCGGCCATCCAGATACGATAAATCTGAATATGATTCTTGTCAGATTGTCTTGAAAAAAAATTTGAATACAATTTTTTTCCGATTGTTTTGAAAAACAATCGGTACTACTTCTTTCTCTCTACCATCCAGATACGATAAATCTGAATACGGTTCTTTTCTGATTGTTTTGAAAAACAATATAAATACTATTCTATTCTAATTTTTTTGAAAAACAATATTAATATGATTCTTTTCTAATTGAAAAAATCTCTTTCAATATCCTTTATTTCTATCATTATTTCATCACAAGTTCTCAATACAACTCATGATTTTTATGAAAAACAAATCAGTATGGAATCATCACAATTAATTCAATCGTAGTAATAGTGACTCTGATTCTCTAGTGAAACAAACACCTCTTTCTCATTGTATTCAGAGTTAATCCAATGACTATATAATTATAGAAAGATGTTTTGACTTTCAATTCTACTTCTTAACATTATAATAGACTTTCACCATGATTCCTATTTCTATCAATACCACCAGTAGCACAATTATTTCCAGAAATAAATAGAATAAAATCAGAACACATTTTCTCTTTCCAAGAAAAACCTATCACCCACAAAACAAAAACTTCTTTTAATACCATTTTTTCTGAATTATCATTCATCAACATCCTTTATTTCTTCAAAATACCAATCGATTGACAACAAATACAACCAAAACACAAATTGGGCCTAAAAATATCCCCCTTTGTATTTGTTGTCAATAACCACTTCAAACACTTCAATTCAAACAATGAGTGGTATTGTTTCCACTTTCTTGCCCCGCTATTTATTTTGTCATTGTATCTCCCCCTTTCTATTATATCTCCCCCTAATCAAAAACCAAATTCAATGGGGAGACCATGATACATTTCTCTCTTATTCATAATTTATATCCATTTCTAGAGGTTGGGACTTTTCTTTAACAAGGATATCACAAGATTTACTAAAAAATGTACCTTTAACTAAACAACTCTAAGTCTACGTGGCTGAACCCGGTGTAGATAACAAGGGTGTATAATCAAGGTGATCAATGTTTTCCTTAACACAAATTTCATGTAATACCTTTTCCATACTTTTTTCAACCTTCTCATGACTAGATCAATTCTTGAAGGAAGTTTTCTAAGACCAAAGCAATCTGCACCCATCTCAACAAACACATCAGAATGTTCAGATGTATAAAAACACAACTTTTCAAAACAAAAATTTTCACATCCTAATTATATTATTTTGAAATAAATTTATGTGACTAATCAATTCCATCTTTCTTATTTACACTCATTTAATTACTTGCTTGTTATCATAGGTATACAATGATAATGGGAATAATGAGGAAACTCGATTGTTTGTTAGAAACAAAAATCAGTCTGAGAGTCCTCTCTAAGGCTTTCCTTCTTCTTCTCCTTCTTGGATTTTTCATTGTATATTATTTCTTCTATATATTCGCACCTCTCTAATTTTGTAACATATTTCTTCTTATATATCCAATCTTCTAATGAGGATGTCAAATTTTATTCATCTTTAGGAACAACCATGTTACAATCTGTTTTTCAATGTCGTCCATTCCAATATTATGCTCTGGAAAGATAGTTGAATAGGTTTTGATATCATTCCCTTATTTCTCATCTTCACCATTTTTGAAAGAATTTTTGTCTGCATTTCTCTTATATTCAGAATTATTCTTCTTCATTTATTCTTTTACTTTCTTTTGTGATTCCTCTAATTTCCTAGCCAGGTCAATGTGTTCCGACCAAAAAACTAAGCACTATATCTTTTGTAACTTAGAAGATCTATCTTTCTTGACATCCAAAACATCTAGATTCTTAGAATTGTTAAGAATATTTTTTATGTTAGTATAAAAACAAGACATCCTTTTGCATGATGTCCATATTTCTCAAAACTTTCATAAATAGTTTCCAATGGTTGGAATCAATTTTCATTTTTTACTTCATTATTCTCATATTTCATCAATACAACCTTCTCAGACTACTTATTTTGATAGAATTGACTCCCCCTCAAACTACTCCTTCTATAAACTGTGGAATAATAATAGTGTTGTTTGTTGAACCAACACATATTATCCATATATCCAAATCAACCCCAATACCAGCAATATCCATAAAAGGAGTATCTTCTTTTGAAACATCAATATTATCCACTATTATGAATGTGTTTCTCAGCCAACTTCTTCTCTTTCTTTCCCAATCCACCAACCTTTCTTTTATCAATCGGATTATTGCTTTTATTTTATGCAATATAGAATCCCTATGTGTTGGAAACATTTCCAAATTATTAATGTTTCAAAACATTTTCGAACTCAGGGTTCATTAAGACTTCTAAATTTCCAACATTGTTGGTCTTGGACACATACCTAACATTCCTAGATTTATTCTTTTCAAAAACAATTCCATTCTTGTTTTTACCCTTTAAAGGTAATGTTTGTTGAACCTTCTCAAGTTTCTCATGATGTGAACATTCACTAACTTCAATTATAGAGTTTTGGAAACATAGTATTTTCTTTTTAGGTTCATAATGTTTTTCTTAGACAAGTTCAAACTCTTCTTCTTTTTTCATTTAGATTCACTTCCAAATTAACATTACAATCCATTTCTTATTCATGAGATTTTATCAGGTCATCAATTTCATTCTCCATATTCTCGTTCTCTTCGTCCCTATATCCTTGATTTCTTATTGAGGAAGATTTATATTCTAACTTTTTGTTTTTTTTAAGCCTTATGATCTTTCTCATTCATTATTTCAATTATTCTTTAAAATTCATCTCCAGTTGAGTATATTATTCATTAGAACTACTAATTATGAATTCATCATCATTCATTGTTACAATAAAATTATTTTTCCCAGAATGATCAAGGGAATTTTTGGATTCAACTTCACATTCTTCTTCTATTTCATCACAAATAATTTAATTACATGGAGAACATTCTTCATTAACTATTGCAATGAACATGTTGTCATCACTATCATTCGCAACATATTCACTATCATATCCCTTATACAAAAAGAATCTCCTTTTGGATTTGGATTACCTTTTATCTTCCCTATTAGAATATAATTTTTCATTATCACCCTTTTTATTCCAAGATCATCTTGGCCTTATTTATTTGTATTCAATTTATTCTTCATCACTTTATTCTTCATTTCCTCTTTAAGGACAATTGGAAACAAAATTCCCAATAGCTCCACATCCAAAAAAATTTAAGGGAAGTTCCCATTATAACTTCTTATACCACTTTTCACTTTTTTAGAAAACAAGGACAAAATTGAATCAAGATTTTTACATACCTCATTTTTGGAGTGAGAATATCCAGATTCTTCTTCATCAAGAAAATTCTTTTCTCTATTGGAAGCCTTGAAAGAAATTTCTATATCAAATTTAGTTTTTCCTTTCATAGAATTCTCCCTTCTCATTTTATAAGTAGTGAGAGTACTATTCAAATCATCAAGTGATAATGTTTCTAGATCTCTTTCTTCCAATAAAGAAACTTTTGCATCAAAGTTTTTGGGTATGATTTTCAAGATCTTTTCAACCACAATAAAATCATCCAAATTTTCACCAAGACATTTGTTTGTACTTACTAGGTCATTTACCCTGGTAAAGAAGTCCCCAATAGATTTATGCTCATCTATCATGAGATATTCATACTTCAATCTCCATATTTGTATCTTTTCCTTATTCAATTTTTTATTACTTATATATATATACATATATATTAATTTATCCTATATACCACTGGATTTGGAAACAACTTTTACTCTCAAGAATTCCATTTCAAAAAGTGATGACAATATAAAATTCTTCTCCCTTCCATCATTCTCATGGTGTCTCTTATCAACATCTATAAGTGGAGATTTATCATCAAAGGGAGGAAATACAACTATTTCATCTTCAAGAACATAATAGCTGATATACATAAGATATGAAAGCATTATATCTTTCCAGATATGATAGTTCTTTATCTCAAAGACTAGAACACCTTTACTGTTCACACAAATCACGTTCTCCATGAGCAAGGAAAAACAAAGAGAACCTGGCTCTGATACCACTTGAAAGTGCCCAGTCAGAGTAATGTATCACTTAGAGGGGGAGTGGGTGAATCAGTGACACTCTTTTTCTTTTATGTTTAATTTAAATTGAAATAACCTTTTCCTCCTGTTAGAGATTTCAATTCCCTACTGAAAACAAACTCAATACACATCCACAAGAACACAAAGATTTACAAGGTTTATTATTCAATAAGAATATCTACATCCTTGGCATGGTCTATAAATGATCAAATACCATAAAATCCAACAAGAAAATAATCCTTGGATTACAAAAAGTAATATGTAACCTTACACTCATGTAGTACTATGAAACAATACCACTAGTGCATGTGCACCCTCTTAGCATAATAGGGTAATACACTTGTTTCCTACCAACTCATGTTACCTGTGCTTATTTTCAATTCAACAAATATATTCAATTGAAATACAATTCAACAATTCATTATTTAGAATAATGGTAATAACCTCAAAGGAAATTGATAATGAAATCAGTCCGAATGCCATGTCCAATTTTCCTAGTCTGATTCTCTCAGTAAGATTCTTTCAATACAATTCTTCAAGTCCGATTTTCCTGATAGAATGCAATACAAATGAATTGAATCTACTTCAATTCAGAATACAATACTTCCTCAGTCTAAGAAACCCAATATGGATATACGTAGTATGGAAATCCCGAAGCTAATTAATTCTACCCAATACCAAAATTAGCCGAATACAATTGACAATATGAATATGATGATTCACTGAATACAATAAATCCTGAATACAATGATCATCTGAATACAATTGTTTAAATATTTAATTTTCTCTTTCACTTCTTCCCCATCATATTTTATTCAATACAAAAAAATGGTATACTTTCTCTCTCTAAAAACTCATAGCTTATCCCTCTAATAAAATGAACAGTACTTTGTCGTCACACAAGTACAATGTACTTCACACTTTTTATAAGTGACCCAAAATATGTTTATGCGGGAATCCCAAAACACTTTCCTGCTTACATAAATTCACCCAAATCTAAATTTCAACTAAATTATCATAGCTATTATGACTTCGTAAATGCTTCTCGATTCTTCTCGAAACTTCCACAATTTGAACGTCTTCTTCTTCAGACTCTCATTTCAATTTTCAATATAGTAATAATTGATGAGCAATACATGGGTTCGATCATCTACTTTGGATTCTATCATTATTATTTCTTAAAAAAAATGTCTGTACCATTTGATAACAAATTTATGAAGAAATTCATTCTTCCAAAAAACACTCTTTCAAATGAAAGAGTCCCCCTTTGACAATTCATTCTTCAGTATCCTTCTCTTTTATTGTCTCCTTACCCACATGAGAAAACACATCATCTCTAGAAACTACATTCATTAACCAACTTGTGCTTGTATCATGACTTCATTCAGGACATTTAAGGCACTGTGTATCAGATTTAGCATCACTTGATTTCAATTGGAATGTGTTGTAACTTTATATTCATTCATGATAAATTCTTTTTATCTCAACCCCATAATGGTATTTTTTGAATACAAATGGTCTGGATACTATCATCTTGAATACGATCATTGTAGATATGATCATTTCTGGTGATGATCATTCTGGTTATGATCATTTTGGATATGATCATTGGTTAAAATTATTCTTGATATGATCATTCTAGATACGATCAATGGTTACAATTATTCTGGATACAATCATTTTGGATACGATCATTTTTGGTTATGATCATTCTGGTTACCATTGCTGGGTACAATCAAATATAATTTGAAAATAAAGTTAGGCCTGGATATGATACAATTTAATAGTATAAGGATGATTTTCCAAGAAATGATTCAAAACAATTTGAATATGATTCATTCTCAATCGACATCATATCTTTTCTTTTCTTCTACCTAAATATGACTGTTTTTAAAAAAATTACATTTCTCATATTTCTCGGCATCACTTCTTCCATCGTCACCACTTTGATCGACACCACTCTCTATCGAAATCACATTTACCTTTGGAACCACCTTTCATTAGCACCAATTTTTTACGTTCATGAAGAATCCAATTGTTTTGAAATACCATTGATAAAATATGGATATGACTATTTTAAAAGACAACTGGAACTGCCTCTTCAATAAGAATATGATTATTTTTGATTGTTTTGATAAACATTTGGTACCCCATATTTCTCTATGCCATCTGGATACGATATATATGAATACGATTCTTTTATATTTTTTTTAAAAAGAAATCTGAAAATAAAAGGGTTTCTAAAAGATTTAATCATAACATAATTAACATATAATAAAGTAACAAGTTTCATAAAATCATGTATAAAACTTAATCATAATTAAAAAATCTGAGAAAATAAGTGTGTGGTATCATAATATAATATCCATAGTGAATATAAGAAACATAAAAAAATGCTATCATAGATGAATAATTCCATAAATATAGAACTATAATATTCTTTAGGGAAAATACACTTCTTATTTTGAAATCACATATTTAAAATAAAAAACATTCCATAACATTAAGTAAAAAAAATTAATTAAAAAATCATGAAAAATTGTAATGTAATATTCATAGTAGTGAATGGTTATGACAATAAAAAAATCCATTTATATATTAACCATTAAAACAAATATTTTTTTCACTCATTTTTTAAAAAAATCGTAAATAAAAAATTTGGAAGAAAATTATAAACATTAAAATTTAAACCACATAAATAAAATTAAAATATATTTGAAAATATCATTAATCAATAATTTAATCATATAAAAGAAAATTCTTGAAAATATATTTAAAAAACATTGATATGGAAGAAAACTTTCATCAACCAAAGAGGAAATAAGGTCGGTTTTTAAAAAAATCATTACTTAGTCTATATAACATAGATATAAAAACGAAATGAAAATAAATAAACCCATTAAATTAATATAGGATAATAATATATATTTTTTAAAATATATGATCCATATAATTTCCCTCAATATAAATTTACCATTGATAAAATTGAAATGAAATGAGATAGTAATATAAAACATTTACAAGAAGTCCCATCTTGCATCGTTTTCATTCAAAATAAAGTTTTAATAAATATAGTTCATTATAAATATATAACTAAAAAATATTTATATATATATTAACTTGTATTAATATTTTTATATTAGAGTTATGATTCATTATAAAATTCATCATTAAAATGAATATTTGGGTTAAAATGGTCTATTTTCCACTAATATTTTTGTTTAATGGTTTTGGTTCATGAACCTTGCTAATGGTATCATCATCTAAATAATAATAATAATTAAATAAGTATCATATTAATTCATTATAGATACTTTTATAACCATTCATATGAAATGGTGAAAAAATAAATTATATTACATCATGGATATGATGGTCTGTACGTACACACATGTGATGCTTTAACTTTTCGATGGATGGACTGAATGCAAGGTAAAAAATAATTCAACATTCCCTAATAATAATTATATGATAAATAAGACATATATTAATTAAATTAATCCTTATTACCATCCATATAAAATGGAAATGAAAAAAATCACATTGTTTTATGGAGGTGGTAATCTACAGGTACACATGAGAGACATCATTATTTTGCAATGGATGAGAATCTAAGAATATTTATAAGATATTATAATAATATAAGAATAATTTTGGAATACATATCATATGTAAACCTTGAATCCATCACAATAACAAATCATGAACTATCATCCTACAAAATGAATCATATCATTAGGTGGAGGCAGTTTTCCACACGTATGCACGAGAAATAATTTCATTTCCAATTTGATGAAAATGAGGTGGAAAATAGTTTTAAAATAATAATAATAAAATAGTAGTATATTTATGATATATTATTAATTGTTTTAATATACACACCTAATATTTAGTTGTAGTATAAGAAGAAATAAATACTAAATGAGTTGGATAAGATGAAACCTCTTCTATGGGAGATCTCTATTGTCATAAACCTTAATCCTTATTAGGATGATATAAGTGTAATAATAAGAGCTCAATAATAAATAAAAGTAAAATATTAATCATTTTGGGAATATATTGGTTATGATTTAGGGGTTAAATTGTGTGAAAAAGGAGGAGAAGAGGTTCCCTTTTATAAGTGAGCAGAGGGACACACATAGAATTACTTGAAATATTTAAATAATATAAAGTCACTTTCTTGTGAAAGTTGTAAAAAAGGAAAATAATTATAATTTAATAAAATATAAGTCATAAATTTTATTACCCATTTTATTTAGACATGTTTAAGGTGAATTTTTATCTGTATCTCTTAGTTTAAACCCCAGTAAACCCATTTGAACCTTAACCATGATAAATATTTTTACTATTTTTAATATTAATTACAACCAAAATTTGAGTTGAAAATGTTACATTATATTAATTATTATGATTTTTAATATGGAATATATTTTATAATATTAAAATTATATAGGATGAATAAATCCATTTTAAATCAAGTGTGAAAAACCCAACAAAACCAGTTTTAGAAAAATACATTTTTATACATTAAACTGAATTTATTATAATTCATTTAATAGTAAAAACCATTAAATGATGGTTAAAATGTTTTATTGAATATATTATCTAAAAATTTAATTAAAATCATTGATTAATAGTGATTAATTTAATTTAATAAGATAAAAACACATTTCTCTCCAAAAAAAGTTTTTCAAAAAATACATATTTTTTACATTAAAATGCTTTAATTTTAATTTATAACAAGTTGATAACCAGTGAAATCGTTTTTTTTTCATTTGAAAATAATTGATATTCATTATTTAGTTGTTCTTATTCATACCCATCAATCTATAAACTAGGATATAATTGACACATTAAATAATACTAATTCAATAGTATATCATGGTTTATTTAAATCTATGTTGTATATGAAGAAAGTTATCAAAGAAAAAAGATTATTTAATGATTAAAATATAATAAACTCCAATTTTGTTATATTGGAGGTGAATCCCAACCATATATGTTGTCTCGTAGGGTTAATATATTTAGATTTGATAATTATATTCTCTTTATTCTGTTGAGTAAAAAGGATGTGATGGATAAAAATATAAGAGATGCTCAACCCTAATATTCCTAAAAATAAAAATACATCTATGTAAAATGATCCATCATCTTACACTCACTATTGGTCTCTTAAACAGTATGAGCCTAATTTTTCCTACTCAAATAACCAGCAATGATGTTTCCATTTATTGGGGTATACACTAACTCAATATCAAAAGATGGTAGGTACTTTACTCATCTATGTTGAAAATGATTTATATTACACTATGAGGAAATATATTTTTGGATATTATGGTCAGTATAAACCATAAAAAATAAAAAAAATAGTTAAAAACAAAACTATTTTAATTCATAAACTAAAACTGCTAACTCTATGTCATGTTTCAGATAGTTTCACTCATGAGGCCTTAACATCCATGAACCATACATGACCACATGATCATCTTGTGTCAAGACCACTCAAAACATGACCCTAGATACCTAAAAATACAAAAAATACTCCTTTCCTAGCTTAGGTTAGGTTATAATTGGAGCTGATTTTAACATTAACCTGAGCACTTGAAAGTAATTATCACAAGTATTTGAACTATTTAAACAATACCCCTATTTTAATATGAATTTTCATTATTTTTTCCAAATGAGAGAAGTCCCAGATATACTATTTTTAATATCCATCCAAACAAAATAAATAATTAATCCCAAAAATGTTCCTAGGAAATATATAAAAAACTACAACTCTCATATTCTTATGGTTCACTAACACTCTATATTTCTATATATAATACATAAAGAAGAGTACTTGGTCACTCTATAATTGACACTTTGATAACTTTTCATATACTCATTAATCCCATAAGGTTTCAAAAACAATATATATATGTAGTTCATGTTCTTCCTTAGACATAGAGTAAACAAGAATTTCATTAACAAAAATGAGCTTAAAAATATTAAAGAATTGGTGGAAAACCAAGTTCACCAAGGATACAAACAACACATGTGTATTCATTAAGCTTAATGGCATTAAAAAGTAATTGTAAATTATATACTGGTTCCTAAAAAAGTATAGCATTTGTATGAGGTTGTCTCCCTAAAGTGTTGACAACCCAGTAACAAGTCAATATTGGAAAACATGTGTCTCACCTCAGTTGGTTAAATAGAATATCTATACGTGGAAGTGGTTATCAATTCTTTATTTTCACTTTCTTTAGTCTCTGATAATCCACACACAACCTCAATTAAATTTCAACCTTACTGACGAATAAGAATAGATAACATGAGAGTTAAATAATTAGTTGGACAAATCCCTTGGATTCTAAGTCCTCTGATTGAACCTTGGTTACTCAAATCTCTACAAGAGCATCCAACAATGAGAATATAAATTGTATATACCCTCAACATTAGTTATAAGGTGAACTCAACCTCCCAATTGGATGAAAATCATGAGAAATAATCCAGAAAATTATCTCTAAAATGAATGAAAAATGGAGGATATATATCTTTCCATGTTATATCATCATTTAATTTGAGTCTAGATACCTAGGCCAGAATTCTAACCAACCTTTATTGATCAAGTACTTAACATATTCCCTTTAAATTCTACTCCTCTACATGAACATGACTACTACCTTTGGGAGATGTGAAGGATATCTGATGGTGGTAAAAATCAATACAAGCTCTGTACATCACTAACCAATCCATCCCAAGAATCTTATCAGAATTATTCATCTCAAGTATAAATAAATACAAATGAAACTAATAATCACCAACTTTATGTACAAATTCCATTTAATAATTAATTATTTTTGACCATATCTCTAGTATCATATCTATGGTCATCCCCCCAAATTTTTACTATACGCATACCCCTAAACAACAAATAAACAGAAAAACCATAAAATAATTGCAAGCTCCAATATCAAGTAAAATATATGCTAATATGAAAGACACCAGAATCATACCTTGAACTATGTAAGGTTAAATATTCTGATCAGTTGGAGTAGGCTGTATGACATGATGTTGGCCAGTCCCATGGACCTGAGTCTCATCTAGTCCCCCTGGACTTCACTAGTCTTTTGGTACTTAATCTCTATCATAGGGGTAACACATTCCCTACCTCATACTGCACGACATGTGAAAATTAAACTGCATATCTATTATGGAACAAATGATCCATTTTTAGAATTTTGTATCTCTTTTAATTCCATATTATAGGAAATCCATGTAGGATTCCCAAAAAACCACTATAAGTTCCCCATCCATTCACAAGATCAACATTTTTCTTGAGTTCAATCACACTGAGGCCACTTGTGTCAATCCTTGACCCACTGAAGGAATCACAATAGGTTTCTATCTTAGATAAACTGACCAGAAACCTACCTGATGTTCCCAATACCACCTTGACCAAAATTCTCAAAGTGACACTTCTTATTGCCTAGAGATATACTACTAGTTCTCATGGCTAAATCTACCTATCATCCTCTAAAGGCCTCTTTCAGGTTTCCCAAAATGATGAGGTCCTAATTTACAACATAAAAAAGGTTATAAAATGAAATAAATTGACTTATGACCTTATATCATATCCAAGAATATCCTCAAAGTTATTTTCTAAAACCAAATCACACCATTACTTGGTTAGGGATAATTAATTTAAATTCATGAATCAACTAGTGTAATATATCATCAAAATTTAGCCTTTCTCAAGGTAAATGAACTATAAGACCTTCCATGAACTCAGGTTATTTTGAAGGAAATTATCCTAGAAATATTTATGTAAGTACTTCCAGATCATACCCACATGCTAGTCTTTATATACCATGATATCCGACCATCACCTAACTAATG
The DNA here is from genome assembly GCA_963277665.1 of Viscum album. NCBI lineage: Eukaryota > Viridiplantae > Streptophyta > Magnoliopsida > Santalales > Viscaceae > Viscum > Viscum album. The sequence continues at coordinate 103,395,739 of OY728139.1, forward strand.
CATGAACCATATAATTTTAATGCATCACTATACTCTCTGGGGAAGTATCCTAATGGTCAAATATTGTCTATATTAATTTCTCCTATAACTCTACTTCCTAGGGTCACATTATTCTACAAATATCAGTGGGTGTTGTTAGAATATTTAAAATGACATAAATCATTGATGAAAATCACAGTGGCTCACTTTACAATGACTACAAAACTAAAAATAAGCTACCATGGAGATAGTAATCTTCTATATTCCTTGGATCCATTGGGGACTTTAGTCTTACCACAAGATGGGTGTGCTCATTTCCAACATCTTATTGTAGTATAGAAAGTTTTCATGGATGAATCACTATACAATTTCAAACACATGATTTTATTAAATTTATTGGGAAATTTAGAATATAAAATTTAAGGAATGTAACAACAACTATAACATCATTATATTTACATTAAAAAAATTTAAAGTTATAAGGGAATCACTTTTTACAAAATTACTTATCATAATTAAAAATAAAAGAAAAGTTTATTACCCATGTAAGTATGATGACACATGTAGACATTCCCATGTTCTATACCATCCCATGAGTAAAATACCATAAATAAAGAATATAAAAAATCATGTGAATCACTATATTTTAAAACAAATCAACTGTAAATGAAAAAAAAATCATAAAAAACAATCTCATCCTTGGTATCATGGACTTTCCTCACATGTGGGATAACTACATCAACTAATAAGTTCAAAACCAATTAATAATAACATTTTATCTCTTTTCAGTCTTACCCGCATAGTAAAACTAGATAAATGAACCCTAATACCACATTTTAATTTCCTTAGCATAGTTCAATCATAATTAACAAAACGATCATTAAATGAAAATTGGTTTGCCTCTAAGTATACCAAACATTTCTAATTAGTTGGGAGGGTCTAAGAGGATATCTTGTGTAGACTATACCCATTGGTTAGAGTAGTAGTAATATAATAAATCATAAAAATATCATCCATTACATGACATCAAAAATAGACATCCTGGAGAGATCCTAATAACATGAATCAAATAGTAACAATGAAACAAAATAATGCTAAACTATATATATAACAAAACCCAAAATAATCTCAAACAAGAAAATAAAATAAAGTTGGTACTAAGTTCATGACCTATTCCACTATGCTCTCTTTACTCCTGATATAAAATAAAATTAAACAATAAGAGTGTTATTTCCATTATCCTGACCTATAACCTGAAATTCTTCTAAGGTACCAATGGAGGACTGAGAAGGGTGTGAGTTTAAATAAATAGTCCATCACCGATGATGTCTAAAAAACATCCAACCCAAGTAAAAGAATACACTTATGAGAAATTAAATATATAATTTATATCATAACAATAAAGTAATAATTCAACCATTAATCCTTGGGTCTTGGGTGGCACCCCAAGTCAACTATACCTCCTTCGACCAATTCTAGATATCTCTATCCATAGTAACTTAATCATGTATACTAATATTTGGTCACATAATATCCAAGGAAATATGTCCAATATCCCCAAAATGTATATAATAATGGGCACACAATATCCAATGAAATATCTCCAATGTCCATACGTTATATATAATAGAGGGAAAACTTGATCCAAGAAAATACATCCATAGTCCCCCGAACATATATAATAATGGGTACACTAAACCCAAGGAAAACTTTCAAAGGTCCCAAATCTATATATAATAATGGGAACACTATATCCAACAAAATACCCCCAAGATCCCCTAATTTTGTATAATAAGGGGTACACTAGATCCAAAGAAATACATCCATGGTACCCCAATTATAAAAAATAATGGGCACACCATATCCAAGGAAAATCATCGAATGTCCCCCAACTATATATAATAATAATATAATTAATATTACAACTAATTTCATAATCAAGGGTTCATCATATCATCCACCAATTATCCATTGACCAAAAATTCAAAAAAAGTAAAACTTAATAAGATATCATCTATAATTCTTTTAATTTAATTCACTTGAATCTTGGATACATCATAGATATCATCTGATACCCATTATTCATTATATGTTTCCATGAATCTCATATATTTGACACTCTATTTCCCTTTTAATTTGAAAAGGTTGGTTCGGCTTACACGATTCCCTTTGTTACAGTCTTTACACACCAATATACCACTTGGATCCCGTGGGAAGGTCTAACGAGATTTATTTCGGTATTTTGTTGAATTATTAATTATTAATTTTTAAGAAAGTATTATGTTGGTGTGACCTAATATAATATAATCATGAAAAATCATAAAATGTTTAATAGATAAGTCAAGAGAACCCACCTTATTCTTAAAAAGATTCAATTGCCATGAATCATAAATTAATTCAACCCCCAAACACTAGTTTATAGAAATCAACCATAAATTCATCATATTAGGGTTCTAGAATAAGAAAATAAGAAATGTGTATTTAGGGAACATATTAGGTTATAATTAACCATAGGAATGAATTGAAAGCAAGGGGAATTAAATCTCCCACGAATTGAGAGAGAAGAGTTGAAAATCACCAAGGATGTCCCCCTATATCTTTATAGGTTATGTGAGGGTTGAAAAAAGGAAGGAGAAATAAAAATGAAGGTTCTTGTTAAAATACAATTCCTACCCACATAAAATGCCACATAAAATCCCAATACTGATCCAATTCACCCAACAATGAAATATTGATTTTTTTGCCACTGGATAGCTAGTGGTGCCTCATCAGCTAGTTGGTATCCCCTACAGCTGTATTCCATCGGCATGCTTGTGTATTTTCTTTAATATCAAGGTATAAACCCCCAATATGATACAAAATACCTTCATATTCATAAAATAATAAAAACATAATTATATTAAAAGAGTGTTATAAAAATGTAAATTTCAATTCACCTCAAGGAAGGGATGAGGTATTATACCAAGGCTACATCACATCTCTCTATGCCTTGTAATTTAGAACACTGGTCAATAAAATGGTTAGGTGATGATAAAAAACCACATAACTTAACTATTTCTTATTTTAAACTTTTATATTTCAATTCCATTTTACTCACATGGCTGGTAAGTTCCTTATGTCATGATTTCAACAAAGGTGATAAATCAAAAGTTCTTACCACACGAATACCTATGTTACCAGTACCTCTTGTTCAAAATTTCAATGAATTATCGTAAATAATTTTAACAAGTCCCTTATATTATAAAAGTTATTTGTCTATGATAAATCCTCTATATGATTAATCCAAACAATTTCTATCACTTTCTCTTAATACATGGTAATAGAAAACAAAAATGGAGATACTAGAAATCTTAATGTGGTCTACTAGAACAATGCTTCTTAGACCCTTCCCAATACTTATAAGAAGTTTCTATATATTATTTCCTAATGAAATAATAATATTTTTTTCTTCTATATTTTTGGAATAATATTTGATGAAATATTATTTATAGGTCTTCCATATCAGGAACTTCATTGTAATATGTATAACCATTCCTTAGATTATTATTCTATTTAAAAGAGGAATTACCTCCACCTCAATTATTATTTTGACACTATTAGGGGATTCTATGTTGTAAAATCAAGTGTAAATTCTTTAATGTGTTTGTTAGGTCTTCACCTAGAAGAACATAAAATTTTGGTAATAATTGGATTAAGAAAGTTATAATTTCAAAATATTCTTGAATTAAATGCATGTAAATTTGATTGTTTTGATGAATGAATTATGGAGCACATAATTCACTCAATTTATTATTGGGATTTATAGCCATGGTAGTATGGTCATGGTAAAAACATGATGTTTCACTAGATTAAAAAAGCTTTAATTCATCAAATTATGGGTTTGAATTATGTTTCCTAAGCCTAGTTAATAAGTTTAATTCAATTTATGTATTATAATTGATGATATTATGGTTAGGATTCCTAGTCATTAAAATTAAAAGATATATTTTTGACACTAACTCCTCATTAATGGTGATATTTAGTGATGAAAAATTATAATGGGGTGTTTTTATATTAATTCATTCCTAGGTAAAATTTAGTGGTGTTGATAACCATAATTTGTCTTTGAGATAGGTGTGCACAAATTTGGTTGTCACTAGTGTTTAAGTTAAGGATTAAGGGGTATTTTAAAATTTTTTAATTAATAAAAAAATTTATAATAAGGAAGAAATGTGGTCTGAAAGCACTATGATGAATAAAATTATGGTCTCAATGTTGGATTTCCAGTAGAAATTCTATTATAGTCCCTAAAATAGTAATAATTTTCATCTTATTTATTGATAAATGAGAGAATCCTCTACATATTTATCAATCACCCTGGACTGATGGTTATTGAAGTCACTTACCTAAAATTGGAATCTGATTAGTTATCCTTGCTTCCCAGTGTATGAAAAATTAGTTATATAATCCTAAAATAGAAATGGAAATTCTCAATCAGGTATTTTTGTTCCAAGTAAAATTAGGAGTAAATCACATAATTCATAAAAATGTGAATAATTTATAGAAACTCGCCACCAAAAAGAACATATTTCATTGAGAAAAGATACACTATATAGAGGGAGATAATAGTTTATCATCCTATGTTGTAAAATAGTTTCATGTTCAAATTAATAAACTCAATTGTATTAAAAAAACTACCATTAAAACAAAATAATCAACCCAAGATATTTTTACTCAAAATGTGCATGAATCAATAATTAAAATGTATAGAATTATATTTGAAGATATAAAAATGGCTGATGATTAATTTGTTGATGAATACTTTACCAGATTAAATTATATTCTCATTAGCATCAAAAGTATTTAGGAGAAACTAGATGACTCAACCACTGTGAAGAAGTTAATTAGAAATTTCCTGAAAATATTTTATCTAATGTTTCTATCTCTAGATGATTGAGATGATCTATATTTGGATGAACTTTATAATTTTCTAATTACATATTAAATGAGAAAATCCCACATTTTAGGAATAAATGAAAAATTGAAAAGGATTTTGAATCCCTGATAAAAGTTAAAGTAAGAATAAAAGATGAACCAATGTTAGTTGATTCTTAGAATGAAGATGGTGAAGAAGACTTCAATAAAATGATGGCCTTATTTATTAGAATTTCTAATAGAGGTAGGTGGAATAAAAAAAATAAAACAATAACTTACATAAATGAATTTCCAAAGGGATATTCATTTTACTTTTGATTTTCCAACAATGAATGTTGTTGACACTGAATAATATGAGGAAGATAACAATCCTATGAAAAAAGTGGAAGAAGCATAAGAAGATTTTTTCTACCAGGAAGAGAAATATGACGTGCAGATAAATGGATGAATCTTCATCGACATATATTAACTCCAAAGTTGAAATATATTCCAAAAATATAATGTTTATTATCAATAAATAAAATAATCCTAAAGAATCCTTTGATGGAGATTATAGTGATGGGAGAACTGAACATAAATGGATGTTAAAAAATTTCTTGAAGTTACACTTTTGACCAATTTGAATCTCAAGAAAGAAAATAAAATGATGAAGAAAAGATTTGAAAAAACCCCCATTTAAAATAATGAACATATCTAGAAAGATGAGACAAATTTTAAATAAGTAATAATATATATGATTAAGATAGGTGAGTTGTAATACCAGATAAAAACTATTGAGGAAAAACTATTTGGAATGGAAGAATCAACACTTTTAATGAAAATAAACAATACATATTGAACATAAATGAATATTACAAGATGGTGAATGATATAATTCAAAATAATTTTGAGAAATATGATGATTTATCTCATACATATTAAATGTGTCTGTCATCTAAAAATAAAGTGAAGAAGATTAAAGTAGATTTCCCCAAAGCTGTAGATCATAAGGGAGAATATTTTAAAGTTGATAAGAAGAAAGAACCAAAAAGAATAATAGTTTATATTCATAATAGAACTCAATGTATATTTTTTACTTATAATAATGAAATCAAAATATATAATACTAATTGAGACCGAAGGATTCCTCTTAAGCATAAAAACCCACAATCTTTGGAAATTCAATAGCAACAACATTTAGAGAAGACATGTTATTAGTATATAAGATCAATGTTTATATGGTCTTTTTGGTGTTTCTTAATGTTTGGTCATAAATATTATTAATACTATTACAACATGTCACCACTAGGAATGAGTAATGAATGAAGGGGGGAAAAATTATGACCAAATGAGATTAGATTATCATAAAGAGAGTCATCTAACCATGACATCATCAAAACTGTCAATCGAGAATAAATTGGAATGAATAAAGGTAGTTTATGGAAAATATGATCCATAAGGACCTAAAGATTAGAAATTATTGACAAGGATTACAAGAGATATTTATTATATTAAGATAGTAAGAAATATTTAATTGAAAATATTGTAAATTATTGTAATTTTTTTGAGAAGACATAAAAATTATAGAAATAATTCATATTTGTTTGGGAAAACAACTGAGATTAGATAAGAAATTGGATGAAGATGAATAATTTCTTAAAAGAAAGGAAATAAATTTATTATAGAATCTAATGTGTAAAAAGGTATTCCACACAATGTTTCTAAGAATCCATGTGATGACATAAAAAACAATTCATCTGATGCTGAAGGGAATCAACATCCACATCAGGAGTTCAAAATTATAAGGACATATGAGTCACACATTCTAAATCATCTAACAAGATTAAAAATTATATATATAGATGAATAACTCAGTGTAAAGTTTATACATGATGGTCCAAGATATCCCCCCTTACTCCGTATTATTTTATTTTTTTGAGCTAATAATGAAAGGAATTAAATGAGGTGTTTAAGGTTGTCATTTTTTGAAAGTATGATGAGAATGTACTTCATAGATTTTACTTTCTTCCATGAAATAAGACAAAAGTGTGCATATTTTAAGTGGATTAGTATGGGGAGTAATTAAACATTAAATATCATGGTATTCCAATCATACTATTATCTCTTTTTCTTCATTATACTTTCTTATCAATTTAGGGAGAGTTCTTGGTTGACGATAGAGCGAGATTAAGGGGAGTATTTATCTTTATAATTGAACTTTATCATGTTTTTAATGTATGTGTAGGATTTAACATGTCATTGATAAATATGGTTATTTAAAACTCATTGAATAAAAATTCATACATTCTACGAATTATTTTACATTAATGGTTATTTACAGAATATATTGAAAACCCTGTTCATGTATATCTTATTTTCTACATTGGTTTATCCAATGAATACTTATAGTTGATTACCTAAAATCTATTTTCTAATAAAACCATGTGAAATAATCACATTCTTATATGTATTCAATAAATAATCCTCAAAGGGAGAAGAAAACTTTTTTGAGAAAATCCACACATTTCCTTTTAATTTGATTTCTATTAAGGGTGAGAAAATATTCATAAAAAAATAATGAAACTTATAATGTGTGGAAAATATGTATTTAAAATAAAATACCAAGGGGGTATTGTTGGGTCCAATGTTTCATTTCTTGTAAATTACATGTCAATATGTGTCTGGTAAGATGATAATGAGAACTGGTGATGCATGGAGAATTGTTACAGATTCATAACATTAGATGTCCCACTTGAGAAATTCTCCATGTTGAATATTTCATGATTGTTGATGAGATATTAATAGAGAGTTCAACATGTGAAAATAGTTTTCACATAGATTACCAAAAGTTCTTACCATGCAATAAGTAATTGCATAAAGAGGAATTCCCATGAATATTTTTTAAATCACGAGGATGTGAAGACATGGCCATGATTAAAATATGAATATGTATTTCTTGATGAATGAGGGAAGAATATGAGAATAATGTGTATTATAATTTTATTTGATATGGATTTTTAGGATCATCAATTATCATTTTGAATAAGTCAATATTTTGGCCTTAAATTAAAAATTTCTCCATCCTAAGAGACAATTGAGGTCAAGGCTCAAACTTTAGCTCATGTGGGGCCTGGAGGTTGACTACACCAAAGGGTTCCAACCATATCATGACTGAGGGTGACATTGGTGGGTGTAAGATCATTCCCACAAATAGAAAGGACAACTGTGTGGGGTTACAAAGCGGTAATAGAATTGTATGGGGTGGTATCGATGGGGGGGATTCTTAGTGGTCATTAGAGAGTCTTAGCTATCATATCATGCCCCAACTGTAGCAGAATTTGATGTGGGATGACTTGAGTAGTGGAATATATTCTTATTCTAAAATTATATTCATAGAAGTGTGTCCATATGATCATGTCGATTTGAATTGTCCAATTATCTTAAGCATTTGTATTCACCCTCTCATACCTCAATAGTAGATCCAGTTCACCAGAGAATTGGTCGAACCTCCCTTGATCACTTCTTTCCTTCTTTAAAGATCTCACTAATGGATTGATGATCATTGGATCAAACCAACATCATGCATACAATTACATTATGTATTCAAGTGATAAATCAAAGACCATGAGTTACTTCTGAGTCTGCAAAAAAATATTTTAGGCCTTTAGAATATTGAATGAGTTTGATCTTATGATAGGATCTCACTGTAAATAACATCATGAACTCATGAAATATTAATACCATCTTATTGGGTGTATGTTTTCTTAAATGACATTGGATATTTGATGAATCTAAGACATGTATTAAAACATGGAGACTTGAATGAGTCCTTAAATAAACATAAAAAAGTGGATGTGAGATAGGTTAATTAGGCGATTATCATCAATTATAAGTGGATAAGAATCCTCAATTGATGGTGATGCTGAGAATTCTTGATAGTACCTCTTGTTCTCCTAAGAAAACAGATCGACCACAATAAATCCTATTTCAAAAAGGGATCCATCCTTGACATTTTATTTTTCAATTGAGAAAAAGGATTCCACAAGCTTTCAAAAAGTTAAGAGCACTCATAAATTAATTTTTGATGGATGATGTTCTGGAATGTCAATTAGTAAAACACTATATGATTCTCTTAGACTTTCTCAAAGGTTTTTAATATATGAATCCCTCCTGGTTTGTGATATTTTTATGTGACATATTATAGGAAATATCACACACAATATGTTTTTCTAAGGATTCCAATGTTATAATAATGTGATTACAAGTGAAAATTTCTTATATATGTGCATGGAACACTATCCATGAACCAAAAATAAACATACACAATTTGTGCATATCTATACAAGGTGTACATGAAGTATAAAAGTAAACAGTGTGTGTGTAAAGGCTTTGAGAAGGCATTAGATACTACATGGATCCTCTTATGCATACACATGCCTTGCGAGACAAGTGGGAATTTTGTGTGCGTGAAAACAAGGTGTATGTGAATAAATACAAGGTGGATAGTACATACACACCTATTAAATAAAGGCATTACATGATATATTCATATATAAAATACTTGAGATACTTGAAACATGATGATTAGATTCCATGTAATCCATGAATGAAATATATTTTAATTTTTTTAATTACAAAACATAAAATTGAAATTATGAAAGTGTAGCTCATTGTGTAAAATAAAGAGGAAGATTTGTGTAAACCCTTGGAGACATCAAAGTGGGGTTAAATATTTATTTATAGGGAGGCATAGCCTGAGCATTGTTTCATAGAGGAAAATGATCTAGAACAAGTGATTAGAGACTAATGAGAAATACCAGAAACATTTAAAAGGTACATGAATTATACAGGAGCATGTTTGATTAAGAAAGCTTATGGAGAATGATCAAAAGAGAATCCTATAGTGGTACAATACATAAGAGAATAAGGAGCATGAGGATGAGAGGTATTACCAATTAGATATAGTTGGAGGGTATAACTAACTAATGAAAGTGGATTGAATTTTGGGGTTAAAAATAACTTGTAATTAGAGGGTATAACCAATTACTAATTGTAATCACCTTTTGGAATAGTGTAAAATCCGTGTTGGGGGGAATAACTAACCCAGAAATGAGTAGTCCATTGTAACAAACCTTTTAAATCCTTATGTTATATTCCTTTACATTATAACATTATTCTAGGTAAGGATGATATTCACATGAAGAGTGGATCAATGAATTAACTATCCAGAGAGGTTTAATTAGAAATAGATAATTCATAAAAAGAAAAATAGATCACTGATTCACCCCTCCCCCTCTCAGTGACCATACACAGATATGGTAACATCATGTATAAAATATTATTGGGTGATCTATCATTTGGGTATGATATTCCATTCAATGATCTACTATTAGATGATCTACTATTATGTGATACACCATTACTTTTTAATTAATATATCATCACAAAAGAGAGACTACCATTGAAGGTAGTGGTGAGAAACCATCGATTCATAGAAATTAGAAATACTACTATCAAAAGAATTGATATTTTTGGTGCTACCATTTTAGGGTCCTTCATCAATCATGGTCAGTAAATGGTCGACTGTTGTAGTAGGATATCATAACATCCATTGGTGGATGAAAGTATTTATTCTGTTGAAGAACTCCCTACTGTAACTGTGAGGGAGAATGACCTACTATTCCACTATATAATGGAAAACAATATATCTTTTAATGTGATAAAACTATGCCACTATATTGATGACCTACCATGGGGAATGGATCAACCATATGTATAGATGATTGAAGAATAAAAAAACTCAACTGTATCTAAAAACCTTCTATAACATTGTGTGAATTCATAAAATTCCCATGGATGAAAAATGATGTTGTATGTAAGATTTTATCTAATCAACGACATAGAAACTAGAACACAGATCTCACATGGTGACCTTAATTTTGTCAGATTCTAGTGCGATCGAATATAGGCCAAATAGAATACTATTGAGGTACACGAGGATAAAGAAGATGTACTTTGAAAATGAAAATCATGGGATCCATCGAATGACTGAGATCATATGGATCGATCAGTCTTAATTATATACATAAAAATTCAAGAGGATTAATAGTTCTCCACACTCTGCTACCCTACATCAATTTTTTAAGGTCATACCTCCGATATATTAATTAATTCATGCTACAAGACAACTGAGATTCCTATGGGGTATTTACACCCATTCTAAGAAAACCCACACTTATTTTTTATGGGACGATACCTCCTCATTCTAGTCTTGTAGCGTAAATCTTCAAGTGAGCTATGCATCCGCCCTACCAAAAGAAAATACATAGCCTACAAAATTTTTTGGACCCTTGAGATACTCTCCCATGGGTTTTACACTTCGGTCCCCTATGTATGTTTGATGATATGGATTGTGGTCAAAGCAAGGTTGGCCTAATTTTTTACTAAAATTCCCTAATAAAATTAATACAACTTGATAAGAAATATTATAGTTTAATTAAAATGATATATATCTTGATAAACATTAATATTATTCAATTTCTATAAAATATTAAACTAAGTAGATTGTAATTTATTAAAAAATAAAGCATAAACTCTCACAACAAACACATTTTACATGAGAGTTCCAATCAACTCATCTAGAATCATCATAGTTATATTTTTTGTATCATCTATTGTTATTCTATTTGATTCCCATTTATTTACTATGATTTCAAAAATCTTCTCAATTAAATTTTCATTATTTAGTTATTTATCTTCAAATGTTTGGATTATATTAACAATGGTAAAAAATATTTGATTCAGCTTAGTTGTTGATTCTCCAGGTAAGAAATAAAATAGTAGGATGATATTCTCTCAGCATAACTCTTATTGTTTGAAAAACTATAGTGGTTCTAATATTTGTTACTCATAGTTTCTTCTAAATTTTGTTCACTATTTTACATAAGTAAATATTTCAATTGATTTTTCATATCATAGGAACATAAAAAAGTATTTCTGATCTAATAGTTAAGCAGATACTCATCTTTCTCATCTATTGTAAAGTTAGTCACATCATTATCTATGATTTTATAATCTCTTTTTAGAATGAAAATGTTTTCTAATGTAGTTTTTTTAACAATGGATTTTATATAATCCCCTTAATACTCATAATCGACACTATTAAAGGTATGTGGTCTGATTAGAAAATGATTCTCTAATGTCTCAACAAAAAAACACCATTATAAAAACAATTAATCATTTATATAAAATAAATTTTAGTGTGTATATTAATAAGAGTAGAAACCTCCTATGAAACCAATTGTAGTATCAAAAGAGTATATTATTATTCTAATAGGGGTGAATTGTAGTTTATAAAATTAAAAAATGCAATCTTTACTAACCTATCATATGAAACTAATAGGACAATTTTTTATACCAAAAAAAACAATATAATCATAGTAGGAAGGTATTTATAGAAAGATTTGTAAAACATTCTGAAAAGCATGAACATTTTTTTAAAGGTTGGGGTCGAAGCCTCATTTATTATTTAAAGCAAAAACCACTTTCCAACTGGGTAGAGGGAGACCTATTACATAGCCCAACGTCCCATGACCAAGTGGTATGAGTACAAGGCCCAAAATCCAATTTTTTGGCCTAAATAACCCTTTGGTGAATAGTATTACTACAGAACCTGGGCTACTATAGTACCTACTATAGTACCTTCGCCACTACAGTTCCTACTACAGTGCCTCTGCCACTACAGTGCTACCACTGCTACATTTCCACCACTTCTACAGTACCTACTAAAGTGATGCTATAGCACCGGCAAAATTTTCCCTGCCTAGATTTGATCCTAGGTCTTTTGGATGCCAAGAAAGAGCCTTTACCACTTGGGTACAGGCTTGTTGTCAAACATTCACATTCAAATTTAGAAACATGTCAAAAAACTAGTTTTAAAAAACATAAAATGTGAGTAATAAAAAAATATATAAATTTTATATAAAATATTAATATTTTAACTTTAAGTGTTATGGAATTCAATAACCCTAACTTTAGGTATCAATTGTTTTAGCCAAACTGTAAAGGTCTATCTTCCATTACCAATGAATCCCTTAATACTCTGATATGATGAACTTAAATTTCCTTAGACTCATGAATTTTTCATCATCACAATCAGAAACCTATGTCTTACCAAACTTCAAAAGTGATCAATCACACTAGATTATAAAATCCATAATTAAAAAAATCAAAGAATATAAGGAATTTAAAAAATTCCTCACAAACCGAAGCATAAATTAAAACTATCTAATGAAATAAAATTAAGAATTCACTTGAAAAAACATTATATAAACTCCTCAAAGAAACATTACACTTCTTAGGTTGTTATATCTTCCTTCTCCCTTTTAATACAACTTCTATTTATAGGAATTTCTCCCACAGTCATATTTCTAATTCATCCGAGTTGTTTATAATTACATCAGGAAAACTCCATATTCATTTCAAAGGTTCAAAATGAATTATATATTTGATGGTCATCTTCATAAATAACCATTACTATAATTTTTGATCCCATCATGTAGAATAAAAAGTGTTCATTTGGTTGAATGTATGTTGTTCTCTAATCTGATAGGCATTATAAAAGGTCATGTAGAAATTATGTTTTCCCCCATATGATGAATTTTTACAGTATAATTTGTATAAATTCATCTAGGGATACCTTATTATACATCATCTTCTGGACTATATAAAACATTTACCAGTTAATTTTATCTTAATCCATATGATTCCCAATATAAATGTTCTTTAATTTAAGGTATTTCCATCCAATTTCATTATTTTATAGAACATTTATAGAGGTTCATCCAATGGTAAGAACATTTCTCATTTGGTAAAATTATTTTTTTACAAAAAAATTCTTACAATCATGGAAAATTTAAAAGTTAGTAAATTGTAAAATTTAAAACATATGGTAAGTTATTTTCAAAAATAATGTTAATAAGTGTTGAAATAAAACATTTGACTCAAATAATTCACATATGAAGATAATTAAATAATTAATAAAACAAAACAAAACCTACACGCACATTAGGGTATCATGAACTAACTTGGTTAACTAAAAACACAACCATACTTGAGGTAATTGATGGCAAGCATAAGGTTTCTCAAATTGTTAAGAATATATCACTAGTGACTATAATGTAATATGAGTTTGGGTTCACCATATCCAACATCTCATGTGAGATAAAACGTCCCTTGAGTAAGGTCTCATGGCTAAGTCCCACATCCAATGATCACCACATAATAGTTCTAATGTGGGAATCTCAATATCCAACCTTCTACACATGTCAAACCATCTCCTTTGGGAAAGGTACCATGGATAAACCTTAGACATATTACCTCAAGGAATTAGTATAAATAAGTAATCACAATAGCAAATATCCTGTGAAATATAAATAATACCCTTTAGTAAAGTACCCATGGAAACATCACAGACAATCCATCTCTCTCAAAAAGCAGCAAGGCCCTAAAGTTAAATTCCAAAATCCCATGGGTAAAATTATATTTATCCAGTCACACCTCAATAAGAGTTCATAGATAGACCTTATATCCTTCCTTAACTACATTCCACATTAAATTCCCATGCAAACCAGGTATTATCCAAAATGAGCATTTCTATAGGTGGGATTGACCACCCAACCCCATGCACTAATGCACAAGGTGTTCTAATAGTACAAAAAACTAGAATTTAGAAATGTTTTTTAGAAACATTTAAAATGTGGATAATTTTAAATTTAGACACATTTTTCAAAAAATGTGGAAAATTTAGTAATGTTTTGTAAGAATAATTTAAAAATGTGGCCAATTGATCAATATTTTCCATAAAACTTGGCTATTATATATATTTTTTTGTAAATGTGGTTAATTTATAATTTTTTTATAATTTTTTTAAATGTGGATAATTTTAAATTTCGCTATGTTTTATGAAAACGTGTCTATTTTATACATGTTTAAAAAAACATGGATTTTTAGGGAATTTTTTACATGTGTTTTAAAATGTGTGTGTATATATAAATTTATATTTATAATTCTATTAATTTAAACATATATATAAAGAAAAAAATAATAACTACAGTTATATATTTTTATATATATTTATTTATATTTATATAAAATTATAATAACATTTATTTAAATATAATAATACATATACATTAATGTTCATATATATAAAAATATATATATAGATATAAATTTATAAATATAAATATAAATATATACACATTGATATGTATATGTGTGTGTGTGTGTGTGTGTGTGTTTGTGTGTGTGTGTGTGTGTGTGTATTTATCAACATGGATTGCAGTTGTCCCACTGGAAAACCGATATAGGTGGGTTCCTCTATTAAGAAGATCATGGGAAAGGCTATAAATGATATAGTGGTATTTACTAGATACATGATTTCGACATGAAAAATACTCAAGTTAACTTGATTTGTTCATTTTGAGCTCAATCCCAAGAAACATGATTACCTCATCGAGTCAATTATTAGTATTGAAATAATGTTATCGAGTAGATCACAACCATATTCAGGTAATAAAACTAATAATGTATAAATTCATATTCATATATATATAAATAATTTATTAATAATCATCTTATTATACATATATATATTTTTTAATTATAATACCTGATGAAACCCTAGTCTCCTCTACACATAACTTATCAAGTCGCTCCCTTCCATTCCTCCCCCTCCATCATCTTTATGGGACATGCCTCTCATTCTTACTCACCCCTTCCTTCATCACCACCATTTTTTGACTGCACCATCCAACTCATCCTCCATGTACACTCCCATATAGCTAGATATATCATCCTCTCCATTTTATCATCCTCTTATTCCCATTGTTTGAAACATCCCCCATTCTCCCACCACTCTTTTCTACCCTTCCTCCTTATAGGAAAACCCTAGTGAAATCCTAACAAGACATGGGGGAGGGAGATTAGAGGTAGGGGTAACTTATCACCCCCCCTCTTTCATTACAAATCCTTAATGAGTGGTCATAATGAATTTTCATTTCACCCCACTATAAAGTCACCTCCACAGCTTGCTTTGTCTGACCATGCCTTCCAACTCTTTCCTAGATTTCCTTCCTACCTCAGTAACTTTCTTCTGCACAACATCGTATCCATTATCCTTGTTTATTTTATGATCACCCAACCATCTCTCTTAATTATTTTTCTCATTAACCTATCCTTTGATGACACCAATTGATGTTGTGATACAATACCTCTAAACCTAGACATGCCAGCACTCTAACGCCCCTGGTTCTTTATCCTCTTTGATAAATTCATCACACTTTCTTATTTTTTTTTCTAGTTATTTGATCAAAAAAACTTGTTTTAGATACATTTTTATATAAATTTTAAAGGATTAAAACTTCTTTCATTTTACTAATTCAAATTACCTATTGTAGTAACAATCCAAATCAATGATAAAAACATGGTTGGTTGTTTTTTTTGGTCAAGAATATAGATATACCCCTCTGCAATCAATTCCTATAAAACCAACAATTACTTTATCCCATTCATACTCATTTAATTGTTTTATTATTTCTCATAATTTATTATTATTATTCATTTTCAATAAATTATCTATTTAATTTATATCTTATGTGTTTTTTTGTATTGATAATGTGTTTTTATTCACAAGATTTAGAATTTCTGGGTGTTTTATTATTTTTTCCTATTAAATAATTTGATAAAATGGAAACATTTTCAAGGATAGTATTTGGAAACATAATTCTCAAGGCTGACACTACATCCCTAGGCCCTACCATGACCTACCTCAAATGACATTTGTAAGATGAGATTACCTCCCCTAACCACCATCAGATTCCAATCCTCCATCAACTCCATTACCCAACAAGTATTATATCATCACCCTCTCCCTCAGTTACAACTCCCTATCCCCATTATAATTCTTAAACTCACAACATCCCTCCTCCAATGAGAATTTGAATCCCTCTCTTGGTGTGGATTTTTATTTCCCTATCTCAATCTTTATTCATTTTATTATTTACCCATGTATCAATTTGTTTTATTTCAATTATAAGGGAAAATTTTCTTAATGATTTAATAAATTTTTCATTCATGTTTTTTTATTCTAATTTTAGGGTTAAAATAAAGATGATTTATATAAAAAATATCATATTTGTAAAATTGTGGAGAAATATTTCTTGTATGTGTTATAATATTTCAAATATTTAATATTTATTGACCCTTAAAAATATCTTTATATGATATGTTCATAGTTGAGACATATCTATATAAGAGTTACAATTTGAACACAGTTGTATAAAAATAAAAAGATATTTGATATGATTTTTTGAATGCATGAAATAATAGATCATATACCAGGGAAGAGTAGATCAACATAGTGCAAGATTGGTTTAATAATAAAAATGGGGATATTTTTATAGACCATATCCTAATGACAATGAGTTTGGTAATACCAAGATTATATTAAGATTTTTTAAATAAGAATTTTTATTTTTGTTCATTGTATAGGGTAAAGTTAAAGTAATAAATAATATGGAATGTTATTTGGTTTCCATATATATGTGGATCTAATAGGATTTCATGATGAAGGGTATAAATGGAAATTTCAAATTATTAACAAAAACATAGTTATTTTGTTATTATTAGATTTTTTATAATGTAATTTGAAATTTTATGAATCATAATTTCATGAAAGATTTAGTAGATGATAAGTTTGTATAGTCACTCATAAACATGTTAAAGTATGAATTTATAATTATACTTTTATATAAATATGTGTAAATAGTATAATAATATTTTTTTAATGTTTTATAGTTTTTTTGTTTCAAAAAGAGTACCTTTATTTATCTTATTAATTATTGTAGAAAAATCCATTGAATATAAATTTTCATATATTTTAGGTTATGATTCATTGGGATGATTTGTGACAATCCTACCTCCCGTATCACATATTCAGTTTTCAATTTATTACATTGCAGTTGGATAATAAGAATGTCATCCTGAATGATAGAATAAGTTTATAGTCTAAAAAACCATATACATACCTGATTCCCATATTACATTAGAAATATAAATTACCAAACACAAAAAATTATGATATCCTTAATATTATTCATATAATTATTCTTCATATCCTAGGTAAAAGAAGAAAAATAAAAGGGTGATCTCTGACACTCAGTATGGGTTATGAGAAGTATAATCTATCCTAGGTAAATAAGGAATAATCAATATTATTAGTCTAATGACTAAAAAAACATGAAATTTTATCAATAACATGGACACTCAATATATAGATGGAAAAAATCAATGTAGTGATATCATGGATAATAATAATTGAATTCTCAATGAGGGAAATTCTTAATATTGGATTCAAAGATCTCAAACATCGTGATATATATATCATCAAGGCTTTATTCCAAGAAAACATAAAAAAATTGGTAGACATACACCAAAAACCCATTTAATACTATATTATTTATTTTTCACATGATACCTTTTGATGAATCTAGGGTATATATAATTTCATTCCCTACCCACTACTACATGACCAATGCATTTATCATATATCGAATGATCGATTTAATTCACAAAAATATGTCTTATAAAAAAATATATTGGGTAAATACTGTATATTTATCTATAATTCCATAATAAATAAAATTCTTTCAAATTATTACAACATATGTATAAATTCTATAAATTTTAGGAAATAATCATTTCCATTATACAATGAATATGAACATTAAACAGAAATGTAATATACAATGGTCACAACTAAGTGAATTTTTCACACATTGGTATAATTAAAAAAATATAAATTATTTTGAATAAGTAAAATAAATATATTTTTTCATTTATAAATATAAATTCTATTAAAATATTACTAAAACATTCTTGAGGAAAATAAACTTTCTATTTTTTAAATTACTTATTAAAAAACTGCGCAATTATAAAGTACATCAATTTTTTCGAAAATATCATTATATACATATAAAGTAAGATAAGAAACAAATATTATTCATTAAGTTGGAAAAATAAATTCATGAATTATAAGGTAAAAAAGTCCCTTCATATTGGTTTTTCAAAAAATTCACAGACTATTGAGTTTGAAAAGTGACAAAAAATATACCTTTGAAATCATTTTGTAAAAAGTAAAACATAGGGAGAATGGATTTTTTAAATTCATTTTAGAAGTATAATATTTATTTCATATTTTTTTTATAGAAAATATCAATATTGAAAAAAAATCTGATCAAAGGAGAAGTAAGATAAGCTATTCTTGTAAACATTTAATTTGTTGATTCAGGTTCCAAAGAGTGGAAATGTTGGAATAAAATATGAAAAATATTTAAGAGATTAAACCTAAAATGAACTTGATCATCATGAATAAATTGATATTTTTTTAAAAACCTAAAATCTTATTTATATACACCACATATAAAAAAATGTTCTTATTACTAAATATGACTCAATTGAGTAAAAATTGAGAGGAAATATCTTACCTTAGGGCCGACTTGTCACGTAGGTTCTCGAAATTCATGTATATTTTATTTAAATTGATTATAATAATATAATTTGACCATATTCCTATAAATAATATCATTTATTACCCATTTATAACATTTTTTCACCAGTTTGTTAATAATCATTCATTATCTTCAATGTTTCAAGTGTTAACTACTTTGTTTTTCAAGTGTGTTTCGATTCAGTAGTATTGATAATTGAACATTTATTTTGGTTTAATTATATTAAAAAATTTATTAATGGTAAAAATAAAATATATATTCCATATATATATATATTTGTATATTCAGAATCATCCATAAAATATATAGAGAGAAAATGTATTACATTGTTCATGGAGATGGTAATCCATACATAGACATAAATGTTGTTTTCACTTTTTGATAGATTAAATGAAATAAAATTAAATAGTAATTAATATTTAAAAAATTATTATTATCTCATATATATTATATATATTCATTAAATAAATCATTATTACCATCCTTTTAAAACAAAAATGAAAAACATATCACATCGCTTCATGGAGGTGGTAGTCTACGTGTACTCAAAAGTTATGTTATAATTTTCCAAAATATTGTATGTTAAGGAGGTAAATATGATATTATAGTTAAAAAAATACATATTTAATAAATTTCATAAATAATAATTAGTTATATATTTAAAACCATCCAACTTAAATGGGGATGAAATATAAATTACACCACTACGTGGATATGGTAAGCCATACATACGCATTGTGGTGATGTTTTTAATTTTTTTACAATATAAAAGAGATGGAATATGGTTGTACGAAAATCATAATAACATATAAATATATTTATTATAATATATTTATTATTTTATGAAGGTTTAAACACTTTAAAAGGAAGTATAATAATAAATAAACTTGATAGACATAAAAAATACAATCTCCTCTTCCCTAGTAGAAGTCCTCTAGATCACTTGTTAAGGGTTCTAGGGTAGGTCTTTAGGGTAGAAAAAATCCTCAAAAACATGGATATAGTTGTTTAGAAGATGAAAATATAGGATTTGTTTAATATATATTTCTCAATTTGGTGTGATGATGTGAAGGAGGGGGCACTCTAATATAATTGAGGAGAGGAGCACCTTTGAAATTAATTAAAACGATAAAAATATAATAAGATCGTTCTAGATCCAAATGATTAAAAAAGGTCATAAATTGAACAAAAAATGGATAAGGTTTAAATAACATCATAAATTAAAATTTATGTATTTTTGATATTATTTTAATCCTTATCTTTTTAATTAACCCCTTAGTTAATTTTTTTTGACTTTAACTGCTGTGACACCAGTTTTAATCACAAAGTATTAGAAACGTAATTATAAATGGCCAAGAAACACATAAATGAACTGTGAATGATGTTTCAAAAAATTATATATTAACAGTTATGTAGAAAATATTTTTATGTATTTTAAATAATTTAATAAATTATTATTTACATAAAATGTGATTCATGTCAATTTGATATTATTCGATTAATTATAATTTAAATAAACCAACAAAAAAGTGGAATTTGAATATAATAATTTATAAATACCCTAAAATTTCATATATATCAATAAAATTCATGGGACCCATTATATTATTCAAATTAGATCAATTTAAGTATTTCTAAATCGATTTATTTTATTTTTCTATTAATTAAATAAATATTGTATTTGTGTTGCACAAGAATTTAAGGTAATTATAAAGGTTTTAACAATTAGAAATAAATTTAGACTATAAAAGTAATTAAATTAATATAAAATAGATATTTACGTTCATTTATATATATATTTTCTTCCAATTTGTCCAAAAAACAAATATTCAAAATTAAGACAGTGACATTTTTGTAACATTGTCTGATTATAATATTATAAGGGTTATTTTCATCAAAAAGTGTCTCTTTAACAAGTAAATTTAAATAAAAATGTGACAATGGTCAAAATATATTCACCCAATAATAAATAAGGTGAAAAATTATTTCCTTTCCACTAAGTTCTATCTAAGATTAACTGAATTTACCATCTACTAAGGTGATACATTTTACCATGGTTACTCTTCATTTTGAGAAAAAAAATAAAAGAGACATATTTAAAAAAACATGAACCACCTTAAGAAAAATATATAATTCGTTTTATCAAATTAAATACCAATAATTTTAAGTAAATAATTTTAAAATAAGTACGCAAAACATGATGAGAAGTGATTTTTAGAAAAATGTAGTTTCTAAGCATAAAATTGATTTATACTTATCCAATGCATAGTAAAAAAATTTCAAAAATTTTAAAATATTTTATTGAATATATAAAATATAAATATAATTAAAACAATTCAAAATTATATATCAATTCAATTTATTTGGATAAAAAATGTTGTGGGCATACAAAGAGTTTTTCAGAAAAATGCCTTTTATGTATACAAATTAATTTTTGTCAAATTTAAACATTTAATTGATTCAAATGAATTTAATTATATTATTCATAATATATTAGAACTAAATTAAATTCTAAATCATTCTAAAATTAAATTGAACTTTGATAATGTTTGAAACAAAAGTATAGTTTTCAATAAAAATCTATATTTTTCTATTATTAACTAGAAAAAGAATAATTTCAAAAACATATAAAACATTAACCCTATGAAAAACCTTGTTATTATGATATAAAAAATTATATTTTTTATAAAATAAAATTTATTGATGTTTTATATGTTAATTATAATATTTTTTCATAAAAATTAATACAAATAATTTTAAAAAAAACTTATTTTAGAAGTTTAAAATAAATATACTGAAAATTGATTATTTATTTACTAAAAATTAATCAATGATTTTTTATTTAGTAGGTCCTATATATATATATATCATAATTTCGATATTACTATTCATAGACACCAATTTAATGACTAGGTGATATTTTTTATGTTAAATATTTGAATAATATATTAGAGTTCATTTAGACTCGGTGTTTCATGGTGTGTATGATATCAAATATAATGTTTTTTTTATCGGGATGTTACATCCCCCAACCTTAAATAAATTTCTTCCTCAAAATATTTACTATAACTTTTTAATTAATGTTTTGGAATTTGAGAACCCACATCATAAAAAGGGTTAATAAAACATCCTCTTGAAATGACGGAAAGGGAAGTATGAAGGTCACCACAAAACTAGGTTTCAAAATAAGAGAACATTGATGGGTACTGAAAATATAGACATAGAAGATAAAATTATCACTCAATTATTAATATATAGTGATAGATTAAATAATAATTATAAATTTATCAATCACAAAACCATAAATCTGTAAAGGGTTAAAAGACCATTTAATTCTCTATAAGAAAAGTAAACGAATATTTTTTTTATTTCATGGTCCTTTTCTTAATGTTGAGGGATTATTTTAATAAACATAGAAATAACATGATAAAATAAACATACATGGTTTCCTTCCATGTTCTAACAAAAATATTATCCTTTGGTTATTATTCAATCAATTTATAGTTCACCTCTTATGAAAGGAAATGGATATTCAAGAAGATTTATTATGCCAAAAGTAATTTTAATGAATCATAAGATCTATAACTCATCCCTTTAGAAAATAAATGTTTATGAAAAAATCATTACCATAGGTTATCAAATATTATAAATCAAACTTTATGATAAAACATTAATATCCCAAATTCAACATAATCTATACCATAAGTAGTTTACTAGAATAAACCTTTGAAATAATTCTCACCAAATTCAAAACTCGAAAATCTAAAATAATTGATCAAGAAGTTCATAATATTACCTTCCAAACAAGTGAATACCTTGATAACATATTCTAATAAATTAAATCACCATTAAATTTATCCTTATTCCATATATCTCATTAATCCAAAAAATTATGTGAACTCCATATTAAATTAGGTAATCATCAAATCACAAACCATTTTCAAGGTCACAAATACTATCACATTTCCCTCATCAGTGTAAATATACTCATTATACTAACTAAAAAGTACCAATTAAACCTTATTAGTATATCCATGGTTATATTTCCATTCATTATGTATTCACTAAATATTTTACTTTACCACATAATCACTTTTCTTGGTTATAACTACCATTCAACATATACTTTAAAATCATCAAAGAAAACTAATGTATCACAATACTTATATATTCCATGATTATTATAACTATAAAATGATTGGGAAGATAATTGTGAATAATTATTGAATCAAAATACTCAGTCACTTTATTCATTATACTTTATCTATAATAATAGTATAATCTTATCCTTATCCCCTTGGATTCTTCTGTGGTAAGATCCCTTAATGCTTAGAGAAATTCCTTGAACAATGACACATCTCTTCGATGATGAAGCATTGGATAGTAGTGGATTATGTCATTTCCCTATATTCGTTATCTAGATGACCCTTATATCTATACTTGGTACAAACTTTCATACACTACAAGCATTTTCTAGGATTTTTCTTTCCTCAATTTTCATGTGATGGAAATTGGTTCATTTTCTTCATACCCTTCGATTCTTTTACAATTTTTCTTAGTCAAACTCTTCTTATATTGATTTCAATCGAAGATACTCGAAAATTACTTCTCCAACTTAATATAACTTTATACTATATCATCATAAGATAAAACATTTGATAAACTAGTTCCCTTTATAGTGTCATCTTAAGCACATAAAAAACTTTCAATATTTCTTTTTGTATTAAATATGTAGTTTGAGGAATAACTGGAATGTCTTGTAAATTTTACCTCATACTCTTCCACACTTTCTTATTTCTTCTGCTTTAAAGTGAGGAACTTACTCTCTATTCAATCCTAATATTCTCTAGGGAAGTGTTTCTCAAATATAATCCATTTAGAAGATTTCTATTACAAATATTTTATCTGATCTTACTCTTTATTATTCTAGATTAATGACCTCCATTGATCTATATCTCCTTTCAAACAATAAACTACAAAAATAATCGTTTTATTTTCATTATATACCAAATATAGGAATATATTTTTGTTTGATTTAATCCATTTCTCTACTACTAATGGATTAGTAGTTCCACTAAAATATGGAGGCTTTTCTTGCTTGAAGTTATCCAATATAAGAGAATTGTGAGTTGAAACAATAGGTTGTTCCATACAAGAAATCTTATTTTTCTTAATCAAAGTAAAATTAACTAATATAAACAAGATCTTCTCAGTTCCAACATCATATATATTGGTTTAATCAGTAGGTCCATCCATACATTGGTTATGGGTTTTGATTTCATTACATTCATTTTCTTCCATCACTAAATAAAGTCACACACTGAGTAAACTCATAATCATCATTAATATTAAGATATAAAACAATTTAACTATCATGGTATGAGTTTGTAAATACTACAAGTGATTATCATAATCCTCATGTTAGTTATGTTTATTCAGAATCAGTTCCCTAGGATTCCGCTAGCCTTTCTCTAATACCAATTATAATAACTGAATGTCCAGTATCCTAGATTCAGTGGTTAATTAATTACATTTGAACTAGATACATAGAATCACATCCTAAAGGACTGAATAGTTTAGTAGTATTAACAAACCAAATACATATAGGATTCCCATTTTATATTGTAAATGTAAATTAAATACCATAAAAACATTATTTCATCATCAATATTATTCAAACATATCCTTCTTCATATCTTAGGTAAAAATAAAAATAAAAGGGAGATCTTAAGTTGCTTGTTAAGGGTTATGAATAGTAGAATATATCATGAGTGAATATAGAATAACTAATATTGAAAGTTTAATAACTCAAAAAACATTCCATTTAGTTAATTAAATTAGAAAAAAATGAATCCATGGATAATATAAATGTAGTAATATCATGGATAATAATTATTAAATTCTCAATGAGCTAAATACTTAACATCGGGCGCCATGATCTTAAAGGTAATGGTATCTATACCATCACAACCATGTGATAACATAGTTTATAAATATTGGTAGCAATACAATCAAAACCCATTTAATTTTATCTTAATAATTTTACTGATGATCCATTCAATTCATTTAGGGATATATAATTCCAGGACAACCCCTCATTTCATGTCCAATTCATTCCTCATATATTGAATGATCGATTTAAATCATGGATACCATTACTTATCAAAAAATATACATATTTAAAAAATACTATGAATTTATAAATAATTACACAATAAAACAAATACTTTCAATATATAACTCTATATTTATAAATGTTATATGGTTTTGGAAATAATCTTATCAACGATACAAAGAATATGGATATTTAACAGGAATGTAATATCCAATAATCACAAGTGAATTTTTAAAAGGATAGTATCATTACCACATATCATAATTGGTAAATAATTAAAATAAATGGTTGTTTTAATTGATAAAAAGAAAGGACATTAAAATAATATTAAATCATTCTAGAGGAAAATAGCCATTCAAGTTTTGAAATCACTTATTTTTTTTAAAAATGTGCGATTATAATGTAATTTTTTTTATTTGAAAATAACCATATAAAAATTAAAAATAATATTCAAATAAAATATTATTCATTATATAGGGAAAATTCACTCATTCTATATATGTTTAAAAAATGATCCTTCCATACGTTTTTTTCAGAAAATTCAAAAAGTACATCATTTGGAAAATGAAAACAAATGATTCCTTTCAAATGATTTTGTTAAAATTAAAGCATGAGAGAAAATTAATTTTTTAAAATTATTTTTGAATTAAAAACAAATTTTTTATATGGAATAATAATATATATTATTGAAATAGAAATAATACCAATTTTTCCTTTAAACTTATATTTTATTGACTCATGTTCCGAAGAGAGGAAAAGATGGAAGAAAATATGGAAACTATTTAAGAGATTAAACATGAAATAAACATAATACTAATGAATAAATATATATTCATGTTAATTAAATAAATATTTAATTATATACATAACACACAAAAAAAGATGTGCATATTACCAAATATGTCTTAATGTAGTGGAAATTTATATGAAATCCCTTATGTCAGGTACAAATTTTCACATAGGTTCTATAACATCAGGAATAATAAATTCAAATTTTTTTTAATTAAATAATAAAACCATGTTCACATATATGATATCATATATGATTCTTTTATAAAATTTTATAACCTAATGGTTAACAATATGTTATTATTATCATTATTTCTAGTGTTAATAACTTTGTTTTTCATGTATGTTTTGATTCCGTAGTTTCATTAAATCTGAATTTATTATGGATTAATCTTCTATAAAGTATTTTAAGTATTATAAATTACATATATATTCAATATATTAATATTTATATTTTCCCATAAAATATTAGGATAGAACAATCAATTACACCATTCATGGAGATTATAGGTCATACATATGCATGAACAATGTTTTCACTTTTCGATGGATGGAACAAAAAATATAATAATTAACATTTACATAATCCTTATTATAATATATATATATATATCATAAATATTCATTAAATACATCCTTATTACCTTCCGTGTAAAATGTAAAAGAAAAATGGGTCACATCGCTTTGTGGAGGCCGTAGTCCACACGTACGCATGAGTGACGTTATTTTTTTCCAATGGATTAGAAGGTAAGAATATATATATGATATTATAGTTCCAAAATTGTATTTTTGTAATAGATATCATAAATAACCATTATTTCTATCTTTATAACCATCCAAGTAAATTGGTGATAAAAACAAATTACACCACCACAATGAAATAGTAAGCCATACATACACATGAGTATGTTTTATCTTTTTTTAGGATGGAAAATAAATGGAATATGGTATACACATAATAATAATAACATATAAATATATTTATAAAATTGGATTTATTATTTTGGGATGCTTACAATACATTAGTAGAATGTATAAGAAGAAATAATCTTGAACGTCTCAGAAAAGATGATTACCATTTCCTCAAAAGAAGTCCTCTATATCTATACTAAGAGACTCAGGGTAAGACTTTTTGGGTGACCAGAACATCAATAAATTTTATAAAGAGGTTTTTAAGAGTAATTGGTAGGGTTTGGTAGAGATACATTCCTTAATATGGTTTAATTAAGTTATGTAAGGGGTGAACATTTAATAATTGACGTGAGCAGCACTCTTGGAATTTCCAAAAATAATTAAAATATAATAGGAAAATTCTAAATGAAAATTATTCAAAATGGTCATTAATTTAAATGAAAATATTATAGGATAAAATATTAACAGGATCATTTTCATTAAATATTTTCCATTAAACACTTATATTTGAAGACTAAGGTTATAAGGGTATAAATATATTCATCCAATAATAATAATGTTGAAAAATTATGGCCTTATAACCTAATTAACTGAATTTACCCTTTACTGAAGTGATATAATTTATGATCATTACTATTCACATTGAATAAGAAAAAAGTATAGTATTTACCAAATTTTAACCTATTCACTAAAAATATGGAATAAATTTTATCAAATTCATTACCAATAGGTTGTAGAAATTTATTTTAAAATAAAAATGTAAAATGCATTGAAAATCACTTTTTAGAAAAATTTGGGTTTTAAACATAACCAAGGTTTATTCTTATCCCATGCATATTAATAATATTTTATTAATTGTGAATTTTTTTTTAATATAATGCATAAATTTTATTAAAATCAATAACTAATAGTGAAAAAATAAATTTATTAATATATAAAAACTTTGCACACACAAAATATGCTTATTAGAAAAATGAGTTTTTAGGTATAAAAATATTTTCATTCCAAAATTAAACATATAATAGATTAAAATGAATTGGTCTATATTATTCATAATTAAATAGATATAATTTTAAATTCTAAATATTTTAAAATAAAATGAATTTTTATAAATGGTTGAAACAGAAACATTGTTTACCATAAAAATCAATATTTTCCACTATGAACGAGAAAACAAATCATTTCAGAAATATCTGAAAATTTCACCCTAATAAAATTTTGTTATATTCATTTAAAAATTATATTATTTTTATAAAATACAATTTATATAATTTCTATAAATTAAATACAATATTTCCTCACAAAAATGAATGAAAATTTAAATAAAACTTATCTCTCAAGAATAAAATAACTGAACTGAAAATTGAGTACTTATTTCCAAATAATTAATCAATGATTTTACATTGATTAGGTCCTTTATATATACATAATTCATAATTCAGTTATTACTATTCATATCCATCAATTAAATATGTAGGTCAAATTTTTTACATAATATATTTTAGTAGTATATTTGTGTTTGTTTAGACATGGTGTTTCATGTTCTATATTCTACTAACAATCGTGTTGTTATTTTTAATTATTGGGGTGTTACATGATACTTTGGTGGTGAATAATGAATGGGGTGGGTTTTATGGATGGGATTTCATCCTTCACAGTCACAATTGTTTAATATTCCATCTCATGTATACGGTTGGATGAACTCATCATCTGCATCAAATAGGAATCATATAGTTAAAGTTGTTTAATTAATGACAAAAATAGATGAGACAATTCAATTATTAATATAAAATCACTATGTATAACTACCCTAATATTTTACCCTGTTTAAATAATAAATATTACTGTTGATGAATTAATTAATATTTTTATTTTATGATACATATTTTAATTTTAGAAGTACATTATTGTATTCTTTATTTTATAGATAACTTATTGAGGAATTACAAAATTGTTTAATCTCTTAATATGGATGAAAATGCTACTCATTTAAATCTAATATAATGATAATGAGTGAAATTTGAGTTTGATTCTAATTTATAAACTAGTACATGTGCATTTTTTGGCTTTAGTATAGAATTTAATCCTCATTTGTTTTAATATTTTTTTAGAAGTGGAGTGGTTTTTCTATAGTGATATTTTCTATAATGTTATGGACATAGAAGGATTAAAACAAGAGATTATTGATTATTTTTAGCTATCCTAATATTATTTATTTAATAAAAGTGTGCCCTTTTAACTTTATATAAAGAATTTGAGATTGGAATTGGATTTATCAAAAAATTTAAATAGGATGTTTTTGTGTTTATTTTTAAGGGTGGATTCTATTTTTGTTCAGTTTACTATAATTTTAAATTTTAATAAAAAATTATTTATGTGTTTTAAATGACAATGATATGAATTAACTAATGGAAATAAAGAATTAATATATTATAAAATGATATTAA
This sequence comes from Viscum album, assembly GCA_963277665.1. NCBI lineage: Eukaryota > Viridiplantae > Streptophyta > Magnoliopsida > Santalales > Viscaceae > Viscum > Viscum album. The sequence continues at coordinate 103,425,444 of OY728139.1, forward strand.
TTAATTAGTTAAAGTATCATTTTTGGAAAATTATATTTTTATATTAGTGATGTTTTAAAACATAGTTAATCTAATTACCTATATTTTCTAAAAAAATAGTGAAACATGGTGTTTCTAATTATAAATTCTTTTATACATTATGAATTAGGTACATTTATAAATATTACTAATTGGAGATGTTTGTAAATGTGGCTAATTATTGACATTTACAAATGTGGCTAATTGGTAACATTTTTAAATATACCTTATTGATGACTTTTAAAAACATCTTTAATTAGAGATGTTTAAAATCATGGATAATTGGAGACATCATATTTCCTATTTTTTTAAAAAATTTATGTAATGACACTAAGAATTTTTTTAAACATTATTCAAAGATAAAACATGGATAAATTTCATATTTCATGTAGCTCATGCCCCTACTAATCCAAGAATCCCACACTAGGGCCAAAAAAATAGCAGACAACCCTACCTCCATCCTTTGAATAATTCATGGATTTGTTATACACATGTTATAAATCTTATATCTACACTCCAAGGGGAAAATTACATCATTCTAAACATACCTAGATAATTTGATATCAAAATCCAAACATTACAGGGCTAACTCAATAACCCACATGCAAGATACACCATATAAACACATATGAATGTTGTAACATGGTAAAGACCTCATACCTCAAGCGTAAGGGAGTACAATCATCAATCGATTCCATTATATTCAAAACAAAACCACTTGATCCCTAAAATGATCCTTAAACCCTTAAAATTAAATATATGAGATGGAAAAAAGTAAAGAGTGAAATAATAAGGATTCTTGGTCTTGAATGGAATTAGAATTGCAATGATACAACTTCCGTAATGAAAAAAACTTATTGTGGAAAACAATAGAGTAAATAAAATCTTATAAATTTAATAAGAACCATAAAATCATGAAGAGTATGATTGAGGGATGAGGCTGAAGGAGAGGAAGAGTAAAAAGAGGTCCATGTGGAAAATTCAATGCCTTCTCTTAAAAAACTATGAAGTAGATAGGTTGTGGAATGACCATGATGGTCAAAATAAAACATACCTACCTACGGGGTAGGATGTGGCATGGACCTCTGAATTCTAGTGTATCACCCTTCCAAATTGAAATGGTATAGACACCATGTGACTATCTATTATGAAAGAACCCTTGGACATGCCCTGAAATGGAACATACCATGAAATCCTCAAGGTGAATCCACCCCATCAACTACATTGTCTTTAATAGAACAACAATTTTAATCTATCATAGGGCTACAGTACACTGAAACCCAAATCACTACATTAGGATCTACCTTGGCTCCCCGAAAATTAATTAGGAACATAGTCACAATATTCGATATACTATACCACTACACCATGATTCTTTTCTTCTATATAATATTTAAACCTAAACCATATCTGAGTCCCTTAATCATGATTTAGAGCCACTAATAACACCCAAGGTATCCAAATGTCATTACGATACATGATATTAAATTGAATGTAAATAAAACATACTGATATACTTATGGGGAATTACAATTATCCCAGATACCCACTCCATAGTCAACCCCACATTATAAAAAAGATGTGTAATAGGAAAATAATGAGACTAAACTATATAAAATAATACACTATCTAAATTAGTATTAAATTGTATCATAACTTATATTATCAAATTTCCCTCATTGACATCTATTGACAAATGATTAATAGTAAAAATATGATAAAAACTATATGAATGTCTTTTTCCTAATCCATATAATTACCTGAATCCATTCCACATGATCGTGGATAAATTTATACCCCCAACAACTTCCTAATTAGATCACCAAAAAACTATTTCTATATTGAGATATTATAGTATGATATTCTTAAACAAACTCAAAACCTTATAATTCACTCTTCTAATCAACCTTCTAATAAAATCTATAAAGTTGTCTTAGATTTCCATAATACCTTCTCACTTTAATTCTCTAAGAAAAATAGATAAATTCTCACCGACCTAACCACACTGATAAAAATTTAATAAAAATATCCCCTAAGAAGTTGGAGATGAAAAATTTATACCTTATCCCTCAATTTGATCACCACCCAAGGAAAAATACATTATTTTTTTATATTTTCCCTAGGGGATCCATTAATAGTTAGAACTCTCCTCTGGAAAACTATTTTTTTCATTCCATTATTAATGGTTTTTTATCACCTATGAATTGGTTGGTAAGAAACCAAACCTCATCAGTTTCCAAATCTATAATCAAAACCCTTAGTCAAATAGTTGACCATTTTATGTCTCATTTACTCTCATAGTAGGATAAAAAGTAATAATATTTGGGAATTTGACCATATACTTGAGAGAAATAATTTATACCTAATTTAGATCCATAAATTCTTACCCATTATCCATCCCAAGGGTCTCAAAATAAAACTATATATATATATATAAACTCTTCGAATAGTGATCTATTCATATTTTTATATCTTCTCATATACACAAATACACCATACTATATATTTTCTATCCCCTTTGTAGTATACATTTCAAGTACCACCTTCAATATCCCAAGAACTTATATCATCTTGAATATCCTTGAAAACCCCTATAACCACTCCTATGTACCATATAAACCAACACCTACTCAAAACATATCAGGTATTTACATCAAAAAATATTAGATAATTTCACCCACATCATTTCATTATCCCTTCTTCATGAACCTTTCTAGATTATAGAGTATATTATGAAGACTTCCCAATATTTTAGCACTAATTGGACCCTCCTTAGGTCAATCATACTCCATATAACCCTCTCAATACTCCTACATATTTCACTCCCATTGAACATCCACCATAATGTTTACCCATATATCTATAAAACTAAATCACCAATTAGTATCATATATCAAAATTACACATCAATTTAAACAAAAAATTCATTATTTATTACATAAATATATAAACAAATCAGTTAACTAATACTATTCACATCAAATCATCAATGATATTTCATTGATTTTAGTAAGCAAATTTATTATTAATAATTTATTCATGTAAAAACTAATTAAATTATTCATAATTAATCATTTAATGAAACAAAATTTTACAAATCAATTTATATTCAAACATAATAAGATTCATTTACTCATATTAAAATCTCTTATACCCTAAAACGATGTATATACTTCAAATTATTTTCCCAAAATCCAGTAAATTTTAATAATCATAAAATTCACTAAATTGGATATTACAATATCATAACTCATAAAATTCAATCAACTCAACCTAAAATTTCATTGGAATCTTTGAATTATATAGTGGTTGTTATGACCAAGAATAAACACAAAACATTAAAATAAGCTCATGACCACTAATTTAATTTCGACCACATTTATCATGTTTTAAAATCATATAAAATAAATGACTTATATGACACCATTTTTGTAAAATCCTTCCTTGGCATAACTACTCCATCAATGTGTAATCTTACATGGACTCAAGTGTGTTCTAAATCATAAGTGGTTAGTCAGTAGAACGAAGATTGTAGTATCACATAGAGATAAATTTACCCTAGAATAGATCAATATAATAAAATAATTGATATTTAATATTACAAATAACTATAATTGAAACTGATACTAAATATAATCAATATATCTTTAAAAAAATTCCAATAATGCACAATTAATAATATGACAAAAATAATTATAATTCATAATATGATAACACATATATCAATATAGTATAATATAAAATAATAAAATAAATGTAGAAAAAACTCACTATATACTCCTCTAGATTTTATCAATACTTGACCTAAATCCCATATTACATCTATATAAGGACCATTCCCTTTATTAAATTCACATGAGAAAAAAATTATTTCCATAATTTTTATATTTAAAATAGTCATGAAATAATAAAGCACAATGTTGTGAGATTCACCACACTATGGTTTATGTTATCCTATAGTTCCTCATACCATATTATATTGTATATAATGAATTATATTTTATATCATTATACTAAATCTTCTATAATTATTATCATTTTCATTAAAATTGCAAAATATTATATTGTGATGTGTAGATACTTTATTAATTATAAAAGGGTGTTAACAATCACAGACATGAATAAGGATCCATTAGAAATGTTAAAATAAAGGCCACAAAAGGTGTCCATTTAATAACATATAGAACATAATAAATCCAATAATACTTTTAATTAAGTTTATTTCTGTATAAGATCATTTTTGGACCACATTTTATGAATCTATAGGTCATTCTCTAATAAATCATAAGCTCACTGTAATTATCTTCTCCTCATTTTTCTTTATGGAAGTGGTGTTAACAAACCATTGAAAGAGAAGGTGGAATACCAAATTGTTTTTGGATTCTAGTGTTTTGTGGATACCTTTGGGGGTAAAATCCATTGGTTTATCCATAATGATCTCAATAAAACTCATTATTGTCTAATATTTATCATACATTGTGTGGTATTCTTTATTTTATATTTTATATCATTTAATCGTTTCCTCTTCCACTAGATCTTACAAATGGATTTATTCTACTTCAATTTATTTAGGTATATATATGTCCCAAAAAACCATTTATTTGTATCAAAGTGAGTGCTAATGAATAATTGATATGATAAAAATCAAAAAACAAAAATAAATATGGAGTTCTTTTCGATCCCTAACCCAGATTTTATAAACACTTAATGGTTTTCAAACTTTTCCTAGAAAAATGAGATGGTTTGAAAAGTTTACAATATTTTTCTTTCAAAAAATATAACATCATCAAATAGATATTTTTTTCATTATTTTTTTGATCAAAATATTCATGGTTCATGAAAATAATATTTCTATAAGGAATCTACATGATGTGGAAAATATTACAATGTTCTTTTTATTATGAACTAGAACCAGTACAACTATTACTTGTAAATAATATCACAGTTCAAAATGAGATAATTAAGAAATTATTTGTTATAAGTGGAATGGGAAGAGAAACCACATAATTGATCTTGGTCATGGTATATTAAATATGTTTCCCGAAAACCTCCACCATGCATGTAATATTTATTACTAGGTATGACATTAAATATTTAATTTCATTCAAGAACGACTATGTTTTCTTATTTTAGTTATTAATTCAACAACAAAGGTTGGTTATGATTCATATATAATATGTGTTAGAGTTATATTGGAATTAAGGTTTCTCATGAGTATTAATCTATTGATAATATCAATTTAGGTTTAATTTCTCACCATTTTTATGGATTATACTCTATTTAGGAAATTAGGGTTTGACTACCTATCACACCACAATTTCTCATAGTTATATTTTGGTCTCATATTATTCTATGTAATTGCATGAAAGGGTTTAAAATACCTTATACATGAGAAGAATTTAGATATGTATATTTATAAATAAATTTAAACATATGGAAAGTAACATTAATCATGAGTTGGATATGATGTTATACATTAATATGTTTTAAACCTGTTATTTTAGTTTAAGGAATATGATTCAAAAAATAGATCATTAAAAGAATCTATACATATAGGTATCATATGAGATGCAATGATTTAATTCAATATAATATTTATTTATGGTATACATAGGAAACATATGATAATAATGAGGCAATGAAAACCCCTATATATACTAATCATGTTATTCTTTCCAAGGAAAACGCATGTTGAGACCTTGATCATCCAAAGGGTTAGTCTCATGATAAATCTAGGTATTTATAGATTATATTGTGTAATTAATTAAATATGTGGATAAAAAAGTGTAAGGTAACCATGGAAAATTTTAACCATCGTGTTACACATAGTTATGAAATCATAAAATATAATATACTAGAGGATTATAGTTTATTTTATTCAAGTAATAGTTTTTTTAAAAAGTTTTTCCACTCAAATACATGAATAATATATGATATGAATGACATATTAAGTTATCCAAATAGTTATTTTTTTAGAGGAACACTAAATATTTCTCAATAGTTAGTGAAATATGGATATTTGATCACAAATATATATGATGTAGGGGATGATTATTTTAGTTGTATTATTTTCCATACAAGTTCTTCTTTAATTTATATAAAACATGATACTCACCGAAAGATATGTCATGTTATAGAATATATTATACATCATGAATATCATTTTTAGTTTTATTATTGGTTTAACATATAATTTATTAGATTGGTAACAATCTTTGTGAATAATTATCAAGGATAATTGTTTTGATCATATGAATATAAATGTTATATAAAACTATTTCTTTCATTCTGTCTCATTAGCTTTGGATACCAGGTATGCATCAAACATTTTTAGTAATGATCACAAGATAAGAAATAAGATATTATTGATGAAATGATAAGTAAATATACATGATAGTAAGGGGTAAAGAGCTTCGACCTTGGAAGTTGACACTTATGATCTAATCCTACCCATTGAATTAGTTATATAATTATAAAAATTTTATTTTGTTATTATAATAAATAAAAATTTGATTTCTATATCTTTCTTATATAAAAAGAGATTTTGTTAATGATTAAGAGTATGATTTATTATATAGGTGTGAAATTAAATATTTACAGAATTAGGAATATGGTGAGTGGTATATACATTATATAAATAGATAATGTGGTTTGTAATGTTCTATTTAATAATATAAAGGTAGTTTATTGTAACAATACTTATCTTTTTTATTATCATCTTTGGCACATAAATGAGTAACACATCCAAAGAATCTATAGAGATCAATTGATGGAATCATTTTTGTAACGACCCCGACTTCTGTTAATGAAATTTCCATTCTTATAATTATTTTATATAGTATAAGTCACATAATACTCACTTATAGAACATAATAAAAACTTTATAAATGAAGAATTAATGAAATAAGAAGTATTTATAGAAATTAAGGAACCTAAACCAATAGAATAGTAACTTTACCCTCAGTATAGTAATGTGTCCATTATGAATAATAAACAATCCAATAGAATCGTAAAATCATCTATGGAAGTTTGAATAAAATTTATACATATTAAAAATGATAATATGATATATTTATAAAATAGAATATGTAAAAAAAATAAAAATGATAAATTAAGTACTCCTATTATTTTCAAACAAAAAATTCTATTTTCAATTTTACATTTAATATAATGATCTAAAAGAAACTTTATTATCATAAAATAGATTAATAAATTAATATTTTGTTTTATTATGATTATAAGATAATTTTACGAGACCTTATTAAATTTTTTACTGTATAATAACATAAGTCATAGATTTAAAATTGGTATTTTTGAATAAATGATGATTTTATTTAAAAGTTATGTTACTCATATTTAGATAAATAGTTTTATAAAATGGGGTACATTTTTGAATTCTAAAAGTCAAAATAAATTATTAGGGTTAATTTTTGGGATTTTCTAAAAAAGTTGATTTTTTAGTGAATAGTGAAATACCGTAATTTATGGTATTTAACAGTATAAAAAATGAATTTTTGACTCCTGTTTGAGTCATGGATGATGTAAGTGGACATTATATCAAACTCACATTCTCTATTTACTATATTTAATCACAGTAATACTCACTATTAATTATCTTTTTCTAATATAATATACAAATGAATAAAAGAATGAAAAAACACTTATCCGCTCCACTATAAATACCACCCCAAACCACTTCTTCTCCTCACACCTAAAAATCATTTAATTTTTTCCATATTCTACCCAAAACACTTCCCAATTCTTTTCCTCACTTCCAAGAGCCTTTTTTATTAATAAAATACAAAACTCCAATTCATTAACGACGTTTTCAAGGAGAAGAATTCAAGATGTAAAAACATCTTCTTTTCTTTTTTCCCTTTTAAATTTATTTTATTTTCCATTCCTCTCATCATCTGCCCAATCACAAGTGACATGATAACACCAATTTATTGTATATACTATAATGTTATTATTTTAATGGAATAAGTCATCATCATTTCTCTTCCCCTCCCTTTTTATTCTAAAAATGAAAACGTCATACATGAGGTGTTGATTTATCACCTTCGAGGATGACATGTTTTAAATTTCCATTAAAGCCTTCAAGTATGGTCATAAAACCATTTTAATGGTTAAATAATTTTAATATTTTTATTAAATACTATTCAATGTTCTAGAACCATTATTTATACATGATATTAATTACTAAAACAAAACAAGTTCGTGTTGATTGAAAAAAACACCAAAATAATCTAAACGGATATTATTAACATTTCCTTAAATAAATCATCCTCACATTTGGAGAAAATTATATTTAAGTCAATTTAATATTCTGGATGTTAATTAATAACATATAATTTCAATTCTAGACACGATTTCTCATTTTACATGATTTTTCATACATGTATACAAGTAAAACGATCATGAAATCCAGGGAAACAAATGTTATCGAATGATAAAACTGTATCTTATAACTAATCAAAAAGGTCATAAATGAATATAATAAAATCCTAAAAAAAATACATGTTTAAAACGTAATGTATTAATTAATTAATGGATTTAATTTGATTATCCAAGAAATAGGTTTTAACTACAGATCACTTCGATACATAAGGTACGTGATTATTTCGAAATCTCCATTTTTTCCTTTAAGATACACACTCACTTTATTTAATCCAATGTAATTCTTATTTTTTATATAATTCTTAAAAATTATTTTTCTATGATCCAAAATCATGTATCTAGATTATTTCATCTTTATTTGATGGGTAAATACATGTTTTAATATGGTTCCATTCTCAATTAATCTCGATAAGCATGCTCAATTAAAGGGAACATGCCAATTTTTTTACCTATTTTCATGCACCACACGTAATCTTTTTTAATCTCCCATTATTCTTCTAAAATCAATTATTTTATCATTAAAATATATTTTTGTTCATTTATTGTATTATATAAAATATTATGTGTTTTTCTCTTTAAATACTCTATAATATTTATCTTAAACTACTGTAAAATGTATTATTTATAATGTTTCTTAAGAATAATTTTTAGATGTTTCAATACAATTTGACATAACATATCAAAATCTATGCATATTTTCCCTTTTTAATGCCCATGTATGTTTTAAATCCATTATTTAATACACACCATTATGTTATTACCTTTTGATTTTCCTTTTGACCTTATGATACAAAAGTCATTCCATGGGTAACCCTTATGTTTATATTTGATTAGTTATGTATGATTATTCTTGTGGAACACATATTCATGAACATGTTATGGTGGATTCACCCAGATAGTTCTCCAACACATTGGGTAATTTTTAGTCTCATGAGACTTCATGTGAAATGGATTTTCTGGTTTTCCTTTATTCATACTTATAATGTGCAATGTTCTTGGTGGTTATCCTTGATTCATTATAATCATGTGTAATGGTTTTTGTGGTTATCCATGAATATTTTCCTCCATGTGAAATGGTCTTGGTGGTTATCTTTGACTCATTCATATGTCATGTTGTATATTGTTTCCACATTTTTATGATTTTATGATTACATGATCCTATATTTTATATGTTATGCTTCTATATGATTATTCATGTTACATACCTTTTTATACCATCATTCTATGCTTTTAATCCAAAGGATTTAGTTTATTCATATGTTTATTTCCCTTACTGGACTTTATATATCATCCCTTTATTCATGTAGTCTTAAGGTTATCCTGTAGAGATGTAATAGAAAAAGGAAGATCGAACTCTCTATGGAGATTAAATAAAAGTTGTATTTATTTAGGTTTATTGATTTATAATTATGAATCTAATATTCCAAAGACACCAGAATTTATGATCCTGTGTTTTTACTAAAGGGTTAGTTTTTCTTAAAATCATCTAATAAGATGTAAAAAATTATGGGTCTATTATAGTTAGTATCAGAGAACATCCTAGTTATTTTTGGATATTAGGACTTGCAAAAATTATTAAGAACCCTAGGGATAATTCTATCTCCATGGATAAATGATATTTAAACATAAGGAATCACATGTTAGGATATAAATTTCATTTAAAAATTTATCCCTCTATGTTCAAAGTATAATTTTTATATGCTTTTTAGATAATTATTCATTCCCCCAAATTATACATTCTTTTTTGTAGTTAATGTGTGGAAATAGGAGAACCCATTCAAACAATCAAAGTGACAGACAATGTGATTATTTCCCTAATGAAATTCCAAATATGATGGGAAAGTGAGGTCAAAACATCATTAATATACTTTCTCAACTAGCTCATGTTTTGAATAATAACTTGAATCACATGGAATGATATCATTCTCCTAAGAGACAGAAAGTTACAGTAGAATATTTCTTTCATTAAATTCCTCCTATGTTTAGTGTATCATTCAATCCACTCCTCACAAAACAAAAGATTGAATCCTTTGAGAATATATTCTCTATATTTCTATGCTTGTAAGAAGAGAATGTTGTTTTGATGGTCTATCATTTCGATTAGAAAGATGATAAGTGGTGGAATCTGATCATGAAGAAAAATTCCAAGGTGGAAATTGATTCCATGTAATGAGAATATTCAGGATAATAATTTTTAATAAATATTTTCTCCAAACAGTCATTATCAAGATAAGAAGAGAGTTCCTAAGATTATAGAAGAACTAAAAGGCATCTATTGGGGTGTATATGGAATACTTCACATGGATATCATGATATAGATCTGGATTTTTCATGAACATGGAAATCAAGGTGGATCACTTATTTAGAAGACAAAGTCGAGTCTACAAAAAGAGTTGGTGAATCAAGACTTTGATAACTACGAGGATATTTTCTATTGTTCCCTAAAGGTTGAAATATAGATCATATACTCTTAGTGATCTCATGGGTCTGGGGGAAAGAAGTAGAAAATATAGACTAATATGGGAGGATGAATCAATAAATCCCATGATAGAAAGAAAATCCAACATCCCTAATTTCAATGTTGTGGGAAGGAGCATCATAGGAATTGTCTAAAGGGAACCAGGAGATGCTTCAAATGTGGAAGAATGGGGAATCTAGATAATGACTGCCGAAGGGATATATAGAATCCCAATAATTTGAAAGAAGAAAGGATGGCTTATACCAAAAATGATATTTTTGTGTAGTGTTTCAAATTCAAGGAACATGGGTATTATGCAAACCATTTCTCTAATACAAGATTTTTTGGAAGAAATCAACTGCAAAAACCTCCAAGGTATAAAGGAAGAGCATATTATACCACTATTACTAAGGTGGATCCCAAAAATTATGTGGTGATAGGTACGCTAGTTATTAATTCAATAATATAGAATATACTATTTCATTATAGTTATATACATTCATTCACATCTTATAATTTTATTAGAACTATTCAAACACCAACTCAAAATATAAAGGTTATGTTTTATGTGTGAACAACAAATGGGGGGTTTATCACATCCATAGTTTATAACTTCTCCACAGCTAATTTTTGGGGACTGAACCTCCCACAAAATCTTTTCTTACTTACTTTGGTGGATTTTGATGCTATATGAGGCATGGATTGGATATCTTTATACAAACTGAACATCAACTATCGAGAACAAGAGATCACTCTTCACATACCAGGGAATCCTCCAATTTCGTACCAGTGTAAGGAGAAGGATGAATCTCTATCAGAATAGTCATATAATTTTTGAATATTAGGGACTTATGAGTAAGAGTATATAGCTCAAATGATTTAGACAAAGGAGTGAATCATGCTTGAATACATGCCCATTGGGAGGGACTACAATAATGTGTTACCTAAAAACATTTCTCGTATTACTCTTAATTGAGAGGTTGAGTTATCAATTGTCCTTATTCATGGATCTATTACTATATAAAATAAAAAATATATAATGACCAAAAGTGAGTTATAGGAACTAAAGATGTAGTTATAGGAGAATTTGGTCAAGGGATTTATACCCCCAAGTACTTCACCATTGGGTAAAACTATCCTCTTCCTCAAGATGATGGGTGGCTCAATGCACCTCTACATTGAATATCATGATCTTAATAAATTTATGATAAAGAATATGTATCCCCATACATAGCTAGATGATTTTTTTGATCATGTACATGGGGCCAAGAATTTCTAGAAGGTGGACCTTATGTTAGGATATCCCCAATTAAAGTTGACGAAGGAATATATTTCCAAGACTTCCTTTGGAATGTGGTATAGAAACTATGTGTTCGTAGTGATGAATTTAGGAATCACTAATGATCCTGAAATTTTCATGGAATTATTGAATATAGTATTTATATATTACCTCAAAAAATTTGTGTTAGTCTTTATTGTTGATATTTTGATATACTTCAAGAGAAAGGAGGAATCTGGGGATCATTTGAATATTATAACAAAAACTTTGCGAAGGGATAAAATACATGAAAAGTATAGTAAATGTGAGTTCTGAATGAAAGATGTATCATTCTTGGGTCATTTTATCACCAAAAAAGGAATATTTGTGGACACTGTCATGACTAAGTCAATTAAAGAGTGGCCTAGGGAAACATTTGTAATAGAGATATGTAGTTTCGTTGGTCTAGCTGGGCATTACCAATGACTTTTAAATAACTTCTCATGATTTTGAAACCCACTATCCAATATACTTGGAATGGAGTGATGTTTATCCTTAATAGTGAATGTGATGACTACTTTAAGAGTTGGAAAAGAGGCTTATCACTACACCAGTACTCACATACTGACGTGTGGGGAACTATTTGTGGTGTACAATGATGTTTAAAATAAGAACATTGGTTGTATACTAATGAAAAATAATAAAGTGATATCCTACACATCAAGGAATTTGAAAAATTGTGATAAAACATTCTTACACATGATATAGAGTTAGAGACTATGATATTTTCATGGAAAATTTGGGGGCGTTGTCTATATGGGGAGAAGAATGAAATATATACTGATCATAAGATCCTCAAGTATATATTCAAATAGAAGGATCTTAATATACAATAATGAAAATGGATAGATCTCATTAAAAATTATGAATACTAAAACCACTATTATGATGGGAATGAAAATAAGGTAGAAAATTCTCTCAGTAGATAGGATCTTGCATCTTTATCAATGATGATAATTGAGAAGGATAAAATATTCTTCTACCTAAAAAGGATAGATATGGGAAATATTAATGGAGGAACATCATCAATCATTTATCATTTAATTTATCAACCATCTCTCAGGGAGAAACTAATGGATGCTCAATGAAATGATGTTGAAATTCATAAAAATGTATAATATTTTGGAAATGGGAAATACTTAGAGTTCAAAATAGATTAGGAATGATTCATGAGATTTAGTTTAGGGTTATGTTTACTATCCAGTACAGAGATAGAGAAAGAGCTTATGAATGACACACATTTCTCAACCTTCTCTATTCACCCATGGAGCACAAAGATGTTTCGACATCTCTGAGAGCACTATTTGTAGGAAAATATGAAGAAGAAGATCACTGAATATATATTAGAGTTCATGGTAGATAAACAAGTGAAGGATTAATGGAAAAAATATAAGGGGATGATAAAACCATTACCCACACCAACATTGAAGTGGGAAAACATTAACCAGGTCTTTGTCATCGGACTTCTAAGTATATCCAGAGGAAACAATGTAGTATGGATTATTGTGGATCATCTTACAATGAAATCTCACTTTATAATAATTCTAGAGGAATTATCACTCAACCAAATTGAATGGATATATATTTGAGAAGTATTTTGGTTGTATGGAGTAACATTATCCATTTTATCCAATCAAGATATTAGATTCACCTCTTTGCTATAGAAAATATTCCAACATTATCTAAACACTAATTTTAACTTTACTACAGCTTGTCATACTCAAAAAATGTACAATATGATTGGACTATTCAAACACTAGAAGACATGTTGAGATCATGTTATATATACTTTAAAGGGAGGATAGGACCACCACCTACCTGTGGATGAGTTATCCTACAACAATAGTTTCCACTCGAGCATCCAAATGGATCCATTGAAGCCCTTTATGTGAAAAGATATAGAACACTATTATGTTGGGATGAAGTCAGTGAGAGTATGCTTCATGTACATGAAATAGTTGATGAAATGGTGGAAAATGTGAAATCTATTTAGTAGAACATCATGGAATCCCAAAGACGACAGAAGATCTATGCAGAAAATCATCAACAAGACTTGGAGTTTAAGGTTGGAGACATGGTATTCCTCTAATTTCCTCCAGGGAATATGATCATGAGATTTGGGAAAAAGGAAAATCTAAGTCCCTTGTACATTGGACACATTGAGATCCTTTATCATTTTAAATCTATGGCCTATAAACTAGAACTTATAGCTACCATGTATCAAGTATACGATGAATTCCATGTATCCCTCTTGAGAAAGTAAATACCATATCCCTAACATGTACTGAATTCAGAGGTTGTATAGTTGGAATATTATCTCTCTTATGAGGAGTAGCCGGTGAAGATCTTTGAACGTAGAGAAAATGTTGTACAAAACAGGACTACTCATCTAGTCAATGAACTATGTGAGACCCATAAGTATGAAGATGAAACATGGGAACATGTTTAAGTAATTAAGGAGATGTATCCTCACCTATTTTTCCCTTAGAGTGATAAATGGAATTTTGAGGGGAAAATATCATATAGGGGGAGAAAGTAATGACCTAAAATTCGATCAATGATATTTCCCTTCCTATAGTTATGTTATATATTATAAATCACATAATCAATACTTAAGGGACATAATACAAACATTATAAATTAATAATGAATGAAATAATAAATATTTATTGAAATTAAGGAACCTAAAACAGTGGAATAGTAACATTAACTATGGAATAGTAATTTGACCATTATGAATAGTAAACCAAAAAATAGAATAGTGACCTCTCCTATGGAATTATAAACATTATTTATGCATATTAAAATGAAAATATGACTTATTTAAAACATCTAATAAGTAAATAATTTTTTAAAATTTTAAATTATGTTTTGGTATTTCTGTGAAACATAAAATTTTATTTACAATTTTATATTTAAAATAATGTTTTAAAAGAAACTTTAATTATATAAAATATATTAATAAATTAATATTTTCTTGTCTTGTGATTAAAATATAATTTTAATAGAACTTAATTAATTTTTCAAAGTGTATTAAAATCACACATAATTTTAAAATTGGTATTTTATGAATAAATGGTGAATTTAATTAAAAAATAAATTTCATATATTTATAAAATTATTTTCCTTAAATGGAGTCCATTTTTAATTATAAAAATTAAAAAATGGTCAGGGTGAATTTTAGGTACTAATATAAAATAGTTGATTTTTTAATAGTGAAATAGGATAATTTATGGTATTTAACATTATAATTAAATAAATGGATTTCGGAATCATGTTTGGGTCATTGATGATTTAAGTGGAAATTATATGGAAATAATATGCTCTAGTTACTATATTAATTCACAATAATTCAAAATATTTATAGTATTAAGCTAAAATAATAAACAAATAAATATAATAACAAAAAAAACACTCATCTCCTCCTATATAAATACCACCCCTCACCACCTCTTCTCCTAAAACATAAAAGCCTTGAATATTGCCTAAATTCTACCCAAACCACTTCCCAATTATCTTGGCCATTTCCAAGATCCCTTTCTATCAATAAAATTCCAAAATCAAGTGCATCATGAATGTTCTCATGAAGTAGAATTCAAGAGGTACAAACCTCTTTCTTTTTCATTTATTTCTTTTTCAATTTATTTTTTTCCCATTAATATCCGCAACTCCCCATGTCCAAGTGACACAATAACTATATTATATTTTAAATATTTTAATTTTATTGTTTTAATGGAACAACCCATCATCATTTCTCTTCCCATCTCTTTTTATTCTAAAAATGAAAACATCATTCGTGAGGTGTTGATTTATCACCTTCGAGGACAACTTGTTTTCAATTACCATTACTGCCAATAATGATGGTCATAAAACCATTTTTATGGTTAAAACTGATATTTTTATATTAATTAAATAATATTTAATGTTTTGTAACAACTATATATATATATGATATTAATTAATAAAAAAACTAGTCCAGGATGACCAAAAAATACCAAAAAAATCTAAACAGTTATCATTAAAATTTTATCCAATGAATCTTACTCATATAAGAACCATTGATAAATTTGACCACTTAATATTATGGAATTTAAATAATAATTTATAATTTTAATTCTAGGCAATTATTATCATTTTACATTATTTTCTGTATCTGTATATAAGTAAATCGATCATGAAAACCAAGGAAACGAACACTACTAAACGATAAAAGTTTATCTTATAACTAATAAAAAAGGTCATAAATTATCTTAATAAAATTATTATAAATAAAATAAATAGATAAAATTTTCTTAGTTAATTATATAATGTATTTAATTATATTATCTTGAACATTAAGTTTAACTGAAGAACACTTTTATATATAAGGTAAGATATTTTTTTAACCTCCATTTTTCCTTCATGTTATGATTTCTCTCTCTTTACCCCAATTAAATTATTATTTAATTTAATATAATTTTTATAAATTATTTTTATATGTTTTTAAATCATGTATCCAAATCATTCCATCCTTGTTTTATGGGTAAATACACGTTTTAATATGGTTCCCTACTCAATTATTCCCGATAAGCAAGCCCGTTTGAAGAGAACTTCCCAATTTCTTACACATTTTCATGTACCATACAAAATCTATTTTAAGATCCAATTATTATTATAAAATAAATGATTTTACCATGAAAATATATTTTTCTTCATTTATGGTTTTATAAAAAATGTAATTCCTTTTCGACTTTAAATACTCTTTAATATTTTTCTTAAACTACACTAAAATGTTTCATTTCAAAAGTTTCGTAAATAATCTAATCACATGTTTTAACTTTAGTTTGACATAAGTTGTCAATATATAATACAATTTTACCTTATTAATTACCATGTATGTTTTAAATCAATTATTTCATGGACACCATTAGGTTATTCTCCTTTGTTATTCCATTTGACCATATTATGATACCCAATTCGTCCCATGGGGTAAACCTTATGATTATGTTTGATTCCTTATGTATGATTATTCAGGTGGCACACATATTATTGAACATTTTATGATGTATTATCCAATATATCACTCCAATTTTTTTGGTAATATTTAGTCTCGTGAGAGGTCATGTGCAATTGTCTTGGTGGTTAGCCTTGACTCATGGAAATCATGTGCAATGGTCTTGGTGGTTAACCTTGATTCATGATAATCATGTGTAATAGTCTTGGTAGTTATCCGTGATTCATTATCCTCTTTGTGAAATGGCCTCAGTGGTTAGCCTTGAATCATGCTTATTTCATTTTGTATATTTTATCCACATTTCTATGATTCTATGATTACATGATCCCATGTTTTATATGTTATGATTTCATATTGTTATTCATGTTCCATGCCTTTTTATTTCATCATGTTTTAACTTCAAACCCTTTTTTGTTGCTTTATTCATATGTTTATTTCCCATACCAGTCTTTTTAGCTAATCCGTATATTCATATATTCCCAAGGTTATCTTATATATTTGTAAGAGAAAAGATAATTTTAAGATCTCCTTATGGAGATTAAATCAAAAAGGTTTTCTATTTGGGTTTCATGATTTATAATTATATATCAAATATTTAAAATACAATAGAATTTACCTTCATTATATTGAAATTGATGGTTACTTATTCTTAAAACAATGTAATAATATGTAAAAAAGGCTGGGGATATTATAATTTATAAAGTGATTGTTAAAAAAATATAAATGTTTTTTAATATTAAAAATCTATGAAAAATATTTCAGTAGAAAATTTTTGAGGGATTGTATAATTTGGATCTAACACATTGTTATGTATAAAGACCAATGAGTATAAAATAAAGTGGTGGGTATAGGTACATAATAACATTAATAGATGAATTCAATTAGTATGTCTATGTAACTATGGTGAGATAGAAGTTTGAGGCCTTTGAAAAGTTTATAGTGTTTAAAATTGAAGTATATAATTATAACAACCCGACCAGGGTGCCACACACCAGTACCCTGAGTTGGTCAGTCAAATGAACTCAAGTATCCCTTCGCATACTCTATTAGCTGATGACTAGTTACGAGGGTCTAATATACGTCTTGGGAGACTATCCCTTTTTTTAGATTAAAACACCAATGGAAAATAGATAAAAAACAACCAAATAGATAATCATAACTAGAAAGATACTGATATCACATGATGACCAAAAGTTGAAATAAAATATCCAAACTGACAGTATATATGCTATGCTAAATTACATGCTATGTGTGAAAATGAAACTCAAAATTGAATCCTCTAACAACTCCCATGAGGGCCATGAACCATGCATGGTTCCCTCATCCATTCTCAATCAAAACTCATCCATCCAACATAGGGACATTTCCATTATCATATATTTTAATCTTGAAATCTATTTAGGTACCGATCAGCCATCCTGAGTAGGGTGTGTGTAAAATATAGTACCACCAATTTGTTTTCATTTTCAGAATAAAGAAACACTTTTCTGGATAAGTGGGAACCTTACAACTTCAAACATGCCCATAACATACAAAACACATTACACTATCAAAAACACACATTACACCATATGAAAAGTAGAAGGTTCCAAACCAAAGTGCATATCACGCACATAAAAATTCAAAAAATCAAACCAGTACACGTCAACATCATCACTGGGAGGCCCTCGAGCAGCGCACCAAACACACTGGTCACCATCATGGTCATCCCAAACCCTATCATCGGTGAAGACCCAAGAAACATCGACGGAATCACTGAAAGGATTCACAAACCTACGGTCCCTTCTTCAACTGTACCTTCAGCAACTCAACTCAATAGAAAAATTCATGTTGAACCACTAGATTAGAAAAACCCAGTGCATACTCCTCTTAAACTCCACCATTTCACCACTTGTCTATTCCAGAACCACTTCTGAGCCAATCTTCCTTCATGATGAATTGGTCTCCCAGATCACATCAAAAATTCAAATAAACACAAATTCATAGGTACAAGATCATCGCCGAGGAACCACGCCCCAAATGACATCAAATCCTCAACCCAACAATGGAATCAACAAGATCTAGACCATCCCATCACCAAAATCATGATCTCAACATCACAACAATAAACCCGCATCTAAAATCAAAATAACATCAAAGATTGAAGATAGAAAACCATCACCAGAATGCCGGAAGGTAGCCCCGTAGCAGATTTCATCACCACCAACTAAGACACCCACCACGACAAAACCCTCAGCCGCCGACCGTCATCGTGCCTCCATGTAACCCTATCTGGTGATGAGGGAACAAGAAATAGTGGGTGATATGGCTGAGTGCGAGGAGGGATGCCGCGTCAACCAAAGGTGAAGGAAGCTGCGACGACGAGGTGAAAACCTAGTTCGCAGAGCCCCTTACGGGCGCACCACCAATAGTGTATAAAACAATATCCAGTAAAATAAAAATTTATGCAATTGTATAAAGAATAAAGAACAATTCCTAAATAAATAGTTATAAAATTATCATCTATTAATTATATAAACAAAAAACACTTGGGATCCCATAGACACCCGTACCTCAATACATGTTTTGGATCATGCTGGAGCCCAATGTATTCCCAAAGGATGTCACATATCATAATTCCATTCTTAACATTCTTCAATTCACTCATGAATTACCATTATTCCATTTATTAATTCACACGTGAATGTAAAAGTTACCGTTCAAACTTCACATAATTGAAGGACCATTCTCCCATTCATAATTCATACTTGAATTACCATGTTACCATTAATACCTCACACAATTGAATGAACATGTTCCCATTCAAAATTTCATAACATAAAAACCATGTAACCATTCATAACATACAATAGAATGACCATGTTACTATTCATACATGCTTAATTAATCCCACAATTAATTATCCACATCACTTTCATTTATAATTCTATAATTAATCATCAGATAATTTCCCTTAATTAATTCCCCAATAAATTAAGAACATAAATCCCCTTAATTAAATCACCCATTAATTAATCTACACCCCAAATTCAATATCCCATAATTAATTCCACAATTAATTATCTGATTCACAATCTTAATATCTCATAAATAATTCATCATTAAATTATCTAACTTCAAAAAAATCAAAATATAATAACTAATTCATTAATTTATTATCTCATTTACACAAACTCAATATCTCATAAACAATTCATCAATTAATTACATCTATTCAAAAAAATCAATATCTAATATTTAATTCATCAATTAGCTATCTCAATTCAACAAAATAAATATATCATCATTAAATCATCAATTAATTACCTTAATTCAAAAAACACAATATATCTTAATTAATTTATCAATTAATTATCTCAATTAAAAAACCCAATATCTCATAATTAATCCATCAATTAATTTTCTCAATATCTAATCTAAAAATATAATAATTAATTCATCAATTAATTACCTCAATTCAACAAAATCAATATATCATAATTATTTCATCAATTAATTATCCCAATTCAAAAAAATCAATATCTAATAATTAGTTTATTAATTAATTATCATAATTCAAAAAATCACAATATCTCATAATTAATTCATAAATTAATTATCTCAATTCAACAAACTCAAAATCTCATAATTAATTCATCAATTAATTATCTCAATTCAACAAACTCAATATCTAATAATTAATTCATCAATTAATTATCTCAATTAAACAAACTCAATAACTCATAATTAATTAATCAATTAATTATATCAATTCAATAAACTCAATATCTCAAAATTAATTCACCAATTAATTATCTCTATCTATGGTCTCAAAATCCCTAATTTTACATGTCCTCAATTAATTGATTCATGAGATTAGTTACTTTAGTCAAGAACTCAATTGCTAGTCATCAAATAAAAATTATAAATTTACATACACAAAATTACAATCATTAAAATGGAATTTTAATTATAGACCACCTATATCATGTTTTTTACAATGTTCTCCAATTGGAGAATCCCCAAATTCGAAGGAGTAATGATGTAGAATGAGATTCAGAACGTAGTCCCAAAATCAAGATACAACAAATCTAGATCCCTTAAATCAAGATCTAAATCCATAATCCAAGATCTAAATCCAACTAAATTAGATAATAAAACCCTACAAAGTATTAGAGAATAAACTTATGTATATGGGAAATCAATCAGGAATAAACCACATATTTGAAGAGGTGCAGATCTGTGAACTCATATCAAATCGCCAAGAACACAGGTCATAAAGAATTGGAATCCCCTCAAGAGGCTCTATAATTGAAAGAAATAAATTATGGGTCGAGATAGAGAATTTTTAGTTATTATATGGTAGTTTAGGAAATGTTTTAATAAATTTCATGGGTGTAAAATCCCGTATGCATAGTTTGTTGCTTGAGGTGCATGGTTTCTCCTACATGTGCACCTAACCGTATACCTCTTCTGGGGGGGGGTGCGTGGTTTCTCTTATTGTGGAATACGATTTGAAAAGAAGTTCTTACCATGAAAATATATAATGTCTAGTGTTTCATGGTTTTTTGGGTTAGGGAAAACAGTTTGGGAAAATCATGCTCCAACAATGAACTTTCCCCTTTTTCCCAACATTTCCAAATTTTACCCAAACACCCCCAAAAGGAAAAACCATATGAAAAGTACTCAACACAAGGAAAAAATAATACCTGTAAATGAACCCAATAAATCTTCAAAAAAGGTCCGATTTTTTCAATATCCCCATATTATAATAGCTCATCCTCGAGCTATACTCCCAAGATTCTATATGATTCCAAGTCAAAAAGATTGGGCCATTGAGCTCGCATATCTGCTTCTCTCTCCATGTTTCATCCTGCACCCACCCATGATTCCCGAACAAACTTATTATTTTCATAGTATTTCCCTTTTAATACTTTCTCATTTCCATCCAACACACATATTAGATTCTCCTCAAAGGATTCATCTATCTTAATCTGAACATCATCCACATAGATCACATGAGAAGGGTGTGGATGATACCACAATAGTTGTGACACCTAGAAAACATAATTATTAGCACTGTATATCTATGGAAGAGCCAATTAGTATACCACAAGTTATATTCATTCCACAACCTCAAAGGGTCCAATGAACTTGTGTACCAGCTTTCCCTATCTTCATATCCTACAGTGACCCAACATAGATGACTCCCAAAGGAATACACGATCACCCTCGGTAAACTCTAGGGTCGTCGATGTCTATTAAAAAATGGATATTGTATACTATAATCCATGTCCATATGTTGATGAATCTTCTATATCTTCTATGATATTTTTTACAAGATACTCGGTCCAAATAGCTCATAGTCACCTATCTACATCTAACATAGAGGGGATCATCACAACCTATCATAAAGAGCCTCATATGATTCTATATAAATAGTATCCTAGAAACTATTATTATAGGAAACTCCACTAGTGTAAAGTGATACATCCAATATCCATAGTAGACATGAAAAACACTAATAGAATATACTCAAGAACCTATATAGTATTCTTTAACAACCAATCTTTCTTCAGGTGGAAAGTCGTACTCAATAAAATTTGTATAAACAGTGCAGTCTTTAATCCCTACTAGAAGCGTGATGTAAAACATGAATCACAGTTTAAAAAAATAGTAAGTGGCACCATTTTCAGACGTACTATCTCCTAAACATAAATATTTCATGGATTATCCATTGAGAAAGTCTCTTGTATAAGAATGAAATGTGAAACCTATTTTAGTATGTCCACAACAACCCAAATAGTGTCATCTGTCCAAGGAGTCCTCAGGAGAACCACCACAAGGTCTACATTAATGTCATCCTATTTCCATTCTTGAATGGGAAATTACTGTAGTAAACAACCAGGTAATTGATGCTCAGTATTAACCTATATATAGGTTTAGCATCATGTCATGAACCATACTATCTCCTTTTTCATGTTTGGACACCAAAACTATCATTGTAGGTCACGATACATTTTTTTCACACCTAGATATACCTTCTACTTTGAGGCATGAAACTTACACATAATCTCTTCCTTCACTCTCATAAGAAGAATGTAAGAACCCGAATATTCTTTTCAGGTATGTTTTTATTTTCTAATTGTTTTTTAGAAAAAGAGGAGCTTTTAGGAATTTCAGGAGTACATTCCATGTACCTGGTTGCTGCAGGTGACTACATATTGGCCGTGTAATAGCTGAGTACATAGCTGTGTGTGTTGACCTAGAGACTACCTAAAGCGGAGGTCAGAAAAGGCAAGTACATTCCATGTACTTTTAAAATACATGCTGTGTAATTTTTTTATTAAATAGACCGGGGTCGCATCTAATTGGCATAATGATCTTCTTCTTCAGTCGTCTCATCCAGGAGTTTCCGTACAACCGCAGATCTTCTTTGATCCCCCTACTTGCCATCCTTCCTCCAAATTCAACTCCATCAGTTGTGTTGGAATCGCATCGGTGAGTTATCTCTTCTTCTAGAGTACCATATATGGTTTTCTTCTCTCTATAAAGTTATCATTGGTTGAACATTTTGGATGTTTTTGTAGATCTATAGAATTATAGGGGGATTCAAGGCCTGAGGATCATATATATCATATGTATAATGCCGAGGTAGGTGGTTTGTGCCTTTCCGTAGATAGTCTTTGAGTTATATGTGCAAAATCTCCCAATACCCTTGATCGGGGAGTTGCATGTTTAGGGTTTTAGCCCTATTATTACCTACTATTCCTTGTTTGTTTGTATAGAGGTTATTTTTTTGAATAGGGTTAACTTTTCCATGCTATGGATGTTTTTCCCATGTTTACTTGTTTTTGACCGTTTGGTCTAGATTTTCCTGTTAGGTTGCTTCTTTTCTTCCCATGCCTAGTATTGTTGGGATGGAGTGATTATTATATAACATGCTATGATATGCTATAGATTGTCTAGCTATGTAGTTCTTGAGGTTCAATTTGGCTTCCATATATCGTTGTGCTTTATTGACTTACACAGGTCCGTGAGAACCTGGTGTAGTAGACTATATGGATAATTGACATTGAGGGCTTCTCCAGAGTGTCTGTTTTGTTATTACATTGCAAGACCATAAGGGTGATGGATGTTGAGTGCTCCCTCAGAGTGTCTGTAGTTCCTCGATGCAAGACACAAGGGTAATTGTACATTGAGTGCACCCCTAAAGAATCAATTATTTACCGACATGAAACTATATGGGGAATTGATGGTGAGTGCTTCCTCAGAGAGTCTGTGTTAAAGCTAAACTAGAGGAGTTAGAATGTGTGTACATCCCATAGGGTTTCATGTGTTTATTTTGGTTTAACCAGAGGGGTTAAGATGTGAGTAATTCCTAGAGGGTTACCTGCTTTTTATTAGCTTCTTACATGATATGTGAAATTTAATTAATTTGAAATTGTAGGATTGTTACTATGGAAACTTCCTTGTTTACTGCATCATTTTATTTATTGACTGCTGTATATATTCACTAATTATTAGGCACAGATCTTTGGGTGGTTGTGTATTGGGATTCATCTCACACCATATTTGGGCCATTATTTTGGTCCCAAACAAATTATATTGCTCCAGGTATAGATAAGTGAAAGAGCCCTCTACTTCAGGTACTTGATTGCTAAGGGGATGGAGAGCATGGGACCAAGATGAGGCTTATGATGCTATTGGAGTTTATCTGTTTTCTTTGTACTTTTTTTTATTACTATATTCCAACATTGTGACTTGTTTGGCTACTTTCCTAGACAAATGTATCTTGTATCATATATATATATATATATATATATATATATATATGCATGCTCCAGTTGTTTATTATTTCAGTCTTCCTATATTAATTTTTTGGTATGGTATTATTACTACTTCCTCTATTGCTATATATTTTGTTTCCCCTGTGTTACTCTACAAATGAGGGCATAGATTCCCCACTATCACACCCAAGGCCCTCACTGCTAGTCGGTAGCCTCTGGCATTCAAGGAAATTCCCTTGAGGCCATGTGACCAACCAGGTATGGGGCGCTTCTGGGTGGATTTCAGAACCAGGACGTTACAAAGTGGTATCAAGGGATTATTTTTTTCTTGACACAATATTTGGAGCCTATATCTAGGGATATGAATGAAATAGGTACTTGGTAATAAGCTATTCTCAAGAGTAGCTATCCCGTGTACAGGGAAAAGCCAATTTACCTCATTATTGAAATTTTTATGATTTTGAAATTTTTACAGTTGATTTGATTTCACCATTGGGTGATTCAAATGTTTAGTGCTATTATTGTTGATATTATTGAGGTTCTATTCTATTGCAGCCCGATGATATGAGGTTACTCCATCTCATGCATCATATAGGCACTTGTTAGAAATCACATGCAATGCATTCCTACCATGCCATTTAGGGTGCATTAATGATTTCATGTTGTTGTGATATATTTTGTGCCAGATATGCATGTTATTGTGATAGATTCCTTGATAGAAAACCTGATTTTGATAGGGTATTGAATTGTGTAAGGTTTTGTTTGAATGATTTCCAAACATTGGTTTTTGAGGTGTTATGGGCCCTCAAAGATCATAATTTAGTGGATCAATACACTATTATGCTTGAAAACAACATGTATAAGATGCCAAGATTTGATTTGCAGGGAGTATGGGCCCTCATAGATTAGAATTTGGCACCATAATGTTCGTTGCAGTGATTTTCTGGGGTCCGGAGTAGTTTCTGAGGCCTACTATCTGGAAAAAACCCAGAATACACGGCGTGTAATGATGAATACACTCCATGTGTCCTTTTTTTGGGAAGGAACTATTTTTATTAAGTACATGTCAGGTACTTATGTACATGCCATGTAGTCCCTAACTGTGTCACTAACTATGTGCTCATAGACATGAGGTTGGGAAAATCATGGTGGAAGAAATCGTGTACCTGATGTACATGTCAGGTTTTTAGGACCGTGTGTCCACTCATGTGACTAATGACACTGATGGATAAAAATTAAGTTATACATGCTGTTTCAAGCTTGAACATGCCATTTAGTGTAACCCATGTATCCGGATATGTAGCAAACACCCCCAGTCTGTGAAATATTTCTAGTACACGTCGTGTCTATCATAAACACACCCTGTAGAGTCAGCTGTGTAATCAACCGTGTAACTAACAACTCAAGTCAGTGAAATACTTCTAGTAAACACCGTGTTGGGAACTAATATGATGTGTAGTCTTGTTTTAAGGTAACTAGGGAAGGGGATGAGGATTTAGGTACACGTCGTGTGTTAGGACAACACGCCGTGTGTTTGGGGTGTTACACAACCTGGGTTGGCAGAAGTAAACGACCATATGAAGGCTTAAGGGAACACATCGTGTACACTTTATACATGTTGTGTATCCATGTTTTGAAAAACTTGATTACTTTATTTCTCTTGTTCCCTTCTTACTCTTCTATGTTTCAGTCCCCGTTAATCTTGATCTAAGTTGTGTGCTTGACCTTATAGAGTCATGACACTGAGACGTCCTCTGGTTGTCTGTAAGTTTCATGGGTAGTGATCAGACACTAGATATGGCTGATTAGGGACTACCATTAGATCTTCTAGTTGTGTCAGTATTGGCACCAGCCGTCATTCTAGACACAAGTTCTGATGAAAAATTCTGAGAGGGCTTTATGAGGTTTATGCAGAACTTATGAGGAGTACCACATTCTGCCATATTTGTGGCAAAGATGACACAGGGTTTTCTAGAAGTAGAATCCTCCAACTTTCTTAGGGGAAGGAGGACCTCATGCTATAGAGTCATGGTTGGAAGCCATGCTATCTATCTTCAAGCATCTTAATATTCCTCCAGAGAGGAGGGTGAAGCTTTCTACTTATATTCTTTAGGAATCCGCCTAGAGATGGTGGGAGGTGATCTCACAGGCGGGACACTAGCAAGTTATGGAATGGGATGAGTTCCAGTGCGCCTTCTATGACTACTTCTACCTGTAGACTTTGAGGGCAAGTTGAGCTTGAGAGCTCAAGAGTCTGAAGTAGGGTACTCTTTCAGTTGTGGAGTATTCTTCTCACTTTATAGAGCTAAAAAAATTCACACTTATTCCAGGAGGTGATGAGTTATTTATGGTAAAAAAGTGTGAGGATGGTCTCAGGAACAACATATGATCTTAGGTGAACATCTTCAGGTTGACTTCCATCACTTCTATAGTCAACCAGGCATTGATCGCAGAGCACAATCTAAGGGTCTCTATATTGGTGAGCCAGGTTGGTTTGACATCCGGTGTTGGTATCCCACCTACTGACAGTAGGAAGCACCACAGGGAGTCTACATGTGGGGATCCGAGGAGGTGGGAAACTTCTTCTGGTATCCAGGTGGTGTGCTACCAGTGCGGGAAGAGCAGGCATACAATACCACTTTGTCTGATAGACCTAGTGGAGTGCCTATCATGTGGAAATATGGGCCATATTCATAATTATGCCACTTTTTATCACTGGTATCTGGTGACAGGGGCTCTTCTATGACTCCTCGTTTAGGAGCAGCACCACCAGTTTCTTATCTGTCTGAGAAATTGAGTTCTTCTAGCCATTCAGGCTAAGGGGGAGGTCACATCCATGGTATTCAATCACTAGGATTTCAGAGAAAACATGGTGGATCATCTCAGGGTGTTCAGGCGGGGTCGTAGGGCCACAGTGCAGGTCAGACTTTTGTAGTGAATCAGACCCAACAGGAGCAGGATACCGGACCCTCTGCAGTTCGAGGTATGATCCTAGTTGCCTCTGTTTTAGCTTCTTCTCTTTTTGATACAGTGGCTTCCCATAGCTTTATATCTATTTTTTTGTGGAGATCATTGGGATCTATATCTTTTCTTCTGCTGTTATTTTGACGTTAGACACTCCGTTGGGGAAAAGAATGACTAGTGTACAAAATTGTAATGAGTGACCTCTAGAGGTTCGTGGGTGTCACTTCTTTTGGGACCTATATGTACTAGATATGACATGCTATTATATTATTCTCATAATGAACTGGTTAGTTCCCATCTAGGCTATTTTTGACTAATATCTCTGTAGGGTGAGTTTCACATAACTAGAGGGTGGATTGTTTCTTCATAATGGTGAATGGGATGTTCCGGAGAGTAGAGCGGGACTTGAGCATCATGGGTTGGGAGGAGTTACAACCCAGTTTTCTAGTCTGTATTTGGATGACCAGGGGACTTCACGGATGGAATTTTATCAAGTTGTGGATCATTTTAGGGATTTATTTTCAGATGAATTTTCAGGTTTACCTCCATAGAAAGAGGTGGAATTTCCTATTGTGCTTGTTTCAGGAGCAGCACCAGTGTCCATTCCTCCTTATAGGATGGCTACACCTGAGTTACATGAGCTCAAGAAGTAGTTTGAGGAGTTTTAGGAAAAGGGTATCATCCAACCCATTAATTCTCTTTGGGGTTCACCTATCCTGTTTGCGAAGGTGCACAATACCCTCAGACTTTGTGTGGATTATCGGAAGTTGAACCAATTGATAGTCAAGAACTGATATCCGTTGTCGAGGATTGATGATATCTTTGATCATCTTCGAGGATCTCGTACATCCTCAAAGATTGACCCGAGATCTGGTTACCATCAGTTCTGCATTATAACATCTGACATACCTCTTACAGTATTTCGGAGTAGGTATGGTCTATACGAGTATGCGGTTTTGCAGTTCGGTCTCATAAACTCACCTACAGTCTTCATTACACTGATGAAATGAGTGTTCCATCCATATTTGATTCTTTCATGGTGGTATTTGTGGAAGATATCTTGGTTTACTCTCACACTCAACACGACCGTGCCACACATCTTGAGATCGTTTTGAGTACACTGACAGAGCATCAGTTATATGCTAATCTCTCAAAAATGAAACTTTTTGATGGAACAGATCCACTTCTTAGGTCATTTTATCTCAGAGATTGGAGTATCAATAGACCTATAGAAAGTGAGAGCAGTAGTTTCCTGGGAGCAGTCGAAGAATTTATTTGAGGTACGAAGTATTCTAGAGCTGGCTGGTTACTATAGACATTTTATACCAGACATTTCACACTTAGAAGTGCCACTAAACAGACTGACTAAGAAGGGTGGTAAGTACGTGTGATCAGATTCTTGTGAGTCAGCCTTTCAAGAACTGAAAGGGAGGATGAATTCAACACTAGTACTAGTATTTCTAGAGTCGGGGAAGGGCTATGCTGTGTACTGTGACACATCAAGTATTAGGCTAGGAGCAGTGCTTATGCAGGGGTAAGGGGTTGTTGCATTTGGTTCACGGAAATTGAGGCCACATGAGAGGAATTACCCGATGCACGATCTCAAATTAGCTGCAGTTGTTCATGACTTATGCCGTTAGAGACATTATATTCTTAGAGATAATTTTGTGGTATTCACTGACCACAAAATTCTCGAGTATATATTTAATCAGCATGACCTAAATTTGAGAAAAAGAAGGTGGGTTGAGTACAATTAGTCCTTTGAATATGAGCTTGCCTACATGCCAGGGAATGGAAATACGGTGGCTGATGCGTTGAGCAGGAGGACTAAGATACATGCTGTTCAGGGGGCTAGCAGTGAGTGGAATCTTATAGCTCTGTGCTATGAGATGCATTTGAAGGTGCACGACTAATAGGGTCAGACGTTTCTATCTTCTGTAGCTGTAACCTCTATTCTTCTTGATCGAGTGTGAGTGAGACAACTATCAGATTCTGAAAGCCTAGTCCTATGGTAGAGTGTGTCAGGAGAAGACCTTATTCCTAGATGGACAATAGGTGCGAATGAGATCCTGTGTTTTCATGGACGCGTGTGGGTTCCATTTGACATACATGAGGAGCTGATGTAAGACATTCATTCCTCATTTTGGGCAGTTCATCCTAGTGTCACCAAGATGTATTGAGATCTGTACCATCAATATTGGTGTCCAGGTATGAAGAGAGAAGTTGTTGGTTTTGTCATGAGGTGTTCCACCTGTAAGCAAGAGAAGGTGGAGCAACAGAAACCATCAAGTCTTTTTTATCAGTGAACCATTCCCAAGTGTAAATGGAATGATTCCGTGATGGATTTCATGACATGTTTGTTGAGGACTACTCGAGTGAATGATGCATTTTGGGTTGCAATTGACAGATTCACAAAGGTTTTTCACTTCTTACCGATCAAGAAGACCTTGGGCATTGATAATCTAGGATGATTGTACATCTGAGAGATTGTACGTCTACATTGGCTTCCACACTCCATTTTTTCAGACAAAAATTCTAGTTTTACTTCTTGGTTCTGGCAGGGAATTCATAGGAATTTGGGGGTAGAATTACTTCTGAGTACAACTTACTATCCCCAGATAGATGGCCAGTCCGAGGGTACGATTCAAGTGTTTGAGGACATGCTTCGTGCATGCATCCTGTATTTTGGAGGTTCTAGGGATAAACACATACATCTTGTGGAGTTTTCCTAAAATAATAGTTTTTATGAAACTATTCATATGGAACCTTATGAGGCCTTGTATGGTAGGCCTTGATAATCACCCTTATGCTGTCTGGAGGTAGGATATGCAGCTATGTTGGGACCTCATCTTGTCCAAGAGACCACAGAGCAGATATACCTGATTTGAAAGAGGATGGATATTGTATAGTCACGACAGAAGTCTTATGTTGATCGACGGAGATGACCTATGGAGTTTGAGGTTGGAGATTAGGTTTTCTTGCATGTCACACCGAGGTTGGGACATTATAGGATTTGGAGACAGTGTAATCATTCACCGAGAAACATCGGTCTGTTTGAGGTGTTGGAGGGAGTTGGTCCAGTTTCCTATTGGTTGCTGTTACAACACAGGTATTGGGCTATGCATGAAGTCTTCCAAATTTATTAGCTTTGATGTTACTTCTCAGGCCCATCTCATGTTTTCCAACCTGAGGAGGATGAGATCGAGGTGGATGCCTCATTCGAGGAGCATCCTATCCGAATTTTTGATCAAAGTGCGATGGTTCTCCATGGACAGACTGTTCCTATGGTACGAGTGCTATGGAAGCACGAGCGAATATAGGACGATACATGGGAGAGGGTGGGCGACGTACGATCAAAGTGGCCAGAGCTGCTCGAGTTCTCTTCTTCTATGCCACCTTTCTAGGGAAATTCGGGGATGAATTTATTTAAGAGGGATGTTTGTAAGAACCCGAATCTTTTTTTTTTCAGGTAAATTTTTCTTTTCTAGTTGTTTTTGAGAAAAATAGGAGCTTCAGGGAATTTCAGGATTACACGCTATATACATTAAGTACATCTTGTGTACCCGATTTCCATAGGTGACTGCGTACTGGCTGTTTAATTGTTGGGTACATGGCCGTGTGTGGTGACTTGGAGACCGCCTAAAGCAGAGGTCAGAAAAGGCAAGTACATGTTTTTTACTTTTAAAATACATGCATTGTACTTTTTTATTAAATGGACCAGGGTCGCATCTAATTGGCAGAATGCTCTTCTTCTTTGGTCATCTCATCCAGGAGCATCTGTATGGCTGCAAATCTTCTCCGAGCCCCCGACTCGTCGTCCTTTCTCCGAATCGAACTCTGTCGAATGCGTTGGAATCACATCTGTGAGTTCTATCATCTTCTAGAGCACCATCTCCTATTTTCTCCTTTCTATCAAGTTATCTTTGTTTGAGAATTTTGGATGTTTTTATAGATCTACAACGTTCTAGAGTGATTCGAGGCCTGAGGTTCAAGTTGGGTATTGTGAAAACGTGCCCAATACCCTTGATCGGGGTGTTGCGTGTTTAGGGTTTTAGCACTGTTATTACCTGTTGTGCCTTGTTTGTTTGGATATAGGTTAATTTTTTTGAATAGGGTTTACTTTCCCATGCTATGGATGTTTTCCCATGTTTTCTTGTTTTTGACCATTTGGTCTACCTTTTCCTGTTAGGCTGCTACTTTGCTTCCCATGCCTAGTATTGTTTGGATGGAGTGATTATTATCTAACATGCTATGATATGCTTTAGATTATTTTTCCAAGTAGTTCTTGAGGTTTACATTGGCTTCCATATATTGTTTTTCTTGATTGACTTACACAGGTCTGTGAGAACTTAGTGTAGTAGACTATAGGGAGAATGGGCATTGAGGGCTTCTCCAGAGTGTTTGTTTTACTGTTACGTTGAGAGACCATAGGGAGGATGGATGTTGAGTTCTCCCTCAGAGTGTATGTGGTTCCTCAATGCGGGCCAAAGGGGAAATTGGACGTTGAGTTCTTCCCTAGAGTGCCTATTAGTTAAATATATGAGACTATAAGAGGAATTGATGTTGAGTGCTTCCTCAGAGAGTCTGTGGTAAAGCTGAACCAGAGGGGTTAGACTGTGTGTACTTCATAGAGGGTTACTTGTGTTTGTTTTGGTTGAACCATAGGGGTTAGGCTATGAGTACATCCCCAAGGGTTACCTGCTTTTGATTATCTTCTTAATTGATATATGAAAATGAATGCATTTGAAATTTTAGGATTGTTACTATATGTACTTCCTTGTTTATTGCTTCATTTTGGTTATTGCCCGCTGTATATATTTAATAATTGTTAGGAAAAGATATTTGGGTGGTTACCTACTGGGATTCGTCTCACACTCTATATGGGTCATGCTTTTGAGCCGAAACAGATTATATTGCTACAAGTATAGATTATGGAAAGTGCCCTTATTCTTCAGGTACTTGATTGCTGAGGAGCTGGAGAGTATGCAACCAAGTTGAGGCTTGCAATGTTGTTGAATTTTATCAGTTTTATTTGTACTTGGGTTCATTACTCTATTTTAGCACTGTGACTTGTTTGGATGTTTCCCTAGACAGATGTATCATGCATCCTATATATATGTGCTCCAGTTGTTTATTATTTCAGTCTTCCACTGTTTATTTTTGGTATGGTATTATTACTACTTCCACTATTGCTATCTGTTTTGTTTCTGCTATGTTACTCTACTAATGAGGGCATAGTTTCCCCACTATCACACCCAAGGTCCTCACAGCTAGTTAGAAACCTTTGGCGTTTGGGGAAATGTGCTTGAGTCCATGTGAACAACTAGGTATGGGGTGATTCTCAGTGGCTTCCAGAACTGGGATGTTACAAAGAACAACCCAATTTCTGACATAGATAATCTCATCCTCATTTGTGGTCCAATAAGATGGTGAATCACCACCTTCAAGTCTTTCCCTCAAGCTCTGTCTCTTGAGATCCTCATACTGTCTGCCCCTGATCCATCTCAAATTTTTGTACTCCAATGAAACTGATAAAATAGTAACATTCTATTGACTCTCCCAAACCACACCATGCATATCATCCAGTAAATTTATCATCATCCACTCATCACTAGGCTCATGAACAACCTGAGTCTGATATTTTCTACTCAAAGAATAATCCACATTGTTTCCTTTCTCAAGTGTATATGATAGCTAAAAACCAAAAATTATACATAAAATCAACCCATCATCACTCCTAGAGATTTAAATATCATTGTGATAAGATATACTTTAAACTCTTGTGATCCATAAACATCGTAAACTTCTCATGCTACAGATAGTGATGAAAACACATCAATGCATAAAAAACTCCTTCCAAATAGAAGTCATGAATAGTTTAGTTTCATTCATGGGACCTCAGCTGTGAATACCCATATTCCACAACTCAATCTCCTTACATCAAAACTGATCGATGTCTAATCCTAGAAGAATCACAATACACCATATACTCCTCACCTGTATTGGGTAAGACCAATATTGGTGTTGATGTAAAATGCTTCCTTAGATCTTGTATAGAATCCCTACATGCTTCCACCCATACAAACATTATCCATTTTTCATTGAATCCTAAAATTAGCACTTCCAAATAGGAATAGTTCTGTATGAACATTTGATAATATCCAACTAACCCCAGAATGTTATGGATATTGAAAACATTCTTGGGACGCTCCCAAAAAATCACTGCCTAAACCTATCTGTGACTACTGACTCACCTTCCTCTGAGATTTCTTGACCCAATAAGTATACATGATCAATAAAAAACTGAAATTTGGATAGCTTGAAGTATAGAAAATTGTCTCTTAGTGTACTCTGGTTGATGTCAAGATGTTGGTCATGATCGCCGTGAGTCTTGGAGTACACCAATATTTCCACCAAAAACACTACTAAATAATGATCTAGGTATGAATGAAATATCATATTAATAAAAAAACATAAAAACTTATAGTAGATTCATTAGCCCAAATGGAATTGAAAAAAACTCAAAATGGTTATACCATCTTTTGAAAGTTTTCCTTGGTAAATCAGATGTTCAAACTCACAAATGATAATACACTGATATAGAGTCCATCTTGGAAAAGACACAAGCTTCTCTCAACTGTTAAACATATCATCTATACGTGGAATAAGATATCTGTTCTTCACTATCATCCTATTCAATATTCGGTAATTGAAACATAAGCACAAATTCATGTCGGCCTTCTTAGAAAACAACCCTAGAAGACCCCATGGAAACATTTTTTGATGGATAAATCTCATATCCTTCAACTACTCTAGATGATTCTTGAGCTCTTGAAGCTTTGTAGGTACCATTACGTATGGTGGAATATATAATTACTCATACCCCGACATTATCTCAATGGTGAAATCTACATCTCTCTCAGGTGGAAGCCCTGAGAATTCCTCAAGAAATATATCATGAAGCCTATCCACTATGGGTGGAAAGAGATATCATTTTATACCTTAGTCCTCTAAAAATATACTACCAACCTAGGCTATGAGATCTATTATTTTTCTTGTAATTTTCTCATCTTGTATTGCCTAGCTATACCACTCTCCACGGTGAATATAGTATTCACCCTTAGGAGACGTAAAAGTTACTCTCCTACATTTACAATCAATGGGGTCTCAGTATGCTACTGACTAATCCATACATAGAATTAGGTTGAATACCAACATTTCAAGGATGTAAAGATCTCATAGAAAGTGATATTCTCCATCCATGAGAGAACATACCTTGCACAAATAGGTGTCCATAAACCATGTTACTTGAGGTGTGTCAATACTCAACACCCTACTCACAAACTCCACTATCAGACTCAAACCATTAACAATTTGTGTAGAAATAAAGGAATGAGAAGCATCAATATTAAATAAGGCACTATCCTATGTATAATAGACAAGAATAATACCTCTCTCTATCGATGTTCAAGCCACGATTTCTACAAGTATAGGATGCATTACATGCAACTGTCATGCCCCTATTCCTTGTGATATAGTCTGAGTCCCTTGAGTTGCAGCACACTATGGGTATGGGCATTCTAGAGTAAAAACATCACATCCACTACTTCTACCACTATGTTCAGTAGAACTCTGACTACCAGCATGATATGGCATTAAAGATCTCATTACTACCCTTTGATTATACCTATATTCACCCTCAATAACTGTATGTTGTTGGGTTCTATTTAACTTCTATAGATTTCCAAAATTTCTACAAGACCATCAATATACTGGTGGTCGTGTACATTATCTTTGATAGTGACCCTACTTACCACACATTTTTTGAACAATCTTGGTAATATCTTGACATACTAACCCATCCCCCTAGCCACTCTTACTTCTATTTCACTTACTAAAACCCTCATAATAATGCTTACTGCTCTTGAAAGTTATACCTCGTGATCATCCAGCGACAACTATATGTCCTATGTTATAATCATCCTTCATGTTACCCTCAACTATGAGAGACTGATCCACCACATCAAAAAACATCTTTATTGTAAATTAGTGAACTTGGGACTTAATTTCACATTTAATTCCACCATGGAAACATATATCCATAGTCATATCATCCACATAAAATGATGGAGAAATTTTCTTCATTTTGTAAAGTTTCATGCATAGTCCATCACATAAATACTCCCTTCAGTCCACCGTATAAACATAGCTACTCTCTCCTGTCTCATCATCTCTAGATAGAAGTTCAATAAGAACCTATTTCAGAAGTCCTTCCATAACTTACCAATAGCCTATCCAGTCTGTGCCTGAAGGTCCCACCAGCGCTTAACTGATCCTCATGGCATATAAGTATCCAACTTGATCCTCCTCTCCCCTGGAGTCACTAAATGGTCAAGGATATTCTCTATGAACTAAACCTGGAACTCATTTATCTCAGGTCTACCCTCTCTAGTAAAATATGGAGGGTTCTATAACTGAAAATCCATCATCATATCAGACTGACTCTTCAAAACCCACCATGGGTCTCTTTCCATGAATTACATGAAGCAAGGAATGTTATCTTTGAACTTCTCCCCTGCTTCCTCACACGACCTAATCACATCCTCGGGTCCCACTACTAGTAGATCATCTCTAGAAATATCCTCCTTTATTCCTCTCAAAAAGCATCAGTGGGGAGAAATACTTCTAAAATTTCAAAACAATCACCATAGGAAACAATTCACAACATTAATAAATTAATGTAATAGGAAAAAACAACAATACATAACAAGTCTTTTTACCCAAACCTTGCCACACAGTCAAAACCAAAGCGTTATTACTAGCCTTAACCACCTTACACCTAGGTACTGCCTAACAGGGTTTAACACTTTCTCATATTCATGTTTCTCATTAGAAACCCATTTATTATCATATTTCATAATGTTACAATTTTTATCAATTCCATGTTAATCACTATTTTCAATTCAATTTTAGAAGCAAGGAAAAGCAATACATGTTCAACAACTTACATATAACTTGTTTTTTCAGGTGTTCATAAAATGATTCATGTCACAAAAATAATTTTGAGTGCCTAGAATTATTCATGAATACTCAAATATCAAACCATTTTTTTCCAAGATTTAATTCTTAGAATATATTAGAAACAACAATCACATAACACCACAAGTGTGTCACTTAAGGTGAAATGATATTCAACTATAATAAAAAATAGTAATAACTATAATCCCACCCTAGGTACTTGGGTTCTGCCCTATACAAGGGTTATCTATTTCCATGAACAAACTCATAACCAAGACTCGAGTATTATTAGTCTCATATCTACCGTTACCAAATAGTAATTCAAAAGAAAAAGAAAAGAAAAATTAAATAATACCACTTTGAAACATCCCACCTCGGGTGCCACACACCGGTGCCTTGGCCCGATCGGTCACATGACCTCAAGAATGCCTCCTTGTCTACTAGAGTCTCTTGAAAAGAGATGAGGGTCTAATATCAGTCTTGGGGATACTCCACCCTCTTTGTCAGAGTAAAACACCAGTGAATGATAGATAAAAAATAACCAAATATATAATCATAAATAAAAAGACAAAAATATCACATGATGACCAAAACTAGAAATAAAATATAAAATCTAACAATAAAAATTCTATTTTAAAGTATATACCATGTGTTAAAATGAAACTCAAAAGTAAATACTCTATTAACTCCAAATAGGGTCCCAAACCATGTATGGTTCCCTCATCCATAATCCACACAAAATTAGCGATCTAACAAAGGATATTTTCCCTTATTCTATCATATTACCATTAAATATATTCTGTTACCGATCTGGAAGCCCAAGTAGGGTGTGAGTAAAACTTAGTAGGCCACCACTAATGGTTTCTAAAACAATATCCAGTTAAAAAAAGTGTATGTAGTTGTATAAAAAAAATAACACAATGCATAATTAAAAAACTATCACATTAAAAACTATTCTTTATTAAACCACATGACCCCCAAGTTCCCATAGACACCTATACCTCAAGACCTACTTTGTCACATGCTAAATCCCAATATTTTTCCAAAGGATTTCATATCTTAGATGTCTATTGTTATCGTTCTTTAATTCACACTTGAATCTCTATGTTATCTTTTATTAATTCACACTTTAATTTCCATGTAACTATTCATACTTTACATAATTGAATGACCATGTTTCCATTAATAATTCACTCTTGAATGCCCATGTTACCATTAATACCTCACACAATTGAATGACCATGTTCCCATTCATAATTTCATAACTGAATTACCATGTGACCATTCATACTTCACAATCTAAAGAACATGATACCATTCATCCACACATAATTAATTTCACATTTAATTATCCTCATCAACTTCATTACTAATTCAATAATTAGTCATCACATAATTCCCCTTAATTAATTCCCCAATTAATTAAGCACTTCATCCCCCTTAATTAAATCACCCATTAATTAATCAACATCCCCAATTCAATTTCTTATTATTAAATCCAAAATGATTTATCTAATTCCTAATATCAATTTCCCATAATTAATTATCTTAATTCAACAAACTCAATATCTCATAATTAATTCATCAATTAATTCTATCAATTCAATAAACTAAATATCTCACAAATAATTCGTCAATTAATTATCTCAATTCATCAAAATAAATATCTTATAATTAATTCATCAATTAATTATATCAATTATACAAACTCAATATCACATAATTAATTCATAAATTAATTATCACAATTAAAAAAACTCAATATCTCATAATTAATTCATTAATTAATTATATCAATTAAAAAAACTCAATATCTAAAAATTTAGTTATCAATTAATTATCTCAATTAAAAAAACAATATATCTCATTATTAATTCATCAATTAAATATCTCAATTAAACAAATGCAATATATCATTAATTATTCACCAAATAATTATGTCAAATAAAAAAAACTCAATATCACAAAATAATTTATTAATTAATTATATCATTTTTAAAAAATCAATACCTAATAATAAATTAATCAATTAATTATCTCAATCTATAATCTCAAAATACCAAATTTCACATCTCCTTATTTAATTAATTCACCAAATTAATTTGTTCAATCAAGAACTAAACTTATAAACATAAAATAAAAATTATACAATTACATAAAAATAAATGAAATCAAGACTATTAGATTTGAATTATAGAGAACCTACCTTAATTTATTGAAAACATTACCCAATGGAATAATCCTCAATTTTGATAGAGTAATGGCGTAGAATGAGATCCAGATCTTAATTTCTAAATCAATATTGGAAAAATAAAGATACCTTAAATATAGATATATGTCCATAATTATAGATCTATATCCAACAGAAATAGGGAAAACAACCCTTCAACGGATGGGATAATTACATGAGAGTGGTAGGAAATCAATCGAGAAGAACCCACATACCTGTAGAGGTGAAGATCTACCAAGTGTGATTCGAATAACCAAGAACGGAGGTCATGCAGCCTTCAAATATCTCTTGGAGATCCATAATTGAGATAAATCAATTATGGGTTGAGATAGTGTAACTCCCCGACCCTAGTTACCCAGAGTCGGTGCATTATTACATAACATTGGTATGATCACAAGAAAGATCAAATCTCAAAATACCGATTGGTTTAGTAGCCTTGGAAACACTAGATATATTCATAAAGTTTTACATTACATCATAAAGTGAAAAAATACTACAACAACATATTGTCTCCATAGTCCACACTATTAACCCCTCATAATATCCCTGCAGGTCATTCATAATTTACTTTTTCACATCCTGGTAAAATAAAACATAGAAAAGGGGTGAGCTCAAATGACCAGTAAGGATAAAAATATAGCGGAAACTTTCATAAATAAGAATAAACATTTAAGGCAGTGTATAACTAAAACAAAAGCCTTTTAAACTTGAACTTCAACATAGTATGGAAAAAAAATAAAATGAAATAATGCCATTTACTTATTCACATGGATATTCTACTAATCGAATAATCACATGCAATATCAATAACCACTTTCATAATGATGGAATGCATAATGCTAGACTATCATAACCACATAGCCAAGGCCTCATGCCAAGACTACAAATAAGATTTTTCCAAGGCCTTGTGCCAAGACACTAGTTTGTCTCATGAGACCTACCGATGCATCGAGGAGCTATATAGGGCTCCACCTATCACTTACTAAGTCCAATGCATTCCCATATGAAAAGGTTTAAACATAACATAAACATTTGTATTAAAACTAGCAAACGAAATGTCAATACTTTCTTCATAAACCATGAATGGTATAAAAATAACACATCCACAGTAAAACATATCACAAAAACTTCAATACAATAAAAAGGTTTTTTATCATAATAAATCAACTTCAAATAAGCTTAAAATCTAACAAGGATGTTTACATAGATGAAATAAAAACCATTTGAGAGGAATATCTCTTCTCTCAAAATCATTGAAAAGTCACACATTTATAAAGGAAGTAATTTAAAAGAGATTTTTGAATCAAAGTGTCCCATACCACATTGAAACTTTGAAAAGAAATGTCATTTCAAAACATTCATGTACATATAAATAAATCCTTAAAATCATTTTGAAAACAAGGATATTAATTAAAAAGATTTAGAAAGATAAATCTTTAAAACATTTAAAATTATGATCTTGATAAAGAGTAACTTTCACAAATTCTTAAAATATTCATTTCAAAAAGTCAGATAATTATAAAATAAAATATTTACTTTGAAAATATTCTTATAATCTTGTAAGGGAAGCTTTGACAATTTTATAACGGTGGTAAATAACAGCACCCTCCGTATAAGTTAAAAAAACATTCTTACCTTAAATTTGTCGAAAAGGTTAAAAGTGTCGTGTTTGGAAAAATGATGGAAATATTCCTTTCAAAACACATAAGGGTATAAAATGACTTTAACCCATTGTCTAGTAAATAGTAAAAATGTTTTTAAATATATTTTTAAGGAGCATGGATGTGGATGATAAAGAGATCCCAGTAGATAATTACGTATAAACAACCTCGGATAATGAAGAGATTATGAAATAAACCCTTAAATTGTACTTTTCCTTGGTTGGGGGTAGGTTAACCTCCTTTATAATGGTGAAATAATTGTTATTAAATTATACAAGAATCATATACATTAATATGATACCATATATGATCTTTTAACATTGATTTGTTAATAATATCTTAGTATTATCGTTGTTTCAGGTGTTAACTTACTCGTTTTCTATTATATGTTTTGTTATGTAAGCCATGTTTGTATTGGATAGGTTGTATCTTAATCATATCCATAATGATATCAAGTCCTTAGATACTATTATTAATCATAAAATGAGAATTTTACTTGAATGGATACGATGGAGAATGAATCTCATCGCGTTCGTGGAGACGGTAGTCCGTACGTACGCACGAGCGATAATATCATTATTTTGATATTAAGATAATATATAATTTGATGGTATATCATATATACAGAATCATTATCATGTTATATTTATTATTTACATGAGTTACACATCATTATTATACCCATCCAAATAATAATTTATTGAATAACAATTACACCACGACGTGGAGTCGGTAAGTCGTACGTACGCACGTATGAAAGGATGGATAGAATAGTGAATATGGTTGTAACATATTTATAATAACATTAAAGTATATATATGATACTGGAGTTATTATTTTATAATGCTAACAACAAAGGAAGAGGAAGTGAAGAAGAAAGGAACTTGAAAAAGGGTGGTGAAATCATTACCTCTTCTTTGGGTTCTTCCTTTTGATTTGATCAAAAGGGATATTTAGGTTGGATTTATGATCAAACTAAGGCCTCTAGGATGTAGTGAGAAAAGTTGAGAGAGTATTTGGGTAGGGGTTGTCTGAACAAAAAGGTTTTTAAGGTGTGAAGTAATGAGAAGGTGGAGTGCCCTTTTATAAGAGGGGTGAGGGGAACCTTTGGAAAAGCTAGAAATATTAATTTATAATAAATTAATATTCGGTTTCTAATGGCTCCAAAGTTGATTATTTAACGGTTAATGTGGGTATGGGTCGAAAACCATTCAACCAATAGAATTTAGACAGGTTTGTGTTACTATATTAACCTTATCTTTAAGTATTAACTCTAAGTTAATTTGTTTCACTTTTACAATGTCTCTTTCTGTTTTTATATTATATGGTTAATAAAATACCATATACATCCAAGAGACCACCAAGTGGTCCATTAATTATATAACTATCATGATATAAGTCTCTTGGCCGAACTTTAGATTTTTAGGAATTTAATATCAATTAATAATATAATATTTGTTTTAAAAACTCTTTTATGTCAATTTTGACACTATTCAATAGTTGATTTTTTTAAAACTCATAAAAGAATTATTACTTCGAAAAAATTCAATTAAATCAATAATAATATGTCATATTATCCTATAAAATTAGTGAAATTAATTAAAAGGCTCAAATTATATTTATTTGGGTATTTATAATATCAATTATTTTAATTTTTCACTATTATGGTAATTACTACATCATCATTGTGTCATAAATAAATTAACTTATTTAATCTATAAAAATTATAAACAAAATATAATTATGTCGGAAAGAGTTTTATCTTTCCAATGAATATTTATAGTCGAAATTTCAACATATACAACCCTATGTAAAAATTGTTTTTCTAAAAGATATATGCCTGTGTCATTTTTGTATTCATTTTAACTTAATTAAAATAAAGTGTCCCTATCACCTACAAGTGGCTCCATGGGGTCCCAAAATCGACCCAAAGATACCCATGGTCATCCATGTATCAACCAATAAGGTTAGGACAAGTTTTAGAATAATTGTTTATTATTATAATATTATTTGTTAACCCTTATTTACCGGATTTACCCTTTAACCATGGTAAATAAAATATTTACCGAAGTAATTATTCAAAATGTCTAAAAATATAAGTTACCTATTTACACAATTTTAAAATCATGATTCCAAATATGGAATCCATTTTTCCAAATTCAAAACACATAAGTGTCAGAAATTAATTTAAAATTA
Source organism: Viscum album (assembly GCA_963277665.1). Taxonomy (NCBI): domain Eukaryota; kingdom Viridiplantae; phylum Streptophyta; class Magnoliopsida; order Santalales; family Viscaceae; genus Viscum; species Viscum album. Next base: position 103,468,469 of record OY728139.1, read on the forward strand.
ATTCCCATTGTTAAAACAAAAAGCGTGTTTTTAAGAGATAATAACTATCAAAAGATTGACACTTGTTTATGTCTGGTTTAATTGTGAAATTATGTCCAATGAAAAACATTGAATTAAATGGTAAAAATATTTTATAAATATACTTTAAAACCACTCAAATTCATAATTTATCAATATTAATTATTTTGATTAAAAAAGATGTTTTTAATTAAAATTTTGTAATTTTCACTATTCATCAGAATATTAAAGTTATCCGAAAAGTACCAAAATTTCACCTTAGGCTAAATTCGATACTCAGAATCCAAAAATGAAGTCCATTTTGAGAGATAAATTTTCAAAAATTAGGTATTACTATTCATAACGGCTTGTTTGATCGGTTGTGGTGTGTGTTAAAACTCGAAGTTGCGTACAACACACGCTACTGTATTATTCAACGGAAAGTGTACCGTGGAAGCTTGAGAAGTTTCATTTTAAATTTTTGATGTCCCCATTTAGTCAAAAAGTTTAAAATATTGTATTTAAAAAGGGTTCACTATTAAAAGTTGATAAAAGTGCAATACTGAGAAATGAATTTGTTCTCACATTATGTCTAAGAAACTCATAATATGGATTCTAAAATTATAAGGATTATATAAATTTTAAAATTTAGTTAATACTATTCATAACATCTTTTGAACGGCTTGTTTGGTAAGTCATGGTGGATTGAACTCGGTGTTACGTGTAGTGAAAGTTATTGAATTATTTTGAAGAAATAACACCCTATGAAATCTTGGGGTGTTACATTCTCCCCTCCTTCAATAAATTGCATCCTCGCAATTTGAAATTGTTCTTCGAAAATAAAAGGTTGAAAATAGAAAATATATTTGTGGGAAAACCCACATCGGAAATTAGGTTACAAAAATTTAGTCTTAAAATGAAGAAAAGAGAAATGAAAGGGTCACCACCAAATTATGATCTCGATTAGGAGAACATTGGTGGGAATTAGAGATATATAATTGGAGGAAAAACGTAAATATTTATAGGTAGTGATTGAGGTCATCAATCACAAACAATTGTAAAATTTAGGTCCTTAAATTCATCAATCTATGATGATTTGAAATACCATCGGTTCAACAAAACATAGGGTATTAGGATAACACATTTTTGGTTTTAGGATTCCTTAAATAAAGTATAAAATTAATTTCTTCATAGAATAAGAGAAGAAGAAAAATATATTCTTGACAAGTAGAGTTCCATCCTTTAACTAATTTATACCACAAACTCATCTTTCACTCTAAAATATAATAGAACGTAAAAAAATATTGTATTTATCCTATTCGTATAGGGTTCCAAAAAAATGAATTTATAATTCTTCTACCATATCTTTTAAAAAAACTACATTATTTAATCCCGGACATCACATGGGTCAGTGGTAGGTTATACACCCTTGTCACTCTTCGGTTGTGGGTTTAAGTCTTGCGGCCTTGCCGGACGCGATGGGTTGCCGCCCGACCTCCGGGTTGTCCTTTTATGGAAATCCAAAATAATCCAAACTAGAACTATCCAAAATACTTCAGTCCAAAATTTATAAGGAAGGTAAACACAATGAAGATCCTTTTTTTTGCCACGTAATAACATGTGATCACCTTCATCATGTATTCTTTTAAAACACTGCAACATCCTAAATTATCATAAAACCTTATTGATTACATTTGTGATCCCTTATTCTTTATAGAATAATAGATATACTCCTTCAATCCAAAAATGTTGTAAACCCCAACAATGATGGAATATACAAATCATTAATCAGTTTCAAGGTAGTCAAGAATATCTAATATAATTTATCCAAAACAATCATGTATTATTCTAAAATCACTACCTCGGTATTAGAACCATATTATGGTTTATCTTTCTCTCAACCATATATTTTCCAAAAATTTAACCTGTTATTGAGTCACTTTTCTTTATTCCACACAATCTCAAGTCCATAATGAAATAGTACTGCAGTACAATCCTTATATACTCCATAATTATTATAACAAGTACATTGTTGATACAACACTCAAATGACATAATCAACATAAGAATTCTAATCATTCCTCTTCATCTGTGGTAGTATCATAACTTGATTATTATCTAATAGCATCATTTGTGGAATAGTATGATGACTGAGACATAGGTTCGCATAGTGTCCAAAATCCTTGAAAATGAAGCATTGTACATTTGAAACCATTTTCTTACCCTTGCAGTCACGTACTTTGTGCCCTTTCCCTCAACACTTATGACAAACTCCCATTACTTTCGGGCAAGTTCTAGGGTGTTTCTTTCCACAGTTATAACATATGGGAAAATTCTTCTTTTCCCTCTTCCCTTTATCCATCATTCTCTCTTCCATACTTTTCTTCTCTTGCTTCCCTTCAAAGCCATAGGACTCAGTAAACTCTTTACTTATCTTGTCAACACATGATATTATTTCTTTATATGATGATAATACATGCGAGACTATTTCTCTTATAAATTCTTGATTAAGACCATGAAATATATGATCCTTCTTTCTCTTTGTATCATGTGAATTGCTGGAGTTCTCATTCCTTCTACTGGGTTCCATTTCTAAACAATGGAATACACTAGATTAGTTTATGTATAACAATACCTAATACCAAACTTGTAAAACACATAACATAAATTAAATAGTTTATGGATATAATCCATAATCATAAAAATGTATCCTTTGAGGAAGTATATACTCATAAACCCTTCATAATGGTTTGTAAAGAAAATGAGAATTATCCTAAGCATATCCCCCGGGAGTGTCGTAACCAAGAGTGCAGCAAGGCCCATTGTCGTGCACCAGTTCCCGTTCGAGTCTAGCTCAAAGTGGTGTTTTCGGGTTTTACCCCTAGGTACATCTGTGCCAGAACCGCCTCTACCTGCTCATATCCAAACAGGAATGTATTGCTCAGAAAAATCACAAAATCTCTACAATACCAAAATTCTAGGATGTTATTCTATACTAATCCTCAAAGTCCATCTTAAATCTATGTGCTCTAATCAGAGTTTATCTAAATTTAGCTTCCAAGGTTTGTACTAAACTTCCTCTGATACCAACTGTAACGCCCCGACCCTAGTTACCCAGAGTCAGTTCATTATTACATAACATTGGCATGATCACAAGAAATATCAAATCTTGAAAGACTGATTGGTTTAGTAGCCTTTTAAACACTAGATATATTCATAAAGTTTTACATTACATAATAAAGTGAAAAACTACAACAACAACATATTGTCTCCATAGTGGACACTATTAACCCCTCATAATATCCCTGTAGGCCATTCATAATTTACTTCTTCACATCCTGGAAAAATAAAACATAGAAAATGGGTGAGCTCAAATGCCCAGTAAGGATAACAATATAGCGAAAACTTTCATAAATAAGAATAAACATTTAAGGGAGTGTATATCTAAAACAAAAGCATTTTAAACTTGAACTTCAACATATTATGGCAAAAAATAAAATGAAATAATGCCATTTACTTATTCACATGGATATTATACTAATATAATAATCACATGCAATATCAATAACCACTTTCATAATCATGGAATGCATAATGCTGGACTGTCATAACCACATAGCCAAGGCCTCGTGCCAAGACTACAAATAAGATTTTTCCAAGGCCTTGTGCCAAGACACTAGTTTGTCTCATGAGACTTACCGATGCATCGAGGAGCTATAGCGGGCTCCACCCGTCACTTACTAAGTCCAATTCATTCCCATATGAAAAGGTTTAAACATAACATAAACATTCATATTAAAACTAGAATACGAAATGTCAATACTTTCTTCATAAACCATGAATGGTATAAAAATAACACATCCACAGTAAAACATATCACAAAAACTTCAATACAATACAAAGGTTTTGTATCATAATAAATCAACTTCAAATAAGCTTAAAATCCAACAAGGATGTTTACATAGATGAAATCAAAACCATTTGAGAGGAATATCTCTTTTCTCGAAATCATTGAAAAGTCACCCATTTATAAAGGAAGTAATTTAAAAGAGATTTTTGAATCAAAGAGTCCCATAACACTTTGAAACTTTTGAAAAGAAATGTCATTTCAAAACATTCATGTCCATATAAATAAATCCTTAAAATCATTTTGAAAACAAGGACATTAATTAAAAAGATTTTGAAAGATAAATCTTTAAAACATTTAAAATTATGATCTTGATAAAGAGTACCTTTCAAAAATTCTTAAAATATTCATTTCAAAAAGTCACATACTTATAAAATAAAACATTTACTTTGAAAATATTCTTATAATCTTTTAAGGGAAGCTTTGACGATTTTATAACGGCGGTAAATAACAGCACTCACCGTATAAGTTAAAAAAACATTCTTACCTTAAATTTGTCGAAAAGGTTAAAAGTGTCGTGTTTGGAAAAACGATGGAAAGATTCCTTTTAAAAAAACATAAGGGTATAAATGAAATTAACCCATTTTCTATTAAATAGTAAAAATGTTTTTAAATATATTTTTAAGGAGCATGGATGTGGATGATAAAGAGATCCCAGTAGATAATTACGTATAAACAACCCCAGATAATGAAAAGATTGTAAAATAAACCCTTACCTTGTACTTGTCTTTGGTTGGGGGTAGGTTAACCTCCTGTATAATGGTTAAATAATTGTTATTAAATTATACAAGAATCATATACATTAATATGATATCATATATGATCTTTTAACATTGATTTGTTAATAATATCTTAGTATTATCGTTGTTTCGAGTGTTAACTTACTCGTTTTCTTTTATATGTTTTGTTACGTAAGCCATGTTTGTAATAAATAGGTTGTATCTAAATCATATACAGAATGATATCAAGTTCTTATATACTATTATTAATCATAAAATGAGAATTATACTTGAATGGATACGATGAAGAATGAATCTCATCGCGTTTGTGGAGACGGTAGTCCGTACATACGCACGAGCGATAATATCATTCTTTTGATATTAAAATTATATATAATTGGATGGTATATCATATATAAAGAATCATTATCATGTTATATTTATTATTTACATGAGTTACACATCATTATTATACCCATCCAAATAATAATTTATTGAATAACAATTACACCACGACGTGGAGACGGTAAGCCGTACGTACGCACGTATGTTGACATGTTATTCAAAGGATGGATAGAATAGTGAATATGGTTGTACCATATTTATAATAACATCACAGTATATATATGATACTGGAGTTATTATTTTATAATGGTAACAACAAAGGAAGAGGAAGTGGAAGAAGAAAGGAACTTAAAAAGGGTGGTGAAATCATTTCCTCTTCTTCGGGTTCTTCCTTTTGATTTGATCAAAAGGTCACTTTAGGTTGGATTTATGATCAAACTAAGGCCTATAGAATGTAGTGAGAGATGTTGAGAGAGTATTTGGGCAGGGGTTGGCCGAACCAAAAGGCTTTGAAGGTGTGAAGTAATGAGAAGGGGGAATGCCCTTTTATAAGAGGGGTGAGGGGAACCTTTGGAAAAGCTAGAAATATTAATTTATAATAAATTCATATTCGGTTTCTAATGGCTCAAAAGTTGATTATTGAAAGGTTAAGGTGGGGATGAGTCAAAAACCATTCAAACAATAGAATTTATACAGGTTTGGGTTACTATATTAACCTTATCTTTAATTATTAACTATAAGTTAATTTGTTTCAATTTTACAATGTCTCTTTATATTTTTATATTATATGGTTAATAAAATTACCATATACATCCAAGAGACCCCAAAGTGGTCCATTAATGATATAAATATCATGATATAAGTCTATTGTCCGAATATTATATTTTTAGGAATTTGATATCAATTAATAATATAATATTTGTTTTAAAAACTCTTTTATGTCAATTTTGACACTATTCAATAGTTGATTTTTGTGAAACTCATAACAGAATTATTACTTCGCAAAAAGTCAATTAAATCAATCCTAATATGTCATATTATCCTATAAAATTATTGTAATTCATTAAAAGTCTCAAATTATATTTATTTGGGTATTTATAATATCAATTATTTTAATTTTTCACTATTATGGTAATTACTACATCATCATTGTGTCATAAATAAATTAAATTATTTAATCTCTAAAAATTATAAATAAAATATCATTATTTAGGAAATAATTTTATCTTTATAATTAATATTTATAGTCGAAAAGCCAACATATATAACCCTATGTAAAAATTGTTTTGCTAAAATATATATGCTTGTGTCATTTTTGTATTCATTTTAACTTAATTAAAATATTGTCCCTATCACCTACAAGTGGCTCCATGGGGTCCCAAAATCGACCCAAATATGTCCATGGTCGGCCATGTATCAACCAATAAAGTTAGGACACGTTTTAGGGTAATTTTATATTATTATAATATTATTTGTTAACCCTCATTTACCGGATTTACCCTTTAACCATGTTAAATAAAATATTTACCGAAGTAATTATTCAAAATGTATAAAAATAAAAGTTACCTATTTACACAATTTGAACATCCTGATTCCAAATATGGAATCCATTTTTCCAAATTCAAAACACAGAAGTGGCAGAAATTAATATAAAATTAATTCCAGTTGTTAAAACAAAAAGCGTGTTTTTAAGAGATAATAACTATCAAAAGATTGGCACTTGTTTATGTCTGGTTTAATTGTGAAATTATGTCCAATGACAAACATTGAGTTAAATGGTAAAAATATATTCTAAATATACTTTAAAACCACTCAAATTCATAATTTATCAATATTAATTATTTTGATTAAAAAAGTTGTTTTTAATTAAAATTTAGTAATTTTCACTATTCATCAAAATATTAAAGTTATCCGGAAAGTACCAAAATTTCACCTTAGGCTAAATTTGATACTACGAATCCAAAAATGAAGTCCATTTTGAGAGATAAAATTTCAAAAAGTAGGTATTACTAATTTATAACGGCTAGTTTGATCGGTTGTGGTGTGTGTTAAAACTCGAAGTTGCGTACAACACACGCTACTGTATTATTCAATGGAAAACGTACCGTGGAAGCTTGGGATGTTTCATTTTAAATTTTTGATGTCCCCATTTAGTCAAAAAGTTTAAAATATTGTATTTAAAAAGGTTTCACTATTAAAAGTTGATAAAAGTGCAATACTGAAAATGAATTTGTTCTTACATTATGTCTAAGAAACTCATAATATGGATTCTAAAATTATAAGGATTATATAAAGTTTAAAATTTAGTTAATACTATTCATAACATCTTTTTAACGTCTTGTTTGGTAAGTCATGGTGCAATTGAACTCGGTGTTGCATGTAGTGCAAGTTATTGAATTATTTTGAAGAAATAACACACTATGCAATCTTGGGGTGTTACAGATAGGGTGTTTAGGTGTATTATACGGGGGTTAAAGAAATATTTTAATAAATTTTAGGGGATTAAAATATCGTACACACAGTTTGTGTCTTGGGGAACATGGGTTCTCTTAATCGTGAACCTAATAGTGTACATCTTCTAGGGGGGGGGGTCATGGTTTATCCTATTAGAATTCCTAGTTTGACAAACTATACACCAACCATGGAAATCCCCACTGTCTAGGTTTCACATTTATCTTGGCTCTAAATTTCATCCAAACACACCCTCAGGTAAAACGCCAATGAAAAGTACTCCACAAAATGAAAAATGAGTACATGTAAATGAGTGCAATACATCTCCAAGAAAGGTCAGGGTTTTACATTAATAAACTAAGAAAAGTTATCAATAATATTCGATTAGATTAAGGAGGTAATACTAAATCCATGACTTTACTTATCATCTGAGAGACTATGGAATTTTTTTATAACTCATTTCACTAAGAACACCTCAATGGAATGATGCGTCCAAGAGGTGGAATAGTATATTTTTAGACATTGTTCAATTGATGGGGAGTTACTGTAACCTTCTTATATCATTATATGGATATAATTAAAAGAAAAATATTTAAAAATAAAATAAAATTTTCTAATATAGAAATAAGGACACCATATGAGATATACAGTGGAAGGCATCCCACTTTGTGTTTTTATAATTATTTTGTGTTGTGAGGCACACATATAATTTTTTTTCTGATAAAAATGAACCAAAATTTTATAAATGAGTATTTCTTTTATTATCCTAAGGAAATGATGAGATATTGTTTCTATAATCCTACTCAAAATAGTGTTTTTGTTTTAATATAGAATTTTCGGTAATTATTCCTTCGAAAACAGTATTCATTTTTTTCAAATTCACTTTTAGGACAAGTGATAACCTCACATACAGAATAAATATAAAAAACACAGTAACCACTGAAAAAAACAAAAAAAAATCATGGAATGAAAATTTAAACCTGAAAACTAAATAGTGCAGGAGGGGGTGAAGTGGCATGACATCATCGAGGTAGAATCCTCTAATATGAATACCTTTTCATCTCAATCTATTCATCAGTACCATGATGTAATCAAATCCCCATCTTGATATTTATATACCATGATCTTCCAAAAAACTAGAACGAACAATTCTTCCTAGGAAATTCTTAGAGAGATGGTACTTAAAAAATAGATGAACCTAAAAATTGAAATATGATTAATCAAAATACCATATCACCAAAAACCCAAAAGACACCATTATTAGACCTTCACTAAAGCTACAAGAAAACTGTAAACCATAGACAACGAAAATACTACAATCCATTGTATATTCAATGATTAGTGGGAGGAAAATTGAACATGGTGAATTTAAAAGCCAGGGAACAAGGATGATTCTTAATAAAGAAAATGAGTTGGTTCCATAAGAGGATTTTAGAATAAAATTAATCAGGTTACCTAAGAATCTCAATATTTTAGTTGGATTTAACAGGATCCTAAGAGTTATAGATTTCTTATAGAGAATTAAAAGGATGTAATGTTTATTTGTGATGATCCTACTTACTACCAAGAGGTTCTTTTGAGTAATTTTTTAAGAAATGGTATAATATATTATATCTAACATAGAATCTATATGTTATAACTAACTTTATAATTTGGGAAATTTTCCCAAATGGGTGAGACCAATAGTGTGAATCTGGGCTTTCTATAAGAAAATTGGTGTGGATGGAAGACTGTATAAAAATAAAGATCACTTAAGGGAAAAGTATAAAAATCATATTATTGACTAAAAATAGTCCATTTCACAAATTATAATGATAAATTACACTCATATATTGCATTCCATAAAAGGTCATTATGATTATGATATGTATAAAATAGATTTCAAAACCACTTTCTATAATGAGAATTTTGTTTAGGGTGTGTATATGATAAAACCTAAATTCCACTATGTTTAAAATTTTACTCATATGTTATTAAAATTTAATGGTCCATTTATGTAACACCCCAAGCTTCCACGGTACGTTTCCCTTCGAATAATGCGACAGCGTGTGTTGTACGCAACCTCGAGTTCTAACACACACCACAACTAATTAAACTAGCCGTTGTGAATAGTAATACCTACTTTTTGAAATCATATATATTTTATATTTCAAAATGGACTTCATTTTTGGATTTGGAATATTGAAATTAGCCTAGGGTGAAATTTTGGTACTTTTCAGATAACTTTTATATTTTGATGAATAGTGAAAATTACTAAATTTTAATTAAAATCAACTTTTTTAATCAAAATAATTAATATTGATAAATTATGAATTTGAGTGGTTTTAAAGTATATTTAGAATATATTTTTACCATTTAATTTAATGTTTTTCATTGGACATAATTTCACAATTAAACCAGACATAAACAAGTGTCAATCTTTTGATAGTTATTATCTCTTAAAAACACGCTTTTTATTTTAACAACGGGAATTAATTTTAAATTAATTTCTTCCACTTCTGTGTTTTGAATTTGGAAAAATGAATTACATATTTGGAATCAGGATGTCCAAATTATGTAAATAGGTAACTTTTATTTTTACACATTTTGAATAATTACTGCGGTAAATATTTTATTTACCATGGTTAAAGGGTAAATCCGGTAAATAAGGGTTAAAAAATAATATTATAATAATACAAAATTACCCTAAAACGTGTCCTAACCTTATTGGTGGACACATACCCGACCATGGGCATCCTTGGGTCGATTTGGGGACCCCTTATAGACACTTGTATGTGGTAGGGACACATTATATTAATAAAGTTAAAATAAAAATAAAAATGGCATAAGCTTACATCTTTTAGAAGAACAATTTTTACATAGGGTTATACATGTTGGATTTTCGATTATAAATATTAATTAGAAAGCTAAAACGATTTCCTACATAATGATATTTTATTTATAATTTTTAGACATCAAATAATTTAAATTATTAATGACACAATAATGATGCAATGTTTACCTCATTAATAAATCATTTAAATAAATAAGATTATAATGATTAAAATATTATCTATAACCTGTCAAATTCTTATTGGTTGATGTTATTTAGAAAATCAGTCATCTTATATTCGACCTCAATGATTTTTGGACCATTATAAACCGAATATAATTATATTATAAAGTAATACTTTCACTCTTTCCTAAAGAGCCCCTCCTCTCCCTTATAAAAGGAGACCACTTCTACTCATTCCTCACACCACTCAAGCCACTTGGCTCGTCCAAAACCTGCCCAAATACTCTCCCAACTTCCCTCAATACAACCTAGAGGCCTTAGTTTGATCAGAAAGCCAACATAAGGAGCCCTTTTGATCAAATCAAAAGGAAGAACCCGAAGAAGAGGTAATGTTTTCACCACCCCTTTTCAAGTTCCTTTCTTCTTCCACTTCTTCTTTCTTTGTTCTTACCATTCTAAAATAATAACTCCAGTATCTCACATATACTTTGATGTTATTATAAATATGGTACAACCATATTCAGTATTCTATCCACCCTTTTAATAACATGTCACCATACGTGCGTACGTACGGCTTATCGTCTCCACGTCGTGGTGTAATTGTTATTCAATATATTATTATTTGGATGGGTATAATAATGATGTGAAACTCATGTAAATAATAAATATAACATGTTAATTATTCTGTATATATAATATAACATCCATTTATATATTATTTTAATATCAAAATAATGATATTGTCGCTCGTGCGTACGTACGGACTACCGTCTCCACAAATGCGATAAGATTCATTCTCCATCATATCCATTCAAGTATAATTATCATTTGATGATTTAAAAATGATGTTTAAGGACTTGATATCATTCTGGATATGAATAATATACAACCTATCCATTACAAACATGGCTTACGTAACAAAACATATAAAATAAATCAAGTAAGTTAACACCCGAAACAACGATAATACTAAGATATTATTATCAAATCAATATTAAAAGATCATATATGATATCATATTAATGTATATGATTATTTTATAATTTAATAACAATTATTTCACCATTATACAGGAGGTTAACCTACCCCAACCAAGGAAAAGTACAAGGTAAGGGTTATTTCACAATCTCTCCATTATCCGAGGTTTTTTATATGTAATAATCTACTGGGATCTCGTTATCATCCACATCCATGTTTCTTCAAAATGTATTTCAAAACATTTTTAATATTTAAAAGAATATGAGTTAAAGTAATTTATACCCTTGTTTGACTTTTTATAAGAGGTTTATAAGGGAATCTTTCCGTCGTTTTCCAAACAAGGTTCTTTTTAACCTTTTCGACAGAATTAAGATAAGAATGTTTTTTTAACTTATACGGCGGGTGCGGTTATTTTCCGCCGTTATAAAATCCTCAAAGCTTCCATTACAAGCTTATAAGAATATTTTCAAAGAAAATGTTTTATTTTATAAATATATTTCTCTTAAATGATTTCAAAATTGAAAGAGATATTTCTTTAAAAAGAGTTTTGATTTCATCTATGTCAACATCCTTTAATGGATTTTACGCTTATTTGAGGATGATATATGATGATACAAAACTTTTATATTGTATTGAAGGTTTTGTGATATGTTTGACTGTGGATGTACTATTTTTTATATACCATTCATGGTTTATGGTGAAAGTATTGACATTTCGTATGCTAGTTTTAATACGAATGTTTATGTTGTGTTTAAACCTTTTCATATGGGAATGCATTGGAATTAATATGTGACGGGTGGAGCCCGCTATAGCTCCTCGATGCATCGGTAGGTCTCATGAGGCAAACTAGTGTCTTGGCACAAGGCCTTGGCAAAATCTTATTTGTAGTCTTGGCACGAGGCCTTGGATATGTGGTTATGATAGTCTGGCATTATGCATTCCATCATTATGAAAGTGGTTAGTGATTTTGCATGTGATTATTCGATTAGTAGAATATCCATGTGAATGAGTAAATGGAATTATTTCATTTTATTTATGCCATACAAAGTTGAAAGTTCAAGTTTGAAAGGCTTTTGTTTTAGTTATACATTGAATTAAATGTTTATTCTTATTTATGAAAGTTTCCACTATATTGTTATCCTTACTGGGCATTTGAGCTCACCCCTTTTCTATGTTTTATTTTCCCAGGATGTGAAGAAGTAAATTATGAATGACTTGTAGGGATATTATGAGGGGTTAATAGTGTGGACTATGGAGACAATATGTTGTTGTAGTAGTTCTTTTTTATTTTGATGATGTAATGTAAAACTTATGAATATATCTAGTGTTTCCAAGGCTACTAAACCAATCGGTCTTTCGAGATTTGATCTTTCTTGTGATCATGACAATGTTATGTAATTAATGCACCAACTCTGGGTAATTGGGGTCGGGGCATTACAGTTGGTATCAGAGGAAGTTTAGTACAAACCTTGGAAGCTAGATTTAGATAAACTCTGATTAGAGCACGTAGACCTAAGATGAACTTTGAGGATTAGTATAGAAAAAATTCCTAGAATTTTGGTATTGTAGAGATTTTGTGAGTTTTCCGAGCAATACATCCCTGTCTGGATATGATCAGGTAGAGGCGGCTCTGGCACAGATGTACCTAGGGGTAAAACCCGAAAACACCGCTTTGAGCTAGACTCGAACGAGAACTGGTGCATGACAACGGGCCTTGCTGCACTCTTGGTTACGACACTCCCGGGGGATATGCTTAGGATAACTCTCATTTTCTTTACAAATAATTATGAAGGGTTTATGAGTATATACTTTCTCAAAGAAAACATTTTTTTGATTATGGATTATATCCATAAATAGTTCAATTTATGTTAAGTGTTTTATAAGTATTTTGATTCATAAACTGATCTAGTTTATGCCATTGTTTAGAAATGGCTCACAGTGGAAGAAATGGAAACCGTATCAATGCACGCACTCAATGTAGGGATTGCCCTCCTGCTCAAGATAATTATAGTGGGGCTGGTGATGCAACTGGTGCCGATCAGCTAATCACCATACTGGGACAACTTACTCAGGTTATGAATAATAACCTTACCCGTATGGAGCACCCTGATCCGCAGCGTGGAGGATCAATGTTAGACCGATTCATGAGGCAACAACCACCAACGTTCAATGGGGGTAAAAATCCCTTATTAGCTGAGCAATGGATAAATTCCCTAGAGAAAATATTTCAGGCTTTGGGGAGCAGTGAAAGGGAGAAAGTTATCATGGCAGTTTACCGCCTCACTGGAGATGCTGATCAATGGTGGTCATTGATTCAAAACATGAAGGAAGATGATGAAGTATCAAATATGAAATGGAGGGAGTTCAAAGATCTATTTTTAGAAAAATACTTTCCTCGCAACCATAGAGCAGATATGGAAAGGCAATTTCTAAGTCTGAGACAAAAGGAGGATGAGAATGTCGCAAAGTATGAGGCTAACTTTACAAGGTTAGAAAGGTACGCTGGTGATTATATACGTAACCAAAGAAGTAATATTGATCGTTTATTTGATGGGTTAAAACCATTTCTCCATCGAGCATTAGTCTCACAATCCTTTTCATCGTACGAAGACATTGTCTCATGTACTATCAAGACCGAAAAGGAATTCTCTAAGTCTTATGACTTTAAAGCAAAGAAAGAGAAGAAGACACCTGCTGATCAATCTGGGAATGGAAATAAGGGGAAGAAGGGAAAGGTTGAATATCCATCCTGTGGTAAATGCGGGAAGAAACACCCTGGTACTTGCTTGAAGGGAATGGGAGTCTGTTACAAGTGTGGTGAAAAAGGCCACCAAGCTCGTGATTTCAAGGGGAAGAAGGAAGCTACCAACATTCAGTGCTACAATTGCAGGGAGATGGGGCATTATGCAAATGAATGTCCTAAGTGTCAGGAGAACTTACCTCAGAAAAGGCCAAGGGATCAAGGCCAGGCTTATGCTATCACTACTGCTGAGGTAGAAGCTCCGAAAGACGTGGTGGCAGGTAATTTAATGGTTTCCTCACGTTTAGCAAATGCATTATTTGATTCTGGATCATCGCATTGTTTCATATCTTCCCAGTTTGATAAGAAAATTAGATATTTCCAATTTGATTTAATAAGGGAGTTGTCAGTTAAAACTCCTAAGGGAAGTATCATTGCAACAATGTTTTGTGAATCAGTCCCCATTAGAGCACATAAATTTTCTTTATCTGCTGATCTCATCGTCATACCTATGATTGAGTTTGATATAATCCTTGGTATGGACTGGCTTTTGGACTATGATGCAAAGATTTATTTTAAGAAGAAAGCGGTTACGATTCTTGATGATAATGATAAGGAACACCTTATTTTTAGAGCAGAATCGTCACCACCTAATTCTTATTTAGATCCACCCCCAGTAGCTCAACTTAATTCAATTATTGGGGAGGAAGAGAATGAAATAACTATTGGTGAGGAAAGGGATGTTCAAATAGAGGATGTACCTGTTGTGAAAGAATTTGTAGATGTATTTCCGGAATATTTACCTGGACATCCTCCAGAACGAGAAGTTGAGTTTTCCATTGATTTGATTCTTGGATCAAGGCCTATATCGAAGACCCCTTATAGAATGGCCACTGTAGAATTAGTTGAACTAAAGAAATAACTAGATGAATTGAGTAATAAGGGATTTATTCGCCCTAGTGTTTCTCCATGGGGAGCCCCTGTTCTTTTTGTTAAAAAGAAAGATGGATCTATGAGGTTATGTATCGACTATAGGGAGATCAATGCTATAACGATAAAGAAAAAGTATCCGCTACCTCGTATTGATGATTTATTTGACCAACTGCATGGAGCTCAATTCTTTTCAAAGATTGACCTTCGATATGGATACCATCAGTTGTGTGTGAAGAAGGAAGACATTCCGAAGACAGCATTTCGAACCAGGTACGGGCATTACGAGTTTACCGTAATGCCGTTTGGATTGACTAATTCACCCTCTGTATTCATGGATCTGATGAATAGAGTTTTCAAGGAGTATCTCGATGAATTTGTGGTGGTATTTATTGATGATATCTTGGTATACTCCAAAACCTACGAAGATCATGAAAATCACTTGCGCATTATCTTGAAGACTCTGAGGAGGCATGAATTATATGGGAAGTTTAGCAAGTGTGAATTCTGGCTTCAGGATATTTCTTTTCCTGGCCATATTGTCTCTAAAGATGGAATCTCTGTTGATCCTTCTAAGACCAAGGCAATCCAAGAATGGCCAGCACCTACGAGTATAACTGAGGTACGTAGTTTTATTGGTTTGGCAGGTTATTATCGACGTTTCGTCCAGAATTTTTCCCGATTGGCTAACCCATTAACGAAGCTCACACGTAAAGGGGTTAAATTTGTTTGGACAAAAGAGTGTGAAGAATGTTTCGAAGAACTGAAGAGAAGATTAGTCAATGCTCCTATATTGACTCTACCATCAGGGAATGATGGGTTCGTTATTTATAGTGATGCATCAAATAAAGGACTTGGCTGTGTCCTTATGCAGAATGATAGAGTTATTGCCTATGCATCACGACAGTTGAAAATTCATGAACAAAACTATCCTACTCATGATATTGAGTTAGCAGCTGTGATCTTTGCTTTGAAGATATGAAGGCACTACCTCTATGGTGAAAAATGTGAGATTTATACTGATCACAATAGTTTGAAGTATATTTTCTCACAAAAAGAACTCAACATGAGGAAAAAGAGATCGCTTGAATTACTCAAGGATTATGATTTCACGATACACTACCACCCGGGGAAAGCGAACAAGGTGGAAGATGCTTTGAGCAGAAAAGACCATGGAGTTTTGAACATGATGAGAATTGAAAGGGATCCAATTTTCATGGATCTAGTGAAGATGGACATGGGAATAACCAGGGAAGGTAAAACATCAATGCTTTTTCAAATGGTTGCCAAACCATCTTTACTAGAAAGGATTAAGAGTTCTCAGACCGATGATGAAGAATTTCAGAAGAAGATTAAAGCTGTGAATGATGGGAGATTGAGAGACTTTGTGTATGAAGATGGAATTTTGAAATTCGGGAAGAGACTTTGTGTTCCCGATTTACCTGATCTGAAAAGGGAATTGCTGGATGATGCTCATAGTTCCAATTTCTCTATACACCCTGGGAGCACCAAAAAGTATAGAGATTTGAAGGAACATTTTTGGTGGGACAACATGAAGAGGGAGATTGCTGATTTTGTGTCGAGATGTATGGTTTTTCAACAAGTGAAAGCTGGAAGGCAACAACCTGGAGGAGTCATGAAACCTCTTCCCATACCGGAGTGGAAATGGGACAATATTACGATGGACTTTGTCATGGGGCTACCAAAGACTCCTAGAAGGAACGATGCAATATGGGTTATTATTGATCGTCTTACTAAGTCAGCACATTTTCTTACTATAAGAGAAGATCTACCCCTGGAACTTCTAGCAAGACTATATATTAATGAAGTTGTGAGACTTCATGGAGTACCCCTATCAATTGTTTCTGATCGTGATCCCCGTTTTACTTCAAGATTTTGGAAAAGTCTTCAGAAATCCCTGGATACTGAACTTCATTTGAGCACTGCTTACCACCCTCAGACAGATGGACAATCAGAACAGACTATTCAGACCTTAGAAGACATGTTGAGATCTTGCTCACTTGACTTTCAGGGTATGTGGGATCAATATTTACCACTGGTAGAATTTTCCTATAACAATAGCTTCCATTTGAGTATTCATATGGCACCATATGAAGCGTTATACGGAAAGAGATTTCGTACACCAACCTTTTGGGATGAGGTTGGTGAAAGAAAACTTGTAGGCCCAGAACTGGTGGAGGAAACGGTGGAAAAGGTGAAGGTAATCCAAAATCACATCAAAGAAGCTCAAAGTAGGCAGAAAAGCTATGCCGATAATCGAAGGAAGGATTTGGAATTTCAAGTCGGTGATCATGTTTTCCTGAAGGTATCTCCATGGAAAGGAGTCATACGTTTTGGTAAGAAAGGTAAATTGAGTCCCAGGTACATTGGACCTTTCGAAATTCTAGAACGAATTGGGGTTGTAGCTTACCGATTGGCAATGCTGCCAAGTCTCTCCAAAGTTCACGATGTGTTCCACGTATCTCTGTTGAGAAAATACATGCCTGACCCAACGCATGTACTCACCTATGAGGAATTAGAACTGGAACCCGATCTGTCTTATTGTGAAGAGCCTGTCAGGATTCTTGATACAAGAGAACAAGTACTGAGAAACCGGACGACGCGTCTGGTAAAAGTTTTGTGGAGAAATCATAAGATGGAAGAGGCAACGTGGGATCCCGAGGAACTTATGATGAAGAACCACCTGAGTCTTTTTATGCAGTAATATCCTAGAAATTGCGAGGACACAATTATTTGAAGGATGGGAGAATGTAACACCCCAAGCTTCCATGGTACGTTTCCCTTCGAATAATGCGATAGCGTGTGTTGTACGCAACCTCGAGTTCTAACACACACCACAACTAATTAAACTAGCCGTTGTGAATAGTAATACCTACTTTTTGAAATCATATATATTTTATATTTCAAAATGGACTTCATTTTTGGATTCGGAATATTGAAATTAGCCTAGGGTGAAATTTTGGTACTTTTCGGATAACTTTTATATTTTGATGAATAGTGAAAATTACTAAATTTTAATTAAAATAAACTTTTTTAATCAAAATAATTAATATTGATAAATTATGAATTTGAGTGGTTTTAAAGTATATTTAGAATATATTTTTACCATTTAATTTAGTGTTTGTCATTGGACATAATTTCACAATTAAACCAGACATAAACAAGTGTCAATCTTTTGATAGTTATTATCTCTTAAAAACACGCTTTTTATTTTAACAACGGGAATTAATTTTAAATTAATTTCTGCCACTTCTGTGTTTTGAATTTGGAAAAATGGATTACATATTTGTAATCAGGATTTCCAAATTATGTAAATAGGTAACTTTTATTTTTACACATTTTGAATAATTACTGCGGTAAATATTTTATTTACCACGGTTAAAGGGTAAATCCGGTAAATAAGGGTTAAAAAATAATATTATAATAATACAAAATTACCCTAAAACGTGTCCTAACCTTATTGGTGGACACATACCCGACCATGGGAATCCTTGGGTCGATTTGGGGACCCCTTAGAGCCACTTGTATGTGGTAGGGACACATTATATTAATAAAGTTAAAATAAAAATAAAAATGGCATACGCTTACATCTTTTAGAAGAACAATTTTCACATAGGGTTATACATGTTGGATTTTCGATTATAAATATTCATTAGAAAGATAAAAAGATTTCCTACATAATGATATTTTATTTATAATTTTTAAACATCAAATAATTTAAATTATTAATGACACAATAATGATGCAATATTTACCTCATTAATAAATCATTTAAATAAATAAGATTATAATGATTAAAATATGATCTAAAACCTGTCCAATTCTTATTGGTTGATGTTATTTAGAAAATGAGTCATCTTATCTTATACCTCAATTATTTTTGGACCATTATAAACCGAATATAATTATATTATAAAGTAATACTTTCACTCTTTCCTAAAGAGCCCCTCCTCTCCCTTATAAAAGGAGACCACTTCTACTCATTCCTCACACCTCTAAAGACACTTGGATCGTCCAAACCCTGCCCAAATACTCTCCCAAATTCCCTCACTACAACCTATAGGCCTTAGTTTGATCAGAAAGCCAACCTAAGGAGCCCTTTTGATCAAATCAAAAGGAAGAACACGAAGAAGAGGTAATGTTTTCACCACCCCTTTTCAAGTTCCTTTCTTCTTCCACTTCTTATTTCTTTGTTCTTACCATTATAAAATAATAACTCCAGTATCTCACATATACTGTGATGTTATTATAAATATGGTACAACCATATTCAGTATTCTATCCACCCATTTAATAACATGTCACCATACGTGCGTACGTACGGCTTACCGTCTCCACGTCGTGGTGTAATTGTTATTCAATATATTATTATTTGGATGGGTATAATAATGATGTGCAACTCATGTAAATAATAAATATAACATGTTAATTATTCTTTATATATGATATAACATCCATTTATATATTATTTTAATATCAAAAGAATGATATTGTCGCTCGTACGTACGTACGGACTACCGTCTCCACAAACGCGATAAGATTCATTCTCCATCGTATCCATTCAAGTATAATTATCATTTGATGATTTAAAAATGATGTTTAAGGACTTGATATCATTCTGGATATGAATAATATACAACCTATCCATTACAAACATGTCTTACGTAACAAAACATATAAAATAAAACAAGTAAGTTAACACCCGAAACAACGATAATACTAAGATATTATTATCAAATCAATATTAAAAGATCATATACGATATCATATTAATGTATATGATTCTTTTATAATTTAATAACAATTATTTCACCATTATACAGGAGGTTAACCTACCCCAACCAAGGAAAAGTACAAGGTAAGGGTTATTTCACAATCTCTCCATTATCCGAGGTTGTTTATACGTAATAATCTACTGGGATCTCGTTATCATCCACATCCATGTTTCTTAAAAATGTATTTCAAAACATTTTTAATATTTAAAAGAATATGGGTTAAAGTCATTTATACCCTTGTTTGACTTTTTATAAGAGGTTTATAAGGGAATCTTTCCGTCGTTTTCCAAACAAGGTGCTTTTTAACCTTTTCGACAGAATTAAGATAAGAATGTTTTTTTAACTTATACGGCGGGTGAGGTTATTTTCCACCGTTATAAAATCATCACAGCTTACCTTACAAGCTTATAAGAATATTTTCAAAGAAAATGTTTTATTTTATAAATATATGTCTCTTAAATTATTTCAAAATGGAAAGAGATATTTCTTTAAAAAGAGTTTTGATTTCATCTATGTCAACATCCTTTAATGGATTTTACGCTTATTTGAGGATGATATATTATGATACAAAACTTTCATATTGTATTGAAGGTTTTGTGATATGTTTGACTGTGGATGTACTATTTTTTATATACCATTCATGGTTTATGGTGAAAGTATTGACATTTCGTATGCTAGTTTTAATACGAATGTTTATGTTATGTTTAAACCTTTTCATATGGGAATGCATTGGACTTAATATGTGACGGGTGGAGCCCGCTATAGCTCCTCGATGCATCGGTAGGTCTCATGAGGCAAACTAGTGTCTTTGCACAAGGCCTTGGCAAAATCTTATTTGTAGTCTTGGCACGAGGCCTTGGCTATATGGTTATGATAGTCTGGCATTATGCATTCCATCATTATGAAAGTGGTTAGTGATTTTGCATGTGATTATTCGATTAGTAGAATATCCATGTGAATGAGTAAATGGCATTATTTCATTTTATTTATTCCATACAAAGTTGAAAGTTCAAGTTTGAAAGGCTTTTGTTTTAGTTATACATTGCCTTAAATGTTTATTCTTATTTATGAAAGTTTCCGCTATATTGTTATCCATAATGGGCATTTGAGCTCACCCCTTTTCTATGTTTTATTTTCCCAGGATGTGAAGAAGTAAATTATGAATGACTTGCAGGGATATTATGAGGGGTTAATAGTGTGAACTATGGAGACAATATGTTTTTGTAGTAGTTATTTTTTATTTTGATGATGTAATGTAAAACTTATGAATATATCTAGTGTTTCCAAGGCTACTAAACCAATCGGTCTTTCGAGATTTGATCTTTCTTGTGATCATGCCAATGTTATGTAATTAATGCACTGACTCTGGGTAACTGGGGTCGGGGCGTTACAATTTATAGATTGAAGCATTCTTTTTAGATTTGGAATATCTATCTTAATTAAAAAAATAAGATATTTTGGTTTCAACAAGAATGTAGATTATTATTGTGCATACAAGCAGATTAGTGGGATTGATGTGGTATTTCTGGTGTTGAATGTGGAAAACATAAAAATCATTATAAGTGATATCAAAACTATAAATTATGTGAAGGAAGGGGTGCTGAAGGACTTCTCAAGGAAATATATGTGTGAAACATCTTTCATATCAGGTATGCATATCTATAGATACACATTTAAAAGGATGATTAGTCTAATTTATAACACTTATATTGGTAAATTTCTAAATTGGTTTAACATGGGAAAAAAATAATGGATATTTGTTAGTATTTATTAGGGAATATATTTTGAAGAATCAATTTTCTTATAAAGTTCAAAAAAGGAAAATCATCGACATGATTCCTTGTGCATCCACTATAAGATCTATCATATATATATCATACTATATAGTTTACCTGATATGTATTATTAATTGGTAATCATAAGTCGGCACCAAACCAATTTTAGTGAGAACCGTTAGATTTTCATATAGAGTGTACTTAAAATTTATGAACGACCATGGATTTTTTCTTGGCCTTTAGATGTGAGAAAACCTCATTGTAATATTTGAAACTTATTCTATATTATAAACAATAAAGATGAAATTAGATATCAATATACTTTTTTCTTTTTCCCCAATGGTGAATCCATTAGTTGAAAGAGTTTCAAATAATCCATTGTGATGGGTTTGGAAATAGAGGTAGATTACATTCATACATTTGATGTTAAAAAGGGTTTTTTATCATAAAGTTTACCATTGAACTTAGAATTATTCCAAGAATTTTTGGAGTAATTAATATTTATTTTGATAATAATGGAGTTATTATTGATGCCAAGAAACCCCCATCCCACCAAAGGAAAAAACACATCTTTCAAAAATTTCATCTCATTAGATAAATCATTTATTGATGCGATATAAATATATATTTCATTTCAAACAAGGATAATAAAATAAATCTATTTAAAGATTCATTAATAAAAAAACATGAGGGTCATATAAAGTCTTTGGGTATTAGATATATGAGACATTATATGTAATGATTGATGTGAATTTAAATATATCATGGTTTTATCATAAATATAATATCTATTTATCATTTATGCATTAATGTTGTTTATTTTAAAGAACAAAAAAAACAAAAAACCCCTTTTAAGAATAAAATTTATTTTTTTATAATCAATGATCTTCATAGTGTGTTATGGTTTTGTCATGAACCAACTAGGGATGACCCAGAACCGGTCACCCAAGCTAGTCTGCGGTATGGCCTCAGGTGGGTTCCTAATCCCCATGGGCTGGAAACCAGTTCTGGGCATCAACAATTAACTATTGGGAATGATTTCTCCCATGAAAAAAGGTAAACAGATAAATAAAAACTGATGGTAAAAATAAAACAAGAAGTAGAAAGATAGTAAAACCAAACATACCTCCACGAGATGTTCTAGGTCACCACCCAACCAAAACCTGGACTTGTTCTAATATTGAGTAACTCATCCAAGAGAACATGAGAAAAGAGAACCTGTGACTAGAATGATAAAATAGGTGTGGGCATTAAAATTTCTCAGTAGGATTGCCAAGATAAGCCATAGAAACCAAGAATCTCACTTCCCAAAGCAATCCAATGACATATGATTGAAATACAATTAAAAAAGTAGGGTTTTCACATTTCAAAATAAGAAACATTATTTTACAATTTAGAAAACTAGAAGACACTACATGCTATTTCAATAAAACCATTTTTTGTTTTATAAACATAAAACAAAACAAAAGATACCAAATATATGCTAAAATGATATTGGTAAACAAGTAAAGATAGAAATAAACTATTACGAAAGAAAGTAAACAAGAAATGTAAATAAATAAGTAACCATGGGTGATCCTAAAAATCTCTAAAAGAACACTGGATGTACTCGGTTTTCAAACCACTTTCCTATATATGGTGAAGCTCCTAACTCTATAACCAACTGGCTGCCCTATAACTGACCAATCCAGTGGAAAAGCCCGCTGGGCCTAACAATCAATCTATTGGGTACCAACCCATCTAATTGGGTTTTTCATAAACCATCACTCGATCATCTAAAAGATTACTAGGAACCCATGGTGATTATAATAATATTGTGTAAGTAGAAGGCCATGCACACGTGATTCATCTCACTACACATTCCTAACGCAAACACGGACACCAATATACGATAACTCTTGATGGATATCCCTCTTATTGAGGTGCCCCATATTTATATACATACATTTCATATCACACAAAGGTTCCAACTGGGGAACCATACCATTTTATATTTCAACCATTTCATAAAATTCTCTGTGTTTCCAACTAGGCATACACTTTCCCCAAAACACAATCTCCTTTAAAAGTTAGAACAAAAATTACCCTTGGGTTAAAAGTAAAAAATGGGCCTTTATATGAACATGTCAAAATACATTTACCAATAACATCTTACCAATGCCACTTTTAAATTAACAAATTCTAATGATCCCTTAATCTAACATTCTCCAAAACCCACACCAAGAGCCAAATGGGCAAAAAGTTTTAAATTTACACACCAAAGAATTTTTCAAGGAGAAAATGACCAAAAACATGAGTAATACATTTATAACCATCACTTAAAGGTTCACAATGAACCCCCATCATTTATAATCTGACGATCCATTTTGTGGAACCAAGGTTTTTTAAAAAACATCATTTTATATCACCATATTAATTTGGAGGCACATCAATGTGTGCACCTAGTTCACCCATGGATGTGTCAACATTTAATGGTGCATCACACATCCAAAAGGCTACCCAAAAACCATTTCCATAAAACACCATTTTCTTTAAAACCATCGCCACTCACCCACTTTATTTTAAAATAACACAAAACAAAACATTGAAGCCATTAAATCTTTACCAATGTGTCTTAGCACAATAAACAAGACATAACATATCCAAATCATATGCACATAACCAATATCAGTAAAAAAAATGTCATTTCAACATAAAAATGGATATAAATTTCCTAAAATACCCAACTATTCATTAAAATAACAAATACAATTTGAGTAATCTTCATAGGTACCACAAACCTAGGTAAATTATGCAAAACTCTTTTAAAACTTAATTTTTACAAACCAAATAAATTCAAAATTACTATAATAACATAGAAAAGAGTGTCATAGAGATGAAAAAATAGTTTATAAATTTATTGAAAATGTAAAGAATCAAATAAAAGGCTTTAGGATAGAAAAACATAGAAACACCCACCTCAAACCAAGTACGAACGTGAAGAAACTCCAACAGAAGGTAGAACAATACCTTACAGACTAACCGTACACGCTAAATAGCGATAAAAGCACATGAAACACAATTATGGAATTAGGGGTTCAATTAATTAAAAAACCATAAAAATTAATAGGTATCCCAACGTGGAGTGTACCCACCGGAGAGGGAGATGACTGGAGAGGTGAAGCCAGTAGAATAGAAAGCAGGGAGTCACTAGGTTCCGATGCGCCGCTGGCCGAAGGGCGAGATCAGGTTGGAGCATGGAAGGGGAGAGAACTATGGGATGGTTACACTATGTAGGGGAAAGTTAGTTTGGAGTGTGAGACCAGGGATGTCCAGTTAGAACCTGAACAGGGCACAGGAGACTGAAGCAACAGGAGGCCGGAACGACGAGGGCCAGAGTGGGAGTGGGAGAAGGAAAGTCTGGTGCTGGCAGACTAGGTGAGGTGGAGGCCATGAGTAGTAGGGGTGAGTGCACAGGGGGTTAGGTTCACGCTTCATGAAGGATGGGTGAGGCTGAGTGCGCGGGAAACCAAGGGGACCTACATGGGTGAGAGCAGTGGGCAATCACGGGCCAAATGCTGGAGGGCGAGGCGGTGTTGGGGGATGAGGGAGGTGGAAGCTCATGCAGTTGGGAGGAGGAGCCTAAGCAGGCGTGCAACGGATGGGGGATGGGGGTACTGGGATTAGGTTATACTTTTTTTTTAATAATAATAATAATATTACAATAATAATAATAATAATAATAATACAAATAATAATAATAATAAAAATAATAATAATAATTACAATAATAATGATAATA
The DNA here is from genome assembly GCA_963277665.1 of Viscum album. Lineage (NCBI taxonomy): Eukaryota > Viridiplantae > Streptophyta > Magnoliopsida > Santalales > Viscaceae > Viscum > Viscum album. The sequence continues at coordinate 103,493,882 of OY728139.1, forward strand.
ATAATAAAAATGAATAACAATAAAAATAATAATTATAAAAATAGTAATAATACTAAAATAAATACAACAACAATAATAGTAATAATAATGAGGAATTGCCTAACTCCTGGGACTACTTCCCGACAACTGCCAACCACGTGGTGACTGCGCACAGGTCTGAAGCCCAATAAAAATATTAAACAACCAAAATTTTAATTTGGGACCTATCCCGGACCATGGAATAATAACACGAAGCCAAGAATTAATAAAATAAACATAAACATAAAAATCGGGGTGTGAAAATTCTTCCCACCACATACACTTTCAACCCCTATAAAGTCACCCAGCCGAATGATGGTCAAAACCAGAATCCATACCCGATTAAATCTAAAAGAAACCACAACACTAGAGAACATGAGAAGTCTAGAGGGTTATACCCACCACAATAACTCAACTAGTGCTGAAATTTAACACTCAAACATATAGTCCTAGGAAGGGGGGATGATCCAGTAACTCCCAACTGATCCAAACTAACTTCTATAGCACGAGCGAACAACACCTCTACTGAAACTTGGAACCCCCGACCAAGACCAAAAACCCTGAATACTAGAGAAAATTATTTGAGAAGAAAATAATCCCAATAGTAAACCAGAGCATAACTACAAGATTTGACTCCTCTACAGGGACTTACATCTCCAAACAAACATCGCTAAACCAAGATCAACCCATATAAGGTCCAAACACACTTTTTAGAAAAATGCATGATTCTGAAAACCCTAATCAGAAAAAAAACTATTTTGATTACAATAGAACATGTCCATCATAACTTCATGACAAAAAATGATCTTAAAATAACATCAAAACTTTAACAACATAAAAACAAGAACGCAAATACATTAAATGTTCAACTTCCAACACAGAACACAAAACCAGAACTAAGGTGTCACATCCCCAGTAACTCCTGACTGTGTGCGAGCTTCACCCCAAGACCTATGGTTGGGGATCTGGTGGCTGAATCATATTTTTCCTGACAGTCATGCATTGGAATCCTCTGGACACAGGGTCTTCTTCATGAGACGCTTCTTACCAAACTTCTATAGATGGCCCAAACACCCGCAACAATGACACATCTTCGAAGGAATGTGACACGATGGATTCACGTTCCCTAAATGTCCACACTGATGGCACAACATTGAACGGTCTGACAAACTGGAAGCCAAAACCACTACAGATAACTATTTAGAAAGAGGTCCCTCCAGCACACCCAGTTCGCCAGATGGGGAACCTTCACAAACAACTGGATACGCTGGATTTCCAACCATCTGTGCTCTGGAGACCAACTCACCTAAGAACGCCTCATCCTCCAGCTTCTCAAAACGACAGTATATTGAAGTGTGGACCCACTCCTTGATCTCAAGATAATGACCCCTGAAGAATAGATAAGTCTTTATCAAATCCTTTGATGCTACCTCTCGATAAAATGACACAATCTCCTTGAAATGGTCAACATAAGTCTTTACCATCCGTTGTCCTTGTTGAATACACATGAGTTATTCCCTTTTCTTCATCTTCACCTCTCCAGGTATAAACCATTAGATGAATATATATTTAAAGACATCACACATCATCTCAACTTTCATTGATGGTGGGGAAAAAACTCCCATTCATCCAGAGTTGGACCTTCAAACAGACACCAAACAGCATGCACTTTGACAAATTCGGGAGTTCCCAGTATCCTGAAGTCGTGTTCGACCTCTTCATTCCACTCCACTACCTATAACGGACCCTGATAACAACGATGGAAATGCAATGTATGAGAAGGACCAAAAACTGGGCATGACTTATCAGAGACCTTGGGAACCGTTCTGGGTGACATTTTATGTACAATATATAAACCATAGAGCCAAAACCAATATCAAGCTGAAGCAACAATATTGAAAGAGCCTTTATCCAAAAAAAAAACTGCTCAAAAAACCAAAAAAATACAAACACAACCCAATATTATTTTATCAAAATCCCCTTTTAATTTTAGATTTCAAAACCACCTTCTTTCAAGTACACTTTCCAAATCAAATTCAATTTCTAAAATCATTTCACCCTTTTTAAAATCACTTTAGTAAAACAAGGTCATGACTTTAATTCTAAGTACACATCCTAGTAATCCCATAAACTGTTTCACATGTATTCATATGATTTCATTAATACACACCAACATGCACTTAACATGCTTCCCCTCACATGTGCAAACATTCATAAAGAGTTCCCGAGGTTGCACCGAAACCATTTCTATACTAATTCTAATCAAACACTAGATTTTCAAACCAAGGGATTTTGGTTTTAAAACCCATTTCACAAATTTAGATCCATTAAAAAATCATTCTCATTTAAAAACCCCTTTTACATTTTCAAATGTGCACTTACACTGACCTGAACCATGATGACCCTCAACTTTCATCAAACTACCAGAGTGAGGGACTTGTAGTCATGCTTAACCTGGTGATATGGTAGTGGTCCATGCCCCAAGTAAGCTCCAATAACTAGGAAGAACTTAAACCATTTACTTAGACTCAACATGGGTCACTACTCCATGTAAAATCATGATGTAACATTGGCTTTCCTTCATTGTCATCCCTCAATCTAAAACAAACTATAATGAGACAAGGACTCTATTCCCAAACTACCCCTAGAGACTCGAGGTTCATAATGGGTGAGGGTTCATGACTTCCTTCTCATACATACCTCTTGAGTCTCAAAAGTCCTAATCTCAATCTAATGGACACCCCAAATAATAAGAACATACCTCCATGTGACCTTCCAGGTCACCACACATCTGGAAAACAACCTTGCTTCAATGTTGATCAACTCATCCAAGAGAACATGATCAAAGAGAACCTTCAAGTAAAAGGATAAAATAGGTGTGAGCGTTAAAAAGGCTCATTAGGATTTCCAAGATATGACACAAAAATCAAAATCTCAGTTCCCAAAGCAATCCAATGATAAAAGTTTGAATTAAAATTATAAAAGGAGGTTTTTAACATTTCAAAACAAGCAACATGTTTTCGCATTCATAAATATATCATATTCTACCTGCTATTTCAATAAAACTACTTTTCATTTTATAAAGAAAACCCAAATCAAAAGATACCAAAGCTAGGCTAAAATGATGTAGGTAAACAAGAAAATCTAGAAATAAACTAGTACAACAGAAAGTAAATAAGAAATTTAATCAAATGACTAACCATGGGTGATCCTAAATATCCCTAGAAGGCCCCTAGACGTACTCAGTTTCAGAACCACCTATTGGCATATGGTGAAGCTCCTAAGTCTATAACCAACCAGCTGCCCTATAACTCACCAATACAGTGGAAAAGTCCCGTTGGCATAACAACCAATCTAGGGGTACCAACCCATCTAATTGGGGTTGATCAAAAACCAATCTAGGGGGTAACAACCCATAAAATCTAGTTTGATCAACAACCATCACTCGATCATCTAAACGATTTCCAGGAACCCATGATGATTTTAATAATACTGTGTTAGTAGGAGGCACTCACATGCGTGTCTCATCTCACCACAATTGCCTACCCCAAACACGGACACCAATATACGATAACCGATAAGGTATATATCTAATATAATGGTTCCCCATATTTATATACATATATTTCAAATAAAATAATGGTTCCAACTAGGCCACCATACCATTAACATTTAAACCATTTCATAAAATGCTCAATGTTGCAAACAGGTCATACACTTTCTCCAAAACACAATCTCCTTTAATAGTTAGTACAAACATTAACCTTGGGATAAAAGTTCCAAATGGACCTTTATCTCAAATTTTCAAAATACATTTAACCAAAAAATCTTACCAATACTGCTTTTAAATTTACAAATCTTAATGATCCCTTAAGAAAACTTTCACTAAAACCCACACCAAGAGCCAAACAGGCACACAGTTTCAAATGCACACATGAAATCATTTTTCAAGGATAAAAGGACAAAAACCTTGAGGAATACATTTAAATCCATCCTTTGAAAATTCTCAACAAACCCCCATCCTTTAGAACATGAAGATCCATTTTTTGGATCCATGGTTTTTTTTGAAAAACACCATTTTATGTCACCATCTTCATTTGGAGGCACATACATGAGTGCACCTAGTGTACCCATGGATGTGTCAACATTTAATGGTGCATCACACATCCAAACGTTTACCCAAAAACCATTTCCATAGAACACCATTTTCCTTAAAACCATCACCAGACACTCACTTTATTTTAAAATAACACAAAACAAAACATTGAATCCATTAAATCCATACCAAAGTGTTTTAACACAATAATCAAGCAATAACATATCCCAATCATAAGCACAAGACCAGGCTCAATAACAAAAAACGTCATTGAAACATAAAAATGGATATACATATCATAAAATATCCAACTCTTCATTAAAAGAACAAATACAATTTGAACAAGCTTCCTAGGTACTACAAACCTAGTTAAATTATGGAAAAATCATTCAAAATTTATTTTTAACAAACCAAATAAATTCCAAATTACTATAATAACATAGAAAAGGGTTCCATAGATCTGAAAAAATAGTTTATAAATTTATTTAAAATGGAATGAATCAAATGAAATGATTTAGTAATGAAAATCATGGAATCACCTACCTCAAACCAAGCGCAGACGCGGCAAAAATCCAACGGAAGGTAGATCAATCCCTTACAGACTAACTGTGCTCGCTAGATAGTAATAAAAGCACATGAAACAAAATTTAGGCTTTATGGTTTCAATAAATTAAATAAAAAACCCTGAAAATGGATAGGCAACCCAATGTGGAGTTTACCCACCGAAGAGGGAGATGATAGGAGAGGCATAGCTGACGCAAAGGAAAGTAGGGAGTTGCCAGGTTTGGGTGTTCCACTAGCCGAAAGGAAAAATCAGGTCGGAGCACGGAAGGGGTGAAAACCGGGAGAGGGGTGCGATGTGGAGGGGATAATTTCCTTATAGTGGGAGAGAGGGTATGGCTAGCTGGAACCTAAATAGGGCATAGGAGATCGAAGTGGTAGGAGGCCAAAGCAGGTGAGGCCAGAACAGTGAGGGTTGAAGCGAGAGTGGGAGAAGGCAAGTCTGGTGCTGGGGGTCAAGGCGAGGTGGCGGACGGTAGCAGGAGGGATGAGGGCAGAGGGGGATGGGTGCATACTGTGTGAAGGTGTAAGAAACTGGGTTTTCGTATGAGGTACAGATCATTTTCTTTTCAGTTTAACTATTTAGTTGAGGCCTAATGTGGATGCCTAACTTGACCGAGGGAGTTGCGAAGCTTTCCAGGGCTTGTTCGGAGCCCGAAACCAAGTTGGAGGCTGAAAATGGAATGGCACACAGTTTTCACGTGGCCTGCACACATCCTAGCTAAACCGTGCGCCATAGTGTTGGCTTGGAAGAAGCAAGAGCACGGCCTGCGTACGGTTTGGGGAAACCATGCGAGGTGGTCGTGCAGCTGCCCCTTGCCTTCCAGTGAGGTCTGCACGGTCTCTGCAGGGTTTGGCAGGTTGTGCGGGTAAACTGTGCGACCTGCTGTGTTTTGTTAATTTAATTAATTTTTAATTAAATTGATTAAATTTTTTAAAAAATAAACCTAAACCCTATTTCATCAACCAGGACAGAAGGGGGAGGCACCTGGGAAGCTCTCAAGGAGACTTCGAAAGGATTTTGATCCTGCTCCTCTGTTCTAACTCTGGTTCAATCACCGTTTGTCTCATTAGATATGCAACAATAAGTCCTCAATTCCTTTTTAATCCTTCTCGATTCTTCTGGTTACAATGAACACAAATTGGATTAAGGCTCATATGCCCTAATTTCTTGTTCTTCGTCTGTTCTCCAGATTTCATCCAAACCAGGATGAATTAGAGCCTGATACTGGACGAGTTATCTAGAACAAGCCTAAGGTAGGTGGTCTTGTACTTTTCGCTGATTTTCAGGCTATTTATATAAGCTGGAGTGCCACGCTCCCACTTTTGGGGTGACGCTTGAACATGAATTTCAAACCTGTTATTACCTAGTATGTCATAGGTAATATGAGTAGGGTTGTATGTGCTTGAGTTAGGTTGTATTCCTTGGACCGGAACCACCCCTTGGGTGTGTTGCCTTGAATGTCTATTTTAATGGTTTTGACTCAGGATGACCTTGAGGCATGCATTTCCTTTCCCTTGCGGGTTGTTAAAAAATGGAATTTGATTATGAATGGAATTGAAATAGAATGAAATTGTAATTGAAATGGTTTTGAGTTTGGGATGGAGTTTTTCCCCTTGACCCTTGTATGCTAATTATTGAATTGCTACCCCACATGAGTTAAATGATTTTGAGCAGCTTAAATGTGAAACAAAGTCATGGGTGAACCATGGAACCAATGTGAGTTTCCATGGACGGACTCATACGAGACTTGTTATTGAAATGCTGAGTGAATCATGGATCCTGTATGATATTCCATGGATGGACTCAACAGGGAATGAAATCTCATGGGCGATACCCAAGTCTTATTTATAGGATTCTAGGGACGGGCTCATTTGACATACTATACTGCACCTAGAGCGAGGCTGGGTACCTAGGAGGTTCACCAGAACGAGCTTGTAGAGAAATGCTGGGGTCCTAGAGGTTCACCAGAATGGGATTGTAGGGTGTATGTGGATTTTCTCTCTGAGTGATTCCTGGTTTCCGATTTAGTATTCCTGGAATGGGCTCAAGTAATGGATTGAACACTTGAATGAAATGGTTAATGAACGGAATGGATACTTGACACGATGCCAAGCCAAAGCACAAGCTTGGGTCGGTCTTGCTTGTTTCCCTTGTTTACTGCTTTCCATATTACACTGCCTGTGACATATTAGCATGGATATTTGGTGGTTGCCTACTGGGATTTAGTCTCACACCCTGTTTGGGTCATGTTTTTGGACCCAGGAAGATTATATGGTTGCAGGTAATGATAAGAGGAAAGACCCTAGTACATGTACTTGACTTGCTGCTCGGAGCAGGAGCACACGAGACCAAGCTGAGGCTTGCGATGTGACAGGGGATAAATTTTGGTTTATTTTTGGTATTTTGTATACTTGTACTGTATTTTATTGACTTGCATCATTATATATATATATGAGATCTTCCTGATTTGTTGTCTTTATCTATTGTCTATCTGTTGTCAACTGGTTACCTTCTTCCGCTGTTGTATGTTTGTATTTCCGCTGTGATACTTTGTTAATGAGGGCATAGTCTCCCTACGGACTCACCTAGGCCCTCGCAGCTAGTCGGCAGCCTCTGGCGTTTGGGGAGATGCGCTTGAGGCCATGTGGCGACCGGTCCGGCTACTGAGTTGGATGGTAAGTTGGGTCGGGACGTTACAAAGTGGTATCAGAGGTGTTTTCTTTTTCTGATTTTACTTACTGTTTGGTGACCATAGACAGGAGTAATAAGGGAAGGGACTTTGGTAATCAATTGTGCCCTGGATTTTCAAACCCGCGTACAGGGAAAAGCCAAGTTGCCTCATATGGAATTGTGTTTTCTGATTTTGCTTATTACAGTTGTTCTGATTTCACCGTTGGGTGACGCACATGGTTTTTTCTGTTGCTATTGATATTATTGTGGGTTCTAATTTTTTGGAAACCCGATGAGATGATGGTATGCCATCTTATGCATCATATAGGCACCTTTTTAGGAATCAAATTCCATGCTATCTAGGATGTATTATAGATTTCATGTTTTTGTGACAGGTGTCGTGATAGATATTTCACGTCGTGTTGATAGTTGATTGATAATTGTGCCTACTTTTGTGTTAGATTGGGTGAAATGAATGAAGAGTGACGTCATATTTCAATTCATAAGGAGTATGGGCCCTTATGGATTGGGAAATGACACACCAATGGGATGTAAATGCTAAATGAAATTGAATTTCATGGTTATATGGGCATCAAATTTTGATTCATGAGGTGTTATGGGCCCTCAGGGATCAGAATGTGGTGGACCATTGGTTAAAGATTTTGAACAAAGGTATGTTAAAAGAATGAATGTGGAAAATAGAGCCTGACCTAGACTCGGCTTCTGAGTGGGAAAAAGGTAGCGACTCTAGTTGTTTTTTTACTGTTTCTTATGTAGTCCTGGCCATAGAAGTAGGATGCTGGTTGACGTGGTTTTTAGGAAGGTCTTGACATGTCCTGTCCTGGTTCTTGTGCTCATGAGTTTTGAATCTCATTAAAAATCTTGGACTGAGGTGTGTGTTTGGCATTTCAGAGTCATGCCACCACGGCGACCTCTAGCCGTACGTCGGGAGAGCGATGACGACCATGTTCCAGAGATGGTAGGCCATGGGCTACTAGAGGAAACTCCAGTTGTGCCAGCTATGGTACCGGCAGCTATACCGGACATAGGTGTTGAGGCATAGTTCCATGAGAGTTTGTTGCATTTTATGCAGACCATTCAGGGAGCACCGCGACCTGCCCAGACTATTACAGAGTTGATGCGTGGGTTTCAGCAGCAGAATCCGCCTACGTTTTTAGGGGATGGCAGACCACAGGCTGCAAAGTCCTGGTTAGAGGCGATACTAGCTATCTTTGAGCATCTGTAGATGCCTCCAGAGAGGAGGGTCAAGCTCGCTGCGTACATGCTGCGTGATTCTGCTAAGATGTGGTGGGACGTGATCACCTCGTTCGATCATCATCAGAAGATGGCTTGGTTAGAGTTTTATACAGCCTTCTACGATTTCTTTTATCTTGAGACTTTGAGGGTTGATCGAGCCTGGGAGTTCTTACATCTAGAGCAGGGCGCGTTGTCAGTGATGGAATACTCGGCCTGTTTTTCTGAGCTTCAGCGCTTCGCACCTATCCTGATGGGCGATGAGATGTCGAGGGCCAGACGTTTTGAGGATGGTCTAAGATATGACATCTGATATCAGGTAAATATCTTCAGGTTGACTACTGTTTCTGGAATTGTGAACCAGGCATTGATCACAGAACGTAAACTGATAGAGGTTGGAGGTGTGAGCCAGAGCGGTTTGGCATCGAGATCAGGTACTGCAGCGACTGTTAGTAGGAAGCATCATCTTGAGCTTCCACATGGTGATTCTAGCAGTCCGAACCTTTCATCGGTTAGTAATCTGAGGTGCTACCAGTGCGGTAGGCTGGGACACATGAAGCTGTAGTGTCCGAGGGACCCAGTCAAGTGTGGATCATGTGTAAAGATGGGTCACCTTAAATGTTTCTATAGAACGTTTCCACCGACAACCAGCGATAGAGGGTTTGCACCGACTCCATATGCAGGAGTAGGGTCAGGAGATTCTCATCAGACAGGGATTTGGGGTGCGACTGGACGATTAGGCCGAGGTAGTGGTTGTGGCAGAGGTTTCCAGGCACAGGGTACACCGAGACTTCAGAGTGGGCCAGTTCCAGGTAGTGAGGTTGTATCACAGGGATGTGGTTCAGGAAAGATGTATTCAGTGCAGCCTACTTACAAGGATCAGGGAGCGGGACCATCTACGGTGAGAGGTACGATCTTAGTATCATCTGTTATTTCATCTTCCCTCTTTGATACAGGTGCATCACATAGTTTTTATCTGCTCCTATAGTGAAAAGACTTGGGCTATTTGTGTTGTCTTCTGATGGCGTCTTGATGCTAGAAACACCACTAGGAGTTAGGGTAGAGGAAATACGTAAGTGCTGAGAGTTTCCCCTTGAGGTTAGAGGGTGTCACTTCATCTGGGATCTTTATTTCCTAAAAATGAATGGTTTTGATTTCATTCTCGGTATGGACTGGTTAGTAGCTTACCAAACCTACATTGATTTTTACTGCCGGAGGGTGATTTTCACATCACCAGAGGGTGCAATGTTTGCATTTAAGGGTGAGTGGGATCTCCAGGCAAACCGAGTTAGACCAGAGCATTGTGGTTTGGATGGGATGATAGCCCAGATCAATAGTTTGTTTCTGGATGATCAGGGAATAAGTCAAATGGACTTTCCTCCAGTATTTGAGTGCTTCAGGGATGTTTTCCCTGACGACTTTTCAGGTTTACCTCCTAAGAGAGAGGTGGGGTTCTCAATTGAGCTAGTGCTAGGAGCTGCACCAGTATCCATTCCTCCTTATAGGATGGCTATGACGGATTTGTAAGAGCTCAAGAAACAGCTCAAAGATTTGGGGGCAAAGGGGTTTATTCGTCCCAGTACCTCTCTGTGGGTTTCTCTTGTCCTTTTTGAGAAAAAGGTGGACGAGACTCTTAGGCTGTGTGTGGACTATCGGAAGCTGAACCAACTGACGGTTAAAAACCGATATCCCTTGCCACGTATAGATGACCTGTTTGATTAGCTTCAAGGAGCTATGGTGTTCTAGAAAATTGATTTGAGGTCAGGGTATTACCGGGTGCGTGTTCGACCTGCAGACATACCTCGTACAACTTTTTGTAACAGGTATGGTTTATATGAATATCTGGTTATGCCGTTTGGTCACACGAACGTGCCAATGGTTTTCATGGCTTTGATAAATCGTGTGTTCCATCCTTACTTGGACTCATTCGTCAGGGTTATCATGGACAATATTTTGGTGTATTATAGAAATCGTAACGACCATGCCAACCATCTTGAGATCATCCTGAATACACTAAGTGAGCATAAAATATATGCAAAGCTTACTAAGTGCCACTTTTGGATGGATCAAATTCACTTCTTGGGCCATGTTATCTCTGAGACAGGAGTGTCTGTAGACCCAGAGAAAGTTAGAGCTGTGGTTTCTTGGGAACAACCCAAGAATGTATTTGACATAAAGAGTTTCTTGGGGATTGATGGTTATTATCATCATTTCATATGGGATTTCTCATGCTTAGCAGCATCGTTGACAGGCCTGACTAAGAAGGGTGTGAAATTTGTATGGAAAAATGCTTGTGAAGCAGCCTTTCAAGAGTTGAAAGGAAGGTTGACATCAACACCAGTCCTGATACAGCTAGAACAGGACAAGAGGTACATGGTCTATTGTGATGCATCAAGTATTGGGCTGGGTGTAGTGTTGATGTAGGGAGATAGAGTCGTGGCGTACAGATCTCGGCAGCTGAGGCCACACAAGAGGAATTATGCGACACACGATCTTGACCTAGCAGCAGTTGTTCATGCGATGCGCTATTAGAGACACTATTTATTGGGAGAGTGTTTTGTGGTGTACATAGACCACAAGAGCCTCAAATATATCTTTACTCAGCGTGACCTGGATCTTAGGTAGTGACGGTGGGTAGAGTACCTAGAGTCTTTTGACTTCGAGCTAGCTTATACACCTGGTAAGGGCAATGTACTGGCCGATGCTTTGAGCAGGAGGACTCAAATACATGCAGTGCAACAGGATAGCAACAAATGGAATCTTATGTCCTTATTCTATAAGATGCATCTTGATGTGCTGAATAGCCAAGGGAAGTCTTTTCTATCATCTTTAGCTGTGACTTCTACCCTCCTGGATAGAGTAAGGATGAGACAACTATCAGATTCAGATGTCCTAGTCCTACGGTAAGGTGTGTCAGGTGAGGAACCTCCTCCCAGTTGGACGATAGGCAAGGATGAAGTTCTTCGTATCCATGGATGTGTATGGGTTCCATTGGATATTAGAGAGGAGCTGATGTGGGAGTTTCATGCTACGGTTTGGGAAGTTCATCCCGGGGTCACTAAGATGTATCGTGACAAGCGCCGACAGTACTGGTGGCCGGGTATGAAGAGGGAAGTAGCTAGTTTTATGGCGAGATGTTCCACCTATCAGCAGGTGAAGGCGGAACACCAGCATCCAGCTGGGCTTTTACAGCAGCTACCCATTCCAGAGTGGAAATGGGATGATGTTGCGATGGACTTCATGACTGGTTTGCCGAGGTCACCTTGAGGTAACGATGCTATGTGGGTTGTGGTTGATAGGGTCATGAAGGTTTCAAATTTCTTTCCGATCAAGGAGACCTTCAGTGTGGATGAGATGTGAAGGTTGTATATCCGGGAGATAGTACGACTCCACGGGGTCTCGTGCACCATTGTTTCAGAAAGGGATGCTATTTTTACATCACATTTCTGGCAGAGTTTTCAGAGGGAGATGGGTACATAGGTGCTCCTGAACGCAGCATACTACCCTCAGAATGATGGCTAGTCAAATCATATGATACAAGTGCTGGAGGACATGCTATGAGCTTGCGTCCTAGATTTTAGGGGCTCATGGGAGAGGCATATTCCCCTAGTTGAGTTTTCCTATAAAAACAGTTATCAGGTGACTATACAGATGGCACCATATGAGGCTTTATATGGTAGGTTGTTCCGATCACCCATATGCTGGTTAGAGGTAGGTGAGGCAACTTTACTTGGACCACGTCTTGTTTAGGAGACTTCTGAGCAGGTCTAGTTGATACGGAAGCGGATGGATACCACATAGTCTCGTCAGAAGTCATATGCTGATCACCGCAGATGACCCCTAGAGTTTGAGGTTGGGGGGTCAGGTTTTCTTGTGTATTTCACCGAGGCTGTGGCACAGGCGGATCAGGAGGTAGGGTAAGCTATCACTGAGATATGTTGAGCCTTTTTAGATTATGGAGAGGGTTGGGCCGGTAGTCTATCGGTTTCAGTTTCCTCAGAGGTACCGAGCCATGCATGACGTGTTCCATGTTTCTCAGTTACATCGATACTATTCAGACCTATCTCATACCTTCCATCCTGAGGAGGTTGAGCTTCAGGTAGATGCATCCTTTGAGGAGCATCTGATTCGTATCGTTGATAGAAGCACGAAGGTTCTCTGAGGCCGGTCAGTTCCTCTAGTACGGGTGCTACGACAGCACGACCTTTTACAGGATGAGACTTGGGAGTAGGAGGCCGATGTACGTGCTCAGTGGACAGATTTGTTCGTAAAAAAATCTTGACCACCCTTCAGAGAGCAATTCGGGGACGAATTTCTATAAGGGGGGAAGATTATAAGAACCCGAGTTTTTGTATGAGGTACAGATCTTTTTCTTTCTAGTTTAACTATTCTGTTGAGGCCTAATGTGGATGCCTAACTTGACCAAGGGAGTTGCTGAGGTGTACGGGGCTCGTTCAGACCCTGGAACCAAGTTGGAGGCTAAAAATGGCCTGGCACACGGTTTTCATAGGGCCTGTGCACGGCCTGGCTAAACCGTGTGCCATGGTGCAGGCTTGGCAGAGGCAAGAGAACGGCCTGCGCATGGTTTGGGGAAACCGTGCGGGGTGGCCGTGTGGATGCCCCTTGCCTTTTAGTGAGGTGCGCACGGTCTCCACACAGTTTGGCAGGCCGTGTGGGTAAACCATGCAACCTGCTATGTTTTTTAATTTAATTAATTTTTAATTAAATTGATTAAATTTTATAAAAACGAAACCTTAACCCAATTTCTTCAACCGGGACAGAAGGGGGAGGCGGTTGGGAAGCTCTCAAGGAGACTTCAGAAGGATTTTGATCCTTCTCCTCCGTCCAAACTCCGTTTCGATCGCCGTTCATCTCGTTGGATCCACAACGGTAGGTCCTCAATTCCGTTTTAATCCTTCTCGATTCTTCTGGTTACAACAAACGCAGATCAGATTACGGCTCATATGCCCTAATTTCTTGTTCTTCTTCTATTCTTCATATTTCTTCCAAACCAAGGCAAATCAAAGCCTGATACTGGACTATTTATCTAGTATGAGCCTAAGGTAGGTGGTATCGTTCTTTTCGCTGATTGTCAGACTGTTTATATATACCTGAGTGCCGCACGCCCATTTTTGGGGTGACGCTTGAACATGAATTTCAAACCTGTTATTACCTAGCATGTCATAGGTAATCTGAATAGGGTTGTATGTGCTTGAGTTAGTTTGTATACCTTGGACTGGAACCACCCCTAGGGTGTGTTGCCTTGAATGGATCTTTTAATGGTTTTGACCCAGGATGCCCTTGAGGCATGCCTTTCCTTTCCCTTGTGGGTTGTTAAAAAAATGGAATTTTATTATGAATGGAATTGCAATAGAATGAAATTGTAATTAAAATGGTTTCAGGTATGGGATGGAGTTTTTCCCCTTGACCCTTGTATGCTAATTCTTGAATTGCTATCCCATGTGAGTTAAATGATTTTGATCTGCTTAAATTTGAAACAAAGTCATGGGTGAACCATGGAACCAATGTGAGTTTCCATGGACGGACTCATATGAGACCTGTTATTGAAATGCCGAGTGAATCATGGATCCAGTATGAGATTCCATGGACGGACTCAACAGGGCATGGCATGTCATGGGCGATACCCAAATCTTATTTATAGGATTCCGAGGATGGGCTCAGTTGATGGACTATACCACACGTAGAGCGAGGCTAGGTACCTAGGAGGTTCACTGGAACGGGATTGTAGAGCAATGTGGGGTCCTAGAGGTTCACCAGAACGGGCTTGTAGGGTGTGGGTGGATTTTCTCCCTGAGTGATGCCTAGTTTCCGATTGAGTATTCCAGGAACGGGATCAAGGAATGGTTTGAACACTTGAACAAAATGGTTAATGAATGGAATGGATACTTGATGTGATTCCAATCCAAATCACAAGCTTGGGTCGGTATTACTTATTTCCCTTGTTTACTACTTTCTATATTATACTTTTTGTTTATATATACACTGACAGATTAGCACAGATCTTTTGTGGTGGCCTATTGGGATTTAGTCTCACACCCTGTTTGGGTCATGTTTTTGGACCCAAGAAGATTATATGGTTACAGGTAATGATAAGGGGAATGGTCCTAGTACAGGTACTTGACTTACTGCTCGTAGCAGGAGCGCACGGGACCAAGATGAGTCTTTCGATGTGATAGGGGATACATTTTGTTTTTTTTGGTATTTTGTATACTTGTACTAGATTGTATTGACTTGAATCATTATATATATATATATATGATATCTTCCTGCTTTGTTATCTTTATCTTTTTTCTATCTATTTTCTACTGGTTACCTTATTCTGCTATTGTATGTTTGTATTTCCACTATGATACTTCGGTATGAGGTCATAGTCTCCCCACGGACTCACCTAGGCCCTCGCTGCTAGTCGGTAGCCTCTGGCATTTTGGGAGATACGCTTGAGGCCATGTGGCGACCGGTCTAGCTACCGAGTTAGATGGTTAGTCGGGTCGGGACGTTACAGAAGGAGGGATGAGGCGGGGTGTGCAGGGGGATGAGGGGACCTATAGGGGTGAGAACAGAGGGTGATCGTGAGCCAGATATAGGAGGGACAAGTAGTGCTGGGGGATGAGGGTGGCGGTGGCTCACGTAGATAGGAGGAGAATCCTGGGTTGGCACACAGTGGATGGGGGGAAGGGGGTGTTGGTATTAGGTTAGGTTTTGAGTTTTTTTATAATAATAATATTATTACAATAATAATAATAATAAAATATTAATAATACAAATAATAATAATTCAAATAATACAAATAATAATAATAATGACAATAATAAATATATCAATAATAAAAATTAATAATAATAAAAATAATAGTTATAAAATATTAATAATAATAAAATTAATACAATAATAATAATTACAATAATGAGAAATTGCCCTACTCATAGGCCGACTGCGTGGTAACCGCCAACCTCACGGTGACCATGCATAGGTCTGAAGCCCAATAAAAATATTAAATGACTAAAATTTTAATTTGGGACCCAGCTCAAACCTTGGAGAGAGATCCCAGAGCCAAAAATTAGTTAAATAAAAATAAACTTAAAAATAGGGGTATGACAGGTTTCATATTATATTTTAAGATTAACCTGAGTATAATATTTTATATGATAGAAAATAAAATTTTAATATAATCAGTGGGGACTTGTAATCTGGACTAGCCTATGAAATTATGTCACATATTATATCATATGATGATAAATGTACTTAGAGGTGTATATATCAGATATGAATCCATATTATGTGATGTTTATAAGATACTTTACATGTGGGCCATCAGGCATTGATACAATTTTTATTCTATCCTTGAAGATAAGTTAATCAGGGGTGGTTGAGTATTTTATAGGTTATGTCATCAAGTGAGTTTAACCAATATGCGATTTTTCTCTTCTATAATAAGAATGAAATATGATGACATGAATGAGTTAGATTTAAAAAATTCATGTTTATTATTAGTTGAGTGACATTTGATGCTCCCCACTACTTGGATGAATGACTTGTGATTTACTCATTCTATATGGACTACCTATTTAATAGAATATCAAATAAATAATATGGACTATACTAGATTAACTTGTTTCATGTCTAGTGGTAACTTTACCTTTTGAATGATGAGATTATATAGGAATGTATATGATGTATAGAGATACATAATATAGTGGAGATATCCATTTAAATATATTATTTTGTTTAACATAGATCATTTTATACCTATTTATAATAGAATTAGAAATGATGTTTTTCTAGAGGATTCCATTTTCTTATAAATATGGATTGGTAAATTAATTTTTTTTATAAATAATAAAAAGCTGATAAGGTTACATGGTTGGATATAAAATAATGATTATTTTTGTTACAATGTGTCTGTGAAAAAATTTAGATATTTTATATAAAAACTTTACCCAAAGTAGCCTGGATATATTCAAAAAGAGTTTTAATGTTTTTAAAAAGGTTTTAAAACCTTTCAGTGAAAGTTTGAGATTGTTAAAACTACACATAGAATCATAAACCTGGATGTTGTAGGAGTCACCACACCATAGTTTAGGTTATCAAATGGTTCTTTTTATCATGTGAAGGTGTATATGATGAATGATATTGGATACCATCCATTATACTATCCTATAAGGATTATTATGTTTCATTTATATTATGAGACATCATGTGAAAATGGATAGATGCTTTTTTAATTGTTATGTGAGTTTAAAAATCACATACATAAACAAGGAGTAATTCTAAATGATACAACAAATAATCCATAATTTTTTCCATTTAATAACATATAAAATGTTTAAAACATAACATGATCCTTATTTAAATAAATAATTTCTTTTTAATAGAGTTTTTGGACCCCCTATTATGAAACTACAGATCATTCTGTTACAAGGAATAAGAACTATTTAACTATATTCACATCACATTCCTTTACTGAGGATGTGTTAAAACTTATTTGATAAATAATGGGTCCAACCAAATAATTTAGTGATTCCAATGGTTATTGGATACCATTAATTTTATTTATTCATATCCCTTTAGATCTTGTAGAAGAGTTTTTTATTTTAATTCAATATATTTGGTCATTGATATGTCCTATAAAACCCTTAATTATAAATGAAAATGGTGTAAAAAATATATTTCATCAGGGTGCCAAAGAAGAACATAAATGTACCATGGATCTTAACATGCTCATATGTGTACTATGAAATGTTATCCTATGAATTTAAACGAAATAAAAAATATAAAATCATAAGGTTTAACCAAGACACCATGAAGTTATTCTATACTTTATTTAACCATTAATATTATAAATCAATGTTTAGCTATTAATGAACTCATAGATAGAAACATTACATACTCAATATCATGATTAAACACATGACTCACCAAAGTCATTGAATATCATAGGATAATTGTAAAACACATTTACAACCCCCATATGTCCAAACACATGGATAATATTGGTATAACTAAACACACAACATTTTCAAAATCATGGAATATCTTATGAAATTAATCAAAATCATGACCAATACCCTACATGTTTAATCACATGGGTCATATCAATGTATATGAAATCATATTATTTAAAAAAAAAGAAATATCTTATCAAATACAAATATATATCTTAGAAAAAATGTTTCAATATTATCTTATCTCAACATAAGTCTTTACCTCCAAATAAACCAAAGATCTGGTATTTTGAAAATTATATAAACATATCAAAATTTCATATGAACATAAAAATATTTTTTTTCAAAGCACATAATGAAAGATCGTCCATTTTATCATTACTCGTAAACCATATTCATTTTTTAAAATTACAAATTATTTTATCATAATATTTCCAATAAATATAAAATGAAAAAAATATGTTTACCATGAAATATAAACCAATAATACCCTTTAAATTAAAATATAATTGTATGATAAACACATGATAACATACTATTACATTTTCCACTATTTCAAAACATATACCACACATAAAATTCCAATTTATGTTATCTAAGAATGCTCACTACAATTTTAATTTCATTTCAACATCATGAAGGGAAAACACATTATTCAAAAAATAACATTAAAAAATTTCTAGAATTTCCCTGATAAAAAATATGATTTATATGTTTCTTTTAAATGATTAAAACTCAAAACACACCATTGTAAATTGATAATGGTTCACTACTACCCATAATACAGATTCATCATTTAAATTCATAATAAAATTTTATAATTTTTCATATAAATTATTATTTTTCACTAAATTCATTTAAAACCGCCTAACACCATTATAAATAAATTATTATTATTATTTTCCAAAACATTAAAATTAGGCATTAATATTTATCATAAAAAATTATCAACATGTAAACATCATTAAAAATAATCCCCTACACTCTAGAATATTAATTTAATATTAAATTATTCTCACCACACATCATAATGTGTAAGATCCGAGTCCCCAATAAAGTATTTTTTGGTTTGATTTTAGTTAAATACATATTTAAATTGGTTAATTAAATACCTATTGGGTGTTGAGAATTTCTTGGGAGTGTCTTGAGTGTTCAGGACATGATAAAGTAGAAAAATGGGGCCAAACTGTGCATAGAGAACAGTTGGTGATTGGTTTGTACTGACCATGACCCGTGACCTTACACCCTAGATAAAGGATATTTTTTGTTGTAAAGATTTCAAAAGGGCACTCAAAACCATGTATCCTTATACAAATCCATCTGTATTGTTTTAAAAACTATTTGGGTTCCCTAGAAAACTATGTGGCTCAGTTTCCTATTATACCGAGGAGACCAAGTGTTTTGAATATGGTTTAGAAAACCATGTAGCAAAACCATAAACCTCATTAAAAGTAGAAAATTTATTATATTCCACTCCAAAAATTTATACAATCTCACCTAATTTCCAAATTTATTTCTCCCCTAATATCTGAGTGATTGAACCATGATCTACCAAAACTCTCAAGGGTGTTTCACTTATGATTCTTATGAATTTGAGGTGAAATTTAGTGTGATTAAAATCCCTAGGCAAGTCTCCAACTCCAAATCATTATATATTATTGAAGAGTCGTGGTTTGGGTCTTGAAAAGTATCCAAATCTCTTGAACCCTTTTTTTAGGGAGTTACTCACTTATGTGTTTGAGATTATATTAGTTCATATCAAGGGTCAAAGCTCAATGACTATTTCACTATGAGCCTAAGGTTTGTGGTCTACCAGGTTTCTACCATAGTCTTAAGCTTCTTCCTGTGTAAGTGGTGGTGACAACATGATTCCTTAATGTGTTTTTTTCTTGTCTAATAGAAACAAATTGGACTTTAAATTGATATGTGAGATGTTTCACGATCCTCATCTGGTCCGTTGATAATTTTGAGATCGGGCCTTGGTTACCCATGGGATGTTACAATCCACTTAAAGAAATTTAATGAAATTTAAAGTAGTTTAATAGAGAGTTTTTGAAAGTAAATTGGTTTTAGTTTTTATTAGGAATGTAATAATTACATAAGGGGTAGTTTGGATTAAGTTGGAAAGTAAATGTGTTAAGATATGACAAAGAGAGTTTATATAAGATGGGAGAATGGGTATGTTCAGGTTATTAATGGGTTTTAGGAACATTTAATTATTGTTTTAATTTAATGAGTGGTTAGATGGTTTATTTATGGTAACAATACAAAGAGGTTGATTATATGAGACAATGGGAATTAATGAATATTGTAATTGTAACACCCCGAGATTTTAGGAAAAATATTTTTTTTAATTTTATTAATGTCTTGTGTTGTACGCTACACCAAAAGGATCTTTCACAACACGCATCCTTGACTTGCCTTGCATTACACGCAATCATGACCTTCCTTGATAGCGTGTGTAGTACGCAATACCGAGTTTCACTAAACAACGATATGCTATTAAAATATTATTAAAACTAGCCATTATGAATAGTAATAACCACTTTTTGAAATTTTTGTAAATTTTATTTTAAAAAATGGACTTCATTTCTGGATTCAGAATATCGAAATTAGCTTAGGGTGAAATTTTGGTACTTTTCGGATAACTTTCATTTTCTGATGAATAGTGAAAATTACTAAATTTTAATTAAAAACAACATTTTTAATAGAAATAATTAATAGTGATAAATTATTAATTTGATTGGTTTTAAAGTATATTTAGAATATATTTTTTCAATTTAATACAATTTTGGTTATTGGATGTAACTTCACATTTAAACCAGACATAAACAACTGTCAATCTTTTGATAGTTATTATCTCTTAAGAACACGCTATTTGTTTTGACGACGGGAATTAATTTTTAAATTAATTAATGCAACTAATATGTTTTGAAATTGGTAAAATATACATCATTTTTGAATTCATAATATCAAATATAGCTTAGGCCTAATTTTTGGTATTTTTCTGGAAACTTTTATTTTTTGATGAATAGTGAAACCACTAAGTGGTAGTTAAAAAAATGATTTTTTTTCATAAAACTTAATTTTACCGCTTCTGTGAGTGGAATTTCGAAAATCTGAGAGACACGGTTGATGTCAGTAAGTAAAATGTGGTTCAATGAGATGAAAATAATTTTTGGTGAATAGTAACTTTTTACTTTTTTTTACCACGGTTAAAAGTAAATAGGGTAATTAAGGGTAAAAATGTTATTATTATTACCCTAACACATATCCTAATTCTATTGGATAAGTATAATTCGACCAAAAACAACCTTAGGAATAAAATATGACCATTTAGGCCCACTTGGATTAGATTAGGACATTTATTATTAATTTATTTAAATAAGGGTTAAAATAGTTAAAATCAAAGTTTAATAAGTATATCATTTTAATATAGGGTTATACATAAGATAATTTCGACTATAAATATTAATTAGAAAGCTAAAAATATTTCCTACATAATGGTATTTTATTTATAATTTTTAGACATTAAATAATTTAATATATTTATGACACAAAGATGATGTAGTAATTATCTTATTAATGAAATATTGACATAATTGATGTTATAAATACCCAAATAAATGTAACTTGAGACTTTTTATGAAATCAACTAATTTTCTAGGTTAATATGACATGTTATTATTGATTTAATTAACTTTTTTAGAACTAATCATTCTGTTATGATTTTCACAAAAATCAATTAAAACATAGTGTCAAAATTGACATAAAATAGTTTTTAAAACAAATATTATATTATTAATTGTTATTTTATTCATAAAAATCTAAGGTTCGGCCAAATGACTTAGATAAGGTTATATATATTAATAATAAACAACTTGGGGTTTGTTTGTTCTGTTATAGTATGTTTATTAACCTTATAGTGTAAGAACACAAAAAGACACGGTAAAAGAAAAATTATCTAACATAAAGTTAAATATAAATGATAAGGTTAAAATAGGAACCTAAACTTGTCTCAATTCTATTGGATGAGAGTATTTCGACCCATCCCCACCTTATATTCGAAAAAAAAATCAATTTTGAGCTATTTAAAACTGAACTTGACTTTATAATAAAATAATATTTTTAGTTTTTCCAAAGGTGCCCCTCTCCTCCCTTATAAAAGGGCACCTCCTCCCACTCTTCCTCACAATACTTTGAGCCTTCAATCTCGGCCAAACCTTGACAAATTCCCTTCTCCACTTCCCTAGAAACATCCTAGAGGTTCTGGTCTTCATCAAAGACCAATTTTAGTGCCCTAAAAGGAGATCTCAAAGAGGCGCTTCAAAGAAGAGGTAATGTCCGTTACAGATTCTTTCATATTTATTTCTTCTTCCACTTCTTCTTCTTAAGTTGTTTCATTATGAAGTAATAACATCAGTATCACTTATATACTGATATTTTGTTATAATTATGAAACAACCTTATTTCACC
Organism: Viscum album; assembly: GCA_963277665.1. Classification (NCBI taxonomy): domain Eukaryota; kingdom Viridiplantae; phylum Streptophyta; class Magnoliopsida; order Santalales; family Viscaceae; genus Viscum; species Viscum album. The sequence goes on from OY728139.1 coordinate 103,515,924, forward strand.
ATCTATCCATCCTACGGAAAACGAAATCACCGCACGTGCGTACGTACGGAATACCATCTCCACGCCGTGGTGTAATCTATTTTCCACCACCACCTTACTTGGATGGGTATAATGGTATACATAATAACTATATATGATTATTGTAAAGTGATATTGATTCTGAAATAGTATACCTACACTCCAATACAATTCCACGATCATGAGAATGAAATCATCGCTCGTGCGTACGTACGGACTACTGTCTACACGACACGATGAGATTCATTCTCCACGTTAACCATTCATGAATGATTATAAAGTATATATAATAAGTAATAATGAAATATATGACATAATAATGATACTGGATTTATGTGTATATATATTTATGTCATCTACTTATTTCCATTCAATTCAATAAGGAAACGAAAACAGCATTCACGCGTACGTACGACCTACCGTCTCTATGAACAGTGTATTTCTTTCTTTTTATTGATCTATTATATATATGTATATTCTGAATATATATTATATATAAATCATGTTTTATATTCTGGAATTATGTAATCTAAGTAATCATATGAATAATTACAAGTCAAAATACGGACGACAAATGAAATGATTTTACCCAAAACGCTCTTTAACATGGAATTTACAAAAGAACGGGTAAAATAAAGTCATAAGTGAACCATATATGATATCATAACAATGGTTATGATTCTGGAATAATTCAATGACATTATTTAAATCATTATACAGGAGGTTCGGACACTTACAATGCAAATCAGACCTAAGGTAAGGGAAATATCACAATCTCATTTTTATCCGAGATTGTTTATGCTTTGGTATTTAATGGGGTGTATTTTATCATCCACATCCATGTTTCCTAAATATTTAATATTATTTACATCCAACTATAATTGTTTAAATCCAATTTTACCCTTAGGTGAGTTTTGAGTAAAAAAATATGAAAGGAATCTTTTGTCGTTTTTCGTACGAGGTACCCTTTTGACTTTTCTGACAAAAGTACAAGAAGAATGTTTTTTTAACTTATACGGCATGAATGGATTTTTAAAACAATATTTCAAAGAATCTTCCTTTACAAGTTTTCAAGTTTATTTTTAATCAACTTCTTTTAGTTTAGAATTGTACGACATGTTAAGAAAGGAAAAATGTTTTTGAAGTAGAAAGGATATTTTCCTCAAGAATGGAGTTCAAGTGTTTTATCAAAATTATTTTCCATCTAAGATAATAAAGGGTTCTGTTTCTATCCCTATTATTACATGGATTTGATTATGTTGTGATGGAAATATTTCTATGAATTCCTTTATCTTATATGAATTGTTTTATGATGTCATGATGTTTAAGATTCCCATTTTTATTACATGGGTTATGCTATGATGAATGGTTTCTGATTTTGTGGAACACATAAGATTGATATCATTATGAGATGGGTGGGACCTATATCTCCCTCCAATGCATTGGGTAAAGATTTTATATATCATGAGATAGACATGGCTAGAACGGTAGGTTATACCGGTTCAGTGAAACATGACTGAAATGAGGAGTGAACTCAGTTCAGAAAGGGACTTTGTCCACTAAGATAGTCTTGGCAATGAGTCTTGACTAATAAGAAATGATTCTCTATGATTATGTGTGTATGCCACAAAGTTTCATGTTTTAAGTTATGATTATTGGGATTACATTTCACTACTATGATTTATCCCATGTTATGAAATTATGATCTCTTTTGCAGGTTAATATTTCCAAAAGATATGTTCTTATGAATATGACGTGATTGATATTTCTTTTGTTTACCTTTACTGGGAATTTGAGCTCACCCTTTTGTATGTTTTATTTCCCCCGGTCAGGAAGAAGGTTATTAAGTAGAATATGCCAAAAAGGGACTCTAGATATGATGAAATAAATGGGAGGCAAAGTAGATGCTTTATGAACCAGTTGTTTATGTTTCCCAGTTTCTAAGGACACTATACCTATACGGTCCTTTCTTGGTTTTGTTATATGTTGTAATAAGTGTGGTTCAATTCTGAAGTAATAATAATGTATGTAAATTATGGGTCGTTATAGTTGGTATCAGAGGAAAGGTTTAGTCAACCTTTGGAAACTAGGATGCGAGGACGTTAGTGAGATCCCTAGAGATATTTCTAAGGTATGTCTAGGGATGTCCCTAAGGATAAGTATACGTATATGATATAGTCCTAGAACTACGATAATGATCATAGAATTTAACCTAAGATTTTATATATTGAGGGTACTCCCCCTTTACTATAATGTTTTCCCTAGCATGATTTTTGCCTCTCACACTATTCTTTTTGGGTTTTAGAAAATGGCTGGAAATAGGAAGATTCACGATAATGGAGGATATAATGGACAATGGAATGATATTATTCATGAGAAACCAAATGAAACTGGATTTGGAAGTCCAAATATCATTATTATGCCAAATCAACAATCTCATAATATGATCAATAAACTCAAATTTTGTAAGTTTCCTGACTTGGATAATAAGAGAAAGATGGAGTTTCATGATGATTATAGAGGAAAGAAATTTCAATTTCCCCTATGTAAATCATGTGGGAAGAGGCATAAAAGAGAATGTTTCAAAGGAACCAGAAGATGCTTTGGGTGTGGAAAAGAAGGACATAAAGCCAGTAAGTGTAAAGGAAAAGGTTCAGTTAACACCATGGATGAGGATAATGGTATTGCTACGACATCAACAATGGTTAAATGTTTTAAATGTGGAATGTACGGGCATTATGCAAACCAATTCCCTGAGGGAAAGTCTCATGAAGAGAATCAGTATGGTCGTATGGGTAGTATTTATGTGGATGATGATGAGGAGACTACAAATGATATATGAGCTGAAAGAAGTGTTGAAGCTCAGTCGGTTGTTTTAGAAGGTAGTGGAATGATTGTATGTTTATCAAGAGTTATGTTGTATAGTTAATGGTACTATGGAATAAAGAATCATCTAAGGATTGTTACACCATTTTTTTTCCTAAAAGTATATGAATGTATATGTTGAATGGTACCAGTAACCATGGAATGTTATTCAGATATTCTTTTTAAAGTAGATGATATGCGCATAATGAAGGAATAAGAAGATAATGAGATGTTTGATTGTATTCATGAGATCATGATTGATATAAGGACTAAGTGATATCATTGTTTGAGTATATAGAATTTTGAGTATTTTGGTATGTGGAAAGTGTAAACTTTTAACTGCATTCATGTTTTCACTAAGGTTCAATGGGTATTCATTTTTCAATAGAATACATGATTAAGGCCTTCGAACGTTTGTAATGTGACCAACAAGACATATCTTATGATATACGGGGATCAACGATGGTATTAACATGCTTCTTATATGAAATCTCTGGTAATCATTTTCACTATAATATGACAATGGACTGCAATATTATGGATAAGAATAAAGATTGGAATGGATTATGTTAACCATAAGCTAGTATTGTTTAAGGATAGAATTTTTTTTATATTATTTATGTGATGTTATAGTAATGTAGTTTTAGAAAAAGGACAACCTGCAGGACGGGCGACAACCCATCGCGTCGGACAAGGCTGTGGGAATCGAACCCACAACCGAAGTGCAACTGGCCTTTATCGCCTACCACTAGCCTACAGGAAGTCCCTGTTTAGTAGAAACTAGTTTTATTATATTAAGCAGTATGCTATATGAAGTATAAGTCCATTTTAGGAACTATATATGATTAATCTCACTATAGATGGACTTATGTATTTTTTGATAACTTTTCTAACCTTATGTTTGAGACAGATGGAATGACCCATCATTCTATCACATGATCTGCTAACACATCACGAATGAAAAATTCAACTTCATTTCTTTAAGAGATGAAGTGGAAATTTTCCAAATAATGACAAACGGTGAGACTATACCAAAATCACGAAAGTATTTCTTCTAATTCCAATTTCATCAACTTTAGGGAAATGATCTTGAAAACCAAAAATGTTGTCCTAGTGCTCTTATATCTGATGAATCAGACGGTACCTTAGATCGTCACAAATTTATGGATTTGTGATTGCTGGCTTTTCCATAGCCATGTTCTCTACCACTCTCCATCAGAACATGATGGTTAGATATCTCTTCCATATCCATATTTTCACCTATGTGGAAACCCAGTGATTAGTTTATTTGGGTAACCGTTACATTTCATACTTTTGTTTTTAAAGAATGGTTTTGGTATTCTTTTTTACGATGTGGGTTTCTATTAAAGAAACTATCTAATAGTAAACCATTTATAACCCCGACGAATTTCGAGGGCGAAATTCATTTTAAGGGGGGTAGAATGTAACACCCCGAGATTTTATGAAAAATATTCTTTTTAATTTCATTAATGTCTTGTGTTGTACACTACACCAAAAGGAGCTTGCAAAACCCGCATCCTTGACTTGCCTTTTATTACACGCAGTCGCGACCTTCCTCGATAGCGTGTGTAGTACGTAATACCGAGTTTCACTAAACAACGATATGCTATTAAAATATTATTAAAACTAGCTGTTATGAATACTAATAACCACTTTTTGAAATTTTTTTAAACTTTATTTTTCAAAATGGACTTCATTTCTGGATTCAGAATATCAAAATTAGCTTAGGGTGATATTTTGGTACTTTTCGGATAACTTTCATTTTCTGATGAATAATGAAAATTACTAAATTTTAATTAAAAATAACCTTTTTAATAGAAATAATTAATAGTGATAAATTATTAATTTGATTGGTTTTAAAGTATATTTAGAATATATTTTTATAATTTAATACAATGTTGGTTATTGGATGTAATTTCACATTTAAACCAGACATAAACAACTGTCAATCTTTTGATAGTTATTATCTCTTAAGAACACGCTATTTGTTTTGACGACGGGAATTAATTATTAAATTAATTAATGCAACTGATATGTTTTGAATTTGGTAAAATAGACATCATTTTTGAATTCATAATATCAAATATAGCTTAGGCCTAATTTTTGGTATTTTTCTGGAAACTTTCATTTTTTGATGAATAGTGAAACCACTAAGTGGTAGTTAAAAAATGATTTTTTCATAAAACTTAATTTTTCCAATTTTGTGAGTGGAATTTCAAAAATCAAAGAGACACGGTTTATGTCAGTAAGTAAAATGTGGTTCAATGAGATGAAAATAATTTTTGGTGAATAATAACTTTTTACTTTTTTTAACACAGTTAAAAGTAAATAGAGTAATTAAGGGTAAAAATGTTATTATTATTACCCTAACACATGTCCTAATGATTTTGGATAAGTGTAATTCGACCAAAAACAACCTTAGGAATAAAATATGACCATTTAGTCCCACTTGGATTAGATTAGGACATTTATTATTAATTTATTTAAAGAAGGGTTAAAATAGTTAAAATCAAAGTTTAATAAGTATATAATTTTTAATATAGGGTTATACATAAGATAATTTATACTATAAATATTAATTATAAATCTAAAAAGATTTCCTACATAATGTTATTTTATGTGTAATTTTTAGACATTAAATATTTTAATTTATTTATGACACAAAGATGATGCAGTAATTATATTATTAATGAAATATTGACATAATTGATGTTATAAATACCCAAATAAATGTAATTTGAGACTTTTTATGAAATAAACTAATTTTATAGGTTAATATGACATGTTATTATTGATTTAATTAACTTTTTTCGAACTAATAATTCTGTTATGATTTTCGAAAAAATCAATTAAAAAATAGTGTCAAAATTGAAATAAAATTGTTTTTAAAAAAAATATTATATTATTAATTGTTATTTTATTCATAAAAATATAAGGTTAGGCAAAATGACTTAGATAAGGTTATATATATTAATAATAAACAACTTGGGGTTCGTTTGTTCTGTTATAGTATGTTTATTAACCTTATAGTGTAAGAACACAAAAAGACACGGTAAAAGTAAGATTATCTAACTTAAAGTTAAATATAAATGATAAGGTTAAAATAGGAACCTAAACTTGTATCAATACTATTTAATGAGAGGATTTCGACCCATACCCACCTTATATTCGAAATAAATCAATTTTTAGCTATTTAAAACCGAACTTGACTTTATAATAAAATAATATTTTTAGTTTTTCCAAAGGTGCCCCTCTCCTCCCTTATAAAAGGGAACCTCCTCCCTCTCTTCCTCACACCACTTTGAGCCTTAAAGCTCAGCCAACCCCTGCCAAATTCCCTTCTCCACTTCCCTAGCAGAATCCTAGAGGTTCTGGGCTTCATCAAAGAATAATTTTAGTTCCCTAAAAGGAGATCTCAAAGAGGCGCTTCAAAGAAGAGGTAATGTCTGTTACCGATTCTTTCATCTTTATTTCTTCTTCCACTTCTTCTTCTTAGGTTGTTTCATTATGAATTAATAACATCAGTATCACTTATATACTTATATGTTATTATAATTATGAAACAACCTTATTTCACCATCTATCCATCCTACGGAAAATGAAATCACCGCCCGTGTGTACGTACAGAATACCGTCTCCACGCCGTGGTGTAATCTATTTTCCACCACCACCTTACTTGGATGGGTATAATGGTGTACATAATAAATATATATGATTATTGTAAAGTGATATTGATTCTGAAATAGTATACATACACTCCAATACAATTCCACGATCATGAGAACGAAATCATCGCTCGTGCGTACGTACGGACTACCGTCTCCACGACGCGATGAGATTCATTCTCCACGTTAACCATTAATGAATGATTATAAAGTATATATAATAAGTAATAATGAAATATATTACATAATAATGATAATGTATTTATATGTATATATATTTATGTCATCTACTTATTTCCATTCAACTCAATAAGGAAACCAAAACAACGTCCATGCGTACGTACGACCTACCGTCCCCATGAACGGTGTATTTCTTTCCATTTATTGATCTGTTATATATATGTATATTCTGAATATATATTATATATAAATCATGTTTTATATTCTGGAATGATGTAATCATGATCTAAGTAATCATATGAATAATTACAAGTCAAAACACGGACGACAAATGAAACGATTTTACCCAAAACGCTCTTTAACATGGAATTTACAAAAGAACGGGTAATATAAAGTCATAAGTGAACAATATATGATATAATAACAATGAGTATGATTCTGGAATAAGTCAATGACATTATTTAAATCATTATACAGGAGGTTCAGACACTTACAATGTAAATCAGACCTCAGGTAAGGGAAATATCACAATCTCATTTTTATCCGAGATTGTTTATGATTTGGTATTTACTGGGGTGTATTTTATCATCCACATCCATGTTTCCTCAATATTTAATATTATTTCCATCCACCTAAAATTGTTTAAATCTAATTTTACCCTTAGGTGAGTTTTGAGTAAAAAAATATGAAAGGAATCTTTTGTTGTTTTTCGTACGAGGTACCCTTTTGACTTTTTTGACAAAAGTACGAGAAGAATGTTTTTTTAACTTATATGAAATGAATGGTTTTTTAAAACAATATTTCCATGAATCTTCCTTTTCATGTTTTAAAGTTTATTTTTAATCAACTTCTTTTAGTTTAGAATTGTACGACATGTTACGAAAGGAAAAATGTTTTTGAAGTAGAAAGGATATTTTCCTCAAGAATGGAGTTCAAATGTTTTATCAAAATTATTTTCCATCTAAGATAATAAAGGGTTTTTTTATATCCCTATTATTACATGGATTTTATTATGTTGTGATGGAAATATTTTTATTAATTCCTTTATCTTATATGAATTGTTTTATGATGTCATGATGTTTAAGATTCCCATTTTTATTACATGGGTTATGCTATGATGTATGGTTTCTGATTTTGTGGCACACATAAGAATGGTATCATTATGAGATGGGTGGGACCTATATCTCCCACCAATGCATTGGGTAAAGATTTTATATCTCATGAGATAGACGTGTCTGGAACGGTAGGTTATACCAGTTCAGTGAAACAGGACTGAAATGAGGAGTGAACTCGGTTCAGAAAGGGACTTTGTCCACTAAGATAGTCTTGGAAATGAGTCTTGACTAATAAGAAATGATTCTCTATGATTATGTGTGTATGCCACAAAGTTTCATGTTTTAAGTTATGATTATTGGGATTACATTTCACTACTATGATTTATCCCATGTTATGAAATTATGATCTCTTTTGCAGGTTAAGATTTCCAAAAGATATGTTCTTATGAATATGACGTAATTGATATTTCTTTTGTTTACCATTACTGAGCATTTGAGCTCACCCTTTTATGTTTTATTTTCCTCCGAACATAAAGAAAGGATTTAGGTTTAGAAAAATAAGAAGATCTTTATGGGAGATGTTGAAGATCTTTCACCACGATTAGAAGATTATATTCCGAATTTCCAAAGACACTAAAATATTACGGTCCTTGTGTGTGTGTTTTTGTTATGTACTAAGTATTCCGCAAAAGTAATGTAATGTCCATGTACGTCAAGCTTCGGGTCTCTACAGTAATGGGTTCTCCCTGTATGAAAATTTCACATACGTTAGACCTTGAGAATTGTAGAATAATGAAATTATTGTAGATTATGGACATTATGTTTAAAAACCATGAGTAAGACTATTGGAAATGGTGATCCTTATGTTTGTATTAGGAAGGATGGATGAATTATTGGCTTAAAATATATACATGGAGATAAGTATTCTTGGATAGAGTGTAATCATGATTTAATAAAAAACAAATGGGGTTTGATATAGTTTTGGTAATTGGTTAAAGATTATTTTTAATTTATAATCTAAAATGAAAAAATCAATTAACCCTTTTTATTTAGAGTGTTTAACCCAATTTATGTGCAGTTCATGGTCTAGACATATGACATGGTCGAAGTAAGTTTAGTGGGATGGGTGTCATGGTGGAACCCAAGGGATAAATTGGTTAAATTAATAACTATGAAATTGAAAATATTTTAATTTATTTTCTTGTATAATATTCCAGGTATCTATGTATAAAATATTGTTATTATAATGAATATTTGTTTAGAAACTATTGGTGGTGGCCTGCTAGGTTCTAATCACACCCTGCTTGGGCCACCATGGGTACCCGAGCAGATTCCATGGTTACAGGTCAGGAAAATACAATGGGTCTTATGATAGATAAATGAGTTAGGATTTTGGGATAATGCATGGATGAGGGGATCAGACATGAGGTAAATACCATTCTTGGTGGATTTAAAATTTGTGTTTATTTTGGTTTAACTTTTTGATATGTGAAACCAATATGACATGACATGTTCTTTGTATTGGTTTGTAGTTATTTAACCCACATTGAGATCTTGATATGAGATACATGTTAGTGATGGTTATTGATCATTATTCTTTTGGTTATTGTTTACTTTGATTTCTATTGTTTTATTAATTTAGTGACAAGGTTACAGTCTCCATGCATATCTTATTTGACCCTCGTTTATAGTCTTAAAACTTTGGTATATGGGGAGGCATGCCTGAGGTCATATAAAAAACTGGATTGGGACACCGGTTAAGTAAAACCTAGGTTGGGATGTTACAAAGTGACATCATAGGAGTTTATTTTTATTTTAGTTACATGATGGGAGATTTTGACCGGAGAATAATACATTTTAGGCCTTTTTAATAAACTCGTTCATGGGGGTAGCTGACCCATGTGTAGGGAAAACAAAAGTTCCAATGGGTTGTTGATGTGAGCGTTTTTGTGTCATAAAAATCTCAATCAATATTTTCCATTTTAATGTAGCACAGTGGTTACCACAAAGTTGTCTCTCGAGGAGGTTACTGATCGAGTTGCAAAACTGTCACTTTTGTTATTTTTCGCAGAAATGAAAATGGGGATTTGATTAACAATATGAAAATAAAATTTGAGTTAAATAATAAAGTGAAATAATTTTAAAGGAAACATAAAGTGGGTTTGAAATCAAGATTAAAAAATATGTGGTCGCAGACAAGCTTCACCCTCTTGGACACTCCCATCTTCCTTGTATAAAAAAATATATCTTAATTTAAATTCCTAAATGTTCCCCTAATGACCCCCAAGTGTACACTCAAATTTGAATAGACATAATATTAATACTTCAATATGATTGTGGTACCGCCTATAGAAGTGACTCAATTACTTAAATACCTTTAAGTATTTGAACCTAATTGAATTCGTTATGCTCAATGGCAAGACCTCGCCAATGAATTTTAAATAGTGAAATCAATTATTCTACTTTATAGATGGAACAAAGATCAAAAAAATTTGTTGAAAATATATTTAAGAAATAATGAAACCAGATTCATTCAAAAATTTAGGTTCAAGATAAATTCAAAAAGATATTACACATTAAAATCAATACTCGGAAGAGAGTGTCTCTCGGGTGTCGTTGTCTGCAACCACTTGCCGCATGGCCTTGCATCACTTGAGAAGCATATTTTCTATTGAATCCTCCAAGGATGGAATCTACTTAAGGTTCTCAATCTCCGCCTTCCCATTTTTTCTCTCATGACGACTCCCTTTGTGACATATGGTGTGGTGATAAATGGAATGGTTTGAGAGGTAGGAGTTCCTCTCTTTTTATAGGCAGATTTCATCCTCGAGAGGTTTAATCATTTTGGACACATTATTTTGAAAATTAACGAATGTACCCCTTAATTAATGTTGTTCATAAGTGTATTGGCCATACTCTCTCAAAATTCTGATTCATTGGACGAGTCTAGAAGGAGTTATGATTTTTTTATTATCAATCACTTTCTCTGGATGAAGCTTCCTAGAAGCTTCTTTCAAAACTCTATCATTCAATGCAACCCAAACGGATTCAAAATGGCTTTAAATTAATTGTGTGATTGCAAATGAGAGTAATATTTCGTATCCAAGTATAATATCATCATTTAGAGGAGTTTAGGCCGAATTATGTTTCCATTACGATGGTGGGGTCCATGCAGTCCGCCAGAAAAAATGTCGACTTAAGTAATTTTTTTGCGCCTCAAGATGCCTGAATCAGACCCTGGTCCTGAAGACAAAGTTGAAGAAAATAAAATAAGGGTTACATAAAAATTATAATTACATACTTTGGAAATATATTTTATGATAAATGTCCAAAATACCCCTGTGATAAAAATCTATTAAAAATCCATAATTATGAAATTTAATCTTTTTATCCCAAAACACACTGTAAATCAAAAATTGTTAAAAATAAGATAAAATTGGTAAATTTGTGAGGTTTAAACTACATAAATAGATATTAAAAATAGTTTAAATATTATCTCTATCAATTCCCCCACACTTGGCTCTTGGACTCAGGGACAAGTGAGCACATAATAAAGGAAAATAAATCAAATACCAATGGAGTTTACCAATTTTCCACAAAGAATTAAAAAAAATATCATGCCTCATTAAAGAAAAATATTTAAAATTCTCAATTCAAATCATTCAATCCATTTCCACTTATTTTTCCTTCTCATGCACACAACACACTTACGTCAAAATCATTTTCTCTCAGCACACAATATAATTTGTAATAAGGCTTTTCTCATCCAACTCATGCACGAATTACCATAGGCTTGATAAATTTCTACATCTCCACCCAATGTGAGCCATGAACATGTGATTATCATGAGGAATTTACATGGTTTTTCTATGGCTTTGGGTCAGTAGGATTCAAATGTGAATAATTATGTGGCTGAATAAGGAGGGTTTGGCTCTTTGTTAAGCAGAAATGCATGATTCTAATTTTCACTCATGTATGGTCTCCTCCAAATTCTACTATAAAAAATAATTAGCTCTGATCATTTGTTTTCCATCCCATTCCATAAATATTTCAGCAGAAAATATGACTTTTTTAAAAGATACAGATAGGGAACAACTTATTTCCATTGAGAGCTCTTGATAGGCACAACTCCATTTCATTTGAGAGATCCAGATAGGCACAACTCTTAGAAAAATATATTCCAGCATCACAAATATGTCCTCAATGTTTGAATTTCCTCCCAAAGAAATAAAAAATGAGGTATCACATCACGAGTCATCTTTACCCTACACATAAGTTCCACTAGATCATTTATTTATACTTTTAGAGCAGGTTGGAAAGGGAAATTTGGCTTGTCATGTGGCTAACCTAACAGGCTATACATGGCTAATAAGGGCTCAAGAAAGATCAAATGTTCAAGGAAGACCGAAATAAAAAGGAAAATCATGAAAATGGGGCTCCAATATCCAAAACAATTCCTCAATCATTTTAATCACATGTATCTCAGTCGTCATGTTTTTATAGAAATAAATCATGTTATGGTTTAACCGAACACAAATTGGTTCTCTCAAGATAGAGGTGAATGTGAAGAGGGTGTAAAAACGGTCCCAAAGGCCTCATAGGAATGAAAATTTCAATTACAATTTCGGTGATATGTGCCATGATATTTAAAAATTAGTGGTAATTTCAAGAATTTTCCAAATTTTTGAACTTGAAACAATTCCATTTTCAACATTCATTTATGTTCAATTTAAAAGGATCAATTAGTTCACTCCTTAGCATGAGTTTCAAATGAAATTCAAGAAATTCCAAAACATTTTTCTTCTTATTTTTTTTACAGGGAAAAAATGAAAATAAAACACATAAAATATGAAAAATAAAAACGACCAAAATGGAAAGAAAATTTGAAAACAAAAAATTTCAAACAAAAGCTCGTAAAAACATAATCTACCCAGAATTGTGTCCCCCCACACTTATTCTATGAAATATCCTCATTGTGTAGTATTTTTTAGCATGAAATTCAGGAAATTGAAGACATAGAAAAAATAAATGATAATGAAAGACACAACCTGGCATCAATAATATTCTGCATCATGAAGTTGAATCTCCTCCCCTGAAGGATCTTGAAAATTTTCTCAAAATAGATTCAGCCTATGCCCATTGACAGTGAATGATGTCCATTTTTCTGGATCTTTAATCTGTATTGCACCAAAATAAAAAACATGAGTAACAATAAATGGGAAAGACCATTTAGAACGAAATTTACCAAGGAAGAGTTTTAATCTAGCATCGAACAACAGAAATTTGTCTCCCTCCTTGAAGTTTCTGTTGAGAATCCTCCCATCATGAAAGGATTTTCTTCTCTCTTTTTACAACCTGGAGCTTTCATATGCATTATTTCTAATCTCCTCCAGCTCTTACAAACTATATTTTCATTCTTTCCTAGAAAAAAATAGTTTCATGTCACATGTTTTTACCGCCCAAAAGGATTTGTGTTCTAACTCAACTGGTAGTTGAAAAGATTTTAGAATGAAGAATCTAAATGGTGACATTTCAATTGGGTATTTGAAAGCAGTTCTGTAGGCCCATAGAGCATCATAAAGTCTCAAACTCCAATCCTTTCTATTTGGGTTGACTATTTTTTCAAGAATTTGTTTGATCTCTCTATTGGAAAACTCAGCCATGTCGTTTTTTTGAGGATGATAGGGCGTAGATACCCTATGATTAACACCATATTTCATTAAAAGAGATTCCAAATTCCTATTACAAAAATGGGTAGATTGATCTGTAATTAGAAACTTTGGAAATGCAAACCTTGAAAACAAATTTCCTTTCACAAATTTGGACACAATATTTGCATCACCAGTTAGGGTGGGGATAGCCTCTAACCACTTGGACACATAATCAAAAGCCAACAAGATGTATAGATATCCAAAAGAATTAGGAAAAGGCCCCATAAATTCCATTCCACATACATCAAATACATCAGAAAACAAAATTCGTTTTTGTGTCATCTCATTCTGCTTATAAATGTTTCCTTGAAATTGACAATTTTTATAGGTTTTGAAGAATTCAAAATCATCCATAAAAATAGTGGGCCAATACAATCTAGAATCAAGAACTTTTATTGATTTCCTATATCTTACAAAGTGTCCTGCACAATTTAATGTGTGGTAGAAATGTAGGATGGATTGAAATTCAATGTTCGTAATGAATCTTCGTATCATTTGATCAATACCAATGTGCCATAAGTAAGGATCATCCAAAATGTATTTCTTTGAATCACTCACAAGTTTATCAATTTGTTTTTTGAAAAACCATTGGGGATGTTCATTATAATCCAAAGAGATCATAATATTAGAAAACCATGGTCTTTCACTTTGAGCAGCAAATAAATCCTCATCTGGAAAGGTTTCCTTAATCGATGGACACTTCTGAATTTTTCTATTCCCAATAGATGGTTTCCTACTCAATTAATCAGAAACAAGGTTATCACATCATTTCTTATCTTTTATTTCAACATCAAACTACTGTAAAAGAAATATCCATCTCAGAAGCCTTGGTTTTGCATCATGTTTCTTCATCAAGAATCTGATTGAAGAATGATCGGTGAAAACAATCACCCTGGAGCCGAGAAGATAACTTCTAAAATTTTCTAGAGAAAAGACAATAGCCAGCAGTTCTTTCTCTATTGTTGTGTAGTTTTATTGGGCTTTATCTACAGTCTGAGAGGGATAGGAAATCACATGAGATTTCTTTTCTATTAGTTGACTCAATACTGCCCCAAGAGAAAAGTTAGATGCATTGGACATGATTTCAAAGGTAATGTCCCATTAATGTGGTTGAACAATGGGAGGGGTTATCAGTCTTTGTTTCAGATCATGAAATTCATTTTTTCAATTCTCATCAAAGATAAATGGGGCATCTTTTTGGAGTAATCTGGACAATGGAAGTGAAAGTGTACTAAAATCTTTAATGAATCTTCTATAAAATATAGCATGCCCAAGAAAGGATCTCACATCTCTCACATTTTTTGGGGATGGTAATGAAGAAATTACCTCAAAATTGGATTTATCAACTTGAATTCCATCATGGGACACAAGATGTACAAGAATGATCCCTTTACCAACCATAAAATGTAATTTTTCATAATTTAGAACAATTTTCTTTTCAATACATGTTTCAAGGACACGTGCCAAGCTTTTCAAACAACTTTTAAAAGATGATCCATACACTGTGAAGTCGTCCATAAAAACTTCCATGAAAGTTTCCAAAAATTCATAGAATATTCTCATCATACACCTTTAAAAAGTTACAGGGGAATTACATAAATCGAAGGGAAACCTTATGTATGCAAAAGTTACAAAGGGGCATGTGAAGGTGGTTCTCTCTTGGTCCTCTGGTAAAATGAGAATTTGAAAATATCCAGAGAATCCATCAAGAAAACAATAGTGGGTTTTTCCAGCTAGTCTTTCAAGGAATTGATCAGGGAATGGTAATGGGAAGTGGTCTTTCGTTGTAACAAAATTGACTTTCCTGTAATCAATGCACATTATCCATTTATTTGGAACCCTTATGGGGTTAAGATCACCAAATTCATTCCTTGAATTTGTAAGGCCACATTTTTTCAGAAGAACATGTACTGGACTTACCCATTGACTATCAGATATGGGAAAAATAATTCCAGTAGCTAGCAGGGTGGTGAATTCTTTCTTCATAACCTCTAGAAGCATTGGGTTCAGTCTTCGTTGAAATTGTCTTACCGGTTTAGCGTTCTCCTCCAGTAAAATTTTGGGCATGTAAATTGAGGGGCTGATTCCTGTTAGATCAAACAGAGTCCATCCTATGGCTTCCTTGTGGGACTTGAGAACATCCAAAAATTGGTTGTCCTAGAATTCTGACAAATCCTTTGAGATTATTACAGGGAATTGTTCATTATGGCCTAAGAAGGCATACTTGAGGTTATCCAGAAAGGGTTTTAATTCAATCTCAGGCGGGTTGGTTTCATTGATTACAAGGAACTGCTCAAAGGTTAGATTGTTTAGTGAAGCCCCATGTTCATCATGGTGATCTCTTTCCATGATCTCAAGACTTGTTTTAGGTGGAAAATTAGAAAACTCTCTCAGGAAAGCACTAATAGGTTCAGTGGTTTCTAAAAAGTCATCATCATCAATGCTATGATATTCAGTCTCAACATCTCAAGACTCTTCCTAGTTTCCAATTTCAACCTCATGTTTATTTGATTCACTATCATAAAAATTTCAATTTTTTTCATCACAGAAAGAATCAGGTAACATGATAGAGGACAACCAATCAATCATGGATACATGTGGAGTTGAATGATCTTCAACTGGGTGTTTCATTGAATGAAAAATGTTGAAATTAACAACATCTCCTCCAAATTCTAGTGAAAGTTTTCCCTTGTGAACATTGATGATTTCTTTCTCCGTTTTTTGAAATGGACTACCCAGGATGAGGGGAGCATGTGTGCTGAACCGATCATCTTCCATATCCAAAACATAGGAGTAAACAGGAAAAATAATGTCTCTCACTTGAACAAGAACATCCTATATAACTATAGCAGGTTTAGTGGTACTTCGGTTGGCAAGTTGAATGATAATTACAGAGGGTTTAAAGTCTCCAACCTGAAGAGATGAGTAGACATAATGTGTCATGACATTGATTGAGGCCCCTAGATCAAGCATCACATCTTGGAATTCACATTTCCCAATGGTACAGGTAATGGTAAATGTTCCAGGGCCTTTACACTTGATAGGAAGGGCATGTTGAATCACCGATGAAACATTCCTTCCTAAGTTTACTTTTTCACCTCCTTTGAACTTTCTCTTGTTGGTACACATGTATTTCAAAAACATAGAATACCTTGGAATTTGTTTCATAGCATCAAACAATGGAATATTGACGTGGAATTTCTTGAATGTTTTTAAAACCTCTTTATCCAATTCTTTTTCAACACTTGTCTTCGGTGGTGGTTCACACCTCGAATAAGGCAGTGGAGGTTTGAATGTTTCTAGGGTATTCTGAGTATGTTTTCAAGGAACATAAGGACCATACATCCTCTTCCAATCATTTTTTGTTTTTTTGAACAAGATTTCTTCTCTTGACTTTTTGTTTCTATCAACTTTAGATTTTTCATCATTCTTATCATGGGTAGGATTTTAATCAACAGTGTCGGAAGTAGGCTTGATGTTCCCAATCTGAGGGTTGTTCAATTTTGTGCCACTCCTAAGTTCAATTGCACTCACATTTTCCTTCCCATTATTCATCAGATTTACTTGTTGCTGTGAGGGTAAACCACCACTCATTTTATTTGTTATGCAGTTAATACCAGAGGCAAGTTGACCCACTTGATTCATCAAGGTATTCATTTTTTATCTTGTTGTTTTGAGTATTTTTTATTTCCCTCATTTACTCTTGTTGTTTCCTCATTTCCTCTTGTTGTTTCATCATTTCTTATTCAATGTTCCTATCAGAGTTTTGAGTGAGAGGTGTAGCCTGAAAGTTTCTTCCAGAATGAGAATTGGCTTTCTCATTGAAATATCTTGGTTGAGAATTACTTGATTGTCCTTGGAATAATCCTCTTGGTTGTTCAGGCTAACGAAATATTTCATTTTATTTGTTGTTCCATCCCTGATTGAAATTTTGGTTGTTTTGAAATGGTCTTTGTTGGTTTGATTGAAATGGTCTTCCAGGAAAAACTGCATTGTAGTTCTCAGGAGGCTCTTTCATTTGCAAGAATTGGTCACTAAAATGTTCATTAGAAGAAAAAATCCCATAGTGGACATGTAGTTGGAAAGCCGCTTCAGGTTTGGATTGGGTTGGTGGGGTGTTAAACAATATTATTGACCTTACCATGGTGGTAAGATTAGATAGCTGACTTTCAATTGTGTTGTTTTCAGGACTAATAGTAGGGGATTCTTGTACATCTTTGACATGAAGAAGGCCTCTTATTCCAAATTTATGGGAATTCTGATCCATGTTTGCAATTAGAATCCTAGAGGCAGCTGCTGTCTTATCAACAAAAGCTCCTCTTGAGGTAGCATCGATCATACTTCTTTCAGTGAAACACAATCCTTCATAAAAGTATTGAATGAGAAGCTGGTCACTGAATTGATGATGGGGTCGACTAAAACAAAGACGTTTGAACCTCTCCCTGTATTCGTGAAGCGTTTTTCCTTATGTTTGCCTAATTCCACAAATCTTCTTTTGAATGGAGGCAGTTTTGGATGAAGGGAATTTTTTTCAAGGAAAATCTTTTTTAATTCATTCCAATTTCTAATCAAGGTTGACTGAGAATAGAAAAACCATTCCTTAGAAACTCCATCTTGAGAAAAAGGAAACTACCTCAGCTTCATTTGATCGACATCAAATCCATGAGGTTTCATGTTGACACATAGGTAACTGAATTCTTGGAGGTGTTTGTGTGGGTCTTCACCAGGAAACCCATTGAATTTGGGAATCCGGTGGATAAAACTGGACTTGATTTCAAATCCAGCAGGGGCATCGGGGTACTCTACAGGATTCTTATGATTTTTATCATAGGACGAATCCAATTCTATAAAAGTTCTATTTTCATCCATTTGGATTTTAGTTTCGACTAAGTCCCTCCTAGGTGTGTTGGTGGAAGATTCACAAAATTAAACTTAGGGATTAGTAGCTCTAACCCTAGTGTGATAAGTTCTATCAATTTTAGAATCTGAAGGTAACAGGTTCGGGTCAGAAGTTTGGGTCGTGAGAGAAAAAAAATCAAAAAAAATAAAATCAACTCTAGAAACCTCCTCGGCATCGGCGCCAGTTGATGTCAGTTTTTTTGTGTCATAAAAATCTCAATCAACATTTTCCGTTTTAATGTAGTACAGTGGTGACCACAAGGTTGTCTATCGAGGAGGTTGTAGATCGAGTTGTAAAACTGTCACTTTTGTTATTTTTGTAGAAATGGAAATGGGGATTTGATTAACAATATGAAAATAAAATTTGAGTTAAATAATAAAGTGAAATAATTTTAAAGGAAATATAAAGTGGTTTTGAAATTAGGATAAAAAAACAGCGGTCGCAGACAAGCTTCACCCTCTCGGACTCTCCCCTCTTCCTTGTATATAAAACATATCTCTTAATTTAAATTCCTAAATGCACCCCCAAGGATCCCCCAGGTGTACACTAAAATTTGAATAGAAATGATATTAATACTTCAATATTATTGTGGTCCCACCTATAGAAGTGACTCAATTACTTAAAGACCTCCAAATAATTGAACCTAATTGAATTCGCTATGCTCAATGGCAAGACCTCACCAAAGAATTTTAAATAGAGAAATCAATTTTTCTACATTATAGATGGAACAACGATCAATTTTTTTTGAAAATATATTTAAGAAAGAAATCAACCATATTTATTCAAAAATATTGGTTCTAGAGAAATTCAAAAATATATTACACATTAAAATCAAAACTGGGAAGAGAGTGTTCGTCGGGTGTCGCCATCTGCAACCACTTGCCTCTTAGCCTTGCATCTTTTAAGAAGCCTTCATATTCTCTATTTAATCCTCAAATTATGGAATCTTTTTAAGGTTATCAACATCAACCTTCCCCTTTTCTCTCTCAATCCAACTCCCTTTGTGATGGATGGTGTGGCGATGAATGGAATGGTTTGAGAGGTTGGAGCTCCTCTCTTTTTATAGGCAGATTTCATCCTCCAAAGGTTTTTGAGTTTTGGACTCATTAATTTGCAGATTAGCGCATGTACCCCTTAATGAATGTTGTTCATAAATGTGTTTTCCATCCTTTCTCCAAATTTCGGATTCATTGGATGCGTCTAGAAGAAGTTATGATTTTTTTATTATCAATCACTTTCTCTGGATGAAGCTTCCTGGAAGCATCCTCCAAAACTCTCTAATTCAATGGCAACCAAAACGGATTAAAAACGGCTAACATTAATTGTGTGAATGCTAATGGATGTTATATTTCATATCCTAGTCGAATGCAATCATTTGGAGGAGTTTTGGACGAATTAGGCTTCCATTACGATGGTGGGGTCCACGCAGTCCGCCTGAAAAAAATAACAACTTCATTGATTTTTTTGCACCTCAAGATGCATGAATCAGCCCCTAGTACTGAATATAAAGATGAAGAAAATACAATAAGGGTTCCAAAAAAATTCGAATTACAAAATTTGGAAATATATTTTATGAGAAATGACCAAAATACCCCTGTGATAAAAATCTATTAAAAATTCAGAATTATGAAATTTAAACTTTTTATCCCAAAACACACTGTAAATCCAAAATTGTTACAAATAAGATCAAATTGTTAAATTTGTGAGGTTTAAATTACATAAATAGACATTAAAAACAGTGTAAATATTATCTCTATCAGTGGGATTGTAGTTTTTTGTGACATCATATTATGGTTGAATATTATTTCACCTTGGGTGAATCACTTGTTGTGTGTTGTTAATTTTTTTGAGATTTTACTCATTGAATGGTGTGGAATGATAGTTGAGTGTGCATTAATAATTTTATCAACTCATGTATTTATGTGACATGCATCATTTTAGGTATGCACAAGAAATCATGTGGTGGTGTATTTATTTGAGTAGAGAAATTTAGTTCTGAAAAATGAAATTTCTTTTATCTTTCTTTTTCATTTTTAGTAATGGTGCCTTATTATTAGGTTGAAATTGTTTTCAATAAATTTATATTAGATGCATTGTAAAAATTCTATCAAATATGATTTTTGAAAGATGAAATATTGGTTTACCCTATTTTAACCATAGACTATGATATGGATGGTTGAGTGTAGTCATGATTTTGTAGTTATGATCTTATGGAAAGTGTTAGTAGAGTTTTTTTTTCAATGGAAATTTGTGATCCCCCAATTTTATAATTGTGAAAATGATATTTTATGTTTCTTGTGACTTGGTTTTGGAATTTAATAGGTATTATATCATTATGACAGTTTCTAGTAGGGAGACAGAACAATATTGTTGATAATACACCTTTGGTAGTATGAATAGAGCTTCCATTGGTCATGGGTGATAGGGAAGAAGGGTCATTCCTTGAGAATTTATTTTTCTTTATATTATTTATAGAAATGGACCTAGTTCAAGTTTTTTTAGTATATTTGAGATGACACCGTGTTTTATCTAAATCATCCAATGATAATTTCTAGGGAGGGTGGACCTAAGGAATGTGAGTTTTGGATTGAGTCTATCTAGATTGTTACAGATAAATTATAGAATCCTCCAAAAAAGTTTGTTATGTTACCATCTTAATTCTTGTGAGTAATTTTGAAATTTCTATGGGGTTTTTATGTCCAAGACAAGTAGTTAGGGGGAATGGTATAGAATTACTTCCATTATTATTTCTTAGGAAACTTTTACTCTGAGACCCTCATGCAAGAGTGATATGAAGAGCTTATAATTTGACCCAATAGAATATGTTAGTAATATATTATGATAGATGACTCAACTTACATATAATGATTTATTCTATTATTGTTAGGGGATGAGGGAGCTACAACCAAATTCTTTATACATGGGCTTAGATGTAAAATTAAGGACTAGGAGAATATCATCTATTTATAGAAGATTGATTAGGTAGTTAATTGAGATATCATCTTTGAGGGGAACCCGAAAGTTTATTTTAGTGGTGGACAGGTTGAATTAGCTGGGTGATTGGGTGGTATGTCTTCTGATGGTAGGAAAAATCATTATGAGAACCTTCTCCAGGGCAGTGTTAGGAAGAGAAGACATGTGAGATGGTCAGAATCTTAGGGATGTATTTAGGTGGTTTGATATCAGTGTGGACATGATATTCATATGTGGGGTCAGTGTATCTGACCACTGATAAAGTTTTGAAATTCTTGGAGGATATGAAACCTATTTGGGTTATGTAGGAACACTCAACCAATGACTACTAATAGTGTACATAGGTCAATATAGATCATTAGAAGGGGACTTTATACCCCTTTATGAGTCTGGGATTTGGATTTATACTAGACATAATGGCCGAGGGGGGGATGATGTTCTACTTGGAATGAGTGATTTTGTTAGAATAATATTTTAGCACATGGGACAAGGACAAGATCACAAGGTAGAGGGATAGGTGAGCTGTATATAGTTTAGCCTTCACCTGATGGTAGCAAGGCTGGACCATTGAATATATAAGGTATCATTATTGTAGCTTTCATTCCATATAGTTTATTATTTGATAAATGATAATCTCAATCTTTTATATCTTCTGGATTTGTGAATGGTTTGCGTCTGATGAATGTGTTCTTCTGTGGGGTTATATTGATCTATAGACCATTGAGTGTGTGATCGATGGGAGTATATATTTATAAGGTTTTTTCCCTTAAGGATCATAAGAATAGATTTGATTGGGATTCATTAATACTTGATATTTTAGGTTTTGAATTAATACCAAGTATGTAACAGTTGCTATCATGTCAAGATAACATTGATTGTTACTATTGAAGAGTGAACTTCACATCTCCTTGGGAAAATATCTATCTTCTTTTTTGTGAATGAGATATCTTGGTAGGCCAAACTATGACAGTTCTTCTACAAATTGGTGATCTCATCACCCATGTTATGAGTCTTTTCTTGATAATAGGGTATTGAATAATGATGTATTCCGTTATATGGTTGATCTATTCCAAGTTATATTTCTTAATGTGTTCTCAGGATTTCCACTTGATAGAGAAATTGATTTTACTATTGATATATTTTATGGATTTAATCCTGTTTCTATTCCACCATATTATATGGAACCAACATAACCTCAAGAGAAAAAGACATAGTTGGAGGAATTTGAGGATAAGGGGTTCACCAATCTGAGTACACCACCTTGAGGATATCTATTTCTTTCCAAGAATGCTGACGAAATGTTGCACCTGAGTTTCAATTATCAAAAGTTAAACTAGATGATATTAACAACTGATATCCAATCCCTTACATTGATGATATTTTTGACTAGATAAGCGGTGTATGTATGTTCTCGAATATTTAGTTGATATTAGGGTATTGTAATTTCAGAGTGATACATTTTAATATGGAACAATCTCATTTTAGAAGCTTGTATAACTTGTATGAGTTCACCAAGATTATATTTTTCCAGAAAAACACTCCTCCAATAATTATAACCTTGATGAGAAAAATATTTTTCCCATACCTAGATCTATTTGTCATTCTATTTTTTGTTGAAATAATAATTTTTTACCTAACTCAATATGATCATTCAAAACATTTTAACATAATACTAGGTATATTGATAGGGCATAAGATATACACTAAGCTATCTAAGTTCCAAATCTAGAGTGAATGTGTACATTTATTCTATCACATCATATTAAAATAATGTGTGGATATGGATCCTAAGAAGGTTAGAGTGGCTGTTTCTAGGTAGTTGTCCGATAAAGTTTTTCATATCCAATGATTTTTATGTTTAGCTGGTTATTACTAAATGTTCATTAAAGACTTTTCTTCTTCGCCACACCACACTTGGGCCTAACTAAGAAGGGAAACAAATTCAATAGTCTGAAGCATGTGAGAATGATTTCTGGTAATTAAACTGTCTTTTCACCAAAACTTTGATTTTGATCTTACTCATATTAGGTAATGAGTATACCTTGTATCATGATGCATTCAAGGTTGGAAGTGGGGTAGTGCTAATGTAGTTAGATCTAGTCATGGTGTATGAGTCATGACAGTTGAGTCCACAGGAATAAAACTATCCAATGTAGGATCTAATGTTATCCATGATAGTTCGTTAACTAATGTGTTGTTGACATTATCTCCTTGGTGATAATTTTACAGTTTATATTGACAATAATATATTTAAATATATCGTTATTCCAAAATATTGGAATCCCAAACCATGGATATGGGTTGAGTATATACCGTCCTTATATTTATATTTTTTTGATATATTGGGGAAGGGAAAAAATGCTATAGATACATTGAACCAGAAGAAATGGACTCAAGCAGTCCAAGAGTGTAGTTCTATGTGGAAGATGATGACCATTTTTTTTCAGAGATGCATGTATTTTTTCACGATGAATGAGAATATATGACCTTTTTTACTTATCCTTTGAGACTTATCTTCTGATCCAAATCATGAGGAGGTAGTATGCAGATCTAGATTTTCTCGTGCTAAGGGCTAGCTTTGATGGTGGGGCGATAACATCTGATTTTACCATCGATGATAGTGATATTATCTACATAAATGGACCCATTTTGTACCTAATTTAATTCCTAAATCTAAAAAATATATTCCACCATATTAGAGGGAATAAGAAAATATTCTAGAGATTATGAATTAAGTAGATGAATCATAAGATAAGGGTCTCATTCATCCATTTATGTCATCTTGGGGATCTCTGATTTTCTTCTAAGAATTATTATTTAACATTTTGAATGTGTTTCAATTATAAAAATTTAAACTAGATTATAATTAAGAATTAGTATCCAATACCACATATTGATTATCTTTTTGACCAGCTAAGGGGTTCCATAATTTTCTATATGATTGATTTGAGAATATAGTATCATCAATTTAGAGTGATGCCTTTTGATATACCGGAATATTATTATAGAATAAATTATACCATGTATGAGTTTATCATGATCTGATTTGAGATGAAAATGCTCCTGCTATTTTATGGAGTTTTGGAATTGAATCATTCACCCATATGTGGATTGGATTGAGCCCATATTTGATTATGAAATATTAGGGTACTTCTAGGCTCATTAAGATAATTTCAAACATCTTGACATTATCCGAAATACACTTAGAGAGTATAGAATATACACAAATATATCAAATTTTAATTTTTAGATCAACATGGTATATTTAATGGGTCAAATAATATTTGAAGAAGTTGTGGATGTGGATCCTGAGAGGGTTGAAGTGGTTTCTTCTTGCGATAAACCCAATAATTTTTTTTTCATATATAAAGTTATTTGGGCTTGGTGGGGGTTTTACCAAATGCTCATCAGAGTGTTTTATCTCTTGGTAGAACCACTCTTAGTTATTACCAATAAGGGAATTAAATTTTAATGGTTTAGAACATGCGAGAATGATTTATAGGAATTGAAGAGAATTTTGATAACAACATTGATTTTGATCTTACCCAATTTTGGTAAGGCTTATACCTTCTACAGTGATGCATCCAATTTTAGACTTGGGTTAGTGTTGATATAGGGAGATTAAGTAATAATGTATGATTCATTATATTTTATGGTGTATTGTAACTAGAAGAGCCTGAAGTATATATTTTATCAGAAATATTTACACCTCTAAGAGTGTAGATGGGTTGATTATATGTATTCCTTTGGATTCGAGTTAACTAATGCACTAGAAAAAGGAAATTTTGTTGCATATTCACCAATACAAATGACCCAAACTCATGCAGTCTTTTACTCTAGTTATGAGTGGAAGATAGTGACCTTTATCACTAAAATGATTATTGGTTCTTGGGTGGAGTAGGAATAGATGCATCTTAATTCCTTATCCATTGAGACATCTCTTCCATGTTAGATAAAGAAGTTTTAGTAATAGGATCTAGAGTGTCTGACATTGAGGGACAACATTGATAGTGGGGATCAACCTCCAAACAAGACCCTCAATTATGATGAGATTATCAACATTAATGGTTGTGTTGGTGTGACTAATTGTATGCTTGTGGATTTGATGTGTGATTTTCATTATTTTTAGTGGTTTCTTCACCTTGGTTTGACCAAAATTTTTTGTGATATTATTAAAAAAATTATGGATAGGAATAAGTAATAAGATCATGGGTTTTTCGATGTGATGATACACATATCAGCAGGTGAAGGATGAGCATCAGTGCACTACTAGTATGTTAAAATTATTTCCCATTATATAATGGAAGTTGGATGGTTTAATAAGTATTTTTTATGAACCCCATGAAATCCTCAGAATAATGGCGTTGTCTAGGTAATTTTGTACCAGTTAAAAAAGTTAGTCCATTGATTTATAATTTTCAATACATTCACCATCTACTAGTTGGATGAATTATATATTTGAGATATTGTATGTTCGAGTAGTGTTCCTTAGATTATTGTTTCATATCTTGATCTAAGTTTAATTCCATTCCACTAGTAAGGCTTGTAGAGGGTGATGGATAATTAGGTGATTTTGAGAACATCCTTCCCCTTGTAGATGGATGGGAAATAAGAACACAATATCTAGATGACAGAGGACATGATGAGATCATGTGTCCTAGATTTTGGTGAAACTTGGAAGAAACACTTAGCACTTTTTGAATATTAATATAACAATAGTTATCACAATTTTATTGTTATCAAACCATACAGGGTACTCTATGGTAGGATGTGTAGATCACCATTGTAATGGATGACCGTAATTCATTCAATGTTTATGGAATCCAGTCGCATGAAAGAGATGTTTGAGAAGGTTCATTAGATCTAGAAGTATATTTATATTTCCTGAAGTAGAAATTAATCATAAAATGACTAATTTCATTATACCCTTGAGTTTATAGTGGGTGATCATGTGTTATTTTAGGTGTCTATAAGATCGGGTCACTATTGGATTAAAAAATAGGGAATGTTGGAACCAAGTTATGTTGGTCCGTTTGAGTTTGTGGAGAGGATCAGTACGGTATCATACTAAGTGGATCTTAAACAATGGTAAAGTGAGATTCCCAATGTTTTTCTTATGTCACATCTTCTATAATATCACCCTGAACCATATCATGAGATTTATTTTGATGATGTTGAAATTTAGTCTAGTACATCCATTGTAGAGCATCCACTTTATATAGTAGATCATAATTAGAATAATATTTGGGGAAATAAACTACCTTTGGTCTGAGTGTTATGGAATAATGACTTGGTTCATGAGTAGAATTGGGATATGGAAGAAAATATGTGGTCCTAATGGACTATCCTTTTTACCTTAGAGGTTTAGTGATTTTTAGGAGTGCATCTTTGTGATGAAATGTTATAGTATGGGTATATTGTAAGATCCCAATCCTTTATGAGGTATGTTTTGGTTAAAATTGTGGTTAAATTCCTCTTTAAAATGGTTAATTAAATTAATACAAGAAGTAGATAAGATATCATGAGTTTACTAGGGGTTCATAAAATTAAAATGTGGAAATAGGGGGCATATAGTGTTTGAAGAAAATTTTTCTCAAGGATAGTACTAACCATGGAGTATGGGAATACACCCTAGAGAAGGGATATATATGGTTTTAAAACCACTATTAGGGGCCCTAGAAACTATGTGGTTTTGGATAAACCCATCCCAACGTCTTCTGAACCATTTTCCATACTGTGAAGGTGCCCTAGAAAACCATGTAGATCATTTTCATTTAGATGTAGGATAACTCATGGTTGGCGCATGGTTTGGAAAACTATTTAGACAAACCATGAGCCTCATTAAAATTGTAAAATTTTCCATTTTTTAACTCTCTAAATTTTTAGAATCTCACCTGATATTCAACATCATTTCTCACCCAACATATTAGGGTGTGAACCAAAAGTCACCAATTCCCCGAAAGGGTGGTTCAACATCGATTATGAGGGGTTTGAGGTTCTGTATAGTGTGATTCAAAGTCACATGTATGTCTCTGAC
Organism: Viscum album; assembly: GCA_963277665.1. Lineage (NCBI taxonomy): Eukaryota > Viridiplantae > Streptophyta > Magnoliopsida > Santalales > Viscaceae > Viscum > Viscum album. Next base: position 103,543,349 of record OY728139.1, read on the forward strand.
TCTATTTCCTTATATTTTATCGAAGAAGAATTATTTGGTTGTCTCAATTCTACGAAATCTCATGTAGCCAATTTCAAGGGAATTATAATATTTTGTTCTTAAGGTTGTTTTAGTTCGAATTAAGTGGAGAGGATGGATGATTGCTTATTTGTAGGCCAATATTTGGTGACCTATAAGCTTTATGCCACAGTATTGATGTTAGTATTATGTATTTAGTGGTGAAAATGTACTTCATTGATGCATTTTTTAATCCTATAATATGAAAAGTAAATTAGGCATTAAATTGATGTGTGAGACCCTTCACGGACCCTGTCTAGCCCGTTAATGATTTTGATACCGGGCTTATGGCTAGACATTGTGTTTTCAAATCCCTTTAAAGTGATTGTTTACATTATAAATGGTGGGGTAGATATTTTATGAGAGTAAACTAACTTTATTTATCATTTTGCATGTTATTAGAACCTAAGGGGTGGTTTTTCTTAACATTGAATGTAAATGTGTTGTGACATGACAAAGAAAGTTAATGATAAATGGGTAAAGGGGAATGTTCATATTAGTAAAGGGTTTTTAAGAAAATTTAATTTTTGTTTTAGTTTAATGATTGGTCAAATGGTTTAAGTATATAAATAAGGGAAATTGGTTAAGTATATGAAAATATGGAAATTAATTAATGTTGTAATGGGTTCACCCTTGATGAAAATGTCAATTTTGTTGGACCATGGGAATTGTTGAATGATGAAGTGGCTATTGATAATGGAGATTGAGTTTAAAAACCATGGGTAATGTTCTTAGACATGGTTATCCTTATCATTGATTTTGGATGGATAAATATGGTGTTCAATATCCTTGACTTGAAATGTCGACCCATATAACCTTATTCTTATCTAGGGCGATGATACGATGATTCAGGCACTATTGGAATTTGATATGGTATTAGTAATTTGGTAAACACTATTTGGAATCTAAAATTTGAAATGACTAATTGAATTCAATCTTTTTTATTTAGAGTGTTTAACCCCGATAATTTGAGGATAATGATTTATACTTATGGTATGGACAAAGTTGGTTTAGTGGGTTGGTTATCACGGTGTAACTTGAGGGTAAAAATGGTTAAATAGATAACAGTTAAATTGTAAAACATGATTCATTTATTTAATTTTATATTATTCATCGAATATCTAAATAAAATATTTTTATTAGACTATATATTTCATTAAAATCCATTGGTGGTGTCCTTCTGAGTTATACTCACACCCTTCTCAGACCTCTATGGGTACCTGAGTAGATTTCCTGGTTTCTAGTCAGGATAGAGAAATGGGCTAAATGATAAATGGATGAGTCAGGATTTTCAGATGGATCGTGGATGAAGGGACCAGAAATGATGTTGTTACCCTTATTTGGGGTTTTTACTGTGTCTTTATTTTGGGTTTCCATTTTTACATATGATATGACTATGACATTCCATGTATTTTGAATTTTTTTGTATGTATTTACCTAGTTTTGGGATATTTGTATAAGATGAATTTTATAATTGGTTATTGTAAATAATTACATTGGTTGTTACTTATTTTGATTTCCAATATTTTTTTACTCTAGTAAAGAGGGTATAGTCTCCCCATAAACCTTATTAGACCCTTTCTACAAGTCGGAAGCCCCTAGTATACAAGGTGTCATGCCTGATGTCACGTAATGAGACATATTGGGGAACCAAATATGTTGAACCCAATATAGGATGTTACATAAGGCCTTAATTTTTTTGATAGAATTCATTACAGAAATTCAAGTAAAAAAATCATCATCTAATATTAGTTTTTACCCAAGAACATTAATTCAAAAATTATACATTATTATACTAAATAATTTTTATTTTTTAAAAACTAAAAATAATTTTATTGTAAAAAACATATTAATCAATATATAAATCTAATTAATTAATATAATTAATTATTTCTTGAATTAATTATCACACTCGTTCCATATGACCACCCTATAGTTAATCTCAAACATCACATTAACAAACTACGAATGTACCTATCAATTAAAATCCTATAGAAGTTCTAGATCACATACCTCATGATAAATAAATAATACATACCAAGAAATGGCTAGGTTATTTCTCTACAATAACTATATATTAATAATTCACAAAAATTAGAAGGATAAATTTAAATTAGAAAAAATCATAAAGCTATACCTAACCAAATTCATGTATAAGAATAGGTACTTCAATCTACTAATTAACTTGATAATAACAGAATAAATAGATTAATATTTTATTAAGAATAATTAGAGAAATAACTAGATAAATTTAGGTAGATTAGATAAATAATTGAATAGAATATTGTTCATCTATATATAAATTTCCATATTGAACCTCAAAATCATGAACCATCAATGATAGAATTTACTTCATTAATAATAGGGTTAGTCAGCTTCACCACATTCTTGGTGGACCCCCACCAGACTCCAAATGCTCATTGGGTTCATGTTGGATCACCACTAGCCTCTCAACATCCATCTAGAGACATCACCTTCAATATTCAATACAATTTATTCTGAATGGAACCCACCAGTGTCTCCATAGCCTCAAACCATGAACTATATGTTCAAACATCTTATAGAATATCTAAACTAATTATCCAATAATTATTATTCCTCAAATTAAAATCCAAACAATTTTAAATAAAAGCTTAAAAGAAATAAAAAATTAATCCAAACTCACTTGAGAAACTAGAAACCATTACACTAAACCCAATGTTTTTAATAATTATTGAATATATCATTAAATAATAAAAGAATATTTTAGTTGATACATAAATAAATCCAGTGTCAATTATTATTTATTTAATATGTCAATTCATAAATAAATAATTATTTAAGTGGATTAAATAAATAAATAATACATAATTAAATAATCCACATTTAAAAAATTACAGGGACTTTAACGATTTACTCATTCCAATATATATCCCAATGAATAAATATTCCCTTTACATCACTTGGAAAACTTATAAATATATGAATAATGAAAATTAACCTCTATTATTCTAATAAAAATTTATTTAGGATTATATTATGATTGATATAACTTGAATATACAATGAATTATGAACTAATACCAATTCTAGTGTAACCAATAAAATTCAACTAAATTAGATGACATTATGGATACAAAGTATATGAATCACAAGGTTTGTGTCCAAATGGATGTGACTCTAACTCATAGATCAAAAGTGGTATCCTAAAATACCTCAGGACCCACATAAAAATTGAAAATCCAAAGTATTGGTAACCTTCATATACAAATTAATTATTTAATATAATCCATTTAACTTCCAACATCTTATCAAGAAATTTTCCAAATCATGTCATCACCACTAAATTCTTGATCTATCATTATTTGGATTATCTAGATGAAGATTCCAATGAACACCATGACCTTGGTTTTTTCTAAAGAACTTTCATCTCAATCAAAGGGCTAATGATATATTCTTTCATTAATTATAAAAAATTACATAATTATCATTCAATTAATTTTATAACATTAACAACACACATTATTAAATCTTTTTACCAATAGAATATATGTTATTTTATTTATAACTTATCTAAGAACATAATTCGTAAAATACGTTAATAATGATCTTATGTCTATGGAAAAAAAACATACACACTCACATATAAGAATATATAATGAGACACATTAAATATTTAATTTCTATTAGTATGTATGAACTCATGATATATTCTTCTTAGAGATCACCAAGTGAAAACTTCATGGTAAAACATCTCAGATATTTAAAAAAAATACGTGATTGTCATTAATTATATTTTTCTTATCAAAATTATCTCTCTTGACCATAGTATTGGATATGTTCACTAAAAGAGTGACCATTACACATTGGTTTAGACCATTCCATGGTCTAATCCAATGTACACCATAACATAGTGTGAGACATTATTCCATGATGGAAATGAAAGGTGATGGTTGTGCTATATGATTATCCTTGGTTTATCCTATATCTTATTCCCCAGCTATCATGACTAGTTATAATAATATATAGATAATGATTATGAGCAGTTTGATCTCATAAAATTAATATTGAAATGTTAAACATTCATCATAAGAAATCTAGACAAAAATTACAAAATTTAAAACATTTGGACATTTTTTGAAACACACAATCATTATAGACTGATAGTTTTTAGTTACAAAAAGCCCATATAAGCAGCATCAAACCTCATAAGTGGGTTTTGATTCCATGGTATCAAAAATTCATTATATAACTCTTACAACTTAGAAGATCATTATCTTACCATTCTATATATTCGTTAAAAAATGTTCTATAAGGATGTTAATAGAGGGAGTTCTTATCCTAGTTTCGAGTGATTATTACAATTTCTAAATACCTCCATAGGAATGATTCATTCATTTTAATCTTAGTGATATAGATAAAATGGTTTCTTAAAGTGTATACAGTCTTGATCGATTAGTGAAAAGTACCCCATTCTTGTTATTCTTTTTATTATTCATTAATAAAATTAGATAGTTTAATATGTTCTTATTTCATTATACATATATTTTCAAATAAATATTGATTATAGATCTTGTTTCACACTAAAAAGTAAATGAAAATGAAACACCATAGATTTTATTAAGATAAATATAATCATTTTAATGTAGCCATTGAATTGATAGGTATAAATAGAAGTAACCACATTATGAAATATATTTTTAAATAAAAATTAATGTCACTTTTAATAATTAAGAACAAAAGAAATTAAATTAGTATATCTAAACAACATGAAATATCATTTTATACTTAAAAATGTATTTTTTATAAATTTGGACTTTTATAAAATATGAATATTTATTTCAAGAAACTAAGCCATCATCCAAAATACCTTGGTTTAAAACCAAATAAGAAATATTTTCGGAGTTACTATAGATCCAGTGGCACTATAGATATGGTTGTACTATATACATTACTATAACAGCTTTGGTATTTTAGCAATACAATTCAATAGAGGGGTCATTAGAAAAAATGGGATTTTAGTCCTAGAATTAGGGCTTTCATGCCCATAGGCCTTTATCCATGTTAATGGGACACTTTTCCTTAGGACTACAATCTATGCAATGAGTCTCTCTTTACAAAAATAGAAAGTGGTCTTCTATTTTATAGGAAAAACGAGGATTCATCCCAAATAGAAAAAAAAAACAATAAGAATAGTTAATATAAAGAAAATTGATTTTCTTATAATAAAATAAACATTATACTTTATGTTTCAATTTAAAATATTAATTTCAAAATTTTATAATTTGAATTTTTAAAAATAAACTTCTTTTTTGGTATTTATCATAAAAATATGAACTTCATATTAATTTTTAGGATTTTTCTAAAATGATTGATTTTTGGGTGAATAAATAAATCAAACATAATTAAAAATACTATGATTTTTGTGAAATTGTTATGTTATAAGTATAAATTAAAATTATTAAATCCATTTTTGACTAATAATGAATTTTATAAATAATATTAGAAGTTAATTTAAAAACCTATGTTTAACATTTTAGAAGTTAAATTATATTTTTCTCAAAAACCAATTTTATTACATTAAATATTTATTATTTTCAAGTTAACAATTATTAATTTTAAAAATTATATCTAATTAAATGAATTTAAAATATGTAATAATAAGGTCAAAATTTTGTAACAATGCAAATTTTATTTTTATGCTTAAAAAATTACTTAGGTAAAAATTAGTTACCATGGAAAAATTTAAAACAATAAAGAGGATAAATGTAATGGGTAAATGACCAATTTTTTGTAATAAAATGTATTAAAATGATTTTTAAGGGATTGGTCAAATTTAATAGACCCGATATCCATTATTTTTAACATTTGGAGATACTTTAAAATTACGGTGACATGCCATTTAAAATAATGTAACACGTATTCATTAAAATTCCACCACTCACACATATAAAAGTTATCCTTTACCACACACTTTTCCTCACACCTTATATTGGGAACTTGAACTAAATTCCCTACCATTCTATCACTCGAACTGAATTTAGACATACCCAAAGGTCATTCTAGATCCCCAAGGTTTGGAAACTAGCACCCGAGCATCAAAAATAACCAGAGGGAAGAATTTCCCCAACCTAAAGTAGGAATCATGACATATATATACAAATTGAAAAGAAATAATGAATGAAGAAACACACAAACACACAGATATATATATATATATACTTAGTAACAAAATATAAATATAATCATTATAACTCAATGGTATCTAAAAATCCAAGAGAAATTTTCAACAGTAAAGGAAAACCAAAAACCAAAATAGCTACTCCATGTGATATATTATGAAATCTCTAACCATGTCACCACCGCTACCTAGAATTTGCTTATAGAAACCTCTCCACCTAACTTTAGCACATTGAATTTCACTAAATTGAAATAAATACAATGGTCTTTGCACCACTGAAGGTGTGTAGAGGGTGTGAGTTAACTAGATCAGTAAGATCCCACCTAAGGTGTTGTGTAACATGTCTTTGTAAAATGATATTAAAATGAAGTTCATAAAGAAAATAAGTCATGATAAACTGTTAAACATTTTTCATACTGAAATCTAGGAAAAAAACTTAACTTTCCACTTTCCCATATTTCCAAAATACATCAGATAAAATAGTTTCAAAGAATTTCATATACATCAAATCAATCAAATGTAAACAAAGAAATCATCACATATCATATCAAATCAATTGATGTCCAAGATAAAATAGTACAAGATAAAGTACATGTATTATCATGCCAATGATCACTAAATGTTAGTCTAGAATAGAAACTCATAAATGGACATAAAAAATAGAGTTTACTAATTCCCTAGATATATGCATCGAATATAGAGAGTATAGGAACACCCCAAAACATGAACCTATAAATAGTTTCTAGTAAGTCTTTATAACCAAAGGAATAAGGGGAAGAGAAACACCCCTTTATAAGACCCCTCTACAATATCAATGGATGAGGCATATTATTACACCATCCACCAAAGCACCCAAGGCTTCCCATGTGTTCTATTTTAAAAACCATTTCATTTAAACCAATAATAGAAAAAAAATTATAAATCCATTACAAAATGATTTGAAAGTACCTTTTATTTTACCAAAACATGTGGATAACAAAATTTTCTTAAAAATATACTTATATGAACATACAAATTAATCAGGAAAAATCATTTATAAAAAAACTAATAAACCTGAGAAATGATATTTATCCAATATAGGATAGTGAAAGAACCACGTACCTCAAACTCAGGTCATACATGCCCACAATGGGATCCACTACTACGTAACCCCATCGAGTTATACAGATTTTTTATTTTATTACTAAACAAGGAGAAAGAATATAGTGTGAAAGTAAATGATGGATCCAAAAATGAGGGAGGTCTAAAATAGTGAAATCCAAGAGAATCTTCCTAGAGCAAGCCAATGCATTATAGTAGATGACATCAAACATTAGAAAAAAGGATCCTAGGTTCACTTTGAACACCCCATGAGGATAAAAAAATCATCCACTTCATTTCCTTCATTACATCTATGTTAGATAGCCACACCCTTAGGAATACATCGCATGCGCTTACAGATGTCATAAGAAATCGACCAGGGAGTATTGATCCTTCCATGAATAGAATTATAGATCACCGATGAATCTGTTTTAATTAGATAAGGATTATAGATGAAGTAAAAAAATTGAAACCATTAAGGGGATATTTTTCCTCTTCTTTTATGGAATCACCCTGACTATATAAACTACGAAAATACAAGATAACTGATCCCCTATTTTCTTTGATCACTCCACCACCACACATCACTCCTACACAACACGACCCATCAAAATTAAGTTTAGAAACACTATTTGGTGGCCTCCACCCGACCAATTTTCCTTTCCTTTGTATCACTTGAACATTTGGATTCCTTATGTTAGTTGTGAAAACAATCCTCATAAATTTTCTGTAGTCCCATTGTTTGATCAATGAGCCTAATTACGTTGCTAAGATTCTGAAATGCACCTATATGGAGAGAATAGAACTCATGCATCCTTCATGAAGAGCTATTTTTTCTTGTAGACCATATAGTCCAGTACCCTGCTACTAGTAGCACAGAATGTGATTTACTATCATGATTTTTATCTCCCCCTCTAAGAGATTAAGAATGTAGAATATTAAAAACATTCTCTTGATGAAACTCAACACCAAAAATGTTACCCATGTAACTCCACACTGCTGAATCCCATTCACATGAAACGAACAAATGTTCTTTAGATTCCATGTTGGCATACTTGTAGAACCAGCATTTTGATACCATGTACACACCTTTACTTCTTATCATTTCATCAGTTGGGATATAATTATTATAAGTCATATATTTAATGATGTTGTACTTGGTGGGTATATCTTAACTCCAATATGAGTCCACAAAACTATTTTCTTCACCAAATTAATTAAAAACCGTTCTATAATTCTTGGCTGAGATGACACCTGTAGGATCTTTAGGGAAAACTATCCAATCATCATTATCCATTAGCTCTATGCTGTTAAATACATAATGCTATTGTTGATTGATAACATCTTGGATGAAGGATGGGTATTGACTCACTGTGGAAAAAACTAATTCGGGAGTTGGAAAACCTAGAAATGCGAGGAGAAAACCTAACCAATTTTTTCACCAAAAGTTGATGTCACCATGTTCAACAATCCACTATGAATACAGATTGAGAGTTGGAATGTGCACACTGAGAAATTTCTAGATCCAAGAAATAATACCTCTATGAGACTCTTGATTCAACCCATATTTATTTTTAAAAAAATAACTCCACATGGATCTACCTTCAAGGAACTCCCAAATAAGTTGTTCTTGAAGGATATGAATAGAACCCTTCACACTGCAAAGATTGATACCCTTATTACACATCGGTCTAGCCATTTCTTCCAAGAAACCAAATGATGTCTTCCTTATCTATGAGAGTACCAAATGAATTTTTTTTAAATCATATTCAATATTAATCAAAACACCTTTAAGAACTTTTATCATAGACACTATATACATGGGTATCAATGTAAGAACACAATTAACAAGGTTAATTCTTCCAACAAATGATAGAAAAGGCGTCTTATAGTTGATGATTCAATTCGTAATTTTGGTAACAATCCCTTCACATTTTCGGGTTGTCAATCAGCTGAGAGAAAGGGGGGTCCAAGATACTCCAAGGGAAACTACCTTCACATAACTCCAAGAATGTCTTCTTTTTTCCTAATGTGCCTTTTTTAACAAGACCAAAGGACATAAATACTACTCTTATCTAGATTAAGTTTCCCCATTCCATTTAATATAAACATAAAACACCTTTTTAATACCCCTAATATATTTTCAACCTCCATTGATGAAAAATATCATATCATATGCATACATAAGGTGAGAGATACCATTTATATGAATCTTATATTTGAAATATTTAATTGATCCATTGTGAATTTTATTTCCTAGCAGTCTACTATGATAATACTAGGCCATTGTTAAAATACTAGGAGACATTGGATCTCCTTGTCTAAGGCCTCTAATGGATTTAATGAAACCAGTTCTCTTACCCTTAAGTGACACTGAGAACCAGGGTGAGATAAAGCACCTAAAAAAAAGATCCTCCACCCAATGAGATCCAATAAAAATGAAGAATTAAAAGACAATAATGGAGACACTAGAATCAATCCTCACATATCATAATCAATTCAACAAGAAAAATATTTTTTGAGAGAAAAAAATATCACATACCTTGAATAAACTCACATGGCGCACCACAACCAACTCAAAGGTTATCCATCAGAGGAAGATCACACAACATATCTTCAAATGATAAATAATATTATCATCACCGATTAGTGGTTATAATAACACAATAAAAATTTTCTATCATGGTCAATGACAACAAATAATTAGAAGGATTTATCACCTGGATAAAGGAACCGCAAATATAAAAGAGATAAATAACTAAAATAAGTGATCCAGGTGGATCTGAGGCCCCCAAAATCAACTAGGATAGATCTTAGGTTATGATATAAGAGTCTAGAAGATGAATGAAATACAAATAATCCATATTTCACCCTAAAAAATGAAAACTATGGGAACTAAATAGTGTGAAAACCCATTTCAAATTTGAAATCCATGAAACCCAAAACCACTAAAAATCATCGGCTTGGATTAAACGCTCAAATTTTTACCACTTAACGATGTTTAATATTTTAAAATTTTATAAGAACATAATCAACTATACAAATTTAAAACATCTTCATCAATTGATACATGATGTGAATATTTTTCATGATGTGTATACCACTCATGATGTGTAATATTTTCACACTCTAAACCAAACTCACAAAACCTACCCAGTGACCAATACAAGACATGTAAACAGTACAAAACATGGAAAATTGTCTTGAAATGTAGTCATTAAATGGAGTGTAATTTCCTAATAGATAGAAAAAACTTGATATATTTCTCGAAATCCCAAACAAACATCGACATTCACCAAACTCATGGATAACCGTACACAACCTTTAACAAATTTATACCAAGACCCCATTAATATAAACAAACATACATCCTCAAAATTTAGGTTAGTTTCCCTAGAAAATGATCTCCATATTTAGAATACCATTATTGAATCTAGAAAAAAGGGATATAAAAATAGAGATTATAAATACCTAAATGTGGGTAACAAGATATTAAAAATTCCCCCAAAACATAATTTTTGTCCCTGGGAAGTCATGTGGAAGAATGATGTCCAAAAATAGGTGAGTCTATTTATCCCTCATCAATGAATCAAACTACCATGTCTCATGAGAATATGATATGTGTCTCTATAACATTCTGACCAACATAGTTGACTTCCCATGAAATAATCTCACCTGAGCATCATTGATATCCAATATCTTCTCTATAATATAAACATCACTATATAAATAAATCTCATCCCAAATAAAAACATGATATATATTGGGATGGTACTTCTTGACCTTTGATATATGGAAAACATCCTAAATACCAATCAACCAAACTAGAAATTACAATTTATTACCATGTCACTTAGTGTCCTCAAAGGGTATAAAATATATCAAAGTAAAATTTCCTTATTTTATAAGCTGATAGTGACCCAAAAATGATAAACATTAAAGAATACCCGGTCACTTAAAAAAATAAATGGAAAGTACTATTAATTTGTATATGATATCTATTAACTCTAATTAATAAAGAGGTGTTTATGTATATCTAGAATCATCACTAATGCCTATTTAATGGGACTTGGTCCCACCAAAGAGGCCTCACTTACCTCTTCCCAACAATGAGTTTATCCAAAAAGTTGACCATTAAAAGCTTTAATGGGATCCATTATGGTTGACGACAAATAAATAATGTTATAATAAAAACAAACTAGTACCTTATAGATATCCAATGATCCATTTAAATCCATGACATAGGCATGGAGAATATCCTCCAGGATATGAATAGTGTTCTCTTTCTAGCTATATGTTTGTGGATGTTAAGATGTACTCAACTTGAAATTAGTCCATGTAATATCCTAGGTAAATAAAAAATATGACATTTTTGTATTTACTAATATTTTTGAATTAAATATTAATTTTACATTAAATGTTATTCAATGTTAGATGGTGTACCCGACACACAACAATGGGTTTCTCCAAAATCTTATGTTGAACACAATGATGAGTCATACTAAAATAATAATATAATATTATTATTTTAAATGGCAGTTAACGCCTAACCGTTGTATTGGTGGAAATGAACATAACTAACTATATTATTATTAAACATTTTTTAAATGTTTTTACATTTATCCAATAATATTCTGAGGCATAAAATTAGAATGAATCCAATTTTATGCACAAATAATCTAATATTTTAAAAAGGTACTTTTACGAAATTTTAATGGCGAAAACCTTTAAATTATAGTTTATTTCACTTTTATAAGTTCCATTTGACAAAACAAAATTCAAATTTAGAAGTGGGTCATCAAAACTTACTTTGAGTAAATTTTTGGGTATTTTTCTAATAAAGTCTATTTTTAATGAATAGTGAAAAATACTATATTTTATGTCAAAACTGCATTTTCATCTAATTTTTTTACATAGATATATTTTTCTTTTAATTGTTTTTAATGTTTAACGAAATTATATTTTTTTCCTCTAAAAAACACGCTTTTTGGTTTTTGACAACGAGAATTAATTTTAAATTAATTTCTGAAATTTCTGTGTTTTAAAATTTAGAAAAATGGTTTCAATATTTGGAATCAGTAGGTCCAAATTGTGTAAATAGGTACCTTTTATTTTTATACATTATGAATAGTAACTTCGGTCAATATTTTATTTACCAATATTAACGGGAAAATATGGTAAATAAGGGTAAAATATAATATTAAACTGCCTTAACACATGCACTAACCCTATTTTATGAGATATTTCAGACCATGGTAATCCTTGGGTCGATTTAGGGTCCCCATGTAGCCACTTGTGTGTGAAAATGGCATTTAATTACTTTTAATTTAATGTTAAGGAAAATATAACCTAAACATATATCTTTTTCTAAAACAATTTTTATATGGGGTAATTAAGTGATATCCTCGACTATAAATAGTAATTAGAAATATAAAATGATTTACTACATCATGGTATTTTATTTATAATATTTAGACATCAAATAAATAAATTTATTTTTGACAAAATGATGATGTATGGATTACCTTATTGATGAATGATTTAAATAAATGAGATTATAAATATTAAAATATTTTTTTTGAAACTATTTAGGGAATCCACGAATTTTATGGATTATTATGACTTTTTTATCATTGAATTAATTATTTTTTTTGAAAGATTCAATTTGTTATGGATTTATAAAAAATTCATGATATGAATAGTATATAAATTTACATAAATTATTTTTTAAAACAAATAATATTTTATTAAATAAAATAATAGTCCAAAATATATATGATTAGGCCAAATGAATTAAATAATGTAGAAATTTAACTAATTTACCACCTTAGGTTCAATTGGAATTTTATAGTTATTATATTAACTATATAGTATGAATAGGCATGAATATATGGTAAGAGTTAAGTTAGTTAACTAAGGGATAAAGCTAAAAGATAAAGTTAAATTTGAGACCTAAACATGTCTAAAACCTATTGGATGAGAGTTTTCCAACCCAAAGGAATTTTATATTTGAAATAAATGACTTTGGGACCACTTCAATCATAAAATAAGTTTATTATAAAATAATATTTCAAAACCTTCCATAAGTGCCCCTCCTCCCTCTTATAAAAGGACCTCACCTATACACATTTACTCAAACCTCTATAGCCATTTTACTCATCCAAAATCTACCCAAATAAGCTCCAAAAATACCTCCCTTCCTCCTAGAATCATTACCTAAGGCATAAGCCAATTCAAGAAAGCTTTTTGGCTCAAATAAAATAGAGTTACACGTTGTAAGAGGTAGTGTCTTCTCTAAATATCCTTTCTATTATTTTACTTCTTTACTCCCTATTATATTATTATGATTTTATTACAAAACAACACCAGTATCCTAAATATACTAGGATTTTTTTATGAGATGGATCCTATTTACACTTACCCATACCTCCATCTAATGGATACAAACATATTTCTTTTGTGAAAGGCGAACCACTGCTTCACGAAACTATTATTGTTTGATTTTTCCTTACCAAATATCATGGTGGCCATTATTATGGAAATGTATTTATATTTGATATATATTATATTTATATTATCTCTATTATTCTTTATTTTTCATTTTTATTATATCTTTACGGATTCCATAATGTTTAAATTAGATAATTTCATTTGAGGGTCTGGACTACCGACCCCTCAAAGTGATATGACTCATTCATACCATACATAGAATATATAAAGATGGAGCTAATAAAATTACATATGATATTATACTGGATTTATAATATACCTAGTAATCATTTATTTTTCTATCCTTTAAATATGAAAAATAAATGAAAGTAGTGTTTATGCGTACGTAAGAATTACTGTCTCCATGAATAGTGAATTTCATTTCTTATCTCCAAATGTTATGTAATATTATAAATACATATATAAACTAAATTAATATGATATTTAAATCATTAATACAATATCTAAGATAAGGTAATTATTCCCACATGGACAATTTTTAATTTTAACAAGTTCATTTTTGACTCAAGTACCAAATATCGACAAAACGACCAATATTAACATAAATAATTATGTAACATTTTTAATGCGGCAATAAGTGATATAAAAGGAATAATAAACATGAACAAAGTTCGTAAAAAATCATAAGTTAACGTATGTTTATTATTATGTAAGAATAAAGATCATAAGTGACGAGTCAGACTCATGTTAAGGGACTTCATCTCAATCTCCTTTCATTGAGGCATATTTTGATTTATACATGAATTGATTTTATATAGTGTATAAACACATTTGAATTTTAATTTAAATAAAAGAGAATATTTTTTCTATGTAGCATTCTACTAATCTAAAAAAGGAATGTTTATTTTTAATGTATGTGGTGACAATGAACTTTCCACCGCCACGAGAATTATTATATATTTGTCTTCCTCTACAAGCCATAGTGTTTTTAAAATAGAAAATAAATACCATATACCCTATTTAAATTATTTTGTTATTGAAAATGGTTTTGATAATTGGATGATTAGTTCAATATCTTCAACTGATATCTTGTTATTAAAATGTGGAAATGTTATATTTCCTTTATGCTTGTTCATGTGTTATGATTATGTTATGGTTTTTGGGAATTTTTTACGTATACGGGTTATTAAAAGATAAACCTAGGGTGGGTGAGCCCAAAATATCTCTCCAATGAATTGGGTAATGTGGTTGAGGTAAACCATAATGTTTCCCCTAAGATATTTTGGGAATATACTGTGATGGGTATTCCAAAAGTAACTCCTTGTGTAGTTGTTAAAGCTACAATGAAATTATGTTATGGATTATAAATGTTACCTTTATGATTTATGATTTCTATGTGTTATTAATAAATCTTATGATTTCATGAGGTATGTTAAGTAGATTTTGTTTTATGATTGAAAATTATGATTTTATTTATTTGTATGTATTGATGGACTATTGTTTTCTTTCTTTATTTTATAACCCTTACTAATATTTTTATGATCATCCCATGTTTTTTAAATTTTATCATAAGGAATAAGGAAAGGTAAGAGAAAGGAAGAATTAAAGAATATTTATTTCAAGAAAATAAATCTTATATTATTTTAGGAGTTTTATTGTTGTAAAAACATTATATAGAGTAGAAGTGTATATTTTTTAATATTTGATATTTAATGTAATAGTTATGGCCTAATTATCTAAAACTCTAAACTTGAAAAGATCCTCAATGTATAATTGTTTACTTAACTCAATATTAAGTAATATTTTAAGACTGGGGCCTTATAGTGGGTATCAGATATCAGTTTAGACATCTTTAGGAGTAAGGATATTATTAAATTAATATCCATAAATAATTTTAACTTTGTGGTAAGGTTGAAATGATATAGAATTTAAAGATTACCATGTGGCTTCACCTAAGATATTTATGTGTTTAGAATTGTTTTCCATAGAGGAAACTTGGAAAATATGATTAGAAGACATCAAGAGGAAAACAACCTTACAATTTATAAACCTGATATTGTCAGAATTGAAATTGAATAGTTTGTTGTAGTGATGGCACAATTGACTAGGGCTATAAATGGCAGTGGTATCCATGCACGAGATCTAACAGATCAACCATAGAGGAATATGTCAGTAGCAGAGCATTTCATGAGGCAAAATCCTCCATCATTTAGAGTATCATATGACCATGTTCTATCTGATTGTTGGATTAATGAATTAGAAAAGAGTTTTTATGTAATGGGGGTGTTTAGAACATCAAATGTTTTGTATTTCTATTCATCATTTGGAAGCTGAAACTGATTAGTGGTGGTCTATGGTTAAAAATTTTAGGGATAGTGAGGATATTAATTCTCTTTATTGGGATGAAATAATTGGTATGTTTCTTGAGAAATATTTTCCTAAGCTGGTTTGACTTAGGATGGAAACAAATTCTTGGAATCGAGGCAGGAGGATGACTCTATGGCTGTTTATGAAGAAAGATTCACTTGACCAGCAAGGTAAGAACCAAATTTAATATGGTATCTTGATAGTAAAATCAATCACTTTTAATCAGGATTAAATCCAAATTATCGAATGGATTTAGCCTCTCATGAGTTAAAATGTTATGAAAAAATTTTTCAATGTGAGGAGATGGTGGAAATGGAGTTTTTTCATGATTAGGTGTTCTTTGACAAGAAACAGAGTAAGAGGTCGAGGTGGCAGTCGAAAGGTTAGAAGTCTTCAAAAAATTATAATGTTAAGAAACTTATGTTTATATTTTGTGAAAATTGTGGTAAAAAGAACACTGGGGAATGTATTTTGAATTTTGTTAAGTGACACGGATGTGGTAAAATGGGGCATAAGGCTCATAATTACACTTAAAAAGATCATGGTAATGGTAAGAAAAAATATAATTTACAGTAAGTCAAATGTTTTAAGTATAATTAAATGGGTCATTATGCAAATGAGTGTCCAACAAAAAAACTCAAATGATGGAAATAAGTCGGAATACAAGAAGAAACAGGTGGTGAAATGCTTTTCAACTACTCAGCAGATGTTGGTCCATCAAATGAAGTAGTATTATAACACTGTTTGTTTATTCAGATAATGCCAATGTGATGTTTGATTCTTGGTCTACAAATTCCTTAATTTATGATAAATTTTCTAGTAAAATAGGAATTCCATATCAGGATATGAATCCTGAACATGTGGTAAAAACACTTGGGGGAAATTTTTAGACAAACATAAATTATAAGATCCTTCATGTCCTTTTTTGCAGAAAAAATATACCAGAAAACCATATTGTTTTGCCTTTAATAGAGTTTTAAGTTATTTTGGGTATTGATTGTCTTTCTATTTATCATGTTAAGATTGAATGCCTCTCTAAAGAGGTTTATTTTTAGAAATAATTTCAGTTTTTGTACAAGAATGAATGCCTACTTTTGATAACATATCAGGAAGTTGAGAAAATAGTAAAACATGGAAATGAATGTTAGCATGCGCATAATTTTTTTTAAAAAAGGACCTGTTTATATTAATGATGTTCCAGTGGTAAATGAGTATCTTGATTATTTTTCTAATGAGTTTACTAGTATAATACCTGATCATGATGTTGAATTTATTGTTGACTTAGTTCCTCATGCTAATACAATTTAAAAACCCTCTTATCGTATGGCACAAATTGAACTTTTAGGGTTAAAGAAGAAATTACAGGGGTTATTAGATAAAGATTTCATTCAACCTAGCACATCACTATGGGGTGCTTCTATCTAGTTTGTTACATGGAAAGATGGTTCTATGAGAATTTTCATTGATTATAGAGCCTTGAATAATATCACTATTAAGAACAAGTATCATTTTACTCAAATTAATTTTTTGTTTGATCTGTTCCAGGGAGCTCAGTATTCTTTAAAGATTGACATGAGGTCGGGGTACCATCATTTGAAAGTAATGGAAGTAGACATCCTGAAGACAGTGTTTCGTACTAGATATAGCCATTATAAATTTTTAGTTATTCCTTTTGGGTTAATCAATGCACTTGCAGTATTCATGAGTCATATGAATAAAATATTCCTTGAGTTCTTGTATAAGTTTGTGGTTGTGTTTATTGATGATATTTTATTATATTATAAAAGTAAATATGAGCATGAAATTCCTTATAGGGTTGTATTGAAAACTTTTAAAAAAGAGAAATTGTATGGGAAATTTAGTAAGTTTGGGGTTTTTATTACAACATATTTCATTCCATGGTCAAATTGTTTCTAAAGATGGAATAACTATTGATAATACCCAAAAAAAGTTATTAATGAATGGAAAAGAACCACATATATAACCAAGATTCATAGTTTTCTTGGATTAGCAGGTTATTACTAGAGGTTTGTTGAAAATTTTGCACAGTTATCTATCCCAATGACTAATTTAACTTGAAAAGGTGTTAAATTTATCTGGATAGAAAAATGTGATAATTTTTTTCAGGAATTTAGAAGAAGATTGGTGAATGATTCACTATTTGAATTACCTTCCAAAAATGGTGAGTTTATTATCTGAAGTGATGATTAGTTGAAAGGACTTGGTTGTTTCCTAATGAAGAATGATCAGGTAATTTCTTATTCTTCACATCAGTTGAAACCTCATGAGTTAAATTACTCTACACATGATTTGGAATTAGCTTCTTTTGTTTTTGCATTAAATATTTGGAGGCATCGTTTGTATGGTTTAAAGTGTGAAATATTTACCGATAACAAAATATTGGAGTGTATATTCACTTAAAAATAATTAAACATGAGACAAATGAGATAGATGGAATTAATCAAGGATTATGATTGCACAATCCATTACCATATGGGAAAAGAAGATAAAGTAGTTGACACTTTGGGTTGAAAGAGTAATGCTACATTAACCAGGTTACATTTAGAATGAGATCCTTTGATTTTTTATTTGATGAATTTTGGATTCGAAGTTGTTGGTGTAGGGAATCCCTCTATTTTTTTTTCAGGTGGTATTGAAATCGTCTTTAGTAGAATTAATAAAGAAAGCACATAAAGAAGATAGCGAGTTGTAGAAGAAGGTAGATTTGGTTGAGAAGGGTAAGTTACCTGAATTTAACATTCATACAGATTTTTTTTGAGGATTGGAAAGAGATTATGTGTGCCTTGTGATTCCCAGCTGAAGAAAGAGTTATTATGTGAAGTTTATAGTTCTCTACATTCAGTTTATCCTAGAATTACTAAAATGTATAGAGATCTTCATGAGTATTACTGGTGGTATGGAATAAAGAAAGATATTTCTGACTTTACTGTGAAGTTTCTGACTTTTCAACAACTTAAAGAATAATGACTGTTACTGAAAGTGATGCTTTATCCTTTTACAATTCCAGAGTGTAAATGGGAAAATGTGTCCATGTATTTTTTAGTCACATTACCAATGACTTCTCTAGGTAACAATGCATTCTGGGTTATTATTGATCTATTGAAAAAATCTACTCATTTTCTTCCAATTCGAGATACTCTACCTCTAGATCGACATTCTCAATTGTATATTAAAATGATAGTAATATTACAAGGAGTGACCTTATCCATTTTATTTTATCATGATCTAAGGATCAATTATAACTTTTGGAAGGGACATTAGAAGTTTTTGGGTACTGAATTAAATTTTAGTACAACTTTTCATCCACAATCAGATGGGAAGTCAGAAAAAACAATTCAAACCACGGAAGATATGCTACGTGCTTTTTCAATGTCTTTCCAGGGAATTTGTTACCAAAATCTTTCTTTGGTTCAGTTTTTTATGATAACAGGTTTTATTACAGTATACGGATGGAACCATTTGAAGCATTATATGGAAATCAATGTGAAACTCCAGCTTTTTGGGCTGAGGTAGGTGAAATAATGTTTATGGGACCATAATTGGTAGAAGATATCGCATAAAAAGTTTAGTTGATTTAGAAGCACATGAGAACAGCTTAGAGAAGACAGAAAAGTTATGCAGATAACTGGAGGAAGGATCTTTCTTTCATGGAAGGTGATCATGTCTTTATCAAAGTGTCTCCATGGAAATGTGTGATGTGTTTTGGTATGAAGGGAAAGATGAGTCTGGGGTTCATTGGACCCTATGAAATCCTAGATAAAGTTGGATCAGTTTCCAATAGAGTGGATTTACCTCCATGTTTATCCTAGGTACACAATTTTTTCATGTTTCAATTTTAAGAAAGTATATGCGGGATCCATCTCATGTTTTGAGTCCATATGTAGTTTAGTTGGAACAGAATAGTAATTATGGGGAACAACCAGTCCAGATTCTTCAACAAAGAGAGAAAGTGTTGTGGAATAATGTATTTTATTAGGTAAAGGTTTTGTGTAAAAACCATATGGTTGAAGAGGAAACATGGGGATCTAAAAATACCATGAGGGGTAAATACCCCCACTTATTTGATATGAGAATAAAATTACGAGGACACAACTTCAAAAAGGTGGATAGGATGTAACATCCCAGGTAAATAAAGAACGTGACATTTTCATATTTATTATTATTTATGAATTAAATATTATTTTTAATTTAAAGGGTATGCTATGTTTGATGGCGTACCTAACACACAAAAATGGGCTTCTCTAAAATCTTATGTTGCACACAAAGCTAAGTCATACTAGAAAAATTAATAATATAATATTATAAATTTAAATGGTAGTTAAATCCTAGATTTTGTACAGGAAATAATGAATAGAACTAACTATTTTATGATTAAATGTGTTTTTAAAATTTTATTACATTTATCAAATAAAATTTGTAGGATTAAAATGAGAATGAGTCCAATTTTAAGCATAAATACTCTAATATTTTTTAAAGGTAGTTTTCCTGGATTTTGATGGTAAACCCTTTTTAAATATATTTTTTTGTCACTTTGATATATTAAATTTTTTTTTTAAAAATTCTTATTTAGAACTAGGACATCCAAATTTACATTGGGTAAATTTTTTGGTATTTTTCTGATAAAGTTCATTTTTTAATGAATAATGAAATACACTACATTTTATGTCAAAACTGCATTTTCATCTAATTTATTTATATAGTTAGATTTTCCTTTTAATTTGTTTTAATGTGTAATTGGATTATATTTTTATCATTTAATCCAATTTTGGTAATTAGAAGTAATTTCACTTTGAAATTGGACATAAACACATATCAATCTTTTGGTTGTTTTTACTTATCAAAAACATGCTTTTGGTTTTGACAACGGGAATTAATTTTAAATTAATTTATACAATTTATGTGTTTCCAATTTGGAAAAATAGATTCCATATTTGGAACAAGGAGATCCAAATTTTTTATATAGGTACCTTTTATTTTTAGACATTATGAACAATAACTTCAATAAATATTTTATTTACCCTGGTTAAAGAGAAAATTTGGTAAATAAGGGTAAAACATAATATTATAATAATATTAAACAACCCCAACACATTTCCTAGACCTATTGGATGAGATATGTTCGACCATGGGAATCTTTGAGTTGATTGCAGGACCCCATGGAGCCACTTGTTTGTGAAAATTACATTTAATTACTTTTAATTTAATGTTAATGAAAATACAACCTAAATATGCATCGTTAACTAAAAATAATATATGGGGTTATATAAGTGAACTCTTCGACTATAAATAGTCATTAGAAAAACAAAAAGATTTCCTACATCACAGTATTTTATTTATAATTTTTAGACCTCAAATAAATAAATTCATTTATGATACAATGATGATGTAGTGATTACCTTATTAATTAGTGATTTAAATAAATGAGATTATAAATATTAAAATAAATTTATTTTTAAACTTTTTATGCCATACACGAATTTTATGGATTATTATGACTTTTTATATTTGATGTAATGATGTTTTTTCTAAATAATAAAGTTTGTTTTTGGATTTTTAAAATGTCAGGATATGAATAGTATAACAATTGACATAAATGAGGTTTAAAAAATAATAATATTATATTAAAATATATAATAGTCCTAAAAATATAATACTAGGAAAATATTACTTAAATAATGTTTAACATGTCATTAATGGACTACTTGATGTTCTATTTCCATTTTATAGTAAATATATTAACCATATAGTATGAATACACAAGATGACATGGTAAGAGTTAAATTAGTTAACTAAGGGCTAAATCTAAATGATATGGTTAAATTTGAGACCAAAACATGTCTAAAACCTATTGGTTTAGATTTTTTGAACCCAATATCATCTTATATTTGAAATAAATTACTTTGGGACCATTGGAATCTGAAGATAAATTTATAATAAAATAATATTTCAAAACATTCCTAAAGTGCCCCTCTACCCTCTTATAAAAGGAAATCACCTCTACCCATTTACTCACACCTCTCAAGCTCCTTGGATCGTCCAAACTTTGACTATAAAATCTCCCAATATCTCTATCTTCCTCCTAGAATCCTTACCTCAGGAATAAGTAAATTCAAGAAAGCCTTTTGGATCAAATAAAAGGGAGTTACAAGTTTTAAGAGGTGGAATCTTCTCTAAAGTTCATTTAAATTATTTTACTTCTTCACTCCCCAGTCTATTTATATTATTTTATTACATAAAAAAACAGTATCCATAACATACTAGGATGTTTTTATGAGAATTATTATGTCTACACTTACACACACATCCATCTAATGGATACGAACATACTATTTCTATGAACGACGAACTACTCTCTCACGAAACGATGATTGTTCATTTTTTCCCTACCACCTATCATGGTGGAAATTATGATGGATATATATATATATGTGATATATATTATATTTATATTTTCTCTATGCTTCCATATCTTTCATTTATATTATACCTTTATGTTTTCCATAACGGGTAAATATGATAATTTCATTTGAGGAAGTGCGGACTACCGCCACCTCAATGTGATATAACTCATTCATTCCATACATGGAATTTATAAAGGATGGCCTTAATGAACTTATATATGATATTATACATGAATTATAATATACGTATGTATCATTTAGTTTTCATTACTTTAAATATGAAGAATAAATTAAAATAGTGTTCACGAACGGTGCATTTCATTTCTTGTCTCCAAATGTTATGTATTATTATAAATAAAAACATATATAGGATTTATATGATATTTAAATCATGAATATCATTTCGGAGAAAATAGAATTTTGACCATAGGGACAATTTTTAATTATAACAAGTTTATTTTTGACTCAAGTACCAAATATCGACAAAATGAATGATATTAACTTAAATAATTATGTAACGTTTATAAAAGTTGTAATAAGTGATATAAAAAGAATAATAAATATTAAAAAGGTTCTAAAACATGTATAAATTAACTAATGTTTATTTTTTTGAAGAAAATGGAATATACTTGACGAGTTGGGCTCAAGGTAAGGGACTTGGTCTCAATCTCCTTTCATTGAGGCATATTTTGATTTATACACGACTTACTTTTCTACGGTTTATAAAACCCTTTGACTTTTAATTTCATTCAAATGAAATATTATTTCTAAGTAGCATTTTACTAAATGACAAAGGGGATGTTTCTTTTTAACGTACGTGGTGACAATGACTTTTCTGCCACCGTGAGCATTATTTGATATTTGGCTTCCTCTATAATCAATAGTGTTTTTAAAAGTAAAAGTAAATACCATATTCCATTTTAATGTATTTTGGTATTGAAAATGGTTCTAATAATGAATTTATTATGTAAATATCTTGAACTTATATCTTGTGATTGCAATGTGGAAATTTAATCTTTTCTTTATTCTTGTTTATGGGTTGTTATTATGTTATTGTTATTGGGTATTTTTTACGTATACAGGTGGTTCCGAGATAAAACTAGGGTATGTGAGACTAAAATATATTTATAATGCATTGGGTAACATGACAGAGGTAAATTTCAATGTTTCTCCTAATATATTTAGGGAATATACTATGATGGGTATTCCAAACGTAACTCCGTATGTAGATGTGAAAGTTAAAATGTATTTATGTTATGGAAGCCACAAGTTACCATTATACTTTATGATTTCTATGTGTTATTCATAAATCTTATGAAATCATGAGATATGTTAAAGATCATAAATTTTATGATTGAGAATTATGATTTTATCGATGTGTATGTATTGATGAGCTAATGTTTTCTTTCTTTATTTTATAACCTTTACTAAGATTTTTATGCTCATACCATGTTTTTTAAATGTTTTTAATAGTGTATAAGGAAGGGTAAGAGAAAGGAAGAATTCAAGAAGATTTATATCAAGAAAATAATTCTTGTTTTATTTAAGGAGTTTTATTTTTGTCAAAAAATTGGATAGAGTCGAAGTGTCTACATTTTAATATTTGAGATGTAATGTAATAGTTATGGACTAATTCTCTAAAACTATAAACCTGAAAAGATCCTCAATGTTTAATTATTGACTGAAATAAATATTATGTAATGTTTTAAGGCTGGGGCCTTATAGTCCCCATATCCTCCTAGAGATTCATCCAGAATCTTAAAGTAAACCTAGGATCCGTATCGGAGAAAATAAAACAAGTAACCCCATGGAACCTAGTAATCTCCTCCATGTATTGCATACCTAGATCTTCATATTTAGTGGTGCCCTTGATTAGAATGAAATGATATGACTTTTTCAACTGATAAATCACCACCCAGATATCATTTATTCCTTAAGGAGTCTATGGTGATCCAAAAACAATATCCATGGACACCTTTACCCATTTACAAACTAGAATTGGAAGACGCTGTAGAAAACAGTTGGGTTTTAGATGCTTTGCCTTTATCTTTTGGAAGGTGTAACAATGGGAAACATAATAATAATTTTCATTCATTATACTCATCAACTATAATCTCTGTCTGAAGTCACAATACATATTCATAGTTCCTAGATGAATGAACCATGAATAAATATAAAAATAAAACAAAATTTATCACCACTCTAATGATGGGAAGATAAACTAATCCAAAAAATGGATAATACCATCTAAAAAGAAAGAGACTAACCATAAATTGTCTCCCCACTATAAAGGGTTTCTCACATTCATATAAACTCATCATCCTACTACTGAATCTGAAGAATAGAATTAAAGAGAGATAATGATAACTAAATTTTGGTCAAAACCATACATGAAACATACCTATGATTATCTAGGTGAAATTAAGGGAAAAGGCTCATATTGTTCCACTCATCCATAATTTCCAGAATAGCTTGTGATAGAACATTCTTTTCGAAATTTTCTATAATAATAAAAACACATTCTCTAGGTTGTGGTAAATGTTGAAGTTAAATGTTTGATGATATTCCACCCACCTCCCCATTCTAATATTCATGTATTTCTATGAAAATATATAACTCAGACTCTTATGGGTAGAAAAGACTGTGATCCTCCCCCCTAAAGATAGTTCATCCAACATTTACGAAAATGCATAACTTCATAAAGAAATATATCATGAGTGGGGTAATTATTATCATACATTCAAATCTATGAAGGTACATAAGACACAACATAACCATCCTTCATATGTACACAACCTAAACTAGCATCTGAAGCATCGCAAAAAACCACATACCTGTTACCAAGATTCGGTAAGATTAGAATGGGTGTCGATGTAAGAAGTCATTTCAACTTATCAACACAATAAAAAAACTTTTCATCCCATATGAAATACACCCCATTCTTAGTAAGTGCTGTCAAATGTGTCTCCAAATTTGATAAATACTTGATGAAACAATAGTATTATCCACTAAGACTGAGGAAGATATGAATCTAAAATACATTCCATGGATCTTTCAATGGAAAAACCATCAAATTATTAGGATCATCTAATATGACGTGAACAAAAAACACATGCACCATGATATTTACTTCGTGGATCCAAAAATTTCATTTTGAAAGTTTTCCATACAATTGGAGACTCATGTGGATTTCTAGAACCAAACTTAAATGGTGTTCAAGATCACACTCGAGTGTTGAATAAACCCAAATATCATCCATAAACATTGCCACAAATGTGTTGATATACTCATGGAATATTTGACTCAACCAATTTATGAAATATTTAGAAGGGTTAGTCAGACCAAATGAAATCACAAGAGATTCATAATTCCAATAACTACTCCTAAAAGTCATCTTTGGTATATCCGACTCCCAAAATCTGATCTAATAAAAACATTATTGAATATTTATCTTCACAACCACATTTCTCTCTTAAAATTATCAATCGAATATTACCTATATGGAAAATGATAGTTATTATTAACTATTACCTTGTTAAACTTCAGATAGTCCATACACAATCGAAGTGAACCATTTACCTTCTTGGAAAAGAGTACATATGCTTCCCAAGGTAAAACACTATGGTGGAAAAACCATTATTCATCAAATCATATTACATGATCTTGATAAATTTGAAATTGGATGGTGGAATATAATAATATAGTATCAAAATCAGTTGTATACATGACAAAAGGTCAATAAAAAAATATAACCCCCTCTCTGAGGGAAGTTCAAAGAAGTCATCTAGGAAAAATTTAGGAAAATAAATAATAACATCTATAATATCAATAATAGAATAAATTTCTTGGTGATCAACTACTACTATAGATAAGAAACTATTGAACTCTGGGTGGGAAGATCCTTCATGATAATAACTCAGATCCCACTCCCCCTAAAACACCCAAGATATCCCATCAACCACCAAAAACATGATACGATGATGATAAAAATAATCATCATCATGATGAGAGATGTACTGATCCATCCTATTGATGACATCAAGCATAACCAACTCGAGAATGAGAAAATACTATCCTAAATCTGCATCAGCTATCAATACCGAATAATCCATTGAAAACCCATACTCTTTTTCTCTTCCCAAGCGGGTGTCCCTAACTCCATAACAAAAGACACGATCTCCATTGATGTTTAAGAATATTAACAAAATTTACGTATATAAATGAGTGGGGATCACCTATATCAAACAAATAAGTCACTTTTTATGATGTATAAAATATGGTACCTCTCACTGATTCTGGACCAGTTTCTACATCTATTATAAATACATCGATTGCATGAAGGTACTTCATAGATGAGGCTCGTGGATGGATCCATATAGTCTTTGAAGAATGTGAATGCTCTATAGTAGAATTTGGAGCTGATGATCCATGACCATAATAATGCATAGACATTTCCTAATCAAAACACTATAAATGGCCAAAACAACCCAAACTATTGCACATATGTTTAGAAGTAGGACATGAACATTGGGTGTGTTCCAACTTATCGTAATGATAGAAATTTAGGTGATCACTAAAAGTTGTAACTAAATGGGTAGAGGAGACCTTCCACTAAGAACAACCTCGACCACTCCTATGACGATCTTACCATATCCTCATTTTCCCATGTCCACAATAAAATCATCCAATCAGTGGAATAGAAAGTGAAGAGTAACCGACCATTCCTCCCACATTAATCTCTTCCATAATTTCACACTCTGACATCTCCACATAGGCTGAATTCTTCTTCATTAATAACTGTGATATGATATCTGATCACAAACCATGCAGGTATATATAAGCCTTTAGGTGATAATTCTTTACTAGCTCTGGAGAAAGATAAACCTTCTATGTGAACTACTTGGTATATAGAAACACCAAACACTCTACCTACTATAGTGATAGAAACTTCAAAAACATATAAATCATCTGTGACATGTGAGAAAGATTTTAAAATAAGAGAGTCTTGAAACCCTTCCAGTCCAAACAAACATGCCAATCCACCTATACCATGGAATTCCACTATATTTAATTGGGTACCTCATGTCCGAATGATGTACACACCACCTTGATACTATCATCTTTATCTAAGTAGTCAAATATCTTATAAATGTTTTCCAGATATTCCTCAACTTATTAAGATTCATTCATACCCTTAATGGAAGGATAATTATTGTGTATGAACTCCTGTGGTTGATTCTTTACTCCTTTATCTTATTCTTGTACCTAAAATACTGCATTCTAGACTAGTGGTTCCTATTGATCTACATCACAAACTATTCAAATGATACTCTCAATATGATTTTATAATATAGGTGAATTACCTTAAGGATCGTAAAATTCATCCTATTGTGGAACCAATGGAAGATGTCTCAGAGGGATACCATTGTATGTTGAAATAGAAGAAAAAATTATATCGTAGTGTATTCTCAATTCAAACTATAAAACCATAAGAAAAAAACTAATATTAAGATCAAGAAGTAAAAACAATGGAGACACATACCTACCTCCCATGGTAACTTTTCTCTCTTCATTCCATGATCTAGCTAGACATTCAACATAACCAACCTCCATAGTCCCAACAATCCTATCTCTGGTCTACCAAACATCCCAATATAAGGACTCTTAAAGAAAAACATTATTTAATACAAAACTATGGAAAAAATAACCCGAATAACTTCTCAAACTATTACTCAACATAAATTTCTAGATACCCAAATGAAGTTCCAGATCCCCAGTTGCTGGAGAATATCACCTTAGCATCTACAAAAATATTGGGAATGATTTTTCCCATACCTATATAAGAAAAATAGAAAATATATACACAATTAAAAGAAAAATAGAAAGAAGAAACAAGTATATATATGTCATAAAGAAATGAAACAACAAAAGTGATACAACTCAATGGTAGCTAAAAAATCAAAGTGAAAAGTCAAACTGCAAAAGAAAACCAAAAACTAAAATAGATATTACATTTTATAGCATGGGAAATATCCCAATATCTCCCAACTAACAACCCAGAATTAGTTGATTGAAACCTCACTACATCACTACACAGCCTTGCCTTTCCCTATATCAAAATACATACAAAGGTCTACACACAAAAGAAGTAATGTTCTTGGTGTGATCTAATAGTCTTAGTAGGATCCCAATCATGTGTTCTATAAAATTTTGATATATAAATATATGAACACACTCAACATAATGGAAAAAAGTCATGATAAAAAATTAAATAGTTTTTATATTTAAATCAGGGAAACACATTTAACTTCCCACTTTTCCATATTTGCAAAATAATAAAGGTAAAATAGTGTCAAATCATTTCATATACATCAAATTATTCAAATCAAATAAAATAATGAATCACATTTCTTGTAAATTGCATGGTAGTACAAGATAAAATAGTATAAGTAAAATCACATGTAACATCATGCCAATGATCACTATATGTTAGACTAGATTTTAAACTCGTACCTTGACATATAAAATAGGTCACATTAGGTCCTTAGGTATATCTATTGATTATAGAGAGTAGAGGAACCCTCTAGAAAGTGAACCTTCCAACAGTGTCTACGAATTCCAAAGAAAAATAGGAATATGAAGCGTAGAAACTCCCCATGAGTGACCCTCAATCATTATCAAGAGATGAGACATATTAATACACCTTACCAATATGTACCCAAGGAATACCATGTTCTCTATTTTCTAACCCATTTCATCAAAACCATGATTCAGAAACTATTTCATAAATCTCTTTCATAATTTTTCGAAAAAACTATTTCTTATGAAAGAACAAGGGGATAACCATATTTTCTCAAAAACCTGTTTGTACACAAACATAAATGAAACATGCCAACTCATTTACCAAACAATTTACTAAACGAGAACAAAATATTTCATGAAACATTTAATAGATATGGAAAACCTACCTTAAACTCATGCCACACACACACCGTAATGAGAAATAGAAATAAGTCAGAACACAAAGACAATAAAAAAGAGGTCCTAGAATTTATCCTCACTTATCAGAATCAAATCAGGAGGCAAATAGGTTGGTAGAGAGAAAAATATAGAAATTACCTTGAAGAAACTCACATGCTGACCAAAACCAAAACAAGGGTTATCCTGCGGAGGAAGATCATAAGAAAGATCTAGAATGGACAAATTAGATTATCATTATAGTTCAATGGATCTATTAATATAATAAAATAGTGTTATCATGATTAATGAAAATGAAAAAGTCGAACAATTACGCACCTGTTGAAACACACCTCAACCCCAATAGATATTAACCATTGAACAATGATATCCAAAAGTAGATATAGTCCCAAAAATTGGCTAGGAGAGCTCATAGGTCAAGGGGGAAGACAAGTACAATAAAATGAAATAAAAATGTTCTATGATGTACCCTAAATCACATACCATGATAATTACATGGCGTGAACCCCCATTTAACATTGTGTAATACATGAAACCCAAAACCTCTCAAACAAATCTCTTTGTATTAAAAATATGGGATTTTTCTGATTTATGATGTGAAATACTTTCATAGTATATAAACCCTACATGACTTGTACCGGTTCATGACATCTTCACGATGACTAATAAATGTTGTGAATATTTTTCATGACATGTAAACTTTTCATGATGTGTAATATTTTCATGATTTAAAATTAACACATGAAATATACCCAATAACAAATAAATGGTGTCTAAACTATAAATTATGTGTAAAACATTCATGATATTTAATTATTACATAATGTGAAATCGTCCAAGAGACAATAAAACTCTTGATTCTAGTCGAAAGAAGAAACCAACTCCGGAGTTATCTTAACTAGAGGAGAATAACACAAGGCTTTTAAAACATTTATACCAGGACTCAGTCAATTAAAAAAACATAAAACCATAAATTTTATTCCATTTTCCCCATTAAATTATCCCAATCCATAGAATCCCTGAAACACACCCAAGCAAAGAGGGAAACAAAATAGTGATGTGAAATACTTGAAATTGGGTAACATGATGTTACACCATAGGAAAACTGGATCAGAGAAACTCTACCAAAATATTTATACAACACTAATATACACATATTATTTGTACTTGTAGAATCAAAGGGCCACCATTAAATGGATTAACCAAATTCTCAAAGGAGTTTTTTTGTGGATTATGGTAAAAATTCATAATCATTGTGTTTCATTTATATTATGTCTTATTGTCTTATACCAATGAGAAATTAATCCAACCTAGTATATCATAATTATAATAAAATTTTAT
Source organism: Viscum album (assembly GCA_963277665.1). NCBI lineage: Eukaryota > Viridiplantae > Streptophyta > Magnoliopsida > Santalales > Viscaceae > Viscum > Viscum album. The sequence goes on from OY728139.1 coordinate 103,574,203, forward strand.
TATGCTAATGGAATAATAATTTTCTACCATCCTTCCAATTTTTTGAAAAATGAAAACATCATTCGTTCATACATGCAGACTACCACCTCCATGAATAATGTATTTAATTTTTCATTACTACATAAAATAAATGTTTATAAGAATTTATTTAATTAATAGATATTATATTTTTGAAATAATTAATATTCTATACGGATAATACAGTAACCACATTTCTTTTGTTACATTCATTAGAAAATGAAATCATCACTCATGCATACATATGGGCGGCTGACTCTATGGATGACATTTTTTATATTTATCACCACCATAAATGAAAGGATATAAAATATATTTTATGAATATATATGATTTTATGGGGTAATATATATGATTAATGTGGTTATTATGGTATGAAAATAATTACCTTTCATTATAAAGTAATACGTCAATATCATTAAATTGATTGAAACTAGATCATCATGAATCATGTTATCGCAAATCATGCCAATGGTTTACATAAAATAAAAATGTGAATGAATAAATAACTAAAAAAGGATTTAAATATATTTTATAATATATAAATAACTAACATTCTTCCCAATAATGGTTTTTGATGTCACCATTATGAAAAATGTGTTAAAAATTTCAAAAATTAACAACATATGATGATGAGATTAATCAATAACGAACTAAATAATATATAATAAATTATTATAATTATATATTTGAAAATTCTATAAATTTTAATAAGGTCCTTAAATAAATTAGTTACATAGTTATTTTAATTATCCAAGTGGTTAAAGCACATTTTTAGAATCAAATAAATAATGTATATGTTTCTTTCTCTCAATTTAAATTTCATAAGACATGTATCACATTTCACACCATTATTTCTATTATATGGTTTAATTAATTCCCCATGAATGTATTTGAACATATTATCTGATAAAATGCATGGTATTTTTGAAATATATCATATTATTTCTTAGAATGGCTATTAATTTAATAATTATGATGTTATGAGGGGTTTTCACATATCACTTTTATTCCATTGAGATATATGTCTTATTCGAAAGTTTTATTATATTTTTTGGTGTGTAATATACCCTATGAATATTTTTATCATATATTTAATGTAATTAATGTGATTTAAAAAACATTATAGATCTTTTTTTTGTATGTTTTATTTTAGTTTTAATAAATTCTTATGGTATTTATAACAAAAAAACCCATATTTGAGTTATAATGTTTCTTCATAATGTTATTCATTATATGTTTTCTCCCCTAAAACATAAGATTTTATTATATGATAAATTATCTTCTACTCAAGGTAAATTCACATTTGTAATTTTTGGCATCTTCTTTGATGAGATTATTTCTTATGAAAATATAACGATGTTACAAATAATTCTCATTCCCTCCAATGAGGTCTTTCTCTTCCATGTCCATATTCTTTATTCCTTCCAATTTTATCATTTATTTTTCTATAATAAAAATATTTATTATTTTTTATATCTTTATATTTCCATTTACCTCTATTCATGATGATTATTTACTACTCTTTTTATGATGTTTGTTTCAAGAAGGGTATTTAAAAATATTAAATGAATTATCTTCAATGATCATATATTTCATCTTCCAATAAAAATATCCTCAAAATAACCAGTATGTATGTTTTGATGATAAATTATTGATATTAATTTCCAAATATTGTTTGATATATTTTTTCATGTTAACTTTTTAGAAGAAACTTTTGAGAGTGATCTATAACTTTTTCCTTTATGTAAACGTTAAAAATGTTTTATTAAATTTATTTTCTTAGTTTCACAACAAATTTTCTTCTTTATCTAAAAAAATATTATTTAGAGTAATTATTCCTGAATAAACCACTAAATTACCTTATAAAACACATCTTATAGGCTATTTAATTTTCTGTATCAATCGATCATACCTTCCAGACCATTCTAAGAGGCACCACTTGAAAATGTTATGAAACCCATTTTCATTCCATGGGTTCATAATAGTATGATATATTATTTATTTTATGAGTCAAAAATGTGTATTAATTTTGATTATGTTATGTTTGGGATCCTATATATCCCTAAAATGTTGTGGGTAATGTTTAATATCTTGAGAGAGAATTATTTTGTGCAAGTGCGCAGGTGTATTTGCGAATAATCTATTCTCACAGGATTATTAATGTGAGTAATAATAGTCATTATATTCTCACAATATTTTAAATGGGTGTAATGTTGGATAATATATTATCACAAGATTGTTAATGGGTGTAATTATACTTAATAATTGTTCACTAGATTGTGTGTTGGTGTATTTTTGGACAACATATGCACATAATATTGTGCATGTAGACAGTTTGGTTAGTTATGTTCAAAAGATTGAGCATATAAATGATGTAGATATCGATGTTCATAAGATTTTATATGGACATAATGTAGTTATATTTGATCAAATGATTTATCTTGGTTATGATGAATTTAGCTATTTTCAGAAGATAGAACATTTATATGATGCTGATAGCAATATTTAATAGGTTATTATTTCTTATGATTATCCTTAAGCACCTTTTCTATATTATATTCCACTGGTATAATCCATGGATCATGATTACCATATCTTTATTCCATACTCTTATTCCATGGTATATGTTTGACCATTTTAGATTATATGTCATTCTCTTATTCCCTATTGACATCTCTTATTGTTCAATTTTATTAATTGGATATTATCCAATGTTCGTATTTCTCACATGATTATGAACTAACCATAGAAGACTCTTTGATAACATTACCCTTATTGATCATTTGAGATCACCCATTTCTTAGGTTTTTTATACCCTAGGTTATGAATATTAGTATATCTAGGGAGATATCAATAATAGAATCTATTGTGGTACGATTATAGAGAAATTTTCACAATAGAAATCAAGTATAGCTAATCACCAATGAAACTAAACCTTTGGGTTATAGGGTTGTGTGAGTAATTTGGGGTATGAAATGTTCAAATAAGTGAAATATTTTTTATTATATTCATTTTTAGTTTGGTTTTTATCAGTTAATATAAATCAAGTATGTAATGTATGTGTTTTTGGGATCATACTTAAGACTATGGGTCTAGGGAATTTCAGTTAGTATTAGAGTACAGTTTAGTTATTTTTGGGGATTAATTTAGTTATTTTTGGGGATTAGGATGATAGAGAAAGAGGGTAAATACTCTGCATAATCATGAATATAGGAAAACATCATAAAAGTTTGTAAAAGTAAAAAGTGTGTGGTTTCTTAGAAATTACAACACCATATAGATAAAAATACATTGATTTATGTTCTGGAATAGATGAACTGCGGCATAATAAACCTTTTTAATAACCCTGAAAAAAAATTTGAGTGTCAATTCAATATTCACTCTATGTATGATAAGTGGGTCAAACTTCACACCTTGTGTAACACTCATAAGTGACATTTTTTGAAAATTCACATGAACTTTATGAGCCAGTATGAAGGATTTAAAAGTAATTCAATGTAGAGACCCGAAACTTGACGTACATGGACATTACATTACTTTTGCGGAATACTTAGTACATAACAAAAACACACACACAAGGATCGTAATAGTTTAGTGTCTTTGGAAACTCGGAATATAATCTTCTAATCGTGGTGAAAGATCTTCAACATCTCCCATAAAGATCTTCCTTCTTTTTACCTAAAACCTTTCTTTATATCCTGGGTAAAAGAAAACATAAAAGGGTGAGATCAAATGCTCAGTAAGGGTAAACAAAATAAATATCAATCACATCATATTCATAAGAACATAACATTTTGGAAATCTTAACCTGCAAAAGAGATCATAATTTCATAACATGGGATAAATCATGGCAGTGAAATGTAATCACAATAATCATAACTTAAAACATGAAACTTTGTGGCATACACACATAATCATAGAGAATCATTTCTTGTTAGTCAAGACTCATTGATAACACTGTCTTAGTGGACAAAGTCCCTTTCTAAACCGAGTCAACCTCTTTTCAGTCCTGTTTCACTGAACCGGTATAACCAACCATTCCAGCCATGTCTATCTCATGAGATATAAAATCTTTACCCAATACATTGGAGGGAGATATAGGTCCCACCCATCTCATAATGATACCATTATTATGTGTGCCACAAAATCATAAATCATACATCATTTCATAACCCATGTAATAAAAATGGGAATCTTAAACATCATAAAACAATTCATATAAGATAAAGGAATTCATAAAAATATAATTCCATCACAACATAATCAAATCAATGTAATAATAGGGATAAAAACAGAACCGTATATTAGCTTAGATGGAAAAGAATTTTGATAAAACAATTGAACTCCATTCTTGAGGAAAATATCCTTTCTACTTCAAAAACATTTTTCCTTTCTTAAAATGTCATAAAATTTTAAACTAAAAGAAGTTGATTAAAAATAAACTTGAAAACTTGTAAAGGAATCTTCTTAGAAATAATGTTTTTAAAAATCCATTCATCCCGTATAAGTTAAAAAAACATTCTTCTCGTACTTTTGTCGGAAAAGTCAAAAAGTACCTCGTACGAAAAATGAAAAAAGATTCCTTTCATATCCTTTACTAAAAACTCACCGAAGGGTAAAATTGGATTTTTAAAAAATATTTTAGGTGGATGTAAATAAAATTACATATTGAAGAAACATGGATGTGGATGATAAAATACACCCCAGTAAATACCAAAGTATAAACAATCTCGGATAAAAATGAGATTGTTATATTTCCCTTACCTTAAGTCCGATTTTCTTCGTAAGTGTCCGAAACTCCTGTATAATGATTTAAATAATGTCATTAACTTATTAAAGAATCATATTCATTGTTATGATATCATATATGGTTCACTTATGACTTTATATTACCCGTTCTTTTGTAAATTCCATGTTAAAGAAGCGTTTTGGGTAAAATCGTTTCATTTATTGTAGGTGTTTGAACTTGTTGTTCTTGACATTATTATTACATATATCATGATTTACTTACTTCAAGAATATAAAACATGACTTATATATCATATATATTCAGTATATATATATATATAATAGATAGATAAATGAAATGAAACACACCGTTCATGGAGACGGTAGTCCGTACGTACGCATGAACGCTGTTTTCCTTTACTTATTGTCTTGAATGGAAGTAAGTAGATGACATACATATATACATAAATCCAGTAGCTTTATAATATCATATATTTCATTATTATTGCTTATATATACTTTATAATCATTCTTAAATGGTTAACATGGAGAATGAATCTCATCGCGTCGTGGAGACGGTAGTCCGTACGTACGTACGAGCGATGATATCGTTCTCATGATCGTGAACTTGTGTTTAAGTGTATGTATAATGTTTCAGTATCAATATCACTTTATAATAATCATATATATTTACTCATTACACCATTTTACCCATCCAATTAAGGTGGTGGCGAAAAATAGATTACACCACGGCGTGAAGACGGTATTCCGTACGTACGCACGCACGGTGATTTCCTTTTTCCGTAGGATGGATAGAAGTTTAATTAGAGTTGTTTCATATTTATAATAACATATCAGTATATAAGAAATACTGATGTTATTACTTTATCATGAAACAACTAAAGAAGAAGAAGTTGAAGAAGAAAGAAATTGAAAAAGATTGGTAATGGATATTACCTCTTTTTGACGCGCCTTTTCTTAACCTCCACTTAAAGAACTAAGGATGGTCTTTGAAGAAGACCAGGACCTCTAGGATGATACTAGGGAAGTGGAGAAGATAATTTTTCAGGGGTTGGCCGAGCTTGAAGGCTCAAAGCTGTGTGAGAAAGAGAGGGAGGAGGTGCCCTTTTATAAGGGAGGAGAGGGGCTCCTTTAAAAAAACTAAAAATATTATTTTATTATAAAGTCAAGTTCGGTTTTAAATAGCTCCAAATTGATTTATTTCTAGGATAATGTGGGGATGGGTCGCAATACTCTCATTAAATAGAATTTAGACAAGTTTAGGTTCCTATTTTAACCTTATCATTTATATTTAACATTAAGTTAAATAATTTTACTTTTACCGTGTCTTCTTGTGTTCTTACACTATAAGGTTAATAAACTTACTATAAGAAGCCAAACGAACCCCAAATTGTTTATTATTAATATATATAACCTTATCTAAGTCATTTGGCCGAACGTTAGATTTTTAGGAATAAAATAACAATTAATAATATAATATATTTTTTAAAAACTATTTTATGTCAATTTTGACACTATTTAGTAATTGATTTTTTTGAAAATCATAACAGAATGATAAGTTCAAATAAAGTTAATTAAAAATATAAAAACATGTCATATTAACCTATAAAATCAGTGTAATTCATAAAAAGTCTCAAATTATATTTATATGGGTATTTATAACATCAATTATGTCAATATTTCATTAATAAGATAATTACTACATCATCATTGTGTTATAAATAAATTAAATTATTTAATGTCTAAAAATTACAAATAAAATACCATTATGTAGGGAATCTTTTTATCTTTCTAATGAATATTTATAGTCGAATTTATCTTATGTATAAACCCATATTAAAAATGTTTTTGTAAATAAACTTTCATTTTAACTCTTTTAACCCTTCTTTAAATAAATTAATAATAAATGTCCTAATCTAATCCAAGTGGGCCTAAATGGTCATATGTTATTCCTAAGTTTGTTCTTGGTCGAATTACACTTGTCCAATAGAATTAGGACATGTGTTAGGGTAATAATAATATCATTTCTACCCTTAATTACCCTATTTACTTTTAACCGTGGTAAAAAAAGTAAAAAGTTACTATTCACCAAAATATTATTTTCATCTCATTGAACCAAATTTTACTTACAGACATCAACCGTGTCTCTCGGATTTTTGAAATTCCACTCACATAAGCGGTAAAATTAAGTTTTATGAACAATTCAGTTTTTTTAACTACCACTTAGTGGTTTCACTATTCATCAAAAAATTGAAAGTTTTCAGAAAAATACCAAAAATTAGGCCTAAGTTATATTTGATATTATGAACTCAAAAATGATGTCTATTTTACCAAATTAAAAACATATCAGTTTCATTAACTAATTTAAAAATTAATTCCCGTCATCAAAACAAATAGCATGTTTTTTTAAGAGATAATAACTATCAAAAGATTGAAAATTGTTTATAACTGGTTTAAATGTGAAATTACATCCAATGACCATCATTGTATTAAATTTAAAAAATAAATTCTAAATATACTTTAAAACCACTAAAATTAATAATTTATCACTATTAATTATTACGATTGAAAAAGTTGTTTTTAATTAAAATTTAGTAATTTCCACTATTCATCAAAATATGAAAGTTATCCGAAAATTACCAAAATTTCACACTAAGCTAACTTTGATATTCCGAATCCAAAAATGAAGTCCATTTTGAAAAATAAAATTTAAAAAATTTCAAAAAGTTTTTATTACTATTCATAACAGCTAGTTTTAATAATATTTTAATAGCATATCGTTGTTTAGTGAAACTCGGTATTGCGTACTACACACGCTATCAAGGAAGGTCGTGATTGTGTGTAATGAAAGGAAAGTCAAGGATGCATGTTGTGCAAGATCCTTTTGGTGTAGTGTACAACACAAGACATTAATGAAATTAAAAAGAATTTTTTTCATAAAATCTCGGGGTGTTACATTCTACCCCTCTTAAAATGAATTTCTCCCTCGAAATTCATCGGGGTTATAAATGGTTTACTATTTGAAAATTTCTTCAATCGAAACCCAAATCGTAAAAAAGAATACCAAAACCAATCTTTAAAAACAAAAGTATGAAACGTAACGGTTACCCAAATAAACTAATCACTAGGTTTCCACATAGGTGAAAATGTGGATATGGAAGAGAAATCTAACCATCATGTTCTGATGGAGAGTGGTAGAGAACATGGCTATGGAAAAGCTAGCAATCACAAAGCCATAAATTTTTATCGATCTAAGGTACCATATGATTCATCAGATATAAGAGCACTAAGACAACATTTTTGGTTTTCAAGATCATTTCCCTAAAATTGATGAAATTGGAATTACAAGAAATACTTTCGTGATTTGGGTATAGTCTCACCGTTTGTCATTCTTTGGACAATTTACACTTCATCTCTTAAAGAAATGAAGTTGAATTTGTCATTTGTGATGTGTTAGCAGATCATGTGATAGAATGATGGGTCATTCCATCTCTTTGAAACAAAAGGTTAGCAAAAGTTATAAGTTCGTCTTATGGTTAATCGTATATGGTTCCAAAAATGAACTTATACTTCATATATCATACCGCTTAATAAATTAAAACTAGTTTCTACTAAACAGGGACTTCCTGTAGGTCAATGGTAGGCGATAAAGGCCAGTCTCACTTCGGTTGTGGGTTCGATTCCCACAGCCTTGTCCGACGCGATGGGCTGTCGCCCGTCCTACAGGTTATCCTTTTTCTAAAACTATATTAATATAACATCCCATCAATAATATTGGAAAAACTTCTATCCTTAAATAATACTATCTTATGTCTAACATAATCCATTCCAACCTTTAGGCTTATCCATAATACTGCAGTCCACTCTCACAACATAGTGAAAATGAGTACCAGAGATTTAATACCATCGTTGATCCCCATATATCAGAAGATATGTTTTGTTGGTCACATTCCAAACATTCAAAGTCCTTAATCATGTATTCTCTTGAATACCCATTGAACCTTAGTGAAAACATGAATGTAGTTAAAAGTTAACACCTTCCACATACCAAAATCCTCAAAATTCTATATACTCAAACCATGATATCACTTAGTCCTTATATCAATCATGAGCTCATGAATACTGTCAAATATTTCATTTTCTCGTTTTCCCTTCATTATGCACATATCATTATTTTTTCAAAAATATCTCAATCACTTTTCATGGTTACTGGTACCATAAAATTATTGAAAACCATAATAGACCAATACATAAATATTCCAATATTCCACGATACTATATACAACACTATTTTGGAATCCCATTACATAAACACTTAATCATTCCACCACATCGTTGTCATATTCAACATCGCCAATAGTGATCGCATGTGACTTCCCTTTATCCTTTGCCTTAAGTGGTTGCTCATGTTGATCATCACTAACCCTTGGATTAGGGCATTTATTAGCATAATGTCCCATTTCCTTGCACTTGAAGCATTGAAGTGTTGTTGGTGCGTTCTCTGCAGTCTTTGCTTTATTCACATCATTAGAAACCCTTTTTCCATTACTTCGATACTCAACTGCTCGATGACCTTCTTTTCCACACTTAAAACATTTTCTAGTCCCTTTAAGACAATCTCCACCATGCTTCTTTCCACACTTTGAGCATAAGGAAACATTCATCTTCTTTTCACCATTATTCTGAGATTTCTCCTTGAACTCCATCTTTCGTTTCTTGTCAAAACCATGAGATGGATATGTAACACCAACTTCCATTTCTACCTTGATAGCACAACGCACAATTTCTTCATAGCTACTGAAGTCTCTTATAGCTAATTCCCTTCGAAGACTTGGTTTTAAGCCACTGAAAAATCGATCAACTTTACTTTCAGGTTGGATGATAATGCCAGATGCATACCTTGCAAGTCTTGTAAAATTCGCTTCGTATATACCAACAGATTCATCATCCTTCTGCTTCAGCTTAAGAAACTCCTTTTCCATCTTTGTTCGAAGAATACGAGGGAAGTACTTACTGAAAAACATGTTCTTGAACTCGTCCCATTCCATGGACTCAATTTCATCTCTTGGACTCGTATTTTTGATAAGATTCCACCATTGATCAGATTCACCTTCAAAACGATATACTGCTAAGATGACTTTATCATGTTCAGAACATTGAAGAACTGAAAATATCTTTTCAGTGGTACTGATCCATTGTTCAACAACAAGTGGATCGGAAGACCCACTGAAAGAAGGTGGACGTTGCCTCATGAAGGACTCAATAGAATATTGTTCCCTTCTCTGATCATTTGGAAGTCCAGAATGATTCATAGCTTGTGTAAGTATAGCAATAAGATTTTGCACTCCATCTCCCATAACACTTGTTTGTTCAGGAGGACAATAATTGCATTGTCCATTACATTGATCAACACGGTTCCTTCGGGCTCCAGCTATCGTCTAAAACCCAAAAAGAATAGTGTGGGAGGAAAAAATCATAATAAATGGGGAGTAACTTCAATATCTAACATCTTTGGTTTAATCTAAAATCGTTACCATAGTTCTAGGACTATATCCTATACGTATAGTTATCCTTAGGGACATCCCTAGACATACCTTAGAAATATCTCTAGGGATCTCACTAATGTTTTCACATCCTAGTTTCCAAAGGTTGACTAAACCTTTCCTCTGATACCAACTGTAGAGACCCAAAACATGACGTACATGGACATTACATTACTTTTGCGGAATACTTAGTACAAAACAAAAACACACACACAAGGATCGTAATAGTTTAGTGTCTTAGGAAACTCAGAATATAATCTTCTAATCGTGGTGAAAGATCTTCAACATCTCCCATAAAGATCTTCCTTTTTTTACCTAAAACCTTTCTTTATATCCTGGGGAAAAGAAAACATAAAAGGGTGAGATCAAATGCTCAGTAAGGGTAAACAAAAGAAATATCAATCACATCATATTCATAAGAACATAACATTTTGGAAATCTTGACCTGCAAAAGAGATCATAATTTCATAACATGGGATAAATCATGGCAGTGAAATGTAATCACAATAATCATAACTTAAAACATGAAACTGTGTGGCATACACACATAATCATAGAGAATCATTTCTTGTTAGTCAAGACTCATTTCCAAGACTATCTTAGTGGACAAAGTCCTTTTCTGAACCGAGTCACTCTCGTTTCAATCCTGTTTCACTAAACCGCTATAACCTACCATTCCAGCCATGTCTATCTCATGATATATAAAATCTTTACCCAATGCATTGGAGGGAGATATAGGTCCCACCCATCTCATAATGATACCATTCTTATGTGTGCCACAAAATCATAAATCATACATCATTTCGTAACCCATGTAATAAAAATGGGAATCTTAAACATCATAAAACAATTCATATAAGATAAAGGAATTCATAAAAATAAAATTCCATCACAACATAATCAAATCAATGTAATAATAGGGATAAAAACAGAACCATATATTATCTTATATGGAAAAGAATTTTGATAAAACACTTGAACTCCATTCTTGAGGAAAATATCCTTTCTATTTCAAAAACATTTTTCCTTTCTTAAAATTTCATACAATTTTAAACTAAAAGAAATTGATTAAAAATAAACTTGAAAACTTGTAAAGGAATCTTCTTGGAAATAATGTTTTTAAAAATCCATTCATGCCGTATAAGTTAAAAAAACATTCTTCTCGTACTTTTGTCAGAAAAGTCAAAAAGTACCTCGTACGAAAAACGACAAAAGATTCCTTTCATATCCTTTACTAAAAACTCACTGAAGGGTAAAATTGGATTTTAAAAAAAATTGTAGGTGGATGGAAATAAAATTACATATTGAAGAAACATGGATGTGGATGATAAAATACACCCCAGTAAATACCAAAGTATAAACAATCTCTGATAAAAATGAGATTGTGATATTTCCCTTACCTTAAGTCCGATTTTCTTCGTAAGTGTCCGAACCTCCTGTATAATTATTTAAATAATGTCATTAACTTATTACAAAATCATATTCATTGTTATGATATCATATATGGTTCACTTATGACTTTATATTACCCGTTCTTTTGTAAATTTAATGTTAAAGAAGCATTTTGGGTAAAATCGTTTCATTTATTGTAGGTGTTTGGACTTGTTTTTCTTGACATTATTATTACATATATCATGATTTACTTACTTCCAGAATATAAAACATGATTTATATGTCATATATATTCAGTATATATATATATATATATATAATTGATAGATAAATGAAATGAAACACACCGTTCATGGAGACGGTAGTCCGTACGTACGCATGAACGCTGTTTTCCTTTCCTTATTGTATTGAATGGAAGTAAGTAGATGAAATACATATATAAATAAATCCAGTAGCTTTATAATGTCATATATTTCATTATTATTGCTTATATATTCTTTATAATCATTCTTAAATGGTTAACATGGAGAATGAATCTCATCGCGTCATGGAGACGGTAGTCCGTACGTACGCACGAGCGATGATATCGTTCTCATGACCGTGAACTTGTGTTTAAGTGTATGTATAATATTTAAGTATCAATATCACTTTATAATAATCATATATAGTTACTCATTACACCATTATACCCATCCAATTAAGGTGGTGGCGGAAAATAGATTACACCACGGCGTGGAGACAGTATTCAGTACGTACGCACGCGCGGTGATTTCCTTTTTCCATAGGATGGATAGAAGGTTAATTAGAGTTGTTTCATATTTATAATAACATATCAGTATATAAGAAATAATGATGTTATTACATTATCATGAAACAACTAAAGAAGAATAAGTTGAAGAAGAAATAAAGTGAAAAAGATCGGTAATGGATATTACCTCTTTTGACGCGCCTTTTCTTAACCTCCACTTAAAGAACTAAGGATGGTCTTTGAAGAAGACCAGGACCTCTAGGATGATACTAGGGAAGTGGAGAAGATAATTTGGCAGGGGTTGGACGAGCTTGAAGGCTCAAAGTTGTGTGATAAAGAGAGGGAGGAGGTGCCCTTTTATAAGGGAGGAGAGGGGCTCCTTTGGAAAAACTAAAAATATTATTTTATTATAAAGTCAAGTTCGGTTTCAAATAGCTACAAATTGATTTATTTCGACGATAAGGTAGGGATGGGTATAAATACTCTCATCCAATATAATTTAGACAAGTTTAGGTCCCTATTGTAACCTTATCATTTAGATTTAACATTAAGTTAAATAATTTTACTTTTACCGTGTCTTCTTGTGTTCTTACACTATAAGGTTAATAAACTTACTATAAGAAGCCAAACGAACCCCAAATTTGTTTATTATTAATATATATAACCTTATATAAGTCATTTGGCCTAACCTTAGATTTTTAGGAATAAAACAACAATTAATAATATAATATTTGTTTTAAAAACTATTTTATGTCAATTTTGACACTATTTAGTAATTTATTTTTGTGAAAATAATAACAGAATGATAAGTTCAAAAAAAGTTACTTAAATCAATAATAACATGTCATATTAACCTATAAAATTAGTGGAATGCATAAAAAGTCTAAAATTATATTTATTTGGGTATTTATAACATCAATTATGTCAATATTTATTTAATAAAATAATTACTGCATCATCATTGTGTCATAGATAAATTACATTATTTGATGTCTAAAAATTACAAATAAAATACCATTATCTAGGAAATATTTTTAGCTTTCTAATGAATATGTATAGTCGAATTTATCTTTTGTATAACCCCATATTAAAAATGTTTTAGTAAATAAACTTTGATTTTAACTCTTTTAACCCTTCTTTAAATAAATTAATAATAAATGTCCTAATCTAATCCATGTGGGCCTAAATGGTCATATTTTATTACTAAGTTTGTTTTTGGTCGAATTAAACTTGTCCAATAGAATTAGGACATGTGTTAGGGTAATAATAATATCATTTCTACCCTTAATTACCCTATTTACTTTTAACCGTGGTAAAAAAAGTAAAAAGTTACTATTCACCAAAATATTATTTTCATCTCATTGAGCAACATTTTACTTACTGACATCATCCGTGTCTCTCTGATTTTTGAAATTCCACTCACATAAGTGGTAAAATTAAGTTTTATGAACAATTCAGTTTTTTTAACTACCACTTAGTGGTTTCACTATTCATCAAAAATTGAAAGTTTTCAGAAAAATAACAAAAATTAGGCCTAAGCTATATTTGATATTATGAACTCAAAAATGATGTCTATTTTACCAAATTCAAAACATATCAGTTGCATTAACTAATTTAAAAATTAATTCCCGTTGTCAAAACAAATAGCGTGTTTTTTTAAGAGATAATAACTATCAAAAGATTGAAACTTGTTTATAACTGGTTTAAATGTGAAGTTACATCCAATGACCATAATTGTATTAAATTGTAAAAATAAATTCTAAATATACTTTAAAACCACTAAAATTAATAATTTATCACTATTAATTATTTCGATTGAAAAATTTGTTTTTAATTAAAATTTAGTAATTTCCACTATTCATCAAAATATAAAAGTTATCCGAAAATTACCAAAATTTCACCCCAAGCTAACTTCGATATTCCGAATCCAAAAATGAAGTCCATTTTGAAAAATAAAATTTAAAAAATTTCAAAAAGTGGTTATTACTATTCATAACAGCTAGTTTTAATAATATTTTAATAGTATATCGTTGTTTAGTGAAACTCGGTATTGCGCACTACACACGCTATCAAGGAAGGTCGTGATTGCGTGTAATGAAAGGAAAGTCAAGGATGCGTGTTGTGCAAGCTCCTTTTGGTGTAGTGTACAACACAAGACATTAATGAAATTAAAAATAATATTCTTCATAAAATCTCGGGGTGTTACATTCAATGATGTGATATATAACTATTAGGTTAGAGAACATAATATGAATATGACTATGGACAACAAAGGATTAAAAAAAGGAGTTATAGTTTTATATTGTTACATCATAATTGAAATGAAAGTATGATAAGTTGAAATGAAGGTTTTATAGGAGAATACATCTTAGGATTGAGTTTTCATATTCATATGATAATGTAATATGTTTTTATTGGATATTATCAAAAGAATTTTGGCTATAGTATTTGGTTTGAAAGAGGATCCTGAAAATGATGTTGATAAAGGTATTTCTCCAGAAAATCATAAGACTTATAAATATATAAGGATAAATATTTATAAAAAAAATGTTTGAGAATCTCAATATATTCCTATTATAAAAAATGAGTTCTATAGTCTTACCCATGATATTGAGTTAGAAATTATGTCTTGTGTAATTTCTATCTTATAGATAACCTTAAATATTTTCCTTGGTGAATGATAATTAAAATTGATAGGATGATTGTTAAATCAGGGCGGGAGAATGTAAAACCTAGTGATTTTATTATATAATTATTATTAAATATGTATTGATAAAATTTATTATTTCACATGAAACACTAAACCAAGATGTATTGTGATGTGTTATATTAAGATAATGATAACCACTGAAAAGTATCCATTGAATTGAAATGTATGAATACAGGTAAAAAACTATAAGATATATCTATAAATAAAAATATTGGTCACTTTTAATTCTAATTCATTGAGGAAATTCAATTTGTATAGTAAAATTATTATTAAAACCATTTTATGCTTAAAAATATATTTTTTCTAAAGTTGAATTTTTATGTGATATGAAGTTTATTTCAAGAAATAATGTATATTATAGTAATACTATGATAAAATATATAATTTATATGAATAATAAATTTACTCTCATTTAATTAGAAATTGATAGGAAATAAGAAAATGAACAATTAATATTTGAAAAATTCATTTTCTTATCAAAACATTTTTTCATTATATTTTCTGATTCCATTTAAAAGTAAAATTGTTAATGTTTAGAATTTAAATATTAAAAAATGAATTTCATTTTTGAATTCATCTAAATAATATTATATTAGTATATATTTTTTTGATTTTTCTGAAAGGACATATTTTTATCTGTATAATAAAAAATACCATTTTTAAAAATACCACGACATTTATGACATCATTAAGGTATACACATAACTAATTTGTTTTAAACGTTTTGTATTGAACCAATATTTATTTTATTATTAAAATTAGAAATTTATAAAAATTAATTTTATTTTTAAACCGAAAATTTGAAATTTTATAACTGAAGTTATCATGATCTCTAAAACTATTTTTAATGCATTATACAATTATCATTTTAGAAATAATGTCTATTAATTTTATAAATTTTTTCTGATAAAATTAATTTATTATTTTTTATCAGGTTTTAAAAATTATTTAATAAGGAATATTTTATTTTTAGGCCTGAAAAAGAAATTACCAAGGTAAAAATTTTTTACTACGGTAAAAGTCAAAATGATAAAAGGTTTCAATATTATGACGGGAAAGGGAAAAAAACATGTTAAAAAATATCTAAAAATTAGTTCTTGATATATTTTAAATCCTTAGAATACGAACTATCTATTTTTTCCACTTTTTATCCACTTTTCATTGAAAGTGACATGCCTTTAATATAATTGTATGGCTATTTGCAAGAATTTCACCCCTCTTTCCTATAAAAGCACCCCTTTACAACCCCAATTTTCCTCACAACTTAAGCAACCTTTTTCAACAAAAAACATTAAAAATATCCCCCAAAAAAACCTATACATCACCATTAGTTCCTTAGACCATAAAGAACCTCAATTTAAATGATTTGTTAAATTTTTAATGGAGTTGTTTCAAGGTGAAAGATAAAAATTATTAATCACTCATTTCTCATTTGTTTTCTTTTCATTCTTATTCTACCATGTCAAAATCTATCATAATCATGATAATATAATTAAATAAGTATCATAATTATAGAAAAATTAAATTATGTAAATTTAGTAATCATTTTCTACCTTCTGTGGAACCATATGAAAAAATAAAATATCACTTGTTCGTTGGTGTGGACATCAACCATCCTAAATGACATATTTATTTTTTAATCACTGAATAAAAATACTAATTATAATAATGTATTTAATGGATAAATATTATTTTTATGAAATAAGTATTATTTTTAAAAACAAATCATTAAAAATATTCCTTCAATCCTATTCATTAGAAAATGAAAACGCCGCTCGTGCATACATGTAGACTAACGAATCCATAGAGGACATGTTTCATTTTAATTAATTCCTTATAAGGATTGTTCTAAAATATATTTTATTAATATATATTAAATTAAGGATTAATATTTATCTTTAATATGATTCTTGTTGTATGATTTAAATAATTTACTTTCATTTTAATGTAATCAGTTGATATTTGTAAATTACACAAAAGAAGGTCGTCAAGGATATCATTCTCTCAAACCATGACAATCATTTCAAACAAATGAACTTAAGGATGAAAAATATTGAAACGTAATGATTTAAATATAATTTCTAAAATTTCAAATATGAAATTTGTAACACCTTTTTATTTTTTTGATATATTTATCTTTAAATAAATTTAATTTAGTCGATAGATTTCAATACACGGAGCCCTGAGTATAAAAGAACCGTAATGTAGTATAACATTATAAAAAATCCAATAAACTGGTGAGATGATAAGGAATAAAATGTTTCAAAAATTATTCCTAATTATTTATATAAATAATGTATATTGATAAATAATAACTCAATTTTTAGTAGTTATTATACGAATTAAAAATACATTTTCCCTAAAAAATGGGTTTTATTGATTTTTGTGAGATAAAAACTAATTATTATTTACAATTTTAGACAATATTTTTGAAAATATTTAATAAAATTTGGAAATAACTTTTTCAGAAATATCATAGAGTGATTTTTTTGAAATTTTATAAAATGATGTTTTTTAATGAATAATGAAAAATAATTATTTTGACTAAAAACTGTTTTTCATTAAAATCATTTACAAAGTTAATTTTTTTATAGGGTTTTAAAAGTAAAATTAGTTCATTTAAATTAGTAAACATATAATTATGGGCAATGGAATTAATAATATTTTGTATTTTTGTATAAAAACCATTAATACTTCATGAAACATTTTTTGTCTGTAAAACTTCTTTTCATCACGTTTTTTGGGTTTAATTTTAAATTATATTCATAATAATATATTATTTAAATAATGAAAACTGTATAATATATTTTGAAATATAAATTTTTAATTTTTTAAAAAGGTATGCTTTATTTTTTGTCAGTAATAATAGTAATCATGGTAAATATTTATCACACAAATAAAGGTAAAATTTGTAAAATAGTGTTAAAACAATGATATGAGGACACAAAATTAACTCAAAACTAGAATTTATTTAATTTTATATGATATATTCTACCATATACATCCCAAATTTTAGTATATTTCATTTCTATGTCATTCTCCCTTGATAATAACATTTTTAAAATTTTAAGTAAACAAAATTCCAAAAAAAATCAATCTCTTCACTTCAATGTCACTAAATTTATTATTAAATCATAAAAATTGGATAGGTTCATTTAATACAATATTTGATTTATTGATTTATTTTTTATCATTGAAATTTATCTTAATTTTTAGTGATGAAATAATTTCATTAAATGATTACACAACACTGACATACTGCTTGTGCATGTAGTGGAAAAATCATCTAAATGATGTTAACCACTCTAAAAGAAATATTTTCTAGGAGATTAATATTTAAACATGAATTTTATATATTATAATAATATAATAGGGATTGTTTAATGGTTTATATCTGAATTAAATTAATTTATTTGTGTATTTAAATTCAAATGAAATTAATTGTTTCAAAAATAACATTAATGATATTTTATAAATAATTAATATTTTTTAAATTATTTCAAAATAATAAAAAAATATAAATAGGGAATTTATTTTCAAAAATAAAATAAAATTATATATATTATCCATTTATTAGAAATTTTTTAGCTTATAAACAAAATTATAACCCATTAAGAGTGAAATAGTTGTTATCCTAATAAATGATAAAATCAGATAACATACAGGTTAAACCAATAGATATGGTTTAAAATTTAACCAAAAACTATCTAAATTTAATTTTATGATTATATAAAGAACACGTACACTTTTTATTAGAATATATGGCAATCTAGAAACATTATAAAATAGGAAAACATTAATTATATTTAAATATTGTACGTAATTCCAAGTGTGTCATTTACCTCCATTACAAAAGGATACCCCTTATCTCATTTATTTACATATCCATGATCCATATATCTCAAGAAAAATATATAAAAATCTCTTATCAATGGATCTATAGATTAATTATAGGTTCTGGTATTCTTAAAAGTCCATTCAAACAGTCCATAATAAGGGATCTAAAGTGGGCTTAATGAAGATGTAATCATCCTACCCAACCAATATCAATTTATTTCTTCTTATAAATTAAATAACTATATGTTATTCAATGTAAAATTAATAATTAATAATAATAAATATTAAAAAAATTATTATGATTATTTAACTTGAAATATCCTTCATATATTTCATCAAATGGGGAGTGAAAGTATTTCTCATGCATTGTACTCGGGGTTGGTCTTAGTTGTAAGAACCCCTTAATTCTATATGAAAAATGGGAATTCAAAAACCATTGGGTGCAGGAACTGTAACAGTACTGTAGAGACTATAGCAGCGGTGGCATTGTAGCAATGATGTGCACTGTAGCGGCAACAAGGTACTGTAGCAGCGATGGGTACTTTTCAGCACTGTAGCAGCGCGGTACTGGAGCAGTACTATTCACAAAATGGGCCTTGGGCCAAAAAAATGGGCCTACAGGCTATGTAATGGAATAATTGCCCACTGGTACTTCTCTCTATGTAATGGGTCTCCCTCTACCCAGTAAAAAGAGCTCTTTTCTTTGCTTTAATAATAAATGAGGCTTCGGCCCCAACCTTTATCGCTCGTGCGTACATGTGAACTACCACCT
This sequence comes from Viscum album, assembly GCA_963277665.1. Classification (NCBI taxonomy): domain Eukaryota; kingdom Viridiplantae; phylum Streptophyta; class Magnoliopsida; order Santalales; family Viscaceae; genus Viscum; species Viscum album. Next base: position 103,593,975 of record OY728139.1, read on the forward strand.
CCATGAAGCGATACAATTAATTTACCATCACCATCATTCATGGATGGTTATTTTTATGGGATTAATAATTATAAATTATATTTATGAAATAATTATTATTCTATAATTAAAATATCATATCTACCTTCTTACCTTTCAATCTATTGGAAAACAATAACGTGGCTCGTGCATACTTGTAGACTACCACCTCGAAGAAGCGATGTGATTTTTTCATTTCTTATATACATTGATGGTCATAAGTATATACATAATCAATATATTTGATATATTTGATATATAAATTTTTCTCTAATTATTAATTTTCATACTTTTCATTTGTTCCATCCATTGAAAAGTAGAAACAATGTTCATGCGAATGTACAACCTACCTTCTCTATCAACAATGCAATTAATTTTTATATTTTTACCATATATGGGACAATATAAATCCATATAATAAATATATTTTATATTTATATCATTATTGCAAAAATTATATGATATAACCAAGATCAATATACAAGTATAAAAAATACTGAACTGGAATTCTCATAACAAATGAAACAATTAACACTCACAAATTATGGTTTTAACAATGACTAATTAATAAATGTGTGTTGAAAATTTATAAGTGGATAATATATGATATTGTAATCAGCATAATTTTTATTGTATAATATTATAATAAATTTATATTTTTTATACATGAGGTAAGAGTCCACTCAAATAAATTAGAATTTTATTTAATAGAGTTTCATCAAACTTTTATTTCTCTGAGACACAAGACAATTCATGCCTTATTTTTTTATGTGTTTCATATAATACCCCTGAGTATATTTTTTGATGAATATCATGAAAATTATAGTGATTTACTTATCCATATATGTATCCCTCTTTTATGAGTTTTTTATTCGAAAGTTACCAATACTGAAATCTATTTATGTTACAATCTCATTGTTCTCAAGACTGTTTATAATTATATTTAAGATTATGAAATTTTATGATATTGATCTAAAAAAATCATGAATTTTATTATCATATTTTAATTTCATGAAATTAAATGTTTTCATTTCACTTTCCACTCTTTACGAAATAAAGGGGCTGAAATAATTTTTTAATGGAAAGTGAATTTATTTCTCTCTTTGGTTGAAATTTTTTTCTTCAATATTAATGTTTTCTAAATACGTTTGTAGGAATGTTTTTAATATTTTTATATGATATTTTAAATTCATTTTGGAAAATTATGTAATTTTTTAATGTTAGTCTAAATAGAATCATCTTTTCATTTTCCAAATGAGGTACTTTTGAATTCTAATCTAAAATGTGAAAGTAATATTTGTTTTAACATACACGAAATGAATGGAATTTCTCACCATAATTAATGATCAATGGCTTTAATAATATTTTATGATTTGACAAGGCTCTTTTCAAAGAAAATGTTTTCCATAATATTAGGTAAACTCTTTGATTTTTAATAAGTTCCTTCAAAGTGAAAAGGGAATTTTCGTTAGGAAATGTTCTAGTGGCAATTTATAAGAATTTTTCATCTATAAAAATTTCCTTAGATGTTAGTTATGATTTAATTGGGATATGATTCAATTATACTATAGAATTTGATTCTTTGGATTTCTTATGATTATTTTTTAAGGATTATTCTTTGAAACCCATTTCCTTCCCATAGGATAATTATGTTGTGATGAAACCATTATGTGACCCTGTTAATTTCCATTGTTTATACTATGATGTTATGGTAAAATGTTTCTTAAATTAATTTTCTTCCCATGGGTCATGATTAATGAATTTTTTATGATCTTTTAGAGTGAATATGTATTTTTTATTAAAATATTTGGGGAAAATAATTATATATCCCTCTAATTCATTAGGTAAAGATGGATAACTCATAAGATAATAAGGACCATAATGGGGAGTGAACCAAGTACAATAGATGAATAATCCCACTATGATAGACTTGAGAGTGAAATTTTACTTAGGATATAATGTAATTAGGAGAGAACCCAATCTTCTATGATAGTTTTTTTAGTGATCCTTGACTAAGGAAATAATTTTCCATACTTTTTTTATTCTTTAAACTATTTCTTTGTCCAATTTCAAGCTCTCATAGGTCATGTAATTTGATTCCATTAGGATTAATGTATTTTGATATTCCTTATTTTATTCCATGACTCAATATTCTGATATCTAATATGTAGGGTTTTCTTTTAAAATGTTAAGATCATGTTCACATACCCTTATTATCATGTTATGTATATGTGATCATTGATACATCCCTTGTTTACCCTTAGTGACCATCTGACCTTACCCTTTCTAATTTTTCATTTCCCCATGTTATGAAGAGGTATTTTAATAATGATATGTATAGGAAAGGTTTTAGTTATGAGTATCTTAGTGTCATATGAGATAGATATCTTATAAATATTTTTTTAATGTATCCATGTTTACAAATATATTGGACTTTATTTTTAATAGATTTTAATGTAATTTATTGAATATTCATCATATAAAATGTAATATGTCACACCCGATTTTTCATTTCATTGTTTTGATCCTGTTCATTTAAAATACCAATACCTTTATTGGGTCTTTTATGAGATTAATGTTTATTTTTTAAGTTTCATCTATTTTTAATCACCCTAATTTGGGTTCCCCTTTTCTTTTTTATGAATTTTTGGAGAAAGGGTGGTTACTTCATGATTTTGGCCAACTGTGAGCCCATTTCTAATTTCAAAAACCAATTTTTTTTCTTTCATAACTCCTTTTTTTCAACTATTTTCACCCATTTGACTTCCCACATGTCCTAAACTGATATATTAAAAATAACATATACTTTTTGGACCCATTAAGAATTCATAATCATGGTGAATTTGGGTTACTTATTTAGGAATTGGGCCATCCCATGGGCCCATTTCCAGTTTTAAAAAAATAATTTGTTTATTTTATATATAATTAAATATTAAATATTTATTAGTTATTATACCTCCCACCTGAATCCACTATCGCTATCCTCACTAACATTATCGATTTGACCTCTTTAGATATCAGAATAGTCTCGGAGCGGGGAAACATTCTAAATTTCTCTCAAATCATCCAGAATTGACAAGGTAAATTGTAGCATTAATAAATCATTCAATTCGTACTATTTTGGCCACAAATATTCATTCCATGGTTCTTACAGAGCATAGGAGTCTATACAAGAATTTTCAAGCCATTGCCTTTTATATAAGGGTGCAGATCTAGTGGAATACGAAGAGTTTTCAAATTGAAAAGGTGAGATTCCTTCTCATTTGTCCTCCATCTTCTTCCTCCTTTCATTATATCTTGGGTTTATAATCAGACCTATTACTTTTAGACTTAGGGTTCTATTATTCCATGATTTTATGGGGTTTTTATTCATTTGGGTCTGGTTGTCATAGGTTTAGGGTTTGTAAACCCTCGAATGGTGATTTTGGGTGTTCGTTTCCATTATGCCAAGGAGTTGAGGTAGGATGTACCTTGTACAAGACTTTATCATTTAAGTTTCATCATTTTCATACTTTTATAACCGTATTTATATGATATGTTCGGCTTTTAAACCTTGGTTTTAAAGGTTTTGTGTGCAAATTATATTTATGACTTATTTTGTTAAAAATATAGTTGTTTTGGTATAAATGTGCACTCCTCTTGTTTGATAAATTATTTAATGAGATTATGCACTTGTTTAATGATATATTGAGTATGTTTCAGTTTCTTGAATTACATTATGGCATGAAAATGGTATTTTATCCATCTTTAAGAGCTTACTATAACTTGTTTTGTTAAAGAGTTCATGCCACGTGTTCGGTAAATTACTCAATTGGATTTTATGTGTCTAGTGCAATTTAAAATGATTTTTTTGGATTTATAAATAAACTGGAAGCATGTAAAAAATTATTTTGGGATCCTTTTATGGATTTCCAATTTGTATTTGGTTTTACAAATAAATGGGTTTTGGTTTACAACATGTTTTGGCCCAAGTTGCCGGAAAATGTCAAGTTTCACATTCTTATAATAATGGTTGTGTATGGAATATGTAACCTGAATGTTTTAGAGGATTTATAAATGTAGTTTGATGTTTTATATGGTATGTATACACCTATTAAAAAAATAAATTCATAACTTTTTCAAATGTTAGTTTTGGGAAAATGTTTAAAGGCCTGTTTGGCCTTTCCTAAAAATGAAGAATGAGTGATTTACTTGTATATACCATGTTGTGTCAATTGGAATTGTTTTATCATCCATGAAATGATTTTCATAAATTTTTTTAGGGCTTAAAAATATTTTTGGGTATGGTCATGTTGTGTGTTTATAATTCAAATATTGTTTTTGACTGCATTTTATGTGCAAAGCCTCAATACACTCCTTGAAATTGTTTTAGGAAAATTTGTAGTGGTTTGTTGATTCGTGAAAGAAATGTGAAGAACGTTTATGGGATGTTTGTGTTTTTATGGTTTGGGAATGGAATTTGGATGTGAAATGTGTATTTTATAATATGCGTAACATGATTGAGCACTAAATGGAATCCCTGGTATCTAGGTGGGTAGACATGTACTAGTATGCTAGTGACTCCTTGGGGTTTGGCCCCTGTTTCACGTAGCAAGTTTGATGATGACAACACTTACTAAACTATGTTTATGATGATGTTGGGGGACCACTAGGTAATGGTCATGATTCCTATTAGTGGCTCGTGTGCACGAGAATAGATATTTATTATGGTTACTTTCACCGAGATACGAGGTACCTAGGGCTCACAACTAACTAGTGCCTAGGGGTGTTCCCATGAGTTGTGCTCATTGTCTATTTTTTACTCACCATTGGCATATGGTGTGATTGGTTGGTAAATTCAGTAGTGTGCATTATTTATTTAAAATTATACAATCTTTAAAGCATCCCTCATTAAAACTACTTTCATTTTGAAGTTGCACCTCTTTGAAAAATTGTTACTTGCATTTTTGTTTATAAAACATGCAAGTTTTTGTCTGATAATTATTATATCATGGAACCTCATTTGAAAAACATACTTTTATATCTTGTATTTAAAACATGAAAATGATTTTTCTTTTATTTTAAAGGCAGTGCATTGGGAATAGAATATCGGGCTAACCTACTGAGTTTTAATACGCACGCCTATAGTCTTCTTCTGTTTTTATCCCTTGTGCAGGTTTCAGCCTGAGTTGGATCACCTTGGGCGACATGTGATCATTGTGTTGGAGAGTTACCAGCATTTTAAAATGGATTCAGTTGGTTATCGGTTTTGGTCAGTTGAGTTGTTGGTTTAGTTCTTCTTTTAGTTTCTTGTACAAATAATGTTTAGTTCAATTTTTATATAAATGCATTTTGGGATGTCCTTTTATTTCCGTTGTTTTTTTGATTGTTTATATGTGGCTGAAATCATTCCCTTGTGTAATATATTTATGCCCTTGGTTCTTGTCTCCATCCGAGGAGGATCGGGAATGCCTCTCAGGACTTGTCACAGGATACCCTGGGTGACCGGTTCTGCGTCGACTCAGGCTGGTTCGTGACAAAATGGTATCAAAGGAGGCTGGATCTTAGTAGACCATTCTTTTTAGAGAACCCTTGTTATTTTGGGATATAAAGGTAGATGGAGTATGATTTTTGGGACTTTAGGGGTATGTGTGGGAAGATCATCATGAACTCTTGCTCATTCTGATCCTCGGGTTTCCATGGGAAGTTTGGTTTTATTAGTGTCCTTTGTTCTTGCTGATTGTTTGGTGTTGGGATATGACAATGGGAGTCTGAATAATGGAATCTGTGAGCTCGCAGCGACTTACAAGCCATGTGGATCCATGGCATGGTCATAATAATTATCTCAGTTTTGGTGTGGTGTTTGACATATGGATGCCAACCATATGGTCAAGTTACCCATCGACACTAGTTCCCTTTTGTAGGTTTCTTGGACCTTTCATGAATTCTGAATTTGTATTTTGAAAATCCTTGTGTGAGAATTATAGAAATGGTTTTTAAAGGAAGGATTGGATTTGGAAAACTAGAAAAGGGATTTTCAAAAATTAAATATAAGAATGGTTTGGGTAAGTTTGTGTTTTTTACAAATTTTTGGGAGGAAGTGGAAATGATTTAACATGATTGGAGTTTACCTAATCTAAACTTATGGTTTGTTGAAATAAAATGTTTCTAAATTTTGAATCATTTGAAAGTAATTATGAAACATTGTTTTAAATGGGGTGTTTTGGGCTATTGAAAAGTGTTTGAATCTAATTAATAGGTTTTGGAAATTCGGTTTTTTGCATCTGGTGTTTTTCTGGAAAGGGGTTTTGGCTTTTGTGGTTGTCAGATTATGAAAAGAGACTTTGCTGATTTTTTTAAAAGGGGATATTTGGAATAGAATGGTTGTTTTATATTTCTATTAAATGAAATGGATTTTTTTCAATAAAATGGTTCTTGGTGAAGTGTGGTTTGTTTTGTGGAATATGAAATGCATTTTTGACTTGGTGGTTGGTGTTCCTTTTGACAGTACATGATTTTTGGAATGATGTTGTTTTTTTATCCTTTGGTGTTTTCATGGATTCTCACATGCATGGTTTTATTGATATCTGGAAGGATGGACTATATGGAATGGTTTTTGAGTTCCTGGGGTGGCACATAAATGTTCATGTGAGTGAGACTTGATGAAACACCATTGGTGAATGTGAAAATATACCAAGTTAGTTTTTTTTCAAAAGTCTTTTTAGTTGAAAAATTGTGGTGTTTGTTTTGAACCAACGGTTATGTGGATGTTTTATCCTATGTCTTAGTAGTGATTTCTATTCATTATTATCCCTTATTATCTAGAATTCATGCTCTTGTTGCATCTTGAGATGGGATATTGTTGGTGGCTCAGGTTTGGAGTAATGTTTAGTGGGTTTATAAAGATGCATTGGATGTTGTGATGTGGCCACAGATAGTTATATGTTGGAAATATTTCCAATTGATAAACCTAAGGATTCTTTCTCATGTTTCACAAGTGAGATACACCTCCTAAAATAATTCCTCATCTCATCAGTTTAAATAGAGAGCTATTTGGGATCGATTTAAAGTGCTTCCAGATCATGATAATTATTGTGGACATAGCAGTTGTGTTCCTTGATGTTGATGCTTTTCACCATATTTGTTGTCCATTCTGCTCCTCATTCCAAGTGATATAGAATTTTGATATGTATCTATGAGTTCCTATTTATATGAAAGTGTTTTGTTGAGCAGGTGAGTTTTTTTGAGTGGTGTGATAATTAGCACCTGATTGTGGGGCAGTATATGCTTCATGATTTAGGGTTCCAGCCATAGGCCTCAAAGTGAAGCTTTTCACGCATTCAAGAAATCTACAGACATGTGGTCCTCTTGACCAGGATCTAGACTCCACCATTGTGGTAAGGTAGTTTCTATTTCTATATTGTGGTTCCTCATTACTGTGAATTTCCATTTGTCACAAAAATTGTGGTGGACTTAACCCTCACATAGTGTCTATGGTTATGCCTTCATGGATGCGAGTTTCTGATCAATTTCCCTTTTTGGACTGCATCTGTAAATCGGGTGTGGTCTTGGTGTTACCTATTCATAGGTGGAGAGTTTTGGGTAGTTCCTTGGTTTCTTTTGTGGTTTCAGTGGCCAAATTAATGGATCCACTTCCCTCCCATCCCCGAGTGGTGGGGGTCCGGATCTGTGCAGAAAGTGTTGGCCATGTTCTCATCCCCTCTGTTCAATAGTGGGTGGTTTTATATGATCATGTTGTAAACATTTTAACTTGGGTTGGTGGGTTGATGTGAGGGTGTTTTTTTGGACTTTTGAAATTGAGGTAATCTTGAGTTCTTGTTTTTTTTCATTTCTAGTTGGGTTCTAATGGTGGGGAGACCCACCACAAATCTAATTGATTTTTTCCTCCTATCAACTTGTCTAATGCGAGTTGTTTATTATTGTTGGGGAGTCCATTATATACTTCCCTATATTACTTGGTTTTCTTGAGTTCTATTTAGTTTGGGTGATTTTTTGTTTCATTGGGAAAAGGCCCAACAATCGGGTTCTTGGATTGGTTGTGGAGGTCATGGCTTGACCATTCCGTTTATTTTCACAAAGTGTTTGTGAGTTGGTGTTTTTTTGGGGAAGCGTATTAAGTTATGTTGATGGAAAATTATATTTCACTGGATTGATAGGTTGGATCATGTTGATAAGGAATCCTTAGGTGTTTATCTTTCTTCTGGAATGTGTTATGGCTTTCCGGGGGCGGAAAGCTTTAATGGTGGGGAGAATTGTCACACCCGGTTTTTCATTTCTTTGTTTTGATCTCATTCATTTGAAATCTAGATACTTTTATTGTGTATTGTGTGTGATTAATATTGATTTTTTAAGTTTAATCTATGTATAATCACCGTAATTTGGGTTCCCCATTTCTTGTTTAAGAGTTTTTGGAGAAAGGGTGGTTACTTCATGATTTGGGCCAACCGTGATCCCATTTCCAGTTTTAAAAACCAAAATTGTTTCTTTTATAACTCCTTTGTTTTTCAACGTTTTTCACCAATTCCACTTCCAAAATTGACTCACCTGAGATATTAAAACTACCATATCCTTTTGGGACCCCTTAATAATTCATAATCATGGTGAATTGGGGTTACTTATTTAGGCATTGGGCCAGCCCATGGGCCCATTTCCAGTTTTAAAAAACTAATTTTTTTATTTTATATCTAATTAAATATTAAATATTTTTCAGTTATTTAACCTCCAACCCAACTACAATATCCCTATCCTCACTCCCATTATAGATTTCCCCTATTTTTATCTCAGAATAGTCTTAGAGTACGGAAATGTTCTCAATGTCTCTCAAATCATCCATAATTGACAAGGTAAATTATAGCATTCATAAATCATTTAATTTGTACTATTTTGGCCACCAATCTTCTTTCTGTGGTTCTTCCATACATTAGGAGTCTATCCAAGAAGTTTCAATACATTCCCTTCTATATAAGGGTGCATATCTAGTGGAATATGAAGAGTTTTCAAGTTTAAAGGATGAGATTCCTTCTCCTTTATCCTCAAACTTCCTCCTCCTTTCATTATTTATTGGTTTTATAATCTCCCTTAGTTCTGTTGGATTTATGTTTCTGTTATTACATGATTTGTTACGGGGGTTTTTATTCATTTGGGTCGGGTATTCATAGGTTTAGGGTTTGTAAACCCTCAGATGGTGATTTTGGGTGTGCGTTTCCATTACGCCAAGGATTTGAGGTAGGATGTCCCATGCACAAGCCTTTATCATTTAAGTTTCATCATTATCATAATTTTATAACATTATTTATATGATATGTGCTTCTGTGAAACCTTGGATTTAAAGGTTTTTTGTGCAAATTAGGTTTTATGACTTATTTTGTTAAAAATAAAGTTATTTTGGTATAAATGTGCACTCCTCTTATTTGATAAATTATTCCATGAAATTATTTACTTGGTTTATGATATATTGAATATGTTTCAGTAGCTTTAATTACTTTATGTCATAAAATTGTATTTTATCCCTTTTTATGTGCTTACCATAAGTTGTTTTGTTAAAGAGTGCATGCCACGTGTACGGTAAATTTCCCGATTGGCTATTATGTGTCTAGTGCAATTTAAAATGATTTTTTTCGGATTTATAAAAAAATTATCAGCATGTGAAAAATTATTTTGGGATCCTCTTATATATTTCCAATTTTTATTTGGTTTCAAAAATAAATGGGTTTTGGTTTACAAATGTTTTTGCCCGAGTTTCCAAAAAATGGCATGTTTCACATTCTTATGAAAATGGTTGTGTTTTGAATATGTTACCTGAGTGTTTTATGGGATTTATGATTGTGTTTTGATGCTATATATGGTGTTTATACACCTATTTAAAAAAATTAAATGCATAAATTTTTCAAATTTTATTTTTGTGAAAATGTTTAAAGGCATGTTTGGCCTTACCTAAAAATGAAGAACGAGTGTTTTACTTGTATATACCATGTTGTGACAATTAGGATTATTTTATCATCCCTAAAATGATTTTATTAAATTTTTTAGGGCTTCCAAATATGGTTGGGTATGGTCTTGTTGTTTTTTTATAATTCAAATAGTGTTTTTGAATGAGTTTTATGTGCAAATCCTCAATACACTCCTTGAAATTGTTTTATGGAAATTTGTAGTGGTTTGTTGATTCATGAAAGAAATATGAAGAACGTTTATGGGATGTTGGTGTTTTTATAGTTTGGGAATGGAATTTGGAGTTGAAATGTGTGTTTTATAATATATGTAACTTGATTGAGCACTAAAGGGAATCCCGTGTATCTAGGTGGGTAGACGTGTACTAGTATGCTAGTGACTCCATTGGGTTTGGTCCCTATTTCACGTAGCAAGTTTGATGATGAAAACACTAACTAAACTATGTTGATGATGATGTTTGGGGACCACTAGGTTATGGGTATGCTCCCTACTAGTGGCTCATGTTCACGATAACAGATATTTATTACGTTTACTTTCACCGAGATACAAGGTACCTGGGGCTCACAACTAACTAGTGCCTAGGGTTGTTCCCGTTAGTTGTGCTAATTGTCTATTTTGTACTTACCATCGGCATACGGTGTGATTGGTTGGTAAATTAAATAGTGAGTGTTATTTATTTAAAAGTGTATAATCTTTAAAGTAGCCCTCATTAAAACTCTTTTCATTTTGAAGTTGCGCCACTTTGAAAAATTGTTACTTGCATTTTTGTTTATAAAACATGAAAGTTTTTGTCTGATAGTTATTATAGAATGGAACCTCATTTAAAAAACACACATTTATATCTTGTATTTGAAACATGAAAATTATGTTTCTTTTATTTTAAAGGAAGTGAATTGATAATAATATATCATGCTAACCTACTGAGTTTTAATACTCACACATATATCCTTCTTTTATTTTTATCCCTTTTGCAGGTTTTAGCATGAGTTCGATTGCCTTGGGTGACATGTGATCATTGTGTTGGAGAGTGACCAGTGTTGTCACATGGAGTCAGATGGTTATCAGTTTTAGTCAGTTGAGTTGTTGGTTAAGTTATACTTTGAGTTTCTTGTACAAATAATGTTTAGTACAATTTTTATATAAATGAATTTTGGGTTGTCCTTTTATTTCCATTGTTTGTTTAATTGTTTATATATGGGAGAAATCATTCCCTTGTGTACTCTATTGATACCCTTGGTGCTTGTTTCCATCCCAGGAGGATTGGGAATGCCTCTCAGGACTTGTCACGGGCTGGCCTGGGTGACTGGTTCTGGGTCGACTCGGGCTGGTTCATGACATAATATTTATATATAAAATTATGGCCCAATATTAATGGTATCAGAGCAAGGTTTGGTTACCTTTGGAAATGAGGATGAGAAAAAGTTTGTAAAAACCTTAGGGATAAGTATAAGTATAGGATAACATCATAATGTTTTGGTAATGAACATGGATAATTTATTTTAAATATAAGTTTATATAGATTAATAAGAATGTGTCATGATTTAGATATCATAAAAATTATTTTTCATGACTTATTACTATAATTAAAGATTCTTGGTGGTCATTATAATCATTTTTAGTATTTTATTGAATATAGAAAGATGAAGTTGATGTGGTATTAGGTAAGCTTAAATACCTAAGTACACTATTTGAGCTTAGTAATATGAATTCTTCTATAACAAGAAAAGTCTCATGGAATTCTCCTTCAGATCAAATATTATTTGAGATTAAATTATCATTGAAAACTTCTAATTTTATAACATTCTCTTATTAATTATATAGTTCCTCTATGATTGATTTTTGTGGGAATATGATTCCTTAAAATTTTATGATTATCAATTTGGTTAAAGTTTAGGTGATTTAATGCATGAATTGGATTTTTTTTATATAGCATCCATGTCAATTTCTAAGGAAGGGAAGTAAAATTTCATATTCTGAATGAAACTATTATCATTTACTAGTTTGAGGATGAAAAAAAATTCATATTGAAATTACTTAAATATTGTGGGTTTTAATTCATAATGATAAATAGTATAGATCATATACATTTGGGGAGAAACTAATAATTGATGATATTCTTATTATATGATAGTTTTTTATTTCTTTACGAAAGAGTTTCGTAGTCTTCCTCCAAATATATAATTTTATTTTTCAATAGAAATCATATCTAGTGTAACACCTATTTAAAAATATCCATATAGATATTCCCCAAATGAGATATAGGAATTTATAAAGAAACAATAAGAGAACCTTGATAAGGTATTAATTCAGAAAAGTGTTTCACCGTCGGGTGAAAATTTAATTTTTATTAAGAAAAAAGATGTATCAATGTGAGTTTAAATTTATTAGTAGGATCATACCAAGTTCACAATCTATAATAAGTATCAATTTTCCCATATTGATGATTAGTTCAATAAAATATGAAAAGATCATTATTTTTTCTAAATTGATCTTCAATATGGATACTATCAATTAATGGTAAAAAGTGAAGTCATAATCAAGATAACCTTCTATATGAGGTACATAAACAATGAATTTATAGTGATTCCCTTGATTTTTACTAATTTCCCCTATATCATAATTGATATCATGAATATATTCTTTAGATATTAACTTTATTATTTTGGGGTACTATTTTTTGTTGGTTCTCTTATATATTCAAAATTGAAGGAAGATTATTAGTATTATATTATAATTATAATAAAGTCCCAAATAAAAGATTATTTTTATGAAAAAATTACTAATTGAGAATTTTTGTTGTAAACAGATTATTTTTTGGTCATATAATCTCATGAGAAGTTATACTTGTGGATCCATCATTTACGAAGGTTGTTGAGCATTGGCCCAAACTAATCATGGTGACTAGGATCTATAGTTTTCTTTGATTCAATGGATATTACTAACACATTTTTGGAGAATTTAACATTGGTTTCTAATCCACTCCCCAAGTAAACATGGGATAGATCCAAGGTCATTTTGACATAACAATTTGAGGAAATTTTCATGAAACTGAAGAGGAGGTTAGTTAACACACTAGTTCCTACACTACCCAATAATGGAGAAGTGATTGTAAAATATAGTGATGCATTGAATAATAGACTGAGATGTCTCATAATGAAGAATGATTTGGTGATAGGTTAAGCCTCATCAAAATTTAAGGTTCATAAGAATAATTACCCAACTCATGATTTAGAGGTAGCTATATTAATTTTTCATTAGTGATATAAAGGAATTATATTTTTAGAAAAATGTATGATATATGTACTAATAATAAAATTATAAGTTATATATTCACTTATAAAGAGTTTAATATACATTAGAGATGATGGTTGGAGTTTGTTAAAGATTATAATTTCTCAATATATTATTACCATTTGAAAGAGAATAAGGTGTAATATTCTCTTTTTCAAAAGGATCGTGGTTTTATTTCTATAATGAGGTTCAAATAAGATCTAATATTTTTGTATTTATAAGTGATGGATTTAGAAATCATATAAGTAGTGGATAAATCTTCTCTTTCTCAAACAAGTGTTCAATCATATATATAAGTGAGGATTAATGTGGCACAAAAAGAAGACACTGAGTTCCAAAATATAGTAAAAATGATCTTGATTTCAACATTGATTACGATGTAATGATATTATTCAGGAACCATGCATGTGTTTCATTCATACCTAATTTAATGGATCCATTGGATGTAGATCACAGTTTATCATTATCTATTCATCCTAGGTGTATAAAGATGTATAAAGGATTAAAAAGTATTTCTCATGGGAGAAAGTAAAAATATATATTGTATATTTTGTATAATGGTGCTCAGTATGTTAGAAAGTTAAGGCTATGAGATAGAAGACTAAATGGATGTTATAACCATTACCCATACAACAATGAAAATTGGATAACCTCACCATGGATTTTTTTGATATACTACCCAAATTTATATGGTCTATAATTATATTTGGGTTAGACTCATTTACTTTATAATGGAATCACACTTCATTCCCATCAGAGAATATTTCTCTTTTGATCATATTTCCAAAATATATATTTTATAAGTGTTAAGGTTTCATGCAGTACCACATTTTATTATATGTAATTGAGATCGAATGTTTACCTCAATGTTATGGTAAAGTCTATATCATGATATGGATTCTATGTTTCTTTAGTACATATTATCATCCTTAGATAGATATTCAATTTGAGAGAAACTTTCCAACCATAGAGGATATTTTTGGGTCTAATTTATGGGTTTCAAAAGTATTGGGATTAACACCTTCCTTTACTCGAGTTTTCTGACAATAATATTTTCCACTCAAACATTCAGATGTCTCCTTATGAATACCTCTATGGACATAAGTATAGATATCCAATGTGTAAGGATGAAGTTAGATAATTAAATCAATTAGTACTTGATATAGATTAGAAAATTGAAGATAATGTCAAGGTCATTCAGTAGCTCGTTAAGGAAGCTCAGAGTTGATAGAAAATTTATGCAAAAAATCATCTATGAAATATAGAATTTGAAGTTAGTGAGATGGTATTAATATGAATTTCATCATTGAATAAGCTTATTATATTTTTAAATAATGTATGTTATATCCATAGGTATATAGGCGCCTATGAGATTCTTGGTTGAGTAGGGATGGTATGTTATTTCTTGGAAGTTCTTCCAAACCTCTCACAAGATAGTTATCTATTCCATGTATCTATCCTAAGTAAGTACATAAATAATCCATCACATGTACTAAAATAAAAGTTTTAACCTCTAGATAATTATCTTTCATATGATGAACAACCTGTATGAATATTAGATCACAGAGATAAAGTTATTTGGAATAAGACTACCACTTAATTAAAGATATTTTGAGGAATTAGAAAATTTAAGAATCTACATGGAAACTTGATATTGTGATGAAACATATATATCCTCATTTTTTGATATTTAAGTTATAAAAGTTTGAGGGAAATATTCATTTTAATGGGGGTATAAAGTGACACCTCAATATTTTATGATATATTTCTCTACATGTAAATTTAATTTTTTTGATAGCTTTTGATACAAACAACCTAGAGTCTAAAATAAACATAATATAATATACCATTATGATCTTGCCATTAAATTGTTGGAATGAATATTAACAAACAGATTTTGAAAATTATGTTATATGGTTTTATATAGAGAAAATATATTGATAAATAAGTACACATTTTTTAATAAATCCATTATTTTCTTTAAAAAACATTTTTCCTCAAAAATTATTTTTACTTATTTTTGTGATAAAATAATATAATTAATCTATAGAACTTAGATAAAATTTATTTTAAAAAATAAAATTCATTTTGTAAAGTCATCATGTTGAAATTTTCATAGTGTAAATTTTTTATAACCTTATGAAAAGATTGATTTTTTTCTAAATAGTGAATGTTCTGATTTTGATTGAAAATCGTGTTTTCAAATAAAAAAATTACAAAGATACATTTTATCTCTAATGGGTTTTAAAGTAAAATTAGTTAATTATTATTATGAAAAATATAATAAATGAAAATGGAATTAATTTTAAATTTTATTTTAATATTATTTTTTATACATGTGAAAACATTTTAATGGAAAAATATATTTCATCACGTTTTAAAGATTTAATTTTAAACTAAATTTTACCACTTTGGTAAATTGAATATTCCTAAATATTTACCATATTTGAAATCAGAGGTTGAAATTTGATAAATAGGTACCTTTTATTATTTTTCATTATGAATAGTAATTAGGGTAAATATGTATTGGTAGGGGTAAAATTCGTAAAACATGGTTAAAACCATGAGATAACGTCTCAAAAGAAACCAAAAAATAAAAAAAACTATAGTTTATAAATGATATTTATTTCATGAATAAATGTTTTACATATTATATAATATTATACATTTATAAAATAGAGGAACTGGAAAAATATTTTCTCATTAACAATTATCATTATATTAGTCAGTTATGAAATCAATTAAAATGCCAAATAATAAAATTGGACAAAAAATATAAAATAGAATTACTAAAATAGTAATTTATGGAATACCCTATTATACAAGAATCATCACCCAATAGAAAATTCTATAGAAATGAAACAAAAATTAGTTAAACAATGAACATCTTAAAAAATGAAAATATATCCATACGTAGAAATTTTAATGAATTTTGAGTGAAAGAATTTAGTTGTATTTATAGGGTATAAAGTAAATGTGAACATTTGGATTTTTACATTATATGATCATTGGTCAAATATGACCATTTTTTGATATTAAATTTGGAAACTATACCCTTTATTGATAATTTTACCATTATAATTAGTTTTTATAATTTGTAATGACAAAGGATAATTTATATAGAAAAGAAAATTGATGGTCTCAACTGGAAGAGTCATGACATTTAATGCCCATTTTTTAGAACATGGGAGGGAGGTATCATCACGGGGGTTTTCCCTTGTCCAATCCCAAGCCATGATTTATAAAGTGAATCCTGAACAAAATAACCTATGGCGAGATTTGAAGTTAGTAGAGATTACTACTCAGTCAATATTAGTCAAGCCACCCCACAGAACTACTACTGTCGCACACATTACCGAAAAGGCATATGTGGGTGTGGGAAGGGGTTATGTGCCTAGACCATAGTTATATAAAGTATAGATTTCTTTGTATAATTAAAATTTTTATTCTATCAATTTTCTTAACAATATTTTAATCTTAATAAAATACATGTTTAGTTTAGATAAATTTGATATCATTATTTTTTGATGTAAATAAAACAGAATTGTATTTTTCTAGAAAATATATAATATTTTATAATAAAGACAAGTATTATGAATAAATTTTTTCTTAATAAAATATACTTTTAAAAATAAACTTACCTCTATATAAATGATAAAATAATTTATTAAATGTCCAAGGAAATTTTTTTAAGTGTCAAAAATTTGTCTGTGTCTTAAAAACTACTACTTAAAAATAAATTGGGTTTTTTATATATAAAAATTAAAATTATCATATTTAAAGAAATATTCTAGAAAATGTTCCTTTATATTTGAAATAATAACATCAAAATTATGTTAGAGTGAATTTATGATAATTCTCTAAAATACTTTATTTTTTCTTGAATAGTAAGAAATACAATTTTGGGTTTCAATATATTTTGTGAATTCATATCTATTTATTTGTTATGTAATAAACATTTAAACATAATACATGAATTAAAATATTTTATTTTATCAATATAATGTATTTTAATATATTTTAATTAATTTCTAAAACTATAAGTGACTTTTGAATGTCTAGAAAGGAAAATTTGATTTTTTAAAACATTACATTATAGAATATTTACTTTTCTTTGACAAAGAAGTATTAAAAATTTGTTTTAGGTTATCGTTGATTAAAATGTCTTAAAATGTGACCCATATATCAAAAACCAATTGAAAACCCCATGGGTAAGATAGTGGTTTATAATTTTTCAGAACCTATATTTCTAAGACCTATATTTTCAAATTATAAAACAATTCCTCCACTTTGATATAAATAGCCACAAATTTCAAATTAACCCTTCACTAATAATAAATTCTTTAGGATGTTGGGGATATTTTTCCTCCAAATAAATCCCCCAAAGGTGTCCTCAATCCCCCAATGTTCCATACCTCATGATCTTAGAGTAACTCTTCAGGGTAAGGGAATTATCCTTCCATTCTCTTCAATTCAAGAACCTTTTTTGCATATATATTCCTAATGTTATGGTTACACTATATTATTACCCTTTTGATCATACCATTACTTTTAGATTATGTTTTTTCAATGGGAGACCATTTTTTCCTCACAATTTACCAAATTTTGAAACTAAATTTTATAATTGTTATACTGCCAAATTTACTTATCAAATTTTCCTTATTTTATATGAGAAATTAACATTTCATTTTTATTTTAATACAAAAAACATATTTACATTCAATGTTTATTAAAAAATATGTAATCATGACCATTTTCATTCATTAATTTACATATATGAAAGTCAAATTTCCATTCAGGGGTTAAAAATAATTTAATGATCATGTCATTAAGTACTTTTGTATACCAACATTTTGATAAGAAACCCATTCATTATTCTCCATGTGTTATTAAAGAAATTATTTTTTATGATATATTTGGATCACATGAAAATAATTCATATGAGTGGTGAACCATGATTGTTCTCAGATGGATTGTGTAAATAATTTAATCTCCAAACCTGGCATGTTTTATGATACCTTAGTGAGTAACCTAGGTAATTTTCATTTACAACAGGTTATTGAAAAACCTTGGTGATATGATTATGAATTTAACTTTTAAATTTTGTTTCCATATTTCCTTGTAATGATTCATGTTCTTATTATAATGATATTCTTCTTTTTCAAGTTTTCCTAATATTCCTCATGTTCTTACTGATATGTCACATGATCACATGATTTTGTCTCCCTTATTAACTTAATGGTATTTATGCTCACTACTTTCCTTGGATATATATCCCAAGGATATGAGATAAGGTAAAAGTAACATAGGTTGAACCCCTAATGTTTTATTTCAAGTTGATTTATAATAATTTTTTATGTTTTCTTGTATTATTTACATTATTTTTAATAAACTAAACATTAAAAGATTTTTTATTTGTATCATGAAATGAAAAGTTATGTTAAAAAAAGGTAGGATTTATTAGTTGGTATCAAAGGATAGTTTAGTTATTTATCAAAAATATAACTTGAAAACATTATTAAGAACCATTTGGACATGTTTAGATCTAGTAAAACATCTTGGAATTTTTGTGATGTATTATAAAAATAGAATCCAAGAAAATAAATCCCTTTTTGTATACAAACTAGGGGATTTAGCTGGGACATAATTATATCTCCCGTAACAACAAAAAACACTTTATTGATATAGACTTGATCGGGAACTAGTTCATGACAATAGTCCTTTCTACACTTTTGGTGTGCACTCTTGTTGAATATTTTTTGTTATTCATAATATTTTTATGAACCATTATAGAGGATATATAGAAAATATTATTATTATTATACGATACTAATTACTCATGTACACATGATGTTTTAATCCATAAAATCCCTTTAGAATTAAAATATTCATTAAAGTAACATGTTTTTCACTAAGTTTTTATTTTTTTATAAAAATTTGGGAAATTGGAGGAAACATGAAAATGATGTCTGAAAGAGAATATGAAATGATGACATTATGATATAAGTTGGAATGGAAAAAATTAATGAGGATAATTAATCAACTAGCTTGAGTTATGAAAAATTACTTGAATCAATTTGAGATACTGAACTCAACTAGAAAGGGAAAACATTATATTGTGTCCTTTATGAATCAACTAACACCTTATTTTTATTTATCTAACAACCCATTGATTATTGAAAAATGTATAAGCTTAGTAGATAGGATATTTAATTTACTCCATTGTTAAGAGTAAGAGAAATTCACCATGGTAGTCTACCTCTTAGAAATAGAATTTGATTAGTGGTAGAAACTGATTAAAAATATAAATTCAATAAGGGAGATCAATTCTATGGAGTGATAAGAGTTCAAGGGAATATATTTCAATAATTATTTCCCTCATTGTATCCGAACAAAAATAGAGAATGAATTCCTAGAACTGAAGGATTAGTAAAATGAATCAGTGGGATGTGATGAGTTTAATGATATAAGATATGATCAACACACCTCTATATTTTCTAGATACTTAGATAAAGGATGATAGATTATTTTTGGGAATATTACCCCATCTTTGGAGGAATATTTAAAATTCATTCAATGAAAGCTATGAAGAGATGGTTCAGAGTGGTATGAAGGTTGAATTGTAACATGGATAAAAATAGTGGTCACATAAGATTAATGAAATTAAGAGATAAATGTATATAAACTTAGGGAAGAATTTCAATCACGGAAGACGAGGAACCAATATTCAACTTCCCACATGTAAAAAATGTGGGAAGAAGTGTAAGAGGAACTTCTTTATTTGGAGTGTAGTGTGCTACAAGTGTAGAAGATATGTCCATATAGATCGAAACTATCATGGTGGGGTGAATACTCAACTTCTCAATATTGAAGATGAAAGAAATATGGTTTAGGCCCAATCTCGATTTCAATGCTTCATGTGTGGACTGATTGAGAACATTTTCAATCAATGTCCAAATATGAAGATAATTGAAGGAAGGAACCATTATCCTTAACATAGGCCAAGAGATAAAGTTTAAGGATTTTCTATCATGATAGTTGAATTAGTGTCTCTAAATGATGTTGTGGAAGGTAAAATAGTTATACTCTCAAAGAGAGAAAGTATATTGTTTGATTCAGGTTCTATGCATTCCTTTATTTTATCCAAGTTTGTAATGAATATAGAATCAATCCCAATATTTCTAGAAGTATAGTTATTAGTCAAGTCTCTTGGTGGTATTATACTATAATCAATAGTGTATAGAAAATATAATATTAACATTGGGGAGTAAAATCTCATTGAAAATATAGTCGTCATTTACATGGTGGAATTTGACACTATACTATGGATGGATTGGATCCTAAATTATAATTCAAATATGAACTGGGGAAATATAGAAATTTTAGAATTTTTAAAAGGAAATATATAGTTATTTTCAAAGGAGAGATATAATTTCATAATCTTTGTCTAGAAGAAACTCCCATAACCTTATTTATATAGACAATTGATAAATAGGTAGAATAAAATAAAAGTATAAAGTTACAAAATTTCCCCATTTTTTAGGAATACATTGATGTATTTCCTAAAGAGTTACCTATACCCCCCACCTAGAAAGAGAGATAGAGTTATATATTGATCTCATAACAAGATTCAAACCAACATCAATAACCTCGTATAGAATAGAAAATGTAGAGTTAGAAGAATTAAGGAAACAACTTCATGATCTTATAGATATGGGATTTATCTGACCATGTGTGTCTCCTCTTAGAGTGTATGCACTATTTGTGAAGAAGAAGGATGGATAAAAGTAGCTATACATTTATTGTATAGAACTTAATGAAATCAGAGTGAATAATAAGTACCCATTTCCAAGGATGTATGATTTATTTGACCAGATTTGTGGGGATCAATTCATTTCCTAGATTGACCTCCTGTCTGGGTATCGTCAATTGAGAGTGATGAAAGAAGATATTTTAGAGACCACCATCCAAAAAATATAAGATAATTATGAGTTTTTTTATTATACAACTTGTTTTAAATAATGATCCTTCTATATTTTTGGATTTTGTGAATAAATTCTGTAAGTAATACCCTGATAAACTTGTGGTAGTTTTTATTGATGGTATTCTATTATATTCCAAATGTTGTGAGGAGTATGGGGACAATCTAACAGATATTTTGGGATATTTTGGGAAGAATAATCTATTTTGAAAATTCCAAAAAATGTGAATTTTGGTTACAATAATCTTCATTCCTGGGGAACATTATATCCAATAAAGGAATCTCAGTTGAACATGTGATGAAAACGGAGATGGAGGAGTGGTATCATCATAAAATGCTAACTGAGATTCATACTTTCCTTAGTTTAGCAGGATATTATAGGTGGTTTGTAAAAAAACCTTTCATGAATTTATAATCCACTAACCATGTTGACTAAAAAAAGTTAAAATCTTCATATGGGCGATGGAGTGCGAAGAATGTTTCCATGACCATAATAAGAGATTGTTCACTACACCTATGTGATATATACTATCTATCAGAGAATGATTCATTATTTATATGTATCCATCAATGAAAGGCCTTGGGTTCATAATCATGAAAAATGAAAAGGTGATTTTTAATGAATCTCGATAGTTGAAGCCTCATGGTACGAATTATCAAACACATGACCTTGATTTACCTACAGTTGTTTTTTCTCTGAGAAAATAAAGGCACTCTCATTAATGGTATTAATGTGATATATACCTAGAACACCGATTTTTAGATTATATTGTCACACAAAATAAATTTGACATGAGACAAAGTATATACTTAGATCTTTTTAAATAAAATGACTATTCAATTCATTATAACCTTGTAAAAGAAAATAAATTCACTGATGTATTATGTAAGAGAGACTCTATTGTGCTGGAAATTATGAATATTCATGGTGATCCATTGATCAATGAACTTTTGAAATTATACATGGGAGTCGTATGCAAATGAAATTCATCAAACCATCCAAAATTTTTTCTCAACCACCATTACTAAATATGGAAAATAATTATTGAAGAGAATATCCTTTTTTACAAAATAAGATAGAGGCTATGGAGAATGGGATGATTTTTCATATCGGTATTGACTAAGAAGGTCTATTGAAATTTCATACATGACTATACATGTTATCTATCTCAGAGATAATGAAGTATCTGGTGGTTAAATCTCATAGATATACATTTTCAATACATCTTCAAATCAATAAAATTAATAAGGACCTTCATGATCATTTTTGTGACAAAATATGAAAATTTATATTACTGACTACATTCCATGGTGCTTGGTATGTAAAAAAGTTAAAGTGGAGTGACATCTTTGAAAAGGGGTATTATAACCACTTCCCATACCTACATGGTGTGGGAAAACATCACTATGACTTCATCACTGGTCTTCCAAGAACATCTCATAGAAATAATGAAATATGGGTTTAGTGTATCCAATCACCAAGACTACACATTTCAGTGATTTTAGAGATGATCACTCACTTGACCAACTATCCAAGATAAACATAAACTATGTTGTGCGGTTGCATAGGGTGACACTTTTTATAATTTATGATCGTGATTCAAGGTTCACATCTAAATTTTGGAGATGTATTCAACATGATATGAATACTGAATTAAATTTTAGTATATCCCATCACCCCCAAAATGATAGAAAATCTGGAAGGACTAGTTATACATTTGAGGACATGTTAAGGATAAGATCAATGGAATTTAATGGTGGATGGGATCAACAACTCCAATTAGTTGTGTTATCATATAACAATATCTTTCACGCAAATATTAAAACCAAACCGTATGATTCTCTATATAGAAATCTATGTAGAACTCTTACTTGTTGGGATGAAGTTAGTGATAGGTAGTTTCTTATGATTGATATTGAACAAGTGATGATAGAAAAGGTTCATTCCATCCAAAAATATATAATGTATACTCAATGTTGGTAGAAGATATATTCTTAAAAAAATTTAATGAACATGAAGTTTGATGATGAAGACAAAGTTTTCCTTCTAATATCACCATGAAAGAGATGCATGCAATTTCAAAATATAGGGAAGAACATCCCTAGTTACATTGGCCCCATTGAAATAATTGATTGAATCATATTAGTAAAATATCAGATATAAATCAAAAAAATGTATATCAATTTCATGATGTATTTCATTGATCACTCATGATGAATTGTATACTTGATCCCTTACAAGTTAGAATCTTGAGGTGGTATAAATAGAGCATGACCTCTCTTATGAGGATCATCTGGTGGAGATCTTAGACTATATAAAAAAGGTTATATCCAAAAAGACTACCAACCTCATAAAAGTGTAATGGAGGAACTAAAAAAAATGAAAAATAGACATGGTAACCATAGGAGTCGATGAGACAAAATTACCCTCACATTTTATCAATTAAGATAATGAGTGGAAATTTCGATGATGAAATTTGTGAAAGGGGGGAGAATGTAATGACATAGACTTTTTAAATGATTATTTTTCCTCAAAGAAATGTTTTTTATAAATTATATAATGTTACACAAAAAAAAATAAAAACCAACAAATTTTATCTCATTAATAATTATCATTACATAATTTATCTTTGAAACTAATTAAAATGTAAAACATTAAAGCTGGACAAAAAATTTAAAATAGAATAGCTAAATTGGGAATGTATTGATCACCCAAATCTGCTAGAATAATCACCTACAAAACAAATTCTATTATAATGAGACAAATTATTAGTAAACAAATAAATATCTTAATATATGAAAATATAACCATAGGGATAAATTTTAGTGAATTTTGAGTGAAATAATAATGTTTCATTTATATGGTATAAAGGGAAATGTAACCATTGGGATTCAACCATTTTATGACTCTTGGTTAAAATGAAATTTTTTCAATATGACAATTGGAAACTATATATTTGATTGATAATTTTAACATTATAATTAGTTTTTATTAGTTTTAATGAAAAAGGATAATTGATACAAAAAGGTGAATCAATGACCTCAATTAGTAGTGTTTTACTATTGGAATCCCAATTAATAGAACATGTGAGGGTAGTATCATCACTGGGGTTTTCCCTTGACAAATCCCAAGCCAAGATTCAATAAGTTGATCTTTAAATAAATTACCTATGAGATAAGTTGATGTTATTGGATATTACAACTTGGTAGATATTATCCAAGCCACCCCTCTAAATTACCACCATTTTACACCCTATCCTTAGGGAATATGTGGGTGTAATAAAGAGTTATGTGTACAAAAAATAGTTACATAAAAATAAAATTAATTTTTAAAAATAAAATTTTTATTCCATCAATTATTTTTAAGAATATTTGTTTCTAATAAAATATATGTTTTATTCAGAGGAATTTTGTAATTTTATTTTTCGATTAAAATAAAACATAATTGTATTTTTCTAGAAAATATATTAAATTTTATAATAAACTCAATTATTATAAATATTTTTTTTATTTAAATAGTTATTAAAAACATACTCACCAAAATATAAAGAATAAAATAATTTTTTAAATGTCCTAGGAAATTTTTAGAAGTGTCGGTAATTTTATTGTGCCTTATAAACTATAAATTTTAATTAAATAAGTACTTTTATCTTTTAAAAAATAAAAAATTCATATTTAGAGAACTATTCAAAAAAAATAAACATTATATTTGAAATTATCATGTCTAAATTATGTTAGGTTAAATTTATGAGAATTTTCTAAAATACTTTATTTTTTCATCAATAGAAAAAAAATATAGTTTTGGGCTTTAGATATATTCTATGATTTCATAATTATTTTATAGATACCTAGACTAATTTATAACAATAAATTTATAAGAAAATATTGGCGTTATCAACATAAACCTGATAATGGTAGAGGAGACGTCGGAGGAGAGATTGATGAACAATAATATATTTATATCATGACTAAGGGTCATTTTTCTAATGGAGCCTTTAGATATCACCATCAATGTCAAAATTGAAAATTCTTTGTTAAAAATCAATCCAATCTAAGGAAGGATGTTATTTAATATAAATTTCTTCCCTATTTATTATCCCATTGTGTATGCAAATTAAATCATCCAAAAGATTTATTTGATGATCGATCATGTTGTTAGTGTGGATTTATTTCTGGGATTTGTGAAAATATATTATTGTTTATTATTGTTTTATTCATTCATTGTTCTCATAGAAATGGATCAAAGACTATAAAAAAAACTAATGTTTATTCCTCATCTAGTGTTGTGTATATACCCCCCATTCTCCGCACATTCATCGACGAAGTTTCATTTGGATAGTGGTTCGACAAATACCCATTAATAAATTGTTTCTCAAATGTTTTTAGTAGAATGTTTTGATATCATAGTTTTAGATTGATATTCATTTATGTATTCAAGGTATGATTTAAATTAAGATGTATTGAGATTATATCAGTATCCTTCATGTGTAGTTGGTCATGCAGTGGTAGCGTGGTGCAATAGCAGACATTTTCCAGGTGAATCAGAATCCAAAATCCAATCATCATTGACAATGGATCTCATTCAATCATAGATCCATGATTACTAGTGAAACTATATTTCTAAATAGATGAAGGAAGTTTCTAGATTGAAAAATGGGGGAAGACCTATAGGTTTTGGAAAATCCAATATTACACAGCACATAATTCGAAGAACACATGTCGTGTGACCCCTTATGTGGTGCTAGGGTTTCTTCTGAGTATAATGGATCACAAATCATGGGACACATGTCCCAGGATTGTTGACCTGACATAGAAACTCACCTGGCACCCTTTTGTATCCTAGAATAGCTATATTTCATGTTCTAGGATGTTAAATCAAGAACGAACCTAAGCACATAGGCATGCACATATGTACCTGAGCACAAGATAGTGGACCTCTACACACCATTTACCCTCTAGGGGAAACACCATGTATATTGAGTTATAAAATGTGTGAGATTGGAAGATAATGTAATACCACATGGAGTAAAAAAATTCCATGTACCCACTAGTAAATGTCATGTACATTCCCCCTAGGTGGTCTGAGGGAACTGTTCTCTTTAGTGGGGACCAAGTTCCTTGGGGTGCATTCGCTCGGTCCATCCCTATAATGGTATTGTGAGACATTACATCTTGAACATAGTATTTTTATCCCCTCTAAGGTATTCATCTCATATTGAGTTGAAGTAATTCACATAAAGGCCCAGGGTGGGATCCTCTGTGATCTTCTACACTAAGTATAGTTTCCACGAATCAGTGATACTAACATACATGGTCATTAGTCACCTAATTAATGGGTTATTCAAAATTGTTTTTCTTGTATACCCCATGTCCTTGGGAGTGATTAACCATATATGTAACAATATCTTTGAACATTGAGCACATAAATCTTCTTGGGGAGACCTTAAGAGAATGAAAAATTAGATGGATTCCATTAGTGTTATCGTACTCATGGAGTGAGTTAACCCATTATAGGGTTACTATGAACTCCTAACCCTAATCCTAGGATGTAAATACATTTTTAACCTTATATTGATACTTAGTTTCTATCATGAGTATATCTAGATGTTTAGTGCTATGCCTTATATTTTAATTGATATACCCCTATGATGAGTTGACTATTATATTGATGATTAAGATCCATTATTATAGTGTGTCCTACTGGGTATTATTATACTCACCCAAGGATGGGATCTTCCCACACCATTTTGTGTCTTATTCAGATGATATGTCATTCGACCGGGTTCCTGGTGGACCAAGAGATGACATAGACTAGATTTGGAAAAAATACTTTGGTTCATTCTATGTGTCACATTTGACTATAGTCCCATCATTCTAGCAGGTTTGAATTCATGGAAGTTTTGGGGGGATTTTATTTGGCCATTATTGATTTCCAATATTATTGTTGTACTATGGTTGTGGGTTTTATATGTATGTATTAAATCGCATTATGTTTTTATTACATTGTAGTGTTTTATGGGTGTGACGGTGTGTGTGTATACAAGTACAATAGTCTACATCCTCCCATGTTACAGTTATTCTTACTCTATGATGGTCATCAACCCCATCCCTATTAGAGGGGGGATTGGGGTAGTCAAAGTCAGCTCACCATCGTCTAGGTTCTCCTTGTTGGGATGCATCCATAGAGGATAATTTCATCTCTAAATTTTTATTTTAAATATGTATTTTTTATCATAGTTATTTATTTTTAATTTTTAGTGATGAAATTATTTCATTATATTCTTACACTACACTGACACATTGTTTTTTCAAGTGGTAGAAAAGTCATGTAAATGATTTTAAAAACTAAAAATTTAATTTTATTGGGGTTTGTTATAGTACCCCATGAAATGTTTAGATGTCTAAAAAATATTAAGTTTGTTTTAAAGGTTTATAATAAAATTACATTACTATAATTATGCCATTAAAGTCAAATTATGTAGATAGTGTCAAAATGGCATTAATTATATTTAATAAAAAAAGTTATTTTATTAAATTATTTATAAATAAAAAAACATAAAAATCATGAAATATTACAATTATGTTGATTAAATATCTAAAATATCATCCATTTTACATTTATGTGCCAATTTTATCCTTATTAGTAAAATTATAAACCTTTAATATTGAAATTTAATTACCGCATTTAATGTTTAAGTAAGTTGAAGAAGGAGTTAAACAAAAAATATAAGGTTTAAAAAGAAACTAAAAATAGTATAAATTTTATTAGATGATTATATTTGGAAGTTATCCTATTTTTATTTTAAATAATGGGTATTTGGAAGCATTATAAATAAGAAATACATTAATTATATTTAAATCTTCTAAGTAATTCCAAGTGTGTCCTTTTCCTCCATTATAAAAGGACACATATTATCTATTTTATTTATAACACCATGAATTATATATCACAACCATTACCTGATAAATAATCATAAAAACTCTATATCCTAGAATTTGAGGTTATTTTCTCCTTAAAATACCATTCCAAAGGTATTTAAGAAGGGATATAAAGGGGCTCACCGAAGAAGAACCAATATTTCTACTTGGCCTATTTCGATTTATTTCTTCTTATAAATCATATAAATATATGGTATTCATCATAAAATAATAAATTCATTATCCTATATATATTAATTTTTTTTTATTATTTATCCACAAATATTCTCCCTCAATCCCATCAAATGGGAAGTAAAGGTATTTCTCATGTGTATGTGTGGACTACTGCCAAAATATAGAAAAAGAATTCATTTTCCATCACTATATTTAATAGATTGTTATTATAATGGATTTAATATTTATAAATTATATTTATGACATAATTATACTTATGTAATAATAATTATATGTTTAATTTCTTATCTTCTAGTCTGTTGGAATATGATAAAATCATTCGCGCGTACGTGAGGACTACCACCTCCATAGAGATATGTGATTCATTTTTTATTTAAAAATTAAATGGATGATATTAATGATATATTTAATTAATATATATTATATATCTAACATACAAATTATTTTATAAATCATATGTTTTATTTACCTTTCTGTCATTCCATCCATCGAAAGGTGAAAAAGGCATTCATGGTTACATATGACCTACCATCTCTATGAAATGTGTAATTATTTTTTCTATATCTACCATTTATGGATGACTATATATATATATATAATGAATATATTATATATTTATATAATTATTAAAATTATGTGTATTATGTAACCGTGATCAAAGTATAAAGATCAGAACTACCGAACCCAACTTCTCCTGAAAAATCAAACAGTTAACACCTGAAAATGATGATTTTAATATGAAATTATTAATAAATAGGTGTTGAAATGTTATAGAAAAATCATATATGATATTATAAGTATATGAATTATTTTGGAAAATAATTATTTTAATTTAATTTATTATTCATGATTCTAAAAATCTATATATGCATGTCAATCTTTATGTAATAGATTTTTATCTCACTTTCATTTTTATGAGACACAAGTGTATTAACTACTTGAATCTATTATTTGTGGTATATAATGACCATGATTTTTTTATGATTATAATAATTTATTTTTTTATGTACATATTTATATATGGTTCTCTATTTCAATGGTTTTGATTTAAAAGTAGTAAATGTGGTAAGGAATTTATCTTAGAATCTCACTGTGTTCAGGGTTGTTTATAATTAAATTTCTGTAGATGAATTTTTCTGATAACCCTCTCAATAAACTCATTAATTGTTTATCTAATCTTATTATTTCTTTATATAACATGATTTACATTAATTTTACTCTCTTTATGAAGTCAATTGATCAAATGAATGATTTTATAAAAAACCAAATTTATTTCTCTATTTGGTCAAAAATATTTTTTCATCCATATCCATGTTATCTAAATACAATTTGAAGGAAGATTTTAATAATATAATATGATTTTGAAAATACATTTTACCCAAGTATTATTTTTTAAAAAATTGTTTAAATAGAATATTGTTGGCATTTTCCAAATGTGGTACTTCTGAATTTTCATTGAAAATTTGAAAGGAATCATTATTTTAACATATATGACATGAACAAAATTTCCAAAAATCATGATTTCTCAATTCTGTGAAGCTTATTTTATAGGTTTTCATTGTTTTTTCAAATATAATTTACCCTTAACATTTTTGGTATTCTTATTTTTTATATAAGTGATTTGAAATATAAAATGGTATTTTACTCACGAAATGTTCCAATGATATTTTAATTTCATTTTTCATCAATAATAACAGCTTATGAGGCTACTTTTTATTTATTACGAATATTATCCAATGATAATATCCAATTTCCTTCTCTGGATGAATTATATTAATGATTTAATCATGATTTTATGATAGTCATTTATTTCACATGGTTCAATTAAGTTATGATAAATCATTTATGAAAACCAATTTTTTTTCCATATTTATACTTTGATTATATGATAAAATTTTTATAAATCCAATTTCTTATCCATGGGTTACACTATGATGAATGTATTGTGATATTATGTCACACATATGTATGTTTTTTATTATGTTGACGGTGGGCCTGAAATTTTATATCGCTCCAATGAATTGGGTAAAGATGTTTATCTAAATAGATAATAATGAATAGATTGGGGACTGAACCCAAATAAATAAATGGTTTATTATACTATGATAGTATTGGGAGTTAACTTTGACTATAGATATGAGGTAATGGGGAGTGAAACAAAATCACTATGATAGTATTAGCAGTGATCCCTGACAAAGGAAATGATTTTCCTTGCTTATGTGTATTCCACAAACTTATGTCACTTTCCAATGTGATACTATTATGGATCATGTTCTTTGATTCCTTTATGATTCATATCTTATTAAATTTCATTTTTTATTTCATGACTTAATATTATGAACAATGATATGAAAGGTAAGTGTTTCAAATGTAAAGCTTATATTCTCATACCCTTATCATAATTCAATATTTAAGTAATCATTATTATCTATATTTTTACCCTTACAGGGAATCAAATATCGCCATTTATTTTATTTTCTTTCTATATGCTATAAAAAAATTTCTATGAAATACATCAGTAATAAAGGTGTTACTTATAAATATCGTAGATAAATATTATATAGATCTATTATAAATATGTTTTTTATGTATCCATATTTCGAAAAACACTAACCCTATAATATTTTGGTGGTGGTGGTAATTTTGTGTATTTAATATTCATATAATAAGATGCAGTATTTATTTATGAAAATTATGGGTTTCTATAAATTTTGTTTCAATTTATGGTTTCAATGTCTCTATTAAATAACATCTGAGAAATAATAATAAAAATTACAAATATCTAATAATGAAAATAAAACATAAATAACTACTAAATATATATTAAATGATTATAATTAATGATTATAATAGTTTATTGATAGGAATAAGGTTATGAAATAATTTTTTAATACAGTTATGTTAATTATAGAAGATATTGAAGTTAATTCATTAGAGTTGAGAGTTATGGTATTGCTTTATTTTTCCCAATTGGAATATCTTGATACATGTTTCATATTGTGCCCTATGTTTTACATTATATGGTGTAATTAATAACCAATGAATGTATTATAACATATTATTTCATGAAATCCATGTTATTTATGTTACCTTATCATGTTCTTTCTTTCAATGGATCTTAAAGCTAGAATTAGTAAAGTCATATGAGTTTTCTTGTCTCACTTTTATTTCATTGAGTAATATTCCATAATCACTACTTGTTTTATAATTCATGGTGTATATAAATACCTATGGATGTTTTATTATACCTTTATTTAAATTAAAGGGATATAAAAATCCATTAATGGTTCTCTTTTTCAATTTTTTTATTTAAGTTTTCCTAAATGTTTTAGGGATTTTGTTAACTCAAATATCATTTCCTTGAGTAATATTATTTCTTATTCAATGACATTAATATTTGTATTGTTTATTCTAAACTAATATTTTATTAGCTAATAAAGTCTATTTATATCAATTTGTATTTATTTTTTTAATTCTAATTCTCTTTCTTGATGAACTTATTTCTCATAAAAGAATAATGTTGTTATGAATAATTCTCATACTCTTTAATGATATATTTCTCTTCCAGGTCCATATACATGAATCCCACCACTGTTTTACATTCTTATTTTTAAAACCTATTATCAATTATGTCTAGAGTTATTCATATTTTTATTTTCCAAAAGAAACTTTATTACTCTTTTTGTATTGTTGTTTTCAATAAATATATTTAAAAATATTAAATGTATTGTCTTTTATGATCATATTTATTATCATCCACTCCAAATTTCCTCAAACAAATTGGTGAATTATTAATTATCCATTATTTGGGATTCATTATCAAATATATTTAAAAAAATCAAGTCAAATAATTGAATGAAACTTTTGAGAGTGACCAGTTACATCATCTTTTTACTATAATGTTAAAAATATTTTATGAAGTCACATTTACTGATTTTTATTCCAAATTACTCTTTATGTAAAAAATATCCATATACTTTTAATTAATAGTTCATAAATCAACTTATAAATTCCATTATGAAATAGTTATTTTGGGTGATTATATTTTTTTCATCAATCGATCTACCGTTTGAGGTTATTTTATACAATAACACATGAAAATGTTACAAAACATGTTTTATTTACATGGGATCTTAATAGTAGGTTATATGATTGATTTTATGCATAAAAACTATGTATTTATTATCATTATGTGATGTTTGGATTTCTATGTAGACCACTAATTCATTGTGTAAAATTTGATATATCATGAGATAATTATTTGGGTCATGTGTGTCATTTTGGTTAAGATATGGTTATAGGGTTGTGTGAGGGTGTACTTATGTTTATGATATTCAAAAAAATATTAATGGATTTAATTTGGGTTAATATATGATATAAATATTTTTTATGGGTATAATTTAGGCTATGTTATTCTCATAGGATTGTGTGTGGGTGAAATTTATGTTATGCTACTCACACAAGATACTATGTTGTTATAATTACAGTTAATCTATGATATGAAGATTGAGAATTGAAAAAATATATTTAGATAAGTAAAAAATATTGAGAATATACACGATATAGTTATATATACTCAATATATTTATCATGGTTACAATGAGTTTAGCGATTTCCACAAGACCGATCATTGTTTTGATGAAACTTCCATTTTTCACAATGTTATAATTTAAAATGCTTGTACCTAGGAATATTTTCTATATTATATGACTAGGTTATAGTATATGGATCATTATTATTATATCAGGACTTTTCACTCTTATTAAATGGTATGTTTTTGATAATTTTAGATTACATGTCTTTCTATTTGGCCTTATTAATAACTTTTACTATTACATGTTCTTTTAATTAGATATTCTCTAACATCATGTTTCTCACATGCTTATGATCCAACACTTTATAAATCATCAATATTTTTTTACATAATAAGAAATATATCCCTACACTTTATTTTGTTTTCCATTCTCCAAGTGATGAATATTAGTATATCTTAGGAGTTATCTAGAAGCAAATCTAGTATGGTGTGATTATGGAGAAATTTTCACAATAATATTTTTATATAGCTAATCTAAAGACACTGAACCTTTATTTTTCGGTTTTTGTATGTATTTTTCAAAATTTTATGTTAAAATAATTGAATTATTTTAAATTATTTTCATTTTTAGTCTAGGTCACCTCAATTGCTATCAATTCTTGTCTCTAAAGAATATGTTAATACCACCGAAACTGGAAGTGTGGTTTAGGGGAGTCTCTGATTCATTATAGTTTTTGTGGTGTTTTTGAGTTATTATTTAACTAAATTTGGGATATTAAAAATACATTATAAACTGTTTAATGGTATCAGAGATTATATATCCATGTTTTTTTTGAATTTTAAATGGATGAATTAATCTGTAAAAATAGGGTTTTCATGTTCCATGGCACTATCAAAGGGAAAAATCTCATTTATGTTCTTTATAAATAAAGACCATGATATTTTGTGTATAAAAATGTTAATTTTGGTTATTTATTTCAATATAAAATGAAATATTTCTAGTGAAATGTCCATTTTAGGTGACTCTATAAAATCTAGGAAAATACTGCATCATTGGTAGATTCCCTATATCATGTTCTAGGGTCTTTTATGTGTCATAGTCATGCTCCACCATGAGGAATATCTATGGAAATGACTAAGAAGTTGTAGACTAATGAATTTTATCCAAAAAAAGGTATTACTCTTTCATAAGTCCTTATGTACTAGTTTAATCATACAGATTTCATGTCATATCCAGTGATAACCAAGGCACTGATATAATCATACACAACCCAAAACATTGAAACTCTCAGTGACCTCAATCCAAAATATTCCCCAAAACTAGTTGTGTCCATCCAATGGAAATATATTTTTCAATGGGGAAGAATAGAGCATGGTTGAATCCATTTTGGGGAGAATTTTAGAGAAAATTATTATTTTGTGTAAAATTATCAGGAACCTTTGGAAGTGTAGTGACTTATAAAAATATATGGGGGTTTAAATGAAACAAAATATTCTTTTATATATTTTATCTAGGTTTTATGTGTATTTACATAGTAAATAATTTAAAAAGTGTTTATAAATTAAATAAGATAGAATATGTAAGTATATATATTTATTTTTGAATACTTTATAAATGTAAATATAAAAGGTTTATATTAATTCCTTATTTAGAAAATATTTATTCCATTACAACAGGTTTTTTGGAAACTTATTTGATCAATGTTTTAAATAATATTAAGTATGATATATATATTTTATGTACATTGTTTACATAAAATATTAAATACCGAAAATAAAAGTGTTCATTAATATCTCAAAATTTAAATTTGAACGAGTTCATATTATAACCCTATAAATTATAATATTATAATCAGGTTTTTTTTTATTTTAGAATGATGAAACCTTTTGGTAAAAGTGGGGACACTACATGATATCGAGGATCAAAAAACTCACATTCAAACTACAAAAAACATTAAATAAAAAATGATCCAAAATTAAAAACTAAAATTTAAAAATCCAACTAAGTCAACATGAATGAAACAAAACCCCCAAGTGGGGAAATCAAAAATTATAATACACTTATTTATCCCTATTACCATGTGATGATCGATTTTTCACTAGATTGTGATCATCACCGTGTTTATCATTATCACTGCAAGAAACCACCTTGACAAATAAAAACATTCACTTCACTAGGAACATAACATAATCAAATTACCCTAAATAAAAAAATAAAATAACATAAATAATTCACTAAAAATCACATAAAAAGAAAAATTTTAACTCCCTTTTGGCCATATACAAAAATACTAATCAAACCATCAAAAAAGAATCCAAATCTAGTACATCACCTCTAATGCACATACACTGAAACAGGTTGGACTCTATACTGTCCACATCCATTGAAATAGTCCCAATATTCCTTAAACTATGCCATGTATAACTAAGTATGGGTTGTTTCACGGTGATTTGGTTGGTGTGGGTAGTAAAGGATTCTAAGTAGAGGGAAAAAACATATGGAGAAACCATAAGATGACACATGTAGTAGAGGAAAACCATAAAACGACAAAACTAGAAGAAAATATCCAAACTATTTACCTAATAATATAGACAATGAACCATCTAATAGTTAACAAACAAATTCACACCCCTATTAATATTTGAAAAAGTTTCCAAGATCACTAAAGTAGCTGGTCACCATAAGTTTAAATGGATAGTTTAGCTACACTTTATTCTAGAAGGACCACTTCCATGGATAAAATGAACCACTATGGATGAAACCTAAAAAGACCTAGAACTGTCTCTAACACTAAATTAATTTATTGAGAGTGGAAATTAGATTCGAAAAGAAGATAAGGTTTCTCAAAAATAGATGATTCACACACCATAGTAGGAAGAGGAATAATAACTATAATATGAACCCCTTATTAACATATATCAATTATACACTGAAATGATGAAAGTAAGAGAAAACACCAGGATAAACATCATTATATACAAGAGATAAAAAAAATAAAAAAATGAGAGATGAACGCCCCACCAAAAGTTGTAGAAACCCTATAATGGAGTGAAGATAGGGATTGAGAGAGAATTTTAGGTAAAAAGAAATCAATCTTTGATAGTCTCCTTTAATTAATCAAAATGAAAATATAAAATATTCATATTGGATAAGAGTGGATTTTTCATGTTTATCTGTTCCTAATTTTTTATTTAATGATTAAATATATGAATTATTCATTTTTATTAATTTGATACTTTATATATATATATATATGAATTTTAATACTTTTAAATGTGATGTATTATTTAGTATAAAGTGTTAAAATAATTCTAAACTAACATACATGAATCTAGGGAGTTACATGTTATATATGATAATTGATTGTTTTTCTAGTTACATTGGAATGTATTAGATAATGATCTTGGATTAATAATTTAACTATGATTTATATATATTGGTTGTTATAATTATGATGTAATTGAAATATATCTCGATTAAGGTATTAATGGGTTAAGGGACATTGGGCCAAGCTGATCACCAGTCTAGAGTCTTATGGTGTGTCAAGAAAGGTGGATGTTGGATATCTATCACCACAAGAATACTATTATAGGGGATATTTATTTTATATGATTATAGGATATTAAATTAATTGGTTTTATATAATTTGTACATATCATGTATTTGGATACGTATGAATATAGTTGATTTTTAAATTGGGTTACTAACACAACTTATGAGCTATGTAATGGGTTACCCATCAATATGGTTTTAAAATATTGATTTTTAAAAGGAATAATACTAAAAACTAAATCACTATAATCATTTATAAAATTAAAGAGAATTAATGAAATAATAAGATGAGATTAAATCCTATTTAAATAATACTAAGTATTAGGTTTCTTCCAAAGAAAGAAAATTTCAAGAACTGGATCATTCAACTGGGCAGGATATTCCACAAAAAGGTTCGCATAGAGTATTTTATACATTGCATGGTGGAAATGGATAACCCAAAAAGTTATATACCCAAATCCCACAGTGAAATTTTAGTTACACTAAGTTGGAATCCCTTAGAAATTATATTAGTTGAATGGTATTTAGTTTATACAATTGTTGGATAGGGAAAATAGTTTTTAACTCAACCATCTTGGATTTATAAATAAAATTAATAGAATTATGTCATACCTAAATTAATAATAAGTTATAGTAATTCTAAATAGGATCCATTTCTAAGTGATATATGGTCCCGTACGTACTAATGGATATTATGTGTTTAAAAGGGGATAGTATTTTAGTAGTGTGCATTAAATAAAACTTCTCATTAAATTTATGTAAAATATGATACTTATCCCATAAAGTATTGTGTTATAGATATAAATTTTTTCTTCATATTACAAAATTAATCTGAGTTCAATCTATTAAAAGGAGATGTTAAATTATCAAAAATTTAATATATTGGTACAAGAAATTGATAATTGTTCCCTCTCATGAAGAGAAATTTAATGTGTTATAGAAAACAATTCCCACAGAAACAGATTTTGATGAAATATTTCAGGAGGTGGAGAATGATTATTATAAATATAATAGTTTTTCTTTTCATATATCTACATTGATCCTTGTCATAATGGATCCCAAATTCTAAAATAAACATAAAACCATTGATGTGTAAAGGAAGATTTCTATCCTAAAATAGTTTTATCATAAGAAATCTTGATAAGAAAGATAACAAGTATTTAATGAAAATTTTCAATGAAAGATGATAAAAGGTACTCCAGTCCGGGGATATGAACTCAGTATGATTAGGCATGTTAATGACCACTAGATTTTTGGTAACCTCTTTATCATGACTTAGATAAATAATTAATTATGTGATCTTTATTATATAGGTTCTGGTGATTCACTATAAATTAAAATATGAATTAAATTTGGAATAGTTTACCCAAGCAACTCAGTATGTTGAGGATAACTAAGAATGACATTATAGGTCTTGGTTCAAGTAACTTATTCATAGTTAAAAGTGGTAAAAGTCTAAAATGGATGAATAAATTATCTATTTGAAGGTATAAGAGTGAATCTTTTGATATTTAATATAATTCTATGAAATTGAAGGGTGGATTCAAAAAAGGTGAATGTTTTCATTATAATAAGCCTAACCATTAGTGAATGAATTAAAAAGAGTACCTGAAGGGTTGTAAGAAACATGTTGAAGAGTCTATGAAAATTATTCTATTATTGTAATATATTCATAGATTTTGAAATAGGTATATGATAAGAGTGTATGATTTAAATGTGTTGTAATTATATATAAGTTCAGGACTGATAAATAGTTGATGGTATAATTTTGATGTTTTATTTTGAGTAATTAATCAGGGAGTTTCCACCTTATGGACATAGATTTGGGAGTCAATTCAAAGCAATGATTTTTTTATAAAGGATGTGTATTTTAGACCTCATTTTATTTATCTTATGTAATAAGATATTCAAATAAAAAATAATTTTTTAATGAATAAATGATTTGATAATTTTATACTCATGTTTTATGATTCATAAAATTATCTAACATGTTTTAAAAATAAGATAATTATAAAATAGTTTTATGAATAATAATGTTATTATCATTTTTTTGTTAAAATTTGAAGAATATTATTCAACCTCTATTAGTGGAATATTTAAAAGAATAAAATATTCTTTTTAGAAAAATACACCCAAAACATAGAATACCATATAAATTTGGTGGTCAATATTATATTTATTAAAAATTTATTCTCTATAGAAATAAGTGTTATTTCATGAACAAAAAAGGGTTTGTACATCATCGAATGATACTCTAAAATAATATGGTTTTTTATCAGATAGTGGGATTATATTTTAGAATTAGAGAATTTTAAAAATAATAATTAAAATATTATTCTAGTTACTATTCAATGTGAATATTACTCAATATCCAAAAATAAAATATGTTATGAAGGAAAAAAATAAATTTCAATTGGTAAATTTATTTAAATTAAAGAGGATAATATAACTTTATATTATAAAATAGTTTAGGATGCGTTGTAAACGAAATAAAATAAAGTGTTACATAAGTTACCAAAATGATTTCAAGGAAACGTTTTAGGGAAATGTATAATAAATTATGAGAATTATGAACTTGTTAAAAGTTATAATTAGACAACATAAGTTGTTAAGATTATCAAATTTGATATTATAAAGTAAAGAAGTTTGAATATATAGTCATATAAATATGCATTATGAATATCTTTTTAAGTATGACCATTATTGAAGCTAGATTACATAATAGATGTTACTCACTAAAAGAGTTTAGTGGAAGGATTTCATCATATTTTTACATAGAGTTATGGTAGGAATTACATATGTATTTAATAATCATAATAAAACCCTTAATTTTAATTGAACATAAGGCTAACCTGTTATTCTATAAAATGTGATATGAATAGATTGGAACTTATGAAGAGTTTTGTTATTGTTTCTTTTGTATTATAAATAAATAAAATGTATCTTGTTAATATCATAGGTAGTCTCCATTTTTCACATTGGATATGTATATTATGTGGATTAACCTCTAAAAATAAGAAATTGAGTTATCCCTAATTGATGTTAACCAATTAGTATTATTGATTATAGAAAACTATTAAGGTGAAATGATTAAGTTTCATGAATTTTTCCACCCAAAGTTAC
This sequence comes from Viscum album, assembly GCA_963277665.1. NCBI lineage: Eukaryota > Viridiplantae > Streptophyta > Magnoliopsida > Santalales > Viscaceae > Viscum > Viscum album. The sequence goes on from OY728139.1 coordinate 103,633,536, forward strand.
CAAACCCAATATTCCAGTGAGACAAGAAGGATATAGATCAATCGAACCCCATATCCAAAATTACATGGGTTGGAAACAAGAAACGATGGGAAAATTAAAATTCAAATGGAAGGACATGCAGTCTAAAATAACCATGAGGAATGAGAGACATGAAAATTACACCAATACAATAGTAATTAGATATTATAAATGAAATACCAAGTATATATATTTAATAATATAAAAGAACTAGTAAAATTGAAAATGAACTAAAATAACCAAAAGGTAGCTCAAAAATGACCAAGAATCTAAAATATATCATGAACAACCATGAGATAAAAATATCAATCCCAATCATCAACCAACTCCTGATGACCTAAAAATAATATATATATATATAGGGTTAGTATAATAGGTCTACACATTAGGAATCTCTATAGATATTCTAATAGAAGTGATAAAGAATGAATACTAAATCCCAGTGAATAACATGTGAAAGTAACTCCTCACCTAAACAAGTATACTATGTTACTAGCCTCACCATAGAAAACTCTCACCTTGTAATGTTCATAAGGGTTCATTTATTATAGTAACAAATTATGGTACCCCACTACATGTTCCCCACTAGTTTTTCACTCTACCCAAACATCATAGGTCTTACACCATCTCTCTAAAAAATAAATCATCCTAGAAACACCTGGGATAATTATTATAACATTCATCTCAGTCCTTACATTATATCATTATCCCATACACATCAGTATATTCTAACAAAGTAGTTTTCTAAAGCCATCAAAACCTGAATGTTTTGTATCATACAACATTTATTATACCTAATGAAATAACAAACCACATTACAAATCATATACCTGAATCCATTACAACCCATACAGTTGATGAGGAATTTTAGGATTTTATAATGGATTAGTTTTATAAATAGTATAATTGGAAGAATTTTATGTATTTTTGGTAGGCCGAAAATACAAAATGTGTCCAATGAATGATCTTTGAGCCATCTAAACACCACATTATGAGAGGAGGACCACAAGGATGTAGAGAAGATGGGTCAAGAATCCCAAATGGTGGTATGAAAGAGGGGGTCCACATTGGTTTTACTATAGATCACAAACAGGAAATCATACATATGCTAGCGAAGGTGGGATAACGTATAGTGGCATGACCTATGAGAAGCCCATTTGTGATGTATTGCAGGCGAAGAACCCCATTTATATCCCGAGTGGTAATCTGGAAAAATTAGTTATTAAAATATACCTGACCAGAGAAAAGTTTGATGTGGGATGGATGAATCATATTACACTCTTCCCCTATATTAAAAAGTACATGTAAAATGTTTACCATTTGATCCAACTGATCCAGGCTGTTGGATCATCCAAGCTCTTAGTCTTCATCCTAGGCCCTTATCCAACCTTTTTAGAATGATGGTGGTCATTTTGAACATCCATTGATCAATCATACTCATTCCATGATCATTATGAGGTGAAGATAATGATTAAAGGAGTCTATAAAACATTATTCATTCATTCTCCAACTAGAATGCATATAGATATTCAATGAATATTTTTTTGAATATTGGATCAATGTTTTATAAGGTAATATTGGTTCTTGGATGAGTTCAATGAATGAAAAGATGTTTATATGATATAATAATTCATGTGAGACTCAGAAATAATTTAGTAAATTAATGTAACATAAGAAAACATAACTTGATTATTAGAATCATATAATTTATATAAACATTAAAATACTTAGATATTTAGTATATTAAAAACACAATTAACATGGTGTAAAAATAAGAGATAATGTTGTGAATGGAAGTTATGATCCTCACCTATAAATACAAATGGTTTGATAATATTGTTTTTGCAACAATATTAACATATCTCATGTTTTTAAAAAAAATAGATCTACTATTAAGCTATCTACTTATCAAAGAAGGTTTCCAAAAATAATTTTTCTTATATTAAGAAAAATAGGATTCCATGACCTATTGGTTTTGGAAATTCAAACTCAAGAGTATCAGGATGAAATTAAGATCTCATTCACCATATTTTTCTATGTAATTCTTTACATAATGTCTAGAAGATAAGATCTTATTCAACTTGAATATAATCTAAAAATCACACTATTTCATGCAAGGATATTAAATGTGGAAATAGGGATTGAAGGAGATATCACATTAAATTGAGATAAATTTTCTCATAAGTTATTTTCATGGAATACCCATTCAGGTGATAACATGAATGCACAAGGTGAAAGTGAGGTATTCAGTGGAGTTAAAAATAATTAGGGGGGAGTTTTTGAATACCTAGTTTGTATGAAAGAATTTTCACGAAGAATAAATCATGTTATAATTCATGAATACATGTATTCATGAATATACACTCACATGATGAAATAACCAAAATAGAATAAATACAAGATGATATTGTTCATAAAATAATATAGTGAGAATTTGTTTGTGTTAGGGTTTATATCATGAGGAGACCATGCAATTCATGCATGAAATATCATTGTATTTGATTTACCAATTCATATCCTAAATTAAATAATACTAAAGAATATGTGTGCACCATTATTAGAAATATAACTATGGGAGGGGCTTCAAACAATATTAAAGAATAATTAAATCCAGAGCAATTTTCACTAAGGAAACTGGTCATACATCGGTGTTCAGAATTATTGAGAAAGAAATATAGACATGATCAGAGATGATGGAGTTACTTGTAATGTTCTTGAGAAAGTTAGAAATTATAAGCTTGTTTAGGAATATCAAATAGATCATACTACATTGGATCATACCTAAAAAGGTGAAACGTTCAGTTTGTTTTGGGGGAATGTGAAGTCTTTTGGTTAGTTTTAGGAGTAGAAGGAGTCTCTCAGTAATATATGGAGCAGAATAAATATTTCAGTTTGAGCCAGAAATTGAAATATTATCTCCATTGGATTTATACAATAAGTATCTCAGTTGGTTCTATGAATAGTTTAATCACTTGTTTTATAGTGATAAATATTTAACTAGGGAATAACTGAATGTAGTAAGGAGTAGTATTTTGCCAAAAAAAAATTAAATACTATGTGTTTATCTCTCTAACATTAAAAAAACACATGAATTTATATTGAGAGACAATATTGAGAGCATTGAAAACCATTACATGTTAATGAGGTTTAATTGAGAAAGTAAAAGAACTCATAAAGAGAAACAATTGACTCACCCATCCCCTCTCATTGGTTATTATATCATGGGAAACTAAAATTTTGTTAGATGGTAGGTTCTATATAAATATAAAATAAATTATTTATGAAGTGGATATTTTAGGAACTTAATGAGCTATAAAAAAAATTGAGAAAATATACATTAATCTCGAGGATACTTATCAAGATAATATTCCATGCCTCAAAAGAATAGAAAGAAAATATAGGCATTAAATATTAAGATTGATTTTATAGTAATTGGAGAGACACCAGGTAATAAAATTTTGTTGGTCGGAGTGGTTTACTCAAGAGGGGGGTGAATTGAGTACCAATTAAAAATTTCTGTATTTAAAAATTATTGTCTTAAAGACCCCCAAAATAAAATAATAAATTAAACTGTAGTGAATTTATATTAAAGTAGAGGTTCTGTCAGATTCTCAAGGGATTGATTAATTCCCAGTTAATCAACACATGAGTGTGTGATTATCTTTTGAAACTAACTTACTAATCTACACTTAACATAAACACTTGCTAATTTAATTATCAAAGTAACTTTAAAAATAGTATTAGTTTTAAAGTGATTGGTAGCGGAATAAAACTTTGAAAGAGATGGCACAACAATGTAACCAAGAGGTTCAGTCTCAAGCCGAGACTTAGTCCTCTCAAAAGTTTATATAAAAATGATCCACACCCTGGATCGGGGTTCAACAGTTTACAACTGTCCAGGTCCAAGACCTCTACCACTGTTCTTCGTGGGAAATAGTACAACAGCAACCAGCTATCCAGGTCACACACGACCTCTACCACTGTTATTCGTGGGAAAGAAAGAATGAAAGAGTTTGGTAAGGATTTACAAATCCTTCAGTTTGAGTACAGGAGACAGTGTATGTGTTAGATACAGCAGATAACACACACTGCTCGAAAAGAGTAATAATAAATCACAGAACAAGAGATGTAGAGTTTAGAAGTGGTTCTGGTGATTTCAGTGTAGATCTGGACTCCTTTTGATTCGATCAGAAGTGAGTTTGAGTCCTCTTCTCGTTTCTATTTGAGAAACAGAGTGTCGTATGCTCTAGGTTCACAGACAGTGACAATGTAGTCGATGAAGCTCTTCGATATTCTTTTGTATGCTCTAGGACTCTTCTTGAGTAGGCTTGATTGTATATATGATTCTGTCTTGCTTGGTTCTTCTTGTATGCACAGAGCTCTTCTTGAGTATGTCGTATATCTTATCTCTGTGTGTGTTATATCTTGTCTCTTCAGAAGAGTCTTCTTGTATTTATGTCACGTGCAACAGGAGACAGAAAAGATTTCGTTTCTGCAGGTACGAGGTACGGGTTCCTGACATCCGACAATCTTTATCAGATATTTGACAAATCATTAAAATGTACATGATATGACCGTTAGATGGATTAAATATAGGAAATAAAGAAATTCAAACAGTGCGTCGAGTGATCGGTAGGAAATCAGCGTTGGTAGCTTGGACATCGGTAGCTCAATTTCATTAGTTGCTTTGACTCTATCGGTGGCTCTATGCGTCGGTTGGTACATGCTTGTATCGGTGACTTTGTTTATCAGTAGCTCCATTCGTCGGTAGCTTCATGCATCGGTAGCTCCATGCACCGGTAGCTCCATGCATCGGTAGCTCCATGCATCGGTAGCTCCATGCATTGGTATCGGTAGCTGTGATTCTGTCAGTAGCTTCGTCCATCAGTGACTCTTATTCCATCGGTAGCTATTTATACTTACACTGGTAGCTCTATGTTTGTATCGGTAGCTGTCTGTAAGTCAGTAGCTTACATTTATAAGCCCATCGGTAGCTCTGTGTTGAGTCTATCGGTAGCTGTCTGTCGGTAGACTAAGTCTATCGGTAGACTGGTTATCGGTAGCTCTTTATCAGTAGCTATAGACAGATTACTTATCTGTTTTATGCAGAACACATCCGATTGTGTTAGAATCAATTTATAACTTGTATGAACATGGATAAATGAGGATTAACATATTCCAAAGACTATTTTAAAAATTATTATTGGTTTGATCATAGATTTGAAAGAATTAAAGTATAGATCAATGATACTTAAGAATATCATAGAGAATGAAAACATAATTGGGATTTTCAACACATATGAATACATGATTGAGATTATCAAAACAGGTGAGGTCAACAATCTCCCCCTTTTTGATAATCACAATTTATGATATGGGCATTTAACATAGTGAAAATATAATAGTAAAGAGTATAATATTGAATTCAATTTTCTTATTGAAATCAGCATCAGAGATAATAGAAATAGTATGATATAGACATAAGTTATCAGAGGTAACAATCATAAGGTACTAAATAGACATAAGGTATCAGAGGTAAAAATGGAAAGAAAAAAAAGATAATGTGTCTCCCCTTATTCCTTATTTTTCTCCATTGAAAATATTTCTCATTCTCTCATTTTGTTCTCCCCCTTATTCTCTCATAAAATGTTTCTCCCCCTTTGTGATTATCAAAAAGTGGGAAAGCATTAATAGGAGACAAATAAAACATGAGAATGAAAAAGAGTTCTTCTGTATTAGAGTAGTCAAAAAGTACAAAAACAGAATACAAAGGAATTCCTATCAAAAATCCTGGCCACTGGATCAATCCTCATCTTCCACGTGAGATTTCCCTTTGGGATCAGAAAAAGGTTCGGGTGGTGAGGATGCAGGTGAAGGTTTTGGAATGCCAGAAAAGATCAAAGGAGGCTGGGCCACTGACACAGAGTCAGGCCTGTAGGTTGAAGATCTTTGGGTGATCATTGGTGTGAGGCTTCGAAGAGCTTGAGCAGGAGTCAGCTGGACTGTGGAAGCAGCTGAGGCAGAAGCAGGCAAAGCAGGAGGGATGATGACTGGTCTGGCATCAACATGCAAGAAGGGCAGCAGCAGATTTCTAAAATCCATAATAATTCCTCCTCCTCTTTCCATAGCAGAGATGAAATCGTCTTTGTTCTCCATGAATTTCTCTAAGGCAGGAGTCAGTTCTCTTAGCTTGCCCACTTGTTCTCTGAAAGCTTGAGTGACTGGAGGTAGCTTCATGTTTTCCAACATCAGCTTGAAGTGGTGTTCGAGTTGATGCTTGGTGAAAATTTTGGTGAAGTAGTAGTCCACTTTGCTCTTTATGGCTTCCTGAGAGGCAGAGGCTTCTCTCATATAATCTTGAACAATCTTCATTATTTCTCTGGAAGAATCTCTTGTAGAAAGCACCACTCGGCTCAACTATGATGAGTCCACAGAGCCACTGGTTGAAATAGAACCAATCTCCTCCTTCAACATTGCTCGAACTTGATTCAGATCAACTGAAAGTTTGGATGTGAGAGGGCCAAGAGAGAAGGAAACAGTTTCTTTGAAACTCTTAGACAAACCACTGATTAGGCTTTGAACTTGAGAGTCTTGTAATTGAACATGATCCTTCACTGAGGTTTTGAACCTTTCAAACACCGAGACAAACTGGCTTACTACACTCTTCACATAAGCTAGGTCCTTGTCAGCTTGAGACTTGGAGCTCATATAAGAATCCAAAGCAGCAACTGATGTCTTGAGAGCTTCAAGATCTGCTTCGATCCTAGAAGACTGAGTCTGGCACTCTTTCTCTTCTTCCATAAGCTCAGACATAAAAGAAGACAAATTACAAGCCAGAGATAGCTCGAAGGATCTCTCTAACATTTTCATTTCTTCATATAAGTTTTGCTTCATCTCAGCAACTGATGCACTGAATGATTCTTTCAGCTCATTCTTCATGGATTCAAGATCAGATTTAGAGACAAAATCATTAGGGACAACTGCAGCAGATCTTCTTGCTGAGGCCAAACTAACTACAGAATCAGTCAGTGTTGAATTAATTGAGGATGCAAGGTAGGTTTCCATTAACTTTACTTCTTAAAAAAAAAACTGGTTTTGAGGTCCTCTTTCAGCTTATTCAGATCATGAAACCTGACCACATCATCTGGCAACAACTCAGAAGCAAGATCATAATTGGTCTTCGGTCTATTCACAGACATCTCATTATCTGAATCTGGATAATCCAATCCACAGACTATAAACCCTGGGTCTTCTTCCCAGTCTCCAAACTCAACAGCTACTGTAACATTTCCAAGAGCAAATTGATGCTCCCCCTCAATGGGTGCATTCTCATGTATCACAACAGTATTTGGTGCTGGATTCTCTTCATCAGAATCTTCTACTACAAGTTCCATAGGTGCATCATCTAGAAGATCTTCTGATACAGGTACAACTTCTTCTGTATCTTTTTCTACTTCAGCAGCAGGCATAGCTGAGCTTCCAATCAAAGGACTCATACTTAAACTACCAGAAGCAGACAATTCAGATAGATTTTCCTTTTCTTCTTCTTCTTGGTGAGGTACAGACTGGTCTTCCTCATGAGTAGACAAAATTTCCTCTACCTTTACTTTCCTAGAATAGACCAATTCTGCAATAGGACTTGGGGGCAATTCTGGATCTCCTCCAACATCCATAGGAGTTTATTATTCTTCTTCTTCTATTTCATCACTACTATAAATAGGTTCCTCTTCATCAGGTCTTAGACTCGGATCTCTCATATCCTTTGGTCTTGAGGGATGATCCACAGGATTAAACCTATCATATACCTTCTGATCATCACTGACCCATTCTCCCTTCCATGGGTTCCAGTTAATTTTCATGTACTTACAAACAGTCAAGGTGATGTAGAAATTGTTCTTGACTACTATTGTCTCATCCTGAGACTCAGCTATTCCTTTCACTTTTATCATTATTGAAATCAGCTTGGAAAAGAACAAAGCATTAGTCTTTGACTTTGGTCTAATCATGTCTTCCATTTGAAGCATCAACAATCTGCACAGATTGATTTTTACACCATGTCTTAGAAAATTAAGAAGATATATATCTTGATATCTCAGATTTGAAAAATCTCCTCGCCTCGGTATCAACACATGCTGAACAAACTTGAAGAGAAGTCGATTTTCTCCATCCATTTCAGCAGCAACCACTTGCCTTTGATTCCCATTACCAGTCAGTTCTTTTAAGGCGGTTTCATAATCAAAGATGTCACTGCTAGGTGGCATTGCTCTTGATACATACCCAGAGACACCTTCATGTGGTACTTTCAAACTCTCAACCCACTCTACTGAAGAAAAAGACATCTCTTTTCCATTTACAAAAGAGCTTACCCGATTCTCATTCTCAGACTTCTCAAAGGTTACAAACTCATAGAACTGTTTTACCAACTTCGGGTATTATGGGCCATTGTTATTCGAAAAACAATCCACCCATTTCTGGTCCTCCAGAATCTCGAGTACTAACGATTTGCTAGGAAATAGCCATTCCACGCACAGTTCCTTCTCGATTACTATGTCTCTATTCTGCAAGTGAGGATTCACTGGTCGCCTTCCCGATCTAGTTCTGACTTCACTAACACTGGCTTTATGCTGTGTCTTCTGCTTCTTAGCGTTTGGTTCTGCACTTTCATCTCTGACGATAGGAAGCTTAGTTTTTGCCATCGCGGGTTTAGGGTTCTTGGCCGATTTGGGAGCTAAGGTTCGAAGGTGAGATATTTTGATCTCGGTGAGGTAAGAAGTGGCTTAGACTGAGTTTTATCATTTAGGAATTCCAAATAAACGACTAAAATAGGGTAATAAAATAAAATAAAACGATTCGTATTCTAGGCTGCAGACAGAAGTTTTAAAACCTTGCATTGGTGTGAGTTAATCATCGGTGGGAAAAACAAACCGGTGAGAATTGTACATCGGTGAGGATTTTCACATCGGTGAGCATTTCACATCGGTGAGAATTTCACATCGGTAAGGATTTTCATATCGGTGAGAATTTTCACATCAGTGAGAATTTCACATCGGTGAGAATTTTCACATCAGTGAGAATTTCACATCGGTGAGGATTTTCACATCAGTGAGGGTTTTCACATAGGTTGTGATTAAACATTCCCAATTCGTGTCTTATGTAACTTAGCCTATCCGAACTTAAAAGTTTAGTGAAAATATCAGCCAATTGATGTTCGGTGCCAATAAATTCAAGAGAAATATCACCTTTTTGACAGTGATCTCTTAGGAAATGGTGTCTTACATCTATGTGTTTTGTTCTAGAGTGAGATACAGGATTCTTAGAGATGTTTATTGCACTGGTGTTATCACACTTGATTGAAACATGTTTAAAAACATATCCATAGTCCAAAAGAGTGTGTTTCATCCACAGAATTTGTGCACAGCAACTACCAGCAGCTATATATTCTGCTTCGGCAGTAGATAAGGCAACTGAGTTCTGTTTCTTACTACACCAAGAAACTAAGGATTTTCCAAGCAAATGACATGTTCCTGATGTGCTTTTTCTATCTAACTTACAACCAGCAAAGTCAGCATCTGAATAACTCATTAACTCAAAGGATTGTCCTTTTGGGTAAAACAAACCTAAGTTAACCGTGTGTTTGAGATATTTAAAAATTCTTTTAACAGCAAGAAAATGAGATTCTTTTGGATTAGCTTGAAATGTAGCACACATACACACACTAAACATAATATCAGGTCGACTAGCAGTAAGATAAAGTAAACTACCAATCATACCTCTGTAATTTGTTTGATCAACTGGTTTCCCAGTTTCATCTGCATCCAATTTACAGGTAGTACTCATAGGAGTTTCACTTCCCTTGATACTATCCAGACCAAAACGTTTTAAAAGATCCTTTGTATATTTACTTTGATTCAAAATAATACCATTTTCATTTTGAAATACTTGAAATCCAAGAAAGTACTTAAGCTCTCCCATTAAGCTCATTTCAAATTCATTTTGCATACTTTTTGAAAAATCAGTACATAAAGAGTGTTTAGAAGATCCAAAAATAATATCATCAACATATATTTGTACAACTAAAACATCTTTATAAATTCTTTTAATGAAAAGAGTTGGATCAGCAATCCCTTTAGTAAAACCTTTTAAAATAAGGAAATTACTAAGTCTATCATACCAAGCTCTTGGAGCTTGTTTTAAACCATACAAAGATTTAGAAAGTTGAAAAACTTGATTTGGAAAATGGGGGTTAGTAAATCCAGGTGGTTGTTCCACAAAAACATCTTCAATTATAAAACCATTTAGAAATGCACTTTTCACATCCATTTGATATAACTTGAAATCCAGATGTGCAGTATATGCAAGTAAGATCCTAATGGCTTCTAGTCTAGCTACAGGTGCAAAAGTTTCCTCATAGTCTATACCTTCTTCTTGACTATATCCTTGTGCAACTAGTCTAGCTTTGTTTCTAACTATATTTCCAGATTCATCTACTTTATTTCTAAAAACCCATTTTGTGCCTATTGTCAAAGTGTCCTTAGGTCTGTCAACTAATTCCCAGACTTTGTTTCTTTCAAACTGATTTAATTCTTCCTGCATAGCTATTACCCAGAATTCATCATTGATAGCATCATTGATATTTTTGGGTTCTAGCTGTGAAAAAAAAGCTTGATGTTCAACCTGGTTTCTTAGAGAAGCTCTAGTTTGTGTTCCTCTATCAAGATTACCAACAACAGCTTCTAAAGGATGATTCTTTAGAATCCTCGTTGATCTGGTAAAGGTTGGACTAGAAATTTCAGGTTCATCTATAGGTTCGGGTTCAACAGAAGCAGATTCTGGAAAAAGTCCAGAACTGGATGTTTTTATAACAGGTTCTTTAGATTTATCATTAAGGTCCAGAATAGACAAATCTTCTTCAAGATTCTCAAGAGAGGTTTTAGGATCATGGGGATCAGTTTCATCGAATTTGATGTGAACAGATTCTTCCACACATTTGGTTTTATTATTGAATACTCTATAGGCTTTACTTGAAATAGAGTAACCCAGAAAAATTCCTTTATCACTTTTGGAAGCAAACTTATCCAGATTATCTTAAGTATTCAGAATAAATACTTTGCAACCAAAAACTTTAAAGTAATTAACCTTAGGCTTTCTATTGTTCCACAATTCATAAGGGGTTTTCTTAAGAACAGGTCTGATTAAGACTCTATTAATGACATAACAAGCTGTATTTACAGCTTCAGCCCAAAAATAAATAGGCAGATCATATTCATTGAGCATGGTTCTAGCAATTTCTTGAAGGGTTCAGTTTCTTCTTTCTACTACACCATTCTGTTGGGGTGTTCTAGGGGCCGAAAAGTTATGAGTATAGCCATTGTGTGAGCAATAAGATTCAAAATATTGATTTTCAAACTCACGACCATGATCACTCCTCAAGGTTTTAATCTTAAGACCACTAAGGTTCTCTACAGATTTAGAGTATTTAACAAAAGAAGAACAAGCTTCACTTTTGTGAGTTAGAAAATATACCCAAGTATATCTAGAAAAGTCATCTACAAGAACATAAACATAGTGCTTCCCATTTAAACTAGAAACTCTTGATGGTCCAAACAAATCCATGTGAACCAATTCAAGTGGTTGAGAAGTCGAAACTTCTTTCTTTGATTTAAAAGAAACCTTGTGTTGTTTTCCCTTTTGACAGGGGTTACACACTCTATCATTTGGGAATTCTAATTTAGGTAGGTCTCTAACTAGGTTTTTTTCTAGAGAGTTTTCTAAGTGAGTGAATGTTGTAATGTCCCAATCTTCTGTGCCATAGCCAAGATTCTTTATGAAAAGCATTCAAACAAGTAATATTCTGCTTAGCTAACGAATTCAGATTAACAGCATAAACATTTTCATTTCTTAAGGCAGAAAATACCAAAACATTCTTAGAATTAAAAACTTTGCAGGAATCATTTTCAAATTTAACATGAAAACCATCATCACATAACTGAGAAATACTTAATAAATTGTATTTAAGGCCATCAACAAATAAAACTTTAGAGATCAAAATTGAATCAGTGTTACCAATCTGGCCTAGGCCGATGATTTTTCCTTTTGAATTATCACCAAAGGTGACAAAGCCTCCATCAACATTTATTAAACTCTTAAAACAAGAGTAATCTCCAGTCATGTGCCTTGAGCACCCACTGTCTAAATACCAGGTCTCTTTATAGGAGCTCTTTAAGCAAGTTCCCTACAAAACAGATTCAGATGGGAGATGATTTTGGTACCCAGATTTTCTTGGGTCCAGACAGGTTAGCCAATAACACTTTAGGTACCCATATTTGTCTAATGGGTCTCATATAATTTTTAGAATTGACATGCTTTGAATGATAGACTTTATTAGATCCATAGCTATGTATATAACTGGTTGAAGCATATGAAGTTCCAGAATTACCTTCATTCTGTCCAGATTTAGAAATGAATCTAGTTTTGGAAATTTTCCTTTGTCCAGGTTGGTATCCTATACCAGTAGTATATTTAGGTGCCATTTGCTTTCCTAGCATCTGTGTTAGAGTATTTTTGCCATTGGTGAACTTCTATAAGTCTTTCTTGAGTTGCTCATTAGATAGTTTCAGTTCAGTGTTTTCTTTAAGCAACTGAGCATTCTTCTCTTTTTCAATAGTAAGTTCAGTGTTAACTGTAGTGGTGAGAGCATGTTGTTTCTTTAATGACTTGTATTTATCCTTAAGTTCATTACATGTCTCTTCCAGCATATCACAGTACTCAAACAATTCATTTTTAGACATTGTTCCAGAATCAGAGTCAGATTCTACATTATCTCCAGAGTAATAATAATTTAAAGCAGGAGTTTCAACAGTTACCTGAGAAGTGTTTGTCATAAAGCACATGTTTGCCTTATTTTTGTGTTCAGTTTCAGAGCTCTCAGATTCAGTAGAGCTATCCTCAGAAGCACTCCAGGTAGCCTTCATGGATTTCTTAAACTTATTGTCCTTATATTCATATTTCTTTTTATACTTCAGCTTTGGACAGTCGGCTTTAATGTGTCCTTTTCTCTTGCACTCATAGCAGACAACATCATCTGATTTGTCATTCTTCTTCCAATTCTTTTTCCATTTGCCTTAGTGATCATACTTATCCTTATAATTTGTTTTTCTGAAGAACTTCTTTTTCCTATAAAATTTCTTAAATATTCTAGCAATGTGAGCCATCTCAGCATCACTGTCAGAATCACTTTCACTGTCTTCACAGCTTGAACTTTCAACTACAGCTTGAAGCTTTTCTTTGTCCTTATTCTTTGAAGTTGAAGATTTGAAAGCGACAGACTTTCTTGGAGGTTCATTTTCTTCCTCTTTATTCACTTTAAGCTCTTCTTCATACATCATCAGCTTGCCAATTAGTTCCTTGACAGGTAGAGCAGCAATGTCACAAGATTCTCTGATTGAGACAGATGTGCCTCTCCATCTATCAGGTAGACATCTCAAAATTATCATAATTTGTTCCTTCGATGAGACATCCTTTCCCAGCGAGATCATTGTATTGACAATTTCATTGAACCTGAGATACATGTCAGAAATGGGTTCATCAGGCTTCATTTTAAAATTATCATACTTGATAGTATAAGTGTTCAATCTCATTTCTTTAACACTCATTGTTCCTTCATGAGAAACAGATAAGGTATCCCAAATTTCAAAAGCAGTTTTACAAGCAGAAATTCTATTAAACTCTTCATCTCCTAGAGCACAGTACAAGGCATTCATAGCTTTACAGTTGTTATTGTAAGCAGTCTTTGTAGGTTCATCCCAAGTAGATCTAGCAGTAGTAGGAATTTTTTATTCTGATTCAATAGCAGTCCAAATATCAAAACCTATGCTTTCTAGATGGATTTTAATTTTCAGTTTCCACTGAGCATAATTAGTTCCATTGAAGAAAGGTGGCCGGTTAGTAGCAGCACCCTCAATTCTATTATCCATGATGAGAAAATTTTAAAGAGATAAAAATTTAGATATAACAGAAATTTTAAGAACTTTAAAATACAACTAAAATCACAGTTCAAAAGTAGAGTACGGTTAGAAAGTATTTTCAACCCTCTGATACCAAGTGTTTGTCGGAGTGGATTACTCAAGAGGGGGTGAATTGAGTACCAATTAAAAATTTCTGTATTTAAAAATTATTGTCTTAAAGACCCCCAAAATAAAATAATAAATTAAACTGTAGTGAATTTATATTAAATTAGAGGTTCTGTCAGATTCTCAAGGGATTGATTAATTCCCAGTTAATCAACACAGGAGTGTGTGATTATCTTTTGAAACTAACTTACTAATCTACACTTAACATAAACACTTGCTAATTTAATTATCAAAGTAACTTTAAAAACAGTATTAGTTTTAAAGTGATTGGCAGCAGAATAAAACTTTGAAAGAGATGGCACAACAATGTAACCAAGAGGTTCAGTCTCAAGCCGAGACTTAGTCCTCTCAAAAGTTTATATAAAAATGATCCACACCCTGGATCGGGGTTCAACAGTTTACAACTGTCCAGGTCCAAGACCTCTACCACTGTTCTTCGTGGGAAACAGTACAACAGCAACCAGCTGTCCAGGTCACACACGACCTCTACCACTGTTATTCGTGGGAAAGAAAGAATGAAAGAGTTTGGTAAGGATTTACAAATCCTTCAGTTTGAGTACAGGAGACAGTGTATGTTTTAGATACAGCAGATAACACACACTACTCGAAAAGAGTAATAATAAATCACAGAACAAGAGATATAGAGTTTAGAAGTTGTTCTGGTGATTTCAGTGTAGCTCTGGACTCCTTTTGATTCGATCAGAAGTGAGTTTGAGTCCTCTTCTCGTTTCTGTTTGAGAAATAGAGTGTCGTATGCTCCAGGTTCACAGACAGTGACAATGTAGTCGATGAAGCTCTTCGATATTCTTTTGTATGCTCTAGGACTCTTCTTGAGTAGGATTGATTGTATATATGATTCTGTCTTGCTTGGTTCTTCTTGTATGCACAGAGCTCTTCTTGAGTATGTCATATGTCTTATCTCTGTGTGTGTTATATATTGTCTCTTCAGCAGAGTCTTCTTGTATTTATGTCACGTACAACAGGAGACAAAAAAGATTTCCTTTCTGCAGGTACGAGGTACGGGTTCCTGACATCCGACAATCTTTATCAGATATTTGAAAAATCATTAAAATGTACATGATATGACCGTTAGATGGATTAAATATAGGAAATAAAAAAATTCAAACAGTGCGTCGAGTGATCGGTAGGAAATCAGCGTCGGTAGCTTGGACATCGGTAGCTCAATTTCATTAGTTGCTTTGACTCTATCGGTGGCTCTATGCGTCGGTTGGTACATGCTTGTATCTGTGACTTTGTTTATCGGTAGCTCCATTCGTCGGTAGCTTCATGCATCAGTAGCTCCATGCACCGGTATCTCCATGCATCGGTAGCTCCATGCATTGGTAGCTCCATGCGTTGGTATCGGTACCTGTGAGTCTGTCAGTAGCTTCGTCCATCGCTGACTCTTATTCCATCGGTAGCTATTTATACTTACACCGGTAGCTCTATGTTTGTATCGGTAGCTGTCTGTAAGTCAGTAGCTTATATTTATAATCCCATCGGTAGCTTTGTGTTGAGTCTATCGGTAGCTGTCTGTCGGTAGACTAAGTCTATCGGTAGACTGGTTACCGGTAGCTCTTTATCAGTAGCTATAGACAGATTACTTATCTGTTTTATGCAGAACACATCCGATTGTGTTAGAATCAATTTATAACTTGTATGAACATGGATAAATGAGGATTAACATATTCCAAAGACTATTTTAAAAATTATTATTGGTTTGATCATAGATTTGAAAGAATTAAAGTATAGATCAATGATACTTAAGAATATCATAGAGAATGAAAACATAATTGGGATTTTCAACACATATGAATACATGATTGAGATTATCAAAACAGGTGAGGTCAACAAATTTGTATATCTAGAAATAGTTATTTTTACTATGATTATTCTTATGATGACTTATCAAGATGGGTTGATAATGTAAATCTTAGTAATCCGCATTTTTTATTCAAATAACACCTAAATAATATCCCCAAATAATAGGAAAAAAATATTGTTGGGGGAATATTGGGTATTCAGGATAAAAAAATATAGCTGGAAGAAGAGGAAAATGTGTCGGAAGAGGTTTGGGCTAAAAGGGTTGTCTTATCTAAAAATATAACAAATATTTTTAAAGAAATTATTAAACAATTTTTCTTTACAATGAAATATATGATTAAGGTGCTTAAGAATTAAAAGGAAATGTTATAGATAAATAATTCTTTAATATTGTATTTTTTAAGCATTATATGTTTTTTTAATTTCACAATGTTTCTATGGGTGTCAAAGATGATAAAATAAAGGATAATGTTAAAAAGGTTGAACATCTTGATAAAAATTTACAAAAATCATGATAAATGCATGAATATAAAATAATTATTCTAAAGGAGAAATGGGATGCCAGGATGAGAATTTTTGGGATGAAAAGAATTCCCTCAACATGAAGTTTATAGAGATGAATGTTGGATTGAAATATCAGGGATCACCACAAGATAGAACTTCCTAAATAGATGAAAAAATATACAACTATAGGTAAGTGTTCATTGATGATCATGATACTAAGAAGTTCATGGGATAACCCACTAAAAAATGAAAACACCCCCTAAGAACAAGGTTTCCCATAACCTAGATACTATCTTGTGTACAGATGTTATTATAAGTACTGGTTTAGGTTACATACCAAACTCTATGAATGTTTGGGTAGTAAACAAATGATGCTAAACACACCACATCAACGGTAGATGTGAAAGTAAGATGAATATCCCCCCCAAGAAGTGTCCCAAAGAGTGGTGGTTCCACTCAAAATCTATGAAATATAAATAGAATACACCAAAAAAAATAAGAAGGTTCATAGTCAATTTTTGGGGTTGTAGGATGTTTATAAAAAAGGCATTTAAATGTTTTTATAACAAGAAAATTCATAAAAATCACATAAGTACAATATTTAGGGTGATCAAATATAATGAAAAAATAAGAATTATAATAGAGTATAAAAATAAATAGATACTAAATATGTCTAAAAGGTACATATTTGAATACATTGAAGGTTTCTTTGAGTATTTCTAGTGAAGTAGTCACTATTATTATGAGATCTGATATGAACCAACCCTACAGATATCATATAATAATGTGAATATAAGACCAAAACAAAATGAGAATTAGGTAAGAAATTATAGTTACAAGGCAGTCCTGATATATGAAAAAAATAAGAAGTCTTTTAAACAAATTATCACCAATAAGAAAAATATAGTGACCAAATATCCATCCAAGTATCCAATTGAAAAAAATATGATTTATGAAAATATTTTTGTGCAATATATAATAATAAAGTACACATATCTATGAAATTCCTAATAATAATGTCTGGAGGTATTCCCATTATTATGATAAGGAAGAGGCTTGAACAAATAAAAATGGTAAGTTATGGGAATATATTGAGTAGATAAAGGATACCATAAAATAATTACTAGTTTTTGGACAAATAAATAGAAACTTGAAAATAAAGTTGAGGAAGATGAAAAAAATCTAGAGAAAAGTAAAATAATGTTGATTCATATGTTAAGGTAGAGAATTTTATTCCACATAAAGATGATGAGATGCGTGAAAGGTGTTGTAAATATAGAAATTATCTAAAAATTAAAAAGATATTTCACATAAAGGAAAGGTTGATTTTGTAAGGAAATGGTGTCCTTTGTTGGGAAGAATCTTATTTCCTTAGAGTTACTTCTATGAAACCAAGAGGTCACCCCTTATTCCATTATATATATATATATATATATATATCCAATTTTGTACTAACATGTAGGGAATTAAAGGATTTGTATTCATACCTTTAGGGGAATCATTTATGAGAAGAAGATGTTAAATATTCACTATATATATAATATGTAAAATCTAAACAACATGATAAAAATAGAAGGTGATGTCTTCCAATCAGACTTTCATGCATCATTATTAATTATATTAATCATGCCAATTGTTGGGGTGTTCTTGTTTGATGATAATATGAGAAAAAATGGGGGTTTATATCATTTTTAGCTAGAATTTTTGATGTTTTTATTGATGTATGCATAGGATTTATAATTTTATTGATAAATCTTAATACTTTCATCCCCTTAAAAGAGAATTGGGAATTTTTAAGCATGAGTTCCCATGAATGGAATTTTATGGACATCATTGACAACATAATTTTTCTCTCTTTTGTTTTCAACATAAAAATATACCAAGTAGACTTATAGATGATTAACTAAAGTCTCTTTATTATTAAAACCATGTGATATCACCCCTCTCCTAAAAGTGTTCAAGAAATAATCATATAAAGGATGAGAACATATTTTCGAAAAATTGGGGAAATGGGAAGCCCCCCACATACCATTGGTTTTTTATTTTCAATAAGAGGGAGTTGTTTTTTAATACACATATGGACATTTAAATATGTGAACATATATTAAAAAAAATACAAAATAGGATATTTTTCGGCCAAGTGTAACATTTTCTTCAAGGATGTGTCAATATGTTTTTGGTGAGTTGAAGAAGAATTGATGATTTTTGAAGAATTGTTTTGCATTGAATGGATGGACTTGGGTTTAATTCTCAAATAATTTCCCATATTAATTGTGATTATTGTATCTCTGGTCTAATTTTCAACATCATATTTGTCAATAAGGATGAATATTTTTTTACAAAAATATTTGGATAATTATTATGGATATGAAAATAATGTTTATTATTCATGAGGAATATGAGGAGTTTATAAAGTATTGGTTTTATAAATTATATAATTAGAAAATTAATATATATATATATATGAATTGTATAAGAAATGTGGCCAAACACATGAACATGGTGCCAGCTCAAACCCACATCATGGGAGGAGGACCTCATCCACATAGAGGAGCCATCTCAAAGAGGCTGAATGGCAGCATGGAAGAGGTAGGAGAATAGGGCTCACAAGAATATTCTCTTCAGTGAGAGTACATGGTATAGGGGAGGTGGGTCAGCATTTGGAGGTGTTAATTATGAGGACATGTGAGATGTGTTTTGGCTGTTGAATCCCACTACTAGCTTGAGTGGTAAGAATAAAATAATCATTTATTAAGTTTCACTTGACCAGATAAAAGTTTGACGTGGTATGGAAAATGTGTCAGGCATTTTTCCTCCTATTAAAAATACTTGTAAAATTACCACCATATGATCCTAATGAGCTAGGCCATTGGATCTTCCATTCTTATCATATTAAACCTTATCCCTCATCTGAATGTCCTATTATTTCATATTTTCTAATTAATTTCCATCGATGGATCCCATGTTTGAAATTTTCATTATGAGGCCAAGATAATGAGGCTAGGAGGATATAAAACATCATGCACGCATGTGGATATTCCAAGAATATCATTTATATGAATGAAAAAGATGTATAAAAAATCTATCTTAGTGCATTGATGAGTTTAATATTATAAAATAAGGAGTTTGTGATATAACAATGCATGTGATCTTGAGAAATATTCAAGTATTTTGATGTGACATAAGAAAAGGTGACTTGATTTTCAATGTTACGTAGTTTATATGAAGATTCAAATATAGTGATTTGAGTTATATTCATAAAATTATTTAAATGAATTAAATATCAAATATGGTGTGCTAAAAGGAAGCACTGACCTATGACAATAAATAAAAGAGTGTGGTATGTGCTCTTAGATTATGTGATATTCAGATATCTCGTGTTTTTCTGAAAAAAATAGAGCTAAAACAAAGCTGACTATATTTAAAATAATTTTTACGTCAAGCACATTATTTCCTTAAAGAATAATTAGATTCAATAACCTATTAGTTTTTTGAACTGACACTCAAGAGTATTTTGAATAAATTGATATTTCATGCACCACAAAGTTTTGTGAAACTCTTTACATAATGTGGAGAAGATAAGAACTATTTCCTCTTGTATATACTCTAGGAAAGAACATAGTTTCATGCATGGATATTAAACAAGGATAGTGAGATTAAATTATACATCCCTATGAAATTGAGATCACTGTTCTCATGGGGGATTTTCATATAATTTAAATTCATGTGATAACGTATATGCATGAGGTTTAGGTGAGGTATTTTCTAGATCATGAAAGAAGAAGTGTAAAATGTATGTATAACTTATCTGTGTGAAGGAATTCACTAGATTAATAATGCATGATTGAATATATGAATGCATGAATGCATGAATACATTAATACACACTCAGTTCTTGTAATAACCTAGATATATTAAATACAAGTTGATATTTCACATAAAGTAATAAAGGTAGAATTTGTATATGCTCAATTTTATTCCTTGAAAATACCATGTAATTCATGTATGAATTATCATTTAGTTGAATTTTGAGAGTCCTATATTACATAAAATAACACTAATTAATTTTCATGCACTATTTGAACACATCTAATTGAGGTTGAACTTTAGAAAAATATCGAATTAATTCAAGATGAGTATTTTTTTCACTAAGGAAATTGGTCATACTCAAGTGGTAAGAATTATTGAGAAAGACCAACAAAACCAATCAATGGTTGTTGATGGTAATTTCAGTGACATGAAAAATTTATATCCTACATGATTGTAGTGTAAGATAAAGGATATCATCCTTTAGTGGATCAAACTTGAAAATATGATGTCTTTTGGTTTCTTCTATGAGTATTTTACGTCTTCTAGTTGGTTCTAGGAGAATAAGGAGTCTATCAATTAGAGCCAGAGTAGAAGAAATAATTTGGTTATAGAAATAAGTAGAAAGAGTATCTCAGATGGATATGGAGAATAATTCTCACTATTGGTGTTGGGAGTAGTTTAACTACTTGTTTCATAGTGTATATATTATAATCAGAGAGAATAACCTATTACAATAAGGAGTAGGATTTTTATGAACCTTGTAAATTCTAGGTGAAGCTCCCTTTATTATTAAAAATTCACATGAGGAGAGATTGAGAGAACATTTAGGGTGTATAGAAAAACATGATAGGTTCATGTTGTTATATTGAAAAAAGAATCAAAATTTAAAAAAACATATATTCCACCCTCCCCTCTCAATGGTCAATCCATCACGGGGATCTGTACTTAAAATACTTCATTATACATTAAATAACTCTATTCTAAGTTACATTTCATTAACAATCCAAGTGAAGTCCATTCCCTCTATGAATTTTCTAACCAAGTATATAGTTTCTCAATATTAACATATTTTTTATTCCAACAATAACCAACCCCATGGTTTATGTCATTATTAAACATTATTATCATTCCATATTTCTAGGTACTCTATGAAACATCCTAAGATAACATCAAAGAGGTGAAAATCTATGCACATCCATCTACCGCATGCATTTAGGAATTAAATTCAGATAAAAAATAAAATCAACCGTTCAAAAATTAAATAGACTCGTTTATTAAGCATCTAAATTTATGATAAATAATGGTAAATACATGCTTCATCCTATTCCATTAACCTCAGTTCAATCCCCAACACCCTCATATATATCACCATGCATCTTATTGTTACATGCATCAACTATAGTCATATACCCAAGCCTCCATAGACATATCTCATCATACTTTCTAGGATCATATAATATAACATAGAAAGGATCATATCTAAAGAAACTAAAAAATAAGTAGACATCCATCAAGTTCTAAAGGGTTACATGGCCTTAAAATAAGGCATGTAACCTTTATATGAAAATGGACACCATTAGCCCCAAACTTAAGGAATTTATCCTTCATAAGAAAATTGACTCACTCAACCCAAAATATTCATCTTTACCATATAGAAGGTTTTATTATATCCTTAATTAATGGATTTATTTATTCTGCTTATAACAGTAGGTGACATAAGGAACCAAATATTCCAATCTATAAGTTCCCTAAACAATGATTTATAAAATAACTTCCAATTTTAACAATCATTAGGTAATAAAAAGTTATTTAAATACCTAATTATTATTATCATAAAAAATAATTACTGGATTCATTTTCTTTAGTAAATTCTATTAACACATGAATTACCAAAACAATCAAACATGAATTTAGCATCAATTTGATGACCGTCCAATATAAAGAATCTAATGATTTGTTAAACATGAATCTATAAGTTCTTTTATCCAAGAAATAAATTATGGGATTTATGTTCTTCACCAATTTTATGAAATTAAACATTCAATCCCAAACATAACCAAAAGTCTAATCAAATCATACCATAGATAACACAACATATAGTAAAACAAGAGGCAAACAGTTATCGTGGTGGAAGTACACATGCGGTCACTAACCATAAAAAACAATTTAATAATTAATATTTATCGATAAATATGGTTAATAACACCACCACATAAATAATCTATTCCACGCTAACATTACTATTTCACATAAAATAGAATGGAAGAAACAAATCTGATACCTCAAGGATTCAATATTCTTCACTCGAGAATGGAACAATAACCCATAACTCTGATCACATATCTCATAAATAAAGCTACATACCTACAAGAATTTCATAACATCACCTTTATAATAACATTAAATGAAACTACATTAGAATTATGGAGATAAAACTATATAACATTGATTGGAGGAATTAGTGTAAATGGTATTGATCTGAGAAGAAACCAGGAGAAAATAAAAAAACACATCTTCGATCAATATGGATTGAATACAGTAAGATAGAAGTTGAATTTGATCAAAATAGGCTTAAAATGGCTTGAAAATTGTCCTTGTGAACCTAAAGATCATGATATAAACTTGGGAGAAATGTGGGTTCAAGTATTAATATGAAAATTGATTAATTGAAGACTATGGTGCAACCTCCTCAACCACACTGCAACATTAGATGAAATAGAATATACCATGGAAAAAAGTAATGGATCACTCCACAACCAACCCAGCCATGTTATATCTGAGGAAAACAACAACCTATATGACACATACCATATAAATCGATTGAGAGACTACTATGTAACCTAATCCCACATGCCACAGATCCTATGAACCCAAAAAGGGACCATGACACAGTTGTTTCCACCACATTGTAGAACCCATTTTCCAAAAGAGAGGCTACACTATAGTCTATATATATTAAAAAATAACCCCAAAATGTTAGGAACCACTTCCATGATCCACACCTGAAACTTTGTCTTCAGACCATAGTGGCCAAACCTATGGCATAGCCTGAGATTTTACAACATAGAAGCATCCAAACTACCATGTTCTCTCTTCTATCATCCTCTAGGAACCTAAAAAAAATTCAAACACACAAAGGGAAGGGATTCCCGGATCTGGGACTTTCAATTATAAACTTATACATCTATTATCTTTCTCATGAATTTTGAACCAAAACTATAGATAAATAATAGAAATGCACTTTTTAAGAAACCACCCTATGAGATACCAGTCAATAATCTCACCATCATATGATATCAACCACTTTATTGAAAAGAACCACAAATAAAACCATGAAACAAAACAAAATAGAACCTAAAAGATCTCCTAAGAAAGATAACTCTAAAAATAAAGCATGGTCAGGAATAAAACATTGAGAGGAAACCATCTCATAACCAAAAAGGTCAAAAACCTCAAAAAATATATTTTTTATAAGAAACATGACAAGCATCTAACATGTGTACATATAGAGAATGTAATTGTGACTCAAATTCCAGGTAACTCCCCTCGATGCCACTATACCACTAAAAGACATGAACCAATAGAATATCAGTCACACACAACACCTTCTTTAGCCGATCCTATATATCCACATAGCCCTCCTCGAAGGTATCATCATCGTCAACATTGATATTTTCCCAATAAATAACTATCAAGTCATCATGAAGGTAATAATTGAGTTGAGATACATGGAAGAAATAATATATATGAATCATAGGTGGGGGAAGTTCTAGCTGATATGCCAATAATCCAACATGATACGTCGCCTAAAAAGATCTATCAAATGAGGGAGAAAGAGATAATTCAAATTAATATATTTATTTTGGATATATTCATTTAATATTTTATCATGATTTATTCAATAATACATTATGTTTTGGTTGGTTTTTTAGGGAATAAGAACTCAAGGCTACAAGGAGGAGATGATGGAAAAAATAGAAAAACCAAAAATTATATTCTATGAAATAGATTCACATTGTGTACTCCTTGATTAGAACACCTACCATCCAATTTAAAAGACATGAAAGAAATTACCAGACATGAAACTAATACAAAACCTTGTGATGCTACATGATATTAAATCTTTGAAATCACAGTCCTGATAAATATACACAATGTGAACATTGTACATGATGTGAAATGTTCAAAATATTAATCTCGCTAAAGATACAATCTATGAAATTCAAAAGATCCGAGATCTTTGAAGACATTTATAGATGTTGATAACATGATTTGAAACAGGTTTACAAATTTTGTAAGTTTCACAGAATAATTCACTTAAATCACTCACATGATGAGAAATATTTACACATCATGAGATGTTAGAGTCTATATATATGCAGAGACCCCCATTGTAGAAGAATACTTGGATAGGCATTGAAACCTTTTCTTTTCTTATTCATTTATTCTATGTTTTCTTTTCCAACATAGTTATATTTCTTTTTTCTTAGTATCATTGTTACTTTATGGCTGCCAATTATTCTTGGATTTCTGATTTCTTATATTTTCATCCAAAATTCATTTTTCAATTTTTATTTCCATTGAACATCATTTATTTTATCTCTCTTAATTTTTCATTAATTGATTTTATTATTTGATTGATTTAATATTATTTCAAATATGGACAATTCTTATTTTAATTTAAAAATTTTTATGTTGAGTATATTTTATATTTCCATGATTTTGATGAATATTGTCAAGTACTAATAATCTTCTTAGGGTTAGGGTTTGAGAGTAAGTGTTTCATTAAACCTAATGAATCAATTAATTGAAACATTGTTAATCTATTGGCTATTAATACGGTTAAACGAAATTGTTAATTATACTAAATTTCGAAACCCTGAGTTGGGGTATTATAATCAAAATACCTAACCTAATTGGAGTTGAGAAGGATAAAACCAAAATAATGTGATGTTTTCTTCTATATAAAATAATCATATTGCACCTAGGGTTTTTACTATCTCTATACCATTGAGTAGTTTCAGCTTAAGTAGTTTTAATTTTTAGGACCAAAAACAATTAGTGACCTCTTCACTTATTCACAACCTAAGCCATCGGAGAATCCAAATATTGACTTGGGATTATATTTTTCCTAATCACTGAAATTTACCTTAATCCATTATTTTTATATGAATGAAAACCAAGGTATATATTTCTTAATAAAACAAACACTATGAGTGTTTTTAGGAATCCTACAAAAAGGATCTAACTGCATGTTTTATAGCCTTCCATATTTTCCCTACCGGTTCAACCCCATACTGATGATATCCTACAGCTTTGTAGCTAATGTAGTTTGGGATAATATAAATTATAATTTGTTCCACACCTATATAGAATCAATAACACATCATGGGATGGTTAAATTTTAACTTAATTTCTAGGAAAAACTATTTCCTAGAGATATTATTCTTCAATGTGAAACAGGGATTTCCTCACACCCTTTTCTTTTCCCCATTTATTTTTACAAATGTTCAGTCATTGATTAGAACATGTGTCCACTCTTTTCAAATATTTTTGGTGTTGGGTTCTTATAACCCATTATAAGTATTGAAAAATCAATAATTGGCACCTTTCAATCCTGAAATTGAATGATTTTTCTCTAGACACCATTGTTTTGTCATGAGAAAGCATCATAAACTCATTCCAACTAGTCGGGATAATTCACCATTTGTTTCAATTGAAGAATAATTAGAGTGACCTTTACTATAGAAGTGCACCATTATGTACTATGGATTTCCATCCACTAGTGGTATGGTGGCTATCATCATACACCCTCTTATCGGGGCACATACATTTGAAATGGAAACTAGACTCATCCATATGATCTAGAACAAAGAATAGTTTTATCAAATTAATAGTGAAGATCCACATGAACACATTTCCAATTTTTTATAAGTTAGTGATACCTTTAAAATCAAGGTTTATCTAATGAATCCATTTGAATTTGATTTTTAAATTTCTTCTGGGGTGACAGACCCTTAGGTTGGATCAAAATACATTCCCTCGAGTACATTGCAGTTTGGGATAATTTATTAATGAAGTTCATTAATAAATACATCCCACAAATATGAACATGTATGCTTAAAAATGAGATCCAATATTTCACCCAGGCTTATGGAGAGTCATCTTGAGAGGTTTGGGATCACATTAAAGAGATCACCAATATGTTCTAATATTTCATACTTGATATGTTACTATAGTTTCAAAATATATACCATGGACTCCAACCAGTTTCCCACTCTGTAGTGGACACCACTACTAATTGTGAGATTTTGTATAAGATTCCCAAAGTTATTAGAGGGACTTTAAATGATATTTCCTACAATAAATGTCTGTATAAGAGCAATTGAATGCCTCCTCAACATGGAAATCATCATGTGGAAGAGAATAATCACCTTGTTACCTATGCTGATTTCCTTAGAAAAAATATAAAATCTTTTTAGAAACCTTCACAACCGAAGCCACTGCCTTACCCTCTTATGTAACCCCAAACCTGTGAAATTTGTAGTGGCCCACACCCATATCGAGAATATAGGGAAGGTATGGAAGAGCCTCAAACTCATGATTATAATTACATAAATTAAATTAAAAAAAGAGTTTCAACAAGCTCAACAAATCCAACAACACTATTATCAATAGATACCATCTCAGCAGACGCGATAAGAAAACATAGGTTACTATCAAAAGAGGATTAATCAATCTCCATCATTAAATTGAGGACCTCCTAGGTACCCGTCTCAAAATCAATATCCCTGACCTAAAAAATACATTCATAAACAACATTTTCCCCCAGATCTCATAAATGTTTCACCCGATCAATAATAGTAGTTTTAATAAGGTCCACCAAGTATGAGACAACTATCTCCCATTCCACAATAAAATATTTAAAATTTTATCACTGTGTTTGTTCAAAAAGTAGATAAGAGGATGAGAAACAAAGAAACAGATATGTGGAATCATAGGACTATCTTATACAATATTGAGCACATTATGGGAATGATCTCCAAAAATATATCAGATCAATTATTAGGTATGATGCCTAATAATACTGATACTCATATAAGATAGCAAGATAATGTTTTGATCCTTAGTATTGGGAAGAAAAATGATTTTTAGAAAACTTTTATGGGTGATGAAAATAGTTTAAATAACCTGAAACATGTGATTTACCTCTCACAACGATAAAAATGATAACACCCATAAAGTTGGTCATGAACAAAATAAAAAATTAGAAATATCTGAAAAAGATCTTATATAATATTATCCTAAAATGGAAGTTTTCCATTTAGTAACACCGCCATATAAACCACCTCCACCCTTTCCATGGTTGATGAGACAAGGAAAAATAAAGAGATAGTATAAAAATTATATATATTTAAGAAAATACATATTAATATACACTTAGAAGAGCCCATTTCATAGATGGATTGTTATTTCGAGTTTTTGAATGAGATCCTCTCAATCAAAAGAAAAAAGGATGACCTCAAAGTCATATTCTTGAATAAATATTGTTATAAAACTATTTGTCTAAAGAACCCACCAAAGATGAAAGACCACAAAAGATTCTTGATTCCCTACATGATAGGAATATTCCATTTCAGAAGATCCATATGTAATATCATTGAATTTATCAAGATCATTACTATGAATTTATTTCAAATATTTGGTTTTGAGGATTTCAAACTAATGAGAGTTTAACTTCAACTTGCTTACTGATCTGTCATGTACCCATTAGAACTTTTGAAAGACATCTTATTCAAGGTTGGTATGTTCATATTTCCTATTGATTTACTTATCTTAGATATAGAGGAGATGGTTGATGTTACCAAAATTATAGGGATACCAAATCTCACTAATGTGAAGGCGTTTATATAACTGAACCATGGTAAAATTATTTTACGTTTTCATGATGAATAAGTAATATACAACTTAGTTAATTCCTATAGAAAAAATGGAGAATCATTTGATCATATTTCCATCTTCCAAACTGATGTGGAATATTTTTACATGACAATTAAGAAAGAAAAAGAGACATTGTCTCTAGAAAAAGAGGAGTGCAGTGATTATGAGGATATGGAGTACATTGAACCTCTACCAAGGGATAAAATTACACAATTCATACCCTCAACAATTAAACAATTGATTATAGAATTGAAACCTCTACCGAGATCAATAATGTATTCATTCTTGGAAGATACAGTTATACTTACTGTTATCCATGGTTCTATGCTAGATCTAGTAAAAATGAAAAACTATTTTATTTCTTAAAAAGAGATTAAAAAATATATTTCCCATAGAATTTATGGTATAAGTGGCATCAATACTATGATTTTCATCCACATAAGCCTAATAGAGGAATATAATAAATAATAATCTCTTCCCTAGAGGCGAATCACTCTACTAGTGAATAAATTATCCAAAAAGGGAGTATTGAAGCCTCTAAATTCTACTACAATATTTCCCATATCTTACAGTGAATGAGAGAGCTAAATGCTTGTTGTTCCAAAGAACAGTGGGTTTACCATTGTTAAAAATGATGATGATGGGAAATTCCAACTCGAACCATCACTAGGTGGAGGGTATGTATTGGTTATAGAAACCATAATATAGTGACTCAAAAAGACCATTTTCTACTACCCTTCATGGATCATATGTTGGAGAGATTATCCAAGTGTGAATTCAATTTATTTCTACATGGATATTTCAGTTATAATAAATTTTTAGTAGATCCAATACATTACAATAAAACAACATTCACACATCCTTTCAGAACCTTCGCCTATAGACATATTTCATTTGGAATGTGAAAAGCACCATAGAAACTTCAACGGTGCATGAAACATATTTTTTAGCATATGGTGGACGTTTTTATAGAGATATATATAGAGTATTTATTTGAATATAGAAGATATTTCATTGTATTACTAACCAATCTAGACCTCATTCTGTAGCACTTTGAAGAAAATTTCTAGTACAAAACTGGGAAAAGTCTCATTTTATTGTCCAATGAGGAATAGTCCTTAGACAGAAGACATCAAGTCATGAAACAAATTCTACTTTTATAATGATCAATGTGGTTAATAACTTACCTACTCCCAAGATGATAGATGGTATAAGGAATTTTTTGTTCCATGTGGGATTTTATCGCCACTCCATTCAAGAATTTGGAATAATATCCTACACACTGAAGCAAAATTTATCAAAGAAAATTACTTTTAACTTCATTGAGGAGTATTGGAAGGCATTTAAGACTATATATAGTACCCTAGTGGCCAATATTATTATATTATCACATAATTAGGATAAGGTTTTTGAGTTAATGTGTAATGGAAACAATTATTTTGTGGGAAAAATTTTAAGAAAGTGATTTGGAAATATCTTATGCCCCATTTATCATTCCTGTCACAAACTAAATGAATCTCTAGTCAATTACCCATCCATAGAAAAATACTTTCAATCAGTCATCTATGATTTTGAAAAGTTTCTTGGATACCTTGTTCTCGGTAAATTAGTTGTCTATACAGATCATACAATGTTGAAATACCTTCAGAGTAAGAAGGATGCCAAACCACAACTATTATGGTGGGTCCTAATCCTAAAAGAATTTTTTATAGTCATTAATGAACCCAAAAGGGACTGGTAATGTAATCACTTATCACTTATCTAGACTTTCATTACTGAGTAGTGAAGATGATGAAAATATGAGCATTAAGTAGGAATTTCATGAGGAAATGATTTATACTATAAATATAAAGTCACAACTGTGGTTTTTTGAGGATGTGTACTATCTTCACATGGGATCACTTTACCCTCACTTCTCTTAAAAACAAAGGAATAGATTCTTGGTCGAGGTCTTAATCTATTACTAGGATAGGACACTACTATTTAAGTGTTGCGCTGAGGGCTTAATGTGATGTAACATCCCAGAGGATGAAATATAAAGCATACTCAAGATGTGCCAACCATCACAAGCTAGAGGACATAATGGTCATGAACGTACTTTAGAAAAGATTCAACAAAGATGACTATTCTAGGCTGCACTCCATCATGATGTAAAGAGCTTCACTCAAATCATTAATTAGTACCCGAAAACATGAACCTTCAGAAAAATAAAAAAATTCCAATGAATACTATCCTTTGAGTTGATATCTTCAATGGATGGGGACTTGATTACATGGGAATGTTCCCCATTACAAATGGGAAATTTTACATCATGGTTGGAATGGAATACATGTCAAAGTAGGTAAAATCTAAATCCATAACCCATCACAAAAAAGGTGTACATGAATTTTATATGAAAAATCCTTTTATCGGTATTTTTATTTCATTAATTACTCATTAGTGATAAAGGAACAAAATTATAAAATAATAATGTGAAAATATTTCTTGTAAAATATAGAATCTATTAAAACACTAGAACCCCATACCACCTAATGAAAATAGGGAAAGTTGAATTTTTAATAGGGATATTAAACAAATTTCAGAAAAGATAATGTATATATGTATAAATTACTAGATTCCTAAATTAGATCACACACTTTGGGATTATGGAATAGTGTATAAAACACTCATCATTAATACTATATTTCACCTTGATTATAGGAATCCATGTCAGTTTCCTTTTGAATTAGAACTTCACTCTTATTGGGAAATTAAGAAACTAAAACTAGATACACAAAAATCCAAGGACTATAGAAGGACACAAATCAATGAGCTCGAAGAAATTATAATGGATTATTATGAAAATTACCACATCTATAAAGAAAAAATAAATTAATGGAATGACCAATGCATTAAATGGAAAATTTTCACACAATGGGATAAATTTAAACTTTTTAATTATTATCTGAATCTATTCCATGGGAAATTGAAATCTCACTAATCAGGGCATTTTGAAGTGGTCAATGTTTTCCCTTATAGGAAGATTTAAATTTAATGTGCTAATGGACCAACATTTAATGTATGTGGAAAAGGACTAAAAATATATCAAAAACATTCTTCGAGGGGTGTGTTTTTTCATTAAGATTCATATGAATTGATGAATTTATATATCTCAACATTAAAATAAGAACTGAATGGGATGAAACCTAGTATAGGTTTAATAGGTTAGCTTAGATTTAATAATGTTTAGCTAGGTCTGGGAAAATAGGGAATAGGTCATTAGTTAGGGGACAAAAGAGGAAATGAACTAAAAAATTCACAAATTTTAAAATTCCCATATTTTATTAATTACCTAATGTGAAAATATCAGGTCCTGTAAAATTAATTTGTATGGGTCATACAAAATGGATAAAATACCTGAAAAGGGCCTATAAAAATTCATTCTTGCAGGTTACACATAATTTATAAAATAGATAAAGTGAAAATAGTAGGATCTATATAAAATCCATGAGTCCGTGTTCATGACTGACCATACTCCAGGAAACCTTATCCCACATGCTCTCCCCCCTACTCTAATGTTCATCCTCCATTTCTCCCTCTCTCATGCTCCTCCACCGACCATTGACCTCCCATCCTCAACATTATTCCACCATACCTCTCCCTAATCATATACCGTCCATATTTTATCACTCCATTCATCATGTCCCAGACAAAACTATTAAATTCATGGCCTAATAAATGATCCTCAGCCACCCAAGAGACCCATGCTTACACCTCCAACACTAACTGAATATACTTCCCCATCATATTCTGTGTTCGGTTCTATTACTCCATCCACATCCATCATGTCTCAATCATTATCTCGCATATACCAAGGTGTTTCCCCATGCCTGAATCTACACATCTATGTCCACTTCTCTTCACATGAGCATCATTTACGCTTGGTGTATTTATAGGCCATGATGATATGGCACAACAAGACTCTGGACCTTATCATTCTGGAGCCCATTCATGTGCATGTGGAGGTCCATGGTCTAATTGGTTGGATTATCCTCTCTCGCATTTTTTGTGTATGTGAGGAGAAATTTTGGGTGATATTCATAGAGGTATTGTTCACACTAGAGCTCAATGTGGTACATTTCACATCTCATCATGGTGTTCGGCCTTCTGAAATTTCCTTGGGATACTTTTTTCATCAGGCCCAATATCAACACCATATATTTCGTCACTTCCCCTATGTACGTTGGCTTGTGGTTGAAAATGATCATGGTAGATGTGGTGAGGACCTAGGCACTAGTCACCCGGAACCCCCAGATCTTTCACAACCCTTTTACGATGAAGATCACTAATCTATGAGGTTATCCTTCAAAAATTCTATATTGGTATCTTGATCATGCATGGATAGAGAAAGGATTCATTCATTAGAGTATCAACCAGATCATGGTTATCATTCTAAACTCTGTTATGGGTAGACTAGCCATTAAAATGGCCCACCAGTTTACGTTATACTATGAGACCTTATTGTATTCGTCTTGTGGTGACCTTATAGAAGGTAGCTTCATCGACCACATAGCATGTCATCTCATCATCTTTGATATCACATAGCCTTATTCGTCAATAAAGAATATGGAGTCCATCATCCTTCTCATGCTCCATAAGATGGGGATTTTACAAAATATAGAGGATGTGTTATTAGTTGACCTATGTGTATATAGAGTATGTTATTGGGGCCCCAGATCATCATACCCTATCCCCTACCCCCATTCATGAGGCCCTTGTCCCTACTAACCATGCCTCATTCCTAGCTTCCACCTCTAACTGACCATCCTCCACTGTTCCCTCTTCACCACCTACCACTACCACACCACCCCCACCACCACTGAACCTAATGTATAATTTCCATATGAAATATGTCATGTTATCTTATGTATTATGGAGAACTAGATACATATTTTTCTCTACTTCGGTATCCAATTTACCAAGCCATCACTGTTCATAACCCCCTCCCCACTGCCTGTTAGTACATCTACCCACTCATCACCTACTACTACAGACCCTGCTTCATCCTCCACTCCTTCCAAAACTATCACCCAGATCAACTTACCACCTCATGCTTTGACAGATCCAACTTCTAGTTCCACAACATATTCTATAATGATCTATCAACCAGCCCATACTCTATAGTTGTGATATATATGGAGGGGAAAATTTAGAAATACCCTATTCATGTGTGGGTCCAATGTTCATTTTGGTGATATTACCTGAACTATTTATTCTTTTCTACGTATACCCCTCCCTCGTTGTACTATGTATTGGGTTTCATATTTTTTCTTTACTGTATTCCCTATCCTGAGTGTATTTTCCATATCATTTAACGGAAGGGACATGATTTTTGATCACAAAGATTTATTAATATAATTTTTTAGTTATGAATTATTGTAGATATGTCTTGATCTAAAGTATCATCCATGGTTATTGAAAATTCATTCATACCCCCATATAGCCTCTCACATGAGATATTTCAATGTCTAAATGACATAAAAATCCTACTTCAGGAGCTTCGTCTCTATACTTTATAGAAGTCCCCTTCATGAATTTCACATAAACTACAACTACAACGTGAGAATATTTTGACCCATTCTTGAGGTGGTTAACCCCACTAAGTGACCAATAGATCGTAATGAAACAAACGCCAATTCTTAAAAGATGCATAGGACATCTAAATCGATGGAAGACATTGACTGTTTATTTTTTACATATTTATGGATGATAAAATCATTGATGGCACTTTATGGGAGGGATCCCAATTTTTTGTTTTTTATGATTTCATTGAGTGCCTATGGACCTACGTTTTTCTCTTTATATAACATTATATTAATCGTTGACTTGATAATTCATTGTACCCAATTATAGACTTTATCTGAATAGTTTTATCCAACTATTGATTGCGTGAACCTTCCCAAATCTATGTATTCATATTGATTATCTACTATGAAATAATGATTTATCATGTGAAAGTATTTGTTTCTAAATTTTTTTAAAGGTAACATATTTTCCCATACCCATCCAAAAATTCCTCACATGTATTGAATTTTACTACATGGGACACTTTATTAATTATTCTAAATTCATAATTTCCATTTCCAATCAGTTAAAGATTTTATTATTATCTCTCCCACATCACTTCCCAAAACAGTGTAGACACGATTTCATTTTATGTGTGAGGGATTCATTATTGAAATTTATTGTTTATAAATTTGTAATTTGTATATATCTCATTAGTATAAGAGAAATTTTTCCATAAAATCATGCTTTAATATGAAATATCATTTCACCCATTTAAATAAAAGACATTTTTTGTTGGAGATTGTGGAAATACGTTTTTATTCCTGTTTAATATTTCTAGCATGATTGTTGTGTTGAGTAATTTAATTGTTCTTTTAAATTATTTAAATTTATTTTGATTGAAATATTATTGGATAATATACATTTAGTGGTTTCTATATTTTATATTTACTTTCCTGAGGGGATTTTTTACCTACATATTTTTATTCATTTCTATGCATATTTTTCTGAGTGAGAATAGTGGAATGTAAACCTATCAGAACATGAATTAGAATCTCATCGAGGATATGAATGAATAAAAAAATAATTAAAATTATTTAGGAAACATTTTTTTGAGACATTTATCCTAAAACCCATATATACATTTATCTTTATTAATCCCATAGAATCCAGGAATGACCTTGTTAGGATCGAACCATGTTACAAGACCGTTTTATCCATTCCTACCTACTCATAAAATAATTTCCTAATATTAATTTGAATAAGTGTGTGGGAGATATTAATTACTGAAGGATTTAGGATAAAAAAAACTGATAATATTAATGATGATTATTTCACATGATCTACAAGAATTGGTCCATGGTTCTTTTGATGACCAATCATTATTTTCCTTACAAAATGAATAAAAAGATAATTTTAATATGGGTTGTGTATTATGAATTTTAAAAGTAAACATTACCGAACTAATGAATCTTATAATGGATCATATGTGTCAAGGTTATGGATGTGAGATATATACTCTATGTTAGTTAAAAAATGGAAATTTATACATTAATTACACTTTTATAACACATCCTTGGACCTTCACTGATCTTTTCGAAGTGTGGAGAAGCCATTTTTAGAGATGATTTTTCATTTCATTATTCCTGACGTTCTTGTAATATACATGAGATTTCACACTTGTTTTGAGATTTTCTTTTATTATCTACCCACCTACCCTCTGTCAATGAGTCATTGGATCCTTATTATTGAAGCCTTAATGATTAATTGTGTGTTTATCTTTATGGAGTGGAGATTTTAGAGTCAATGCAAGACTATTTTGAGGAACGTGTATTAATGTTATGATAATAACTATAGTTTTTTTACCTTGAGTGATGTAGAAAATTTATTGTGAGTTAAATTAAAAAATGGGTATAACATTTAGTGAACAATTGATGAATTGTAATTAAAGGAAGAATGAATCTGAATAATGAACTGAAATATGAGGCATGATAGATTTTCTCTACATGAGTGATTTTATAGGACTTTATTCTTCCAATAAGACATAGTTTTATTTTCTTGGTTGCAATGAATGTTTCCAGTTTAAAAATTGTTTCATTTTGAATATATATTGAGATTATTTTTTTCTTTTAACAAGAAATTTTTCAAGTTAAGGGGAATTTTATTAGTCGAATTCATATATATCATTTTGTAACATTTATTTATGAATTCAACAGTTTTT
This sequence comes from Viscum album, assembly GCA_963277665.1. Lineage (NCBI taxonomy): Eukaryota > Viridiplantae > Streptophyta > Magnoliopsida > Santalales > Viscaceae > Viscum > Viscum album. The sequence goes on from OY728139.1 coordinate 103,669,527, forward strand.
TACTCGATAATACAATGGGTTTTGATTATTACTATGGGAGTTGGAACTCAAGACTCAAAGGAGTCGATTCTAGAAAAATAGAAATATTAAACATTAAACACATTGAAAAATATTCCTGATGAGTAATCCTCAAGAAGATCACCTGCCATCCAATTTATATTTCCTGAAAAAAATGACAATACATGAACATAATACATAATGTGAATATACTACATGACATAAAAGCTTTGAAATTTTAAAATCGATTAAGATACATGATGTGGACATTGTACATGATTTGAAATGTTTGAAATTTTAATCCAATAGAAGATAGAAGAAATTAAATTTGGGAGATCCAAGATCATCATAGAACTTTTTGGATTTTAATTACATATTGTAAAACATATTTATAAATTTTGTAAGTGTTGAGGTAGAAGTCACTTAAGGTACTATCGTGAAGAAAATTGTTTTTATGTGATGATATGTTAGAGTCTATATATATGCAGAGACCCCAATGAAAAATATGACATGGAGCAACATAGAACCCTTTTATTTTTTTCTCATATTTTTGTCAAATTATCTCTATTGATTTATTTTCCCTATTTCATTAGTCTTTTGATTCTTCTTACCATTATAGGATTTCTAATTTCTTGTATTTTGTTCCAATATTCAATTTTCAATTCGTATTATCATTTAAATTTATCTATTACTATGTTAATCAAGCGTGCTACCTATTTACCTATTTTTGATTAATACTATCATGCACAACAAATTATCTTAGGGTTAGAGATAGATAGTAAGGGTGGGTTTTAACCTAATTAATCTATGAATCAAAACATGTTTAATCGTTTGGATAGTAATTAAGTCAAAAACAACATTAAATCAAATTAATTTGAGGAAACCAAGATTTTGAGAATTGTAATCAAAATACCCTATCCAAATTGGAGTTCATAATGCATGTACAAATAGAATGTGACACTTTATGCAATATAAGTTAATCTTATTTCACATTGGTTGATGGATATATCTAGAACACTGTGCAGTTTTCAACATAGTTATATCCAATTGGTTGGACCAAAACCAATTGGTGACCTTTTCACTGATTCGCATTCTAAGCCATTACATTTTCCCAATATTTATTTATGATTATATTTTTCATAAGAACTGATATTTACCATAATACCTTCTTTTTATTTTTATTATAACCAAGCTATATAAGTCATAGTAAATCCAACACTATAAGAGTTCATGAAGAATCCTACCATAAGGTTCTAGACACTAAGTCGCTAGCATGCCATATTTTCTCATTGGGTTTGAACCCTCTCTACCTATATGATAAACCATTATATCTTGTGTAGTTTGGGATAATGTAAATTCAAATATTATCCACACCCATGAATAATCCCTGACATTGCAGAGGCCAGTTTGAAAGCTTACACCCATGACTAATCTTTTACTTCCCATGATGAGAAGACACCTCCATGAAAAAAAATCTAATTTAGAACTCTAAAGGTATCCTCTAATGATTGTAATATGAATTATGATTATTTAGACCTACCTTTATCCTTTCATGAGTCACATGAACCATCTCTATCATATCCTGCACAAGTTATGGCCCATGAACTACTAACTCTTTAACCTCAGTCTAGCACATTGGAGAATGAAAAGGTCAATTGTACAATTATTCAAATGGTACTATACTAATGGTGGAGTGAGAACTATTGTTTTATGATTTCATGACAAAGGGAATGTGCATCATCAATGTACCTCCAAAATATAGGACATAAGAATGGAGAATTCCCTAAAGAGTCTAGATAGTCCACTATTTATGGCCATCTATCTTTATATGAAACAAATTGCACGGTGTACATAAGAGAAAAAATAATTCTGGAGACCTCGCCACACATTAGAGGAAATCAAATATAATGATCATATATGATTATTCTTGGCACTCATTAGATTTACAACACCCCCTCTTAATACTTACATGAAAAAACCTTCACTGGGATCAACTCTATAATTTCTATAAGGAGCGGTGATTTTTTCAAAAAACTCACTGTCATCCATATAAAAACAATTCCTCTTTGAGCCTAAGGTAATATTTTAATAAATTCCTATGAGATTTCATCCCACTTCAACTAAGGGACACTTTATTTTTGGAAAAAAACACATGGAACATGGTTCTTGTACTTCGCTTTCTGGGTGAGAAAACATCGAGATTCAAATTTTGCAACTACATGCTTCAACCTATGAAAAAAATGTTATGCTATGGAACTCACAGATAAGTATATCACGCATATCCAAAAGGATTAGAAGTATTCCATGTAACACCTAGTGTTTCTCAGCTTCCAGTGAACCATTAGAGGAATCATAGGAAAAAAAACTCATTTTTTCCTGACCTCCACCTCCAATTCCCCTAGCTAGGACTCCTCCATCTGCTACACCAAAGATGATTGAACTTTCATATGAAAAATATGACCTCTACCCCAAGACTCTCCCATACCAAGTTTCATTTCTAATAGATCTTCCATCACTCTCTAGAAATCTCCTGATTATTGCACGGCATCACTATGTGACTTTTTTCTCAATGAATCCACCCCTTTCCTGAGGTATATAAAATCTCAATGTAAAAATCCTTCCAAAATTCCATCCAACAAAATTATCGCATGTTCATGTCACACTGAGATAAGACATACTATAGGATCTTATGATTAGTAAAAACCAAAAGACACTTACCAATGAGGTAATAACGCCATAACATCAAATCAAACATAAATGCTTCCAACTCAATATCATTGGTGGTGTAGTTATTCTCATTGGTATGTAAATACCAAGACCAATGAGAAAAAACAGTACTCTACTACATAACATGGCATAAACCAATATGATTAGTTTCATAGAAAACCTAAAAATGAACTCCCTCTTATGAAAAAAAACAAACTAGACCACTGGACAACTTATTGTTTATGTACACGAATGATGCCTAACATTGATCAGTCCACAAGAATTCCTGATCCTTTCTAATCAAAATTGAAAAAGGACTTATAACCTATGAAAAATTGACTATGAAAATCCTTTAATACTCTTCATGACTAGAAAAAATATATACATATGCAATAGTCTTGGGGGATGTCTAAGGAATGATTGATTCAATTTTCAAAGGATCCATAGCTAGTCCATGTTGGGACATGGAATGACCCATGATGTTAAATTCACGGGCCCAGAATTCATACTTTAAAAAATTATTGAATATCTTTTGAGGGTTAAGAACTCTTAGACCAGCATGAAGAGGATTTTTATGGTCATCCTTAGATATGAAGTGCATGGGAATATCATCGATGAAAAAAACCATGAACTTATCCAGAAACTCCTTTAACACGTTGTTCATCAAACCCATGAAAAATTCTATGGAATTTTTACACATAATGAAATCACAATGAACTCATAATTTACATATATACATCAGAAACCTGTCTCCAAAATTTCCTCATCCTTCACTGGTATATGATGATACCCTAACCGAAGATCAATCTTAAATAACCAACTAGATAATTTTTACTGATTGAATAAATCATGAATTTGTAGAAGGGGATAGTGGTTCTTAATTTTCACTTGAATTAATAAATTATAATTGGCGAAAATAAAAAAAACTTCATCAGCGTTCTTCACAAAAAAGACTTGTGGACCCCATGGTGGCACATTCAGATGAACAAATGATCACTAAAACACACCATAGATCTATCATCATAGCAATACAAACTAAGAAGAAGATATCATATACAGAGACATGAATAGAAGATAAATTCATGGGTGTAGAAATATTATAAAATTTATCTCCCATAGAGGGGGTATAACTATATCCTCCTCATGAAATTTATCAGGGTATTATTCCATAACCCTAGGAAACATTTTTTTGATGAACCTTCACTAAAATCAGTATAAAATAGACCAATTATGAATATTAGAATAGAACACAACATTGAAGCATCTGAGGGTCTCTCTCTCCAATGAACATTACATGATATCCATTAACATCATAGAATATAACCTACCTACTTAATAAATCTACTATATCCTATTCTAAATAAAACTAGTATATACCAAGGATGATGTCATATAGATGTATCTGTGGACACATGAAGTTTCACCATGATGGGTTCTACCCCAACACTATCTCATAGTCTAAACATACTTCATACAGATTTGATCAACCTATAATTAGTTGAGTCAATGCTAAGGGAACTTTATGTCTCTACACCTAACATCCCAAATAATGGACATGGGAATGTCATATAAATAATTTTATAGCTCCTAGAAAATTATGGGCATTCACCCATGTAGAAAATAATCAATGAGTACTTTTAATGAAGTCTAGATAACTAGGAACTTGAAATGATAGAGTATGAAGATGACTAAAAATTGCTCCACTACCTCTTTATCCTTGATGAAAATCACCTCCATCACCAAACTCTTCACACTAGGGATGATGAGCTTATCGAGGTTGTCCAATTCCCTCCCAATATTCTATATGATGATCCCATGCTATAGTATCATACTTCTACTTCATCAGATGGAACTTCTATAGTGGAAGAACCTGAAGTGGGACACCTAGTGAAAACTACTTCTTAAAAATGGTTGGGCACTCTCCCTAATGATGACCACATCCTTCACATGAAAAACATGAAAAAAAACTCTTTTTAAATTATTAAGATCCACTAACCCTAGAGAAATGAGTTGATAAGGGTCGGTACCTACAAAAAAATATAGAAAAATCACTTATGTCCAAGAAACTAGGAACCCCATACCACAAATCTACTTCGCAAGGAATCCTGAAGACTCCCCTCTCATGAAAACCCGGTTATGGCCAGCACCCTCTCAATAACTTATTCTCTCACCCATGCATCATGATATGTTGAAAACATGAATTGGGTGACCAAGATCTAGATATTTGGATACAATGCCTCATAAAAATGCATCTTCTTGGCCTCCTCAACAATAAATAATTTTGAAGAATATGCACGAAGGGTCCAAAAATAGATACCAAAAGAACATACACCAGAACTCCCCTATCAAATTGAAATGAAATCCTATCGACTATCCACCTTCAAGACCAAAAAATGAAACAATGCTCGGAACCCGTACATGAACTTATCCCTTGATACCTATGACTCCTCATGTTCCCTAAGGATTGTGTTGCAACACTTGATCACTAATCTACATAGCATCATAACAACCAACAAAACCCAATGGTTATTCTTAGTATGGATAAAAGTTAAATCTATATCCAACTCCTCTAACCAATATTTTTTCACTTCGTCTTAATAGGATCCATCATACTTTTATAGACACTAGAACTGAAACACTTGGTGTTTCTTCCTTCAGGTTGGATTTTCATCAACCTCTACTATACAATGATCTATTGGCACACCGTGATGAACATTTTCAGTGTGAAACTGATGAGTTCATTGACCTGGAGTTGTAACGATAATGAATAAATGGTTAGGGACCCTCAAACCGATAATATGTAACATAAAAAATTATTTATTTATTTATTTATTTTATTTTTTAACATATACCCTAGGTCTACCCATTTTAAAAATGCATGAAATTAGGAATGATGTATGATCCTTTCATAGGTATCACCTCCACAAAAATTATCAATTCATATAGTAGTCTTAGTAAACATAAATATTCCATGAATCAGATCCCCAGGGGACCTAAATACCCATGTATGAGCCACTGTCCCATTCTTACATTTCTTACTGAACACAGTTGACACCATTTACCCACCAACCCATGATTTAACACTTTTTCCTAACTCCAAAATCCTTCCCATACCTCAACGAGAAACTTTGACACCACTCTATCACAACTCGCTCCCCTAATGTAACCCTACCCAAGATGATAATGAGAATAGGGGGATAATGACTGCTTGAGGACTAGAACCAATATAGCATGGGTTTTTGGAATGAACTGAGGGTATAATGAACATAAAAATGGGAGGAATTGCGATCTATGAGAAAAATAAGGAAAGAGATCTTAGACAAGTACATAAACATAATTCTGATTAGATATTATAAAATAAAACCTATGTACATACATTTAAAGTCATACAATAACTAATAATTGAGATGGATGTAAAAATACCAAAATGTAACTCAGAAATGACCTCGAAGACCAAAATCTCACAAATAGACATGGGATTATAATATCAAGCCTGATCTACGACTTGATCCTACTAACATGAGAAATAGTTTATATAAACATAGTGTGAGAATAAATGGTATACTCAAAAGGATCCTTCCCACAACCTATCATTAGAAATGTAAATAAATCATACTAAATATAGTTGACAACATGTGAAAATTTCTCATCACCTAAATAGGCATACTATATTCCCATCATCACCACACATAACTTACACCATGTAATGAATACAAGGGATCATTTATTATAGTAATAAATGTGGGTACCCTTCCACATCTTCCCCACTAGTTTTCCACTCTACCCCAACATCATATGTCTAGATCCATATCTCTCTAGAATAAAGATTGAAAACACTAGGATGTGTATCATAACTTTCATATCATGAATCACATCATCTCATCAATTCTTCTATATCTCAATATAAAGACTAATTATTTTTTAGGATCCACTACATTTTGCATGTCATGTATCAAACATCAAGTATTATACATCAATCCATATCAAACTATACACCAAGTAATCTTCTTAAATCTATCACAAACCAAACATGTCATGCCTATAATAATCCATAGGAAACTATATATAGAGATAAATGTATATAAAAAACCACAAGACATTAAAAACACTAAAAGAATTTATGGGGAAACCAACAATCATTCACATTATCGCATAATACTACCAAGAGGAGAGTGGGTCCAAAAGGGGTGGTCAGCCATCTATCTCTCAATAACCTGGATGTTGGGGAAAAAACATCCCAGATTACACTGAGTGTCAGTCACCATAATGATATGGTTGGTATCATATGAAATCATAAAACATATACAGTATAATATAGCTCATAACCATACTATGGGAATTAACCTAGTCTTAGACGCGACTGTAGCTATCATCTACTAGAAACCCATGTCCCACTACTATGAACTTGATATCCTATATGAAAACTAGCATTTAATAAGATTTTACTAATTGACATATTTCCTATTAATATTTATCATTAGGTAAAATAAATCATTGTCTATTAATTTACTCTCTTCCAAATTACATTTCATATACTGTCAGAGTGAAGTTTATTCACTGCAGTCACAATGAAATTGTTTCCATTGTTTCTCAAGATTAACATCTTTTGAATTAAAATAAGCACCATTCCCATGGGTTAAGACACTATTTATCATTATTATCATTAAATTTTTCCAGGAACACCAAGAAATATCCTAATCTACCATCAAATATATTTATACCCAATATCATCCATCTACCTCAAAAAGTGGGAAACAGAATATAGATAAACAATAAACTCACACATCTAATTTTGAAAAATATTTATCTAGAAATAATACATATTTATTCAAAAAAAAATGGATAAGCCAAAATTCAACCCATTCCATCAACCCTAGTTCCATCCCCGACACCCTCATGCATATCACCATATATCTCACCATCACAAGCATCAAATGATGCTAGAGACCCAAGCCCCCTCCCATATCTCATCATCCATCCTAGTATTGTATCAAATCACATAGAAAGTCACACATCCATAGAAACAAAAATGGAAATAAAAAACCATTCTAGGATAGTAGGGAAACTATTCCTTAAATCAATACATTTACCCTTTACGGACAAACAAGTAAAAATGGCCCCAATCACAGGACATTTAGATTTTAAATAAAATTGTCCCACTATACCATAAAAATTCATCTTTATCGGACAACTAGTTTTGTTCCATATTGAATTAACCAATTCATTTATTTAGTATACAACTATTGGAAACTAAATATATAAACTATTCCAAGCTACATGTTCTTTAAACACTGATTTTGATCATATTATCTAGTTTCAATAATCATTAAGGAACACAAAATTAATAACATGACTCTTTATTATTATAATCATCAATAATTATTTTATTCATGTTCATTATAACATTATTTTAAAACACGGATGAAAAAATAATCAAAAATGTATTTATCGTCAATTATATTACTTTTAAATTATGAGAATATAAGGATTCATTAAAACAACACTCTTTAATTTATTTTATCCAACCAGAATATTACCAAATTTATGTTCTTTACCAATTTCATAAAAATACACATTCTAACCCAAGAATAACTAACATAATAAATAAATCATATCAAAGATTTCATATGATCTAGTAAAACAAGAGGAAAACTATATCCAATGTGGAATAAAAAATGAATTCACAAACCATAACTAGTATTTAATTAATATGGTTTATCCTTTTAGGTATAATTCAACCACGAAACAAATAATTTGAAGCATGATAACATTATAGTATAACATATAATGTAAGATAAGTAATGAATCCCATACCTTAAGGATTCTATTATCTTCATGTAAGAACAAATCAACAACACGACCCATCAATTTCTTCTATTATAAATAAATATACATCCAAATAAGTTAGAAAAACCACAACTGTTCCAACAACATTAAATTAAACTCCATTAGAAAAATGGAGACCAAATTCCATAAATTCGAATGAAGAAATGGAAGAAATGAGATTGAGTAGGGAATAGACTACAAAAAGGAGGATGAAATCACCATAAATCATTAGAGAATGAACATAAAAATATTAGGATAAAATAATATTGAAAGGGGATTTAACATACTTTAAAAATATCTATTGGGAGCTTACGGTTTGATAGATATACTTCAGAGGAATGTGGGTTTTCTTGGAGGTATTTATATTCCAATTGAAAACTAAAGACCACTACATAACCTCATAGATCACTCTATAAAATTGAATTAAATATTAGAGACACCGACGTAATGTAAGGGACCATTCCATAACTTTCTGGTCAAAGGAACATCTATGAGACATGAAGACCTATAAGAAACATATCCTATAAACCTAGGGGGAACCATAGTGTATTCTATGCCACTATGCTACAAATCCTATAAACCGATAATGGGACCACATCATATCCATTCCCACCACATCACAAACCCCATTATCCAAAAGTGATGCTACCCCACTGACTAGGTCCATGATGCAACTACCCCCCCAAATTGGTATAACAAGCTAGAGGGACCATGTCATAGTAGGATTCCCTATACAGTAGTCTAAATATTAATGATATAGAAATTTCCAGAATCCCATGTTTCCTCCTTTAGCCTCCCCAAGGAACCTCCAATAATTCAAATGGATAAAGGGATGAGCTACATAGATCTAAGACCTAATAATATTATTCATGAATCAAGTTATATAATATAATCTTGATTAATAAAAAGGTGTTTTACATTGGATAAAAATCAATTATATACCACATAGAGTATCATACCATTGTAACCTGAGGTCTTATTACATACCATAAGACATGGTAGGGTGTGAATTAAGGTGTTCTAAATATTATTCTTATATCAGAATCAAATAGATCATTAACTTATATTTTAAAAGACACCTTGAATATATCAAATTCATCAAACAATAAATATCCAAATATATGAAAATAAAGAGTACAAAACCTAAGATTATACTCCATTCACCCACATATGTTTTCTATTATAATCTTTATGAAATGCTTAGTGCCCATCCAGGGTCAAAAACCTCTTTTTATCTTCCAATAAATTAATTTAAAGGGGGTTACACTTAGATATATGTTTATCATGTAGTAGTAAAATATCTTGAATACTATAATTGGATATATAATAAAAAAATAATGGGTTCTCTCAATGATGTTATGATCTTCACTTTCTAGTATTTAATGGTATGAACAACATCTCTCCATTTCCAAAAATGATTATTAATATAATTAAATATATCCACAAATAATTTTTCAATTTCATATATTTAATGAAATCCACAAATAGTTATCTCTCTTTCTTTCTTACAATTATTTTTCAATCAAATATTTGTTCCCTATTTACACAGTAAGTCTTCTTGAATTCAAGTAAATCCCAAATGAAATTTAAATTCCATAAAATTTATCAACCACCATGAACATCATCTTCCTAAAATCCATCCATTGATTGATTTTCAAGTATATCACATCAAAATAAATTCATATGAATAATTAAATAACATCCCAAACTAACCAAAACTGCTTTAGAGTTCTAATTCAATAATTCGTTTGGAATCTATAGATTTCAATACTCATGAAATGATGTAATTAATTAGGGTAAAACATTTTTTTCTTCATCGATTTTCTCTAACAACCAATTGAATTATATTATTATAGGATGTCTCACAGTGGAATAAATATTTTTGTTGTAATAAAAATTGGTGGTTAAATTTCATGACTCTTTTTTTATTCAAGGAAAAAATATTCTGGGTAAATCTATTTAATCATGGAGTATTATTTTTATCATGGAATGATAAAAATATTAATCAATTATTTTTTTTCATAATATCCACCTTCATACATGAATCTTCCATACCAAAATTTGATTAATGTTAGGTTGGTTAAAATTTGTAATCTCATTAAAGTATATTATGGTGTGAACTATATTTTTATATGTAAAAAATTAATAGATTAGTATGAAATTATAACTATGTTAATTTTACATGGGTTAGCTTTTTATTATTATGTATCCATTCATTCACAATGTGATCCTTGTTATTATGTGATTATTTTTTATTATAGCTTTAATTTCTTCTTAGGAATTCTTGAAACATCATACCATCCAACTTCTGATAACATACAACCCTGATTAAATCCAATTGAAATAAAATAATATGGAATAACATTTAATTTTAATATTTTCCCCCATGGAATTTTGTTTTCAATCAACCATGTATCAAAACATGTTATATATATGTTCCATAGTATTCTACTTCTATTTTCATATATATACTGCTAGATAATCCATCCAACCGTGCCCCCAATAGCCATTCTCCAACATTGATTACACAATTAAAGGGGTTTCTTCTATTACACTTCTGAATATTTCTATGTATTCAAGAAAATAATTCACTTTTCTTTATAGAGTAATGATCCATTAATAAATTCTATAATCCTACATGATTCAAATATTATTGTAGGAAAAATGATAATATATCTATTTATATTATACTATGAATAGTTTTAGATCATATATTACTTCTTCATCTAATTCCCCATGTATTTTGGCTCCCCCTATCTTCTTACAACAATAGTAAGAATATAAAATATTCATCTAAAAATCATAAACAATGGGTCTAGGGGAAAAGTTTGGGACTCCTTAGTTTTACAAAAAAATCGAACTTCATGGTTCAATCGATAATTGTCTATCACTGTTGTGTGTAGTGGTTTTTTAATGATATCTCTGACTTGATAAAGGGTCCTAAGAAAATCATTTTTTTCTATTCTTTCTCCACCTTTTTTATATAGTAGTAATGAATATAAATATTTTTCATGTGAGACTGATGTTTTGGGTTATGTATTAAATCATTCACACTGTTAATGTCCCAAAGAATCGGTATCAACTATCACACATATTAACCATTGTAACACCCGAGACTTTTATGTTATATAAATCATCAAAGGAATCTTTTTCTACACAACACTTTCTTGGCTTGCTTTACACGCAATCGCGACCTTCCTCGATAGCTTGCGTCGTACGCAATACCGAGTTTCACTAAACAACAATATGCTATTAAAACTAGCCGTTATGAATAGTAATAACCACTTTTTGAAATTTTATAAATTTTATTTTTCAAAATGGACTTCATTTTTGGACTCAGAATATCGAAATTAGCCTAGGGTGAAATTTTGGTATTTTTCTGAAAACTTTCAATTTTTGATGAATAGTGAAACCACTAAGTGGTAGGTTAAAAACTGAATTTTGCATAAAACTTAATTTTACCGCTTCTGTGAATGGAATTTCAAAAATCCGAGAGAAACGGTTAATATCAAGGACTAAAATGTGGTTCAATGAGATGAAAATAATTTTTTGGTGAATAGTAACTTTTTACTATTTTTACCGCGGTTAATAGTAAATAGGGTAACTAAGGGTAAATATGATATTAATATTACCCTAACACATGTCCTAATTCTATTGGACAAGTGTAATTCGACCAAAAACAAACTTAGGAATAAAATATGACCATTTAGGCCCACTTGGATTAGATTAGGACATTTATTATTAATTTATTTAAAGAAGGGTTAAAATAGTTAAAATCAAAGTTTAATAAGTAAATAATTTTTAATATAGGGTTATACATAAGATAAATTCGATTGTAAATATTCATTAGAAAGCTAAAAAGATTTCCTACATGATGGTATTTTATTTGTAATTTTTAGACATCAAATAATTTAATTTATTTATGACACAAAGATGATGCAGTAATTATCTTGTTAACGAAATATTGACATAATCGATGTTATAAACACCAAAATAAATGTAATTTGAGACTTTTTATGAATTCCACTAATTTTCTAGGTTACTATGATATATTAATGTTGATTTAATCAACTTGGTTTGAACATTTAATTCTGTTATGACTTTCACAAAAATCATATATCAAATAGTGTCAAAATTGACACAAAATAGTTTTTAAATCAAATATTATATTATTAATTGTTATTGTATTCCTAAAAATCTAAGGTTCGGCCAAATGATTTAGATAAGGATATATATATTAATAATAAACAATTTGGGGTTCGTTTGGCATGTTATTGTAAGTGTATTAACCATATAGTGAAAGAAAACAAAAAGACATGGTAAAAGTTAAATTATTTAACTTAGAGTTAAATCTAATTGATAAGGTTAAAATAATATCCTAAACTTGTCTAAATTCTATTGGTTGATAGGATTTCGACCCCTCCCCACCTTATCTTCGAAATAAGACCCTTTGGAACCATTATAAACCGATTTTGACTTTAATATAAAATAATATTTTGAGATATTCCTAAGGTGCCCCTCTCATCCCTTATAAAAGGGCACCTCCTCCCCCTCCTCCTCACACCAAATTGAGCACTCAAGCTCGGCCAAACCCTGCCATTTTCCCTTCTCCACTTCCCTAGAATAATCCTAGAGGTCCTGGTCTTCTCCAAAGACCAATCTTAGTTCCTTAAGTGGAGGATTCAAAAAGGCGTTCCAAAGAAGAGGTAATATCCATTACCGATCTTTTCAATTTCTTTCTTCTTCAACTTCTTCTTCTTTAGTTGTTTCATGACAAAGTAATAACATCAGTATTACTTACATACTGATATGTTATTATAAATATGAAACAACCCTAATTCACCTTCTATCCATCCTACGGAAAAATGAAATCACCGCGCGTGCGTACGTACGGAATACCGTCTCCACGCCGTGCTGTAATCTATTTTCCACCATCACCTTACAAGGATGGGTATAATGGTGTAATCAGTAACTATATATGATTATTATTAAGTAATATTGATACTGAAATAATATATATATATACTCCAATACAATTCCACGATCATAGGAACGATATCATCACTCGTGCGTACGTACGGAATACCGTCTCCACGATGTGATGCGACTCGTTCTACATGATCTTCATTTCATAATGATTATATAAATGAATTGAATGAATGAATATGGTATATACTACACTAATACCATTCTGGAAATGAATTATCTATAACCTAAAGATAAGAATAAGAACTTATTCGACAAAACACGTATAAGAACAAAAAGTTATAAAGACCCGAGTAACAAGTAACAATGAAATATTACTAACAAGAAGCTAATAATATGACCATATATGATATCATATCAATATGTATGATTCTGGAATAAGTCAATAACATTATTTAAACCATTATACAGGAGCTTCGGACACGAACAAAGCAAATCGGACCTAAGGTAAGGGAAATATCACAATCTCATTTTTTTTATCCGAGATTGTTTATTCGTAAGTATTTACTGGGGTGTATTTTATCATCCACATCCATGTTCCCTCAATATGTAATATTGTTTCCATCCACTTGAAATAGTTTAAATCCAATTTTACACTTAGGTGAGTTTTTTGTAAAGAATATGGAAGGAATCTTTTGTCGTTTTTCCGTACGAGGTACTTTTTGACTTTTCCGACAAAAGTACGAAGAATGTTTTTTTTAACTTATACGGCATGAATGGATTTTTAAAACATTGTTTCCAAGAAGCTTCCTTTACAAGTTTTCAAGTTTATTTTTAATCAACTTCTTTTATTTTAAAGTTGTATGACATGTTATGAAAGGAAAAATGTTTTTGAAGAAGAAAGGATATTTTCCTCAAGAATTCAATTCAAGTGTTTTATCAAAATTATTTTCCATCTAAGATAATAAAGGGTTCTGTTTCTATCCATATTTTTACATTGGTTTGACTATGTTGTGATGGAATTATGTTTATGAATTCCTTTATCTTATATGAATTGATTTATGATGTTTCAAGAATCCCATTTTTGTTATATGTGTTATGCGATGATGTATGTTTTATGATTATGTGGCACACATAAGAAAGGATTCATTATAATATGGGTGGGACCTATATCTCCCTCCAATGCATTGGGTAATGATTTTATATCTCATGAGATAGACATGGCTGGAACGGAAGGTTATTTCGGTTCAGTGATACAGGACTGAAACGAGGAGTGAACTCGGTTCAGAAAGGGACTTTGTCCACTAAGATAGTCTTGGCAATGAGTCATGACTAACAAGAAATGATTTTCCATGATTATGTGTGCATGCCACAAAGATTCAAGTTTTATGTTATGATTATGGGGATCTCATTTTCACTTCTATGATTTATTCCATGTTAAGATATTATGATCTCTTTTGCAGGTTTTAATTTTCAACAAGATATGATATGATTTTTATTTCCTTTATTTGCCCTTGCTGAGCATTTGAGCTCACCCTTTTATGTTTTCTTTTCCCCAGGCCAGGAAGATGGATATTAAGTAGAATATGCTAAAAGGGACCCTAGATATGATGAAATAAATGGGAGACACTGTAGAAGATTTATGAACCAGTTGTTTATGTTTCCCAGTTTCTAAAGACACTATACCTATACGGTCCTTTGTGGTTTTGTCATATGTTGTAATAAGTGTGATTCAATTTTGAAGTATTAACAATGTATGTAAAGTGTGGGTCGTTATAGTTGGTATCAGAGGAAAGGTATAGTCAACCTTTGGAAACTAGGATGTGAAAGCCTTAGTAAGAACCCTAAGAATAAGTCTAAGCATAGAACACAATCTTAGAAATGGCCATGAATAACCTAGGATAAGACCTTAAGCATGAAAATTTTATTCTTGAATTATGTGGTTTCCTATTATAATTAGTGTTGCTCACACTATTCTTCTTGGTTTTAGTCAATGGCTGGAACCCGAAGGAACCGTGTTAATGCGGAATGCGATGGGCAATGCAATGATTGTCCCCCTGGGCAACCAAACGATATGGGAGCTGGAATGCAAAATCTTGTAGCCATGCTCACACAACTTTCTCAAGCTATGAATCATGCAGGATTTCCAAACGAACAAAGAAGGGAGCAACATTCTGTTGAATCCTTCATGAGGCAGCGTCCACCATCTTTCAGCGGGTCTACTGATCCATTAGTTGCTGAACAATGGATTAGTACTACTGAAAAGATATTTTCAGTTCTTCAATGTTCTGAGCATGATAAAGTCATCCTAGCAGTGTATCGTTTGGAAGGAGATGCGGATCAATGGTGGAATCTTGTTAAGAATATGAGGCAAAGGGATGAAATTGAGTCTATGGAATGGGACGAGTTCAAGAACTTATTTTTCAATAAGTACTTCCCTCGTATTCTCCGAACAAAGATGGAGAAAGAGTTCCTTGAACTGAAGCAAAGGGATGATGAATCTGTTGGTACCTATGAAGCAAATTTTACCAGACTTGCAAGGTACGCTTCTGGTATTATTATCCAACCTGAGAGTAAGATCGATCGATTCTTTAGTGGCTTAAAACCAAGTCTTCGAAGGGCGTTATCCATAAGGGACTTCAATAGCTATGAGGAAATCGTTCGATGTGCTCTCAAAGTCGAGATGGAGATTGGAGTAACCCATCAGTCACATGGGTTTGATAAGAAGAGGAAGATGGAATTCAAAGGAAACTCTAAAGAGCACACTGAAAAGAAGATGAACTTTCCCTTATGCTCAAAGTGTGGAAAGAAACATGGAGGGAGTTGTCTTAAAGGGACAAGTAAATGTTTTAAATGTGGAAAGGAAGGTCATCGGGCATTTGAATGCCGTGATATTGGGAAGAAGATGTCTAATGATTCAAACAAAGGAAGGGATACACAGAATGATCCTACTACACTTCAATGTTTCAAGTGCAAGGAGATAGGGCATTATGCCAATCAATGCCCAAATCCAAGGGTTGATGATGATGGTCGACGTCAACAAACTCTTAAGGCTAAAGAAAAAGGAAAGTCACATGCAATTTCTATCAGCGATGTGGAGTACGATAACGATGTGGTGAAAGGTACACTTACCATCCACTCTAAAGTAGCAAATGTTTTATTTGATTCTGGATCCACCCACTCTTTTATTTCTGAAAAATTTTCTAAGGGTATCACCGTACTACCTCAACAATTAGATGTTGAGTTAGCTGTGACAACACCTAATGGCACATCAATCGCATCAAAAGTTTATAATTCTTCTCCGATCGAAGTTTGTGGGAAAGTGCTTCCTGCAAATCTTGTGATCCTTCCTTTAGTGGAATTTGATGTGATTCTTGGCATGGATTGGCTTTCTCTACATGGAGCTCATATCAATTTCCAAAGAAGGGAAGTCACATTTCATATTCCTGATCAATCTACGATCGTCTATCAATGCAAGGATGAACATAACCTTCCAGTGGAAATTCCTTCCATCTTATGGGTCATGATTCCACTAAATGAAGGTTATTTATCTCAAATGGTTGGAGAGAAACTTACGATTAAGAATATGCCCATTGTACGGGAGTTTGATGATGTCTTTCCGGAGGAATTACCAGGTCTTCCACCAAATCGTGAAGTTGAGTTTTCAATAGAACTCGTACCAGGTGCTTTGCCTATTTCAAAGACACCTTATAGAATGGCCCCAATTGAGTTGCATGAATTGAAGAAGCAACTCCAAGAGAATCTTGATAAGGGATTCATACGCCCTAGTGCGTCACCTTGGGGAGCACCTGTTCTATTTGTTAAGAAGAAAGATGGATCAATGAGACTCTGCATTGATTATCGAGAACTTAACAAGATCACTATCAAGAACAAATATCCTCTCCCACGCATTGATGACTTATTTGACCAACTACGCGGAGCTCAATACTTTTCCAAGATTGATCTTCGTTCAGGGTATCATCAATTAAGGGTCAAAAGGGAGGATATACCAAAGACGGCTTTCTGTACAAGGTATGGACACTATGAATTTATAGTGATGCCATTTGGTCTTACTAATGCCCCTGCTATCTTCATGGATCTAATGAATAGAGTCTTTAGAGACTATCTTGATCAATTTGTGGTAGTCTTTATAGACGATATTCTTGTCTATTCAAAGAGCAAGGAAGAGCATGAAGATCACTTGAGAATTATATTGAAGACCCTGAGAAAAGAGAAGCTTTATGCCAAATTTACCAAGTGTGAATTTTGGCTTCAAAAAGTTGCATTTTTGGGTCATATAATCTCAAAAGAGGGGATATCTGTGGATCCAGCAAAAACAGAGGTTATCGAAAGATGGTCAAGACCAACAACAGTAACTGAGATCCGAAGTTTTCTTGGTTTGGCTGGATATTATCGACGTTTTGTAAAAGATTTTTCACGGTTATCTAATCCAATCACCAAGTTGACTCGGAAAGGAGTTAAGTTTGTCTGGACAGAGGAATGTGAAGAGAATTTCAAGGAGTTGAAAAGAAGGTTATCCAGTGCACCTGTGCTCACACTGCCTTGTAGTGGAGAAAGGTTTGTGATCTACAGGGATGCATCCAAGAAGGGATTGGGGTGTGTTCTTATGCAAAATGATATGGTGATAGCTTATGCCTCACGACAGTTGAAAATCCATGAGCAAAATTACCCAACACATGATTTGGAGTTGGCTGCGGTAATCTTTGCATTAAAGATTTGGAGGCATTACCTTTATGGTGAAAGGTGTGATATTTATACTGATCATAAAAGTTTAAAGTATATTTTCACACAAAAGGAGTTGAATATGCGCCAAAGAAGATGGTTGGAGCTGATTAAGGATTATGACTGCTCAATCCATTACCACCCTGGGAAAGCAAACAAGGTGGCAGATGCATTAAGTCGACAAGACCATGCTAGTTTATCCATGATGAGGATCACAAAAGATCCAATATTTATGGATTTACAAAGGATGGATCTTGGAATTATAATGGAAGGGGAAAAATCTTATCTTTCTCAAATGAATGTTCAACCATCTATACATGTGAAGATTAAAGAGGCACAGAAAGAAGATGTCGAGTTACAAAAGAAGGTGAGAAATGTTCCTGAATTCAACCTTGATTGTGATGGGATAATAAAGTTCAGGAATCGTGTTTGTGTTCCTCCCATCCCCGAATTAAAGAAAGAGCTGCTGGATGAGGCTCATAGTTCTTCATTCTCTATTCATCCTGGAAGCACGAAGATGTATAGGGACCTGAAAGAGTACTTCTGGTGGGATGGCATGAAAAGAGATGTTGCTGAATATGTCTCTCGATGCTTGGTTTGTCAACAAGTTAAAGCTGAGAGACAGAAGTCTAAGGGGATGTTACAACCATTACCCATACCCGAATGGAAATGGGAAAACATCACTATGGACTTTGTCACAGGACTTCCTAAAACATCCAAAGGCAATAATTCTATCTGGGTCATAGTTGATCATCTTACAAAGTCTGCACACTTCATTGCTATTAGAGAGGATTTCTCTCTAGATCAGCTTGCCAGGATATATGTAAAGGAAGTGGTAAGATTTCATGGAGTACCACTTTCTATTATATCTGATCGGGATCCGAGATTTACCTCGAAGTTCTGGCGAAGTCTTCAGCATACTCTGGATACAGAGTTGAGTTTCAGCACTGCTTATCATCCCCAGACAGACGGTCAGTCTGAGAGAACAATTCAAACCCTAGAAGATATGTTGAGAGCTTGCTCTATGGATTTCAAAGGAGGTTGGGATCAACACCTACCTTTGGTGGAATTTTCTTATAATAATAGCTTTCACTCCAGTATTGAGATGGCTCCTTATGAAGCTCTCTATGGAAAGAAATGCAGGACTCCAACTTGCTGGGATGAAGTTGGGGAAAGAAAGCTATTAGGACCTGATCTCGTTGATGAAATGGCAGAAAAGGTCAGATCTATTCAACAACACATAAGAGCAGCTCAGAGTCGACAGAAAAGTTATGCCGACAACCGAAGAAAAGACCTAGAGTTTGAAGTGGGTGATAAAGTGTTCTTACGAATATCTCCCTGGAAGAGGGTTATGAGATTTGGAAAGAAGGGGAAGTTGAGCCCTAGATATATCGGTCCTTTTGAAATACTGGATCGTGTTGGGAAGGTAGCTTACCGATTGGCGCTTCCACCGAATCTCTCTCAAGTTCACGATGTGTTCCATGTATCTCTCCTGAGAAAGTACATACCAGATCCTTCACATGTACTCAGCTCAGAAGTAGTACCGCTGGAGAAAGATCTTTCTTATGAAGAACAGCCGATAGAGATTCTGGATCGTAGCGAAAAAGTCCTACGAAACAAGACCACTCTCTTGGTGAAAGTTTTATTGAGAAACCACCAACTTGAAGAAGCTAAATGGGAGCTTGAGGATGTGATGAGGGAGAAGTATCCTCATTTGTTTGTTGCAAAGTGACGAATTTCGAGGGCGAAATTCTTTTTAAGGGCGGTAGAATGTAACACCCGAGACTTTTATGTTATATAAATCATCAAAGGAATCTTTTTCTACACAACACTTTCTTGGCTTGCTTTACACGCAATCGCGACCTTCCTCGATAGCTTGCGTCGTACGCAATACCGAGTTTCACTAAACAACAATATGCTATTAAAACTAGCCGTTATGAATAGTAATAACCACTTTTTGAAATTTTATAAATTTTATTTTTCAAAATGGACTTCATTTTTGGACTCAGAATATCGAAATTAGCCTAGGGTGAAATTTTGGTATTTTTCTGAAAACATTCAATTTTTGATGAATAGTGAAACCACTAAGTGGTAGGTTAAAAACTGAATTTTGCATAAAACTTAATTTTACCGCTTCTGTGAATGGAATTTCAAAAATCCGAGAGAAACGGTTAATATCAAGGACTAAAATGTGGTTCAATGAGATGAAAATAATTTTTTGGTGAATAGTAACTTTTTACTATTTTTACCGCGGTTAATAGTAAATAGGGTAACTAAGGGTAAATATGATATTAATATTACCCTAACACATGTCCTAATTCTATTGGACAAGTGTAATTCGACCAAAAACAAACTTAGGAATAAAATATGACCATTTAGGCCCACTTGGATTAGATTAGGACATTTATTATTAATTTATTTAAAGAAGGGTTAAAATAGTTAAAATCAAAGTTTAATAAGTAAATCATTTTTAATATAGGGTTATACATAAGATAAATTCGATTGTAAATATTCATTAGAAAGCTAAAAAGATTTCCTACATGATGGTATTTTATTTGTAATTTTTAGACATCAAATAATTTAATTTATTTATGACACAAAGATGATGCAGTAATTATCTTGTTAACGAAATATTGACATAATCGATGTTATAAACACCAAAATAAATGTAATTTGAGACTTTTTATGAATTCCAATAATTTTCTAGGTTACTATGATATATTAATGTTGATTTAATCAACTTGGTTTGAACATTTAATTCTGTTATGACTTTCACAAAAATCATATATCAAATAGTGTCAAAATTGACACAAAATAGTTTTTAAATCAAATATTATATTATTAATTGTTATTGTATTCCTAAAAATCTAAGGTTCGGCCAAATGATTTAGATAAGGATATATATATTAATAATAAACAATTTGGGGTTCGTTTGGCATGTTATTGTAAGTGTATTAACCATATAGTGAAAGAAAACAAAAAGACATGGTAAAAGTTAAATTATTTAACTTAGAGTTAAATCTAATTGATAAGGTTAAAATAATATCCTAAACTTGTCTAAATTCTATTGGTTGATAGGCTTTCTACCCCTCCCCACCTTATCTTCGAAATAAGACCCTTTGGAACCATTATAAACCTATTTTGACTTTAATATAAAATAATATTTTGAGATATTCCTAAGGTGCCCCTCTCCTCCCTTATAAAAGGGCACCTCCTCCCCCTCCTCCTCACACCAAATTGAGCCCTCAAGCTCGGCCAACCCCTGCCATTTTCCCTTCTCCACTTCCCTAGAATAATCCTAGAGGTCCTCGTCTTCTCCAAAGACCAATCTTAGTTCCTTAAGTGGAGGATTCAAAAAGGCGTTCCAAAGAAGAGGTAATATCCATTACCGATCTTTTCAATTTCTTTCTTCTTCAACTTCTTCTTCTTTAGTTGTTTCATGACAAAGTAATAACATCAGTATTACTTACATACTGATATGTTATTATAAATATGAAACAACCCTAATTCACCTTCTATCCATCCTACGGAAAAATGAAATCACCGCGCGTGCGTACGTACGGAATACCGTCTCCACGCCGTGGTGTAATCTATTTTCCACCATCACCTTACAAGGATGGGTATAATGGTGTAATCAGTAACTATATATGATTATTATTAAGTAATATTGATACTGAAATAATATATATATATACTCCAATACAATTCCACGATCATAGGAACGATATCATCACTCGTGCGTACGTACGGAATACCGTCTCCACGATGTGATGCGACTCGTTCTACATGATCTTCATTTCATAATGATTATATAAATGAATTGAATGAATGAATATGGTATATACTACACTAATACCATTCTGGAAATGAATTATCTATAACCTAAAGATAAGAATAAGAACTTATTCGACAAAACACGTATAAGAACAAAAAGTTATAAAGACCCGAGTAACAAGTAACAATGAAATATTACTAACAAGAAGCTAATAATATGACCATATATGATATCATATCAATATGTATGATTCTGGAATAAGTCAATAACATTATTTAAACCATTATACAGGAGCTTCGGACACGAACAAAGCAAATCGGACCTAAGGTAAGGGAAATATCACAATCTCATTTTTTATCCGAGATTGTTTATTCGTAAGTATTTACTGGGGTGTATTTTATCATCCACATCCATGTTCCCTCAATATGTAATATTGTTTCCATCCACTTGAAATAGTTTAAATCCAATTTTACCCTTAGGTGAGTTTTTTGTAAAGAATATGAAAGGAATCTTTTGTCGTTTTTCCGTACGAGGTACTTTTTGACTTTTCCGACAAAAGTACGAAGAATGTTTTTTTTAACTTATACGGCATGAATGGATTTTTAAAACATTGTTTCCAAGAAGCTTCCTTTACAAGTTTTCAAGTTTATTTTTAATCAACTTCTTTTATTTTAAAGTTGTATGACATGTTATGAAAGGAAAAATGTTTTTGAAGAAGAAAGGATATTTTCCTCAAGAATTCAATTCAAGTGTTTTATCAAAATTATTTTCCATCTAAGATAATAAAGGGTTCTGTTTCTATCCATATTTTTACATTGGTTTGACTATGTTGTGATGGAATTATGTTTATGAATTCCTTTATCTTATATGAATTGATTTATGATGTTTCAAGAATCCCATTTTTGTTATATGTGTTATGCGATGATGTATGTTTTATGATTATGTGGCACACATAAGAAAGGATTCATTATAAGATGGGTGGGACCTATATCTCCCTCCAATGCATTGGGTAATGATTTTATATCTCATGAGATAGACATGGCTGGAACGGAAGGTTATTTCGGTTCAGTGATACAGGACTGAAACGAGGAGTGAACTCGGTTCAGAAAGGGACTTTGTCCACTAAGATAGTCTTGGCAATGAGTCATGACTAACAAGAAATGATTTTCCATGATTATGTGTGCATGCCACAAAGATTCAAGTTTTATGTTATGATTATGGGGATCTCATTTTCACTTCTATGATTTATTCCATGTTAAGATATTATGATCTCTTTTGCAGGTTTTAATTTTCAACAAGATATGATATGATTTTTATTTCCTTTATTTGCCCTTGCTGAGCATTTGAGCTCACCCTTTTATGTTTTCTTTTCCCCAGGCCAGGAAGATGGATATTAAGTAGAATATGCTAAAAGGGACCCTAGATATGATGAAATAAATGGGAGACACTGTAGAAGATTTATGAACCAGTTGTTTATGTTTCCCAGTTTCTAAAGACACTATACCTATACGGTCCTTTGTGGTTTTGTCATATGTTGTAATAAGTGTGATTCAATTTTGAAGTATTAACAATGTATGTAAAGTGTGGGTCGTTATAACCATGATCATCTAATTTCTACATAATCAATATAAACTAATTAAAATTCTTGGTAACTAAAATTCATTCTACCTCTGATATGTTCAAGGATTTATTATACTTTTTTTCTACATAACCATCTAACAAAATTTCATCTAATAAAGAAACCACCTCCTCTTCTGTTTTTTTATTCCATAACATCTACAAAATAATCATTATTTGAATAAGAAATAAAACATAGATAATTTAATTATTTTAATGTCAATCTATTGTTCAATATTCCTTGAATTTTCTACAATATCATATTTACCATTGATAGATGTTATTTAATTAGAAAAATATAGAATCATGCTTCCAAACTTGTAGCATACAAGATATCAATCCTTATTTTTAGGAGGTATAGTAGAATTCCAATAAATATTCCATAAAATGTTAATTGCAATACCTTTATATCCTCATGATATCGATGTTTTTTTCCAAAACCTATTGGAGTCGAAACTAGCTATCAATCTTTCATTCTGATCTTCTTTGACAACCCTCTTACATATTTCACTTATGAGATTAATGTGTTTTATTTATTTTGATATACATAGAACCTATATAATTTATTCATAACACCAATCATTGACATCTCACATTCCAAACCCATCAATTGTGAAAACAATTCTACAAAAATCTTCCTATTTCCATGAAATATTATATCATCCAAAAATACAATCAACATAAACTTCTCTCCATTTGTGACTTTCACAATGTGGTTGTGGTCAACCCCTCCTCTATTTAACTGTATCTTTTTCAATACGATTCTATATAATAATACCAAGAATGATTTTCTGGATTTAGATTACATAATGAATTTTTCAATCTATAAACCTTTAAATGATCATCTCCAACAAGAAATCCTACCAATCATTCAATATTTACATCATCCTTTAAAATCCATTATAAAATTCCATATTCACATTGATTTGATAGATTTTTAACATCCTTTAAAAACTGAATACTATTAAAATTATAAATGATTTGATTATTTCCACTAACTAAATTGTTTCCTCAATATATACTCCTTTATTAAATGTATACTATTTAAATAATAGTCTTAAATTTTTCTATGTCCTTCATCCATATTCATCATATTTGTTTTTAAAACCCATTTTTTACCAACCATATTGTGATGTATAGATATCTTTGCATTAAACAATGTTTTATTCTTGTTTATTTGATCTAGCTCTCTCATTTATGGATTTCACCCATGATTCTTCCTTTTTTACTTTTCCTAATGATGTCGGTTCCACCTTTTATAATAGATAAATATTCTATATTATTAACATTTTTTGGGTCATTGTGGGACTATATTTCTCTCTAATAGTGTTTCTTGGAATAAATACAAATTTTCTCTTTCATTATTGATCCATAGGTTAACATCATTTATAACCATGATTGTTCTATAATTCAACATTATAATCATAATCAATTGGAAGATTTATAAAATTTTCATAATAAAAATTTATCCATTCTTCTTCACTTACATATTCAGGTATAGAATTTATAAAACTTTCATTATCTTTATATTCCACTATTTTAACATCACTATATTAAATTATTTTTTGATCATTTTTTAAATTATTTTAGGCTTTAACCATCGATGAGTATCCTAAAAATAATCCTTCATCTCATATATAATGATAAATTCTGTTATTTCCCTCTATATTATGAATGTAGCATTTACATTAAAATAATTTGAGATGTTTTAATGAGCATTTTTTCCTTGACACATTTCATATGGAATCTTACCTTCTCTAAGACCAAGCATTGCTTGATTCTATTTATACAAAAATACATGCACAATTTCTTTCCAATAGTGGTGAGAGATTACACTTTCAATAAATAATTTCTTATCCACATTATTGAACATGTAATTCATTCTTTACACAAATCTATTCCTTTAAAAATTCTTGAGCACTTACAATTCATGCTTTATTAAATTTTTCTATATTTAATTTTTATCATTAATGGAATTATATTAAGTTTCATTATCAAACTATTGGATCTTTATTGTTTATCAAGCATTATTCTCCACTCTACTTTAGATTATTTTGAAGAAATAAAACACCTATCACTTAGCGATATAAACATTTCACATCCCTTAATACTAGAGTCATCAATAAATAAGATGATTCTTTTTATCACTAGGTTGATTGATAAAACCACATACATAAATATAAACAAAATTCAGTAGATTATATGATCTCTACATTATTGTATGGTAGGTATTTCACACTATATTTCATTAAAAATATGAGTCATAAATCATTTATTTATTCCATTTTAGTGAAGTAATGTAAAAAATAAACTCTGAAAATTATCTATACTTTACTGATGATTGAGACCAGGAATTCAGTTCCAAATAAAATTATCCTCCTCTACAATATGGTTAAAAGTATATTAATTTCAATATAACTAATATATGTCCCCAATCCTTATATATACTTGCATGAAATAATTTACACTCATTCTCTTTGCATAAAAACATTTCTGATTGAATGTGACTTCTAATCATAAGTCACATAACTGAATCACACAAATAAAATTATATCAGATACCATCAATGTATGGAAATTTAGTACTATTCAAATCATATCTATCAAAATTTTCTTACCAGTTCCATTAATATTTATAGATCCATTATTTCAAAACATAATCATTTCATTAACTATTTATTCCTCATTTTTTAGAAGATTCATGTGACCTATATTATGGGATGATCAACCATCATTAATAATACAATTACTACTATTCCTTATAAATTTTAAATATATCTTAATAAAAATAGATTTTTCTTTTATCTATAACTTATTATCTTTTTTGGAGACACTATAATTAGATGAGATTTATATCAATATCTTCTAATTTTCTTAAATAAAATTTATCATGATATATTCTTACTATTATAATAGACAAAATATGTTTCTCAATGTAATAGAACTGGATTAGATTTTAATTATTCTTTTTTGAATTTCAGAAAAAAACAATTTTATTTAATTTACTATAATCATCTTATTTATGCATACTTTTTGAGAAATTGAAATAATATATATATAATTATTTTCATTTAATATATGAAGGATAAGTTTTTATTCTAAATTTTATACTTTAAATAGATTATCTATTTAAATAATTATATACCTTGTTGAAATAAAACATTATAAGGCCAATATATCCAAAAAATCTACACATCATGAGATAAAATATCTTTTTTCTCCAATATCTCTACATATAACTTGATTTTAAATTACTCCTTGATTTTTGATAGGTTAGCAATGATTGAGAAATTTCTCCAATATTTTTCTTACATTCATTGTTCACATTTTCTCTCTTTGTTTTTTATGTTTCATTACTGAATACAGGATCAATTATACCCATACACATTGTTCTTAGAGTATTCAATACTTCTAAAACTCTTATTGGGCCCCTCTTAACTCTTTCCTTTAATTATTAATTTAATAACATTATAAATTTTAGATTTTTTTTTATGAGAAATATAATATTATTTTAGACTCAAGATTCTTTCTAAAAGATACAGCTTCCCCTATTAGTGTTTAAATATTTTTAGTTTTCACTATGATGAAAATATTAATATCATAAATGATTTTAGAAAGCTCTTCAATATTTAACCTTCACTTCACTTACTATTCTATTTTCACTTAATTGTTATCATATTCTTCAAAAACATTCTCCAGGAGATGAATTTCGACTTCAATATAATCTATATAACTTGAAGATTCTTTAAAAAAATCTTTAATATTGTTATCATTATTTCTTTATATATCAATATCCTCATGTATCCCCTTCCAATTACACATTAATATTAATAATTCCCTTTGGTTGATAATCCTATTCTACTTCAAAATTTTATTTCTCTACTTTATCCACCATACCATCATATATATATATAAGATAGATCAATTTCAATATGTAGTAAAGAATATTCGTCATAATCATCAACCTCTTTCCTTACCAACGCCTTTCATTTAAACTTCATTCCACTTTAATTTATAATGATTAATATCAATTTAGAGGAGAAATTTCTTCTTGTTTTTTAGAAAATTATAATTCTCTGTCCCCTCCAAAAAATCTTCTTTTACATCTAAAATATATGTTCCCAAAAAAATACATAATCAAAAAAAGATAAATGTATATTTTCCTTAAATTATATTTTTACTCTATTTTAATTCCACGCCATAAGTGATAATAAATCATCACTAACATAATATTATTTATTTTTAGTCGCTTTTATCTTAGGATTATATAATGATTTGAATACCATTTATTATGGTGGATGTTTTGATGAACATTTTGGCATCACTCAAATTACATATGTTAATAATTGTGTCTGTTCATGGACACTCCAATTTTATATTTTTATTATAAATGTATATATATTCATATTCGGGGATATGATATAGAATAAAACTCATGAAAAAAAAGCAACACCATTTTATTTCATCAGTAAAATAATATTAAATTAAAAGGATAAATAATCTCTATAAAATTAAATATAGTACAATGGGATGACAAACACATAATTACAACTATAATATAATATAATAGATCATTTATATATCCTATAATTATCACACCCAAATACATCACTATAAAAAATAAATAATAAATTAGTAATGTAATAAAAATTTGAAAATTTTAGGATTAAAACCATGAGATTGATTTAAGTGAATTATGAGTGAATCAAATAAGAGGTATTTATAAGAAGTATGAAAAAAATATTACCATTTTAATAGTAAAAATGGCCATTAAAAATTGTAACATAGAGGTTATAATATTAACCTAACCATTAGAATATTCAAATGACATGAGAATAGTATTTAATAATAATATATTATGAAAATATTAATAGTATAATTCTCCTAAAAAATATTCAATTTAAAAACTATATGAAAGTGTAAGTGAATTTTCGAAAAAGGTATATTTTCACATATTTTGTGAAAATAAAAATTTTTATGTTAACGAAAAAAATTAAATATTATAGAAAATTATTTTGATAAAATAAATTTAATTTATTTGAATCATCACTTTAAAATTTTCTAAGAGTGGTTTTTTGATAAATTTATGGAAAACAAAAATTATTAGGTGAATCGTAAAAAATTGGTTTTTGAAAATAACGTGTTTTATTTAATTTAAGTTATTTGAGGTTAAAATCAATGAAATAAACACACACACACCTATGGGACTGAAAGGATAGTAAAACCCCCTCTAAAGGATGACCCTATAACAACTGTAATCATTATTAAACACAGAAATATGATTTATTATATAAAAATGTACTTAAGAAAACAGTGAGGATTGATAGGTCTAGTGTCTTGGGAAAATTAGGAACATTAAATAACACTTTATAACATAAAAGAAAACATCTCTATGGAAAAATTCTTTTACATGACCTTGTCATTCCTTCATACTTAGCATTGCACAGGATAACCTAAGGACATGCATAATAATATGGTGAGCTATAATGCCTAGTAAGGGATTAAATAAGGAATAACATGAATAATATATTACATGCTAGTAAATAGGAATTTCAATGGAGCACAAGGGAAACATGAACATCAAGTCATGATATAGAATGATTATCATAACATGGAAATGTGGCAAAAATATTTTATATGATATTAACATGAGCCAAGGATCATTTCACATGGAGCATGAGTAAACCATCATTGCACTTGAATTACCATGAGGTTGTCATTCAGTGATTATTGGGGAATTTAATGTACTTTCATTTATGTAATTTTGTAAATGTTATTGACAAGTGTTCAAAAAAATAAAAAAATAAAATAAAAGAACAAAAAAGGGTTCTGTCTTGGGTAGGTCAAAAAACACTCTTCCTCAACCTTTGATCTTGTTACAATTATTATAATTAGTGTCGTGAGGAGATAAATTGTGGGTTGGGATATGATTGTGATATCTTTTTCAAGTTCAAGTTTCTAAAAATGCAAAAAAAATTAAAAAAAACAACACTTATGTCCTTGGGAGAAGTTTTGTGTTTTGTAACTATTTCATCTTCTCATACCCTTCAAATTTTTTTCATATTTTGTGTCTTATTTCACATTTTAATTTCCTCGTAAATATGTGATTCCATTTCCTTTCATGTCTCATTTCAAAAAAATGTGCATTTATTTTTCCATGTTATTGTTTTACCCACCCCCCCTTTCCCTATATTTTGGATATCATCTTCCTACCGTCCCATTTCCACAGAAAAACCCCTAAAAAGACCTCTTGATTTTTGATCACTTTAGGATAGGGAATGGAAGCTTAGATCTCTGTCAAACACCTAGATTTTCACTTTTGGATGCTAAATGAGTAAAGCTCCATAGATTAATTTTATCATCTTGAGAGGAGTAAGTTTTGTGTGCCATAATTTTCCATTTCTAAATTTGATCATCAAAAAATGAAGTTTTTTGGGTACATTTTTCTATAACAACTTGTGGTGGAATTCAATATAAATCAGTGAAATTGTCTAAACCTCCCCTGATTGGGGAAAAAAATTATAATATTTATTGGTGAGTGAAAATGATTTTGTCATGTTTTTATATTTTTTTCACATGAGGAAATGTGCAAGACTAAGTGTAGGGGAGTTAATGTTATTAATATTTTCATTACTTTTAATATACTCCCTTTACTGATTTTATAGTAAATGTGCATAATTTGTGTGAAATATAAAGGTATAAATATTAAATATAATTTTTTTAGCACTATTTGAATTCATCCATATTCAAGTCTGTTTAATTTTTTAATAATAACTATTAAACGACGAATCCATATTGAATGTGTCCTATTTTCTAGGATTTATATTTCAATATAAAACAATTAATTAGAAGAAATCAGGGCCCAATTATTCCATTTTAAGGGTCATATGGTCCACACAAGAAGACCCAAAGAAATTATGAAAAAACTAGACCATCTATAAATATTGAATTATCGGGATCAATCAAGTATTCCAAATTCCTATATTATTCTAAAATATTTTGCAGAAAATTTAAGGAGTCTTGGATAAAAATTTCAAGGCCTAACTCAAAAGACAAGGGTCCCAACAGATTCATTTAAACTCAGCCCACCATTCTGGTTGGGAATTAAAATCAGTACAGTATTCATGACATGTATCCTTATCTAGTCATCAAATAGAGTATAGATTTTTTAGTGTGAAATAGGGGATATATTTGGCCGACTTTGTTCTATAAATAATTTGGATTTGACTTCATATTCCTTTTGATAAACCCATTCATATTTTGGCCTTCTAAAACGTTTGGATTGAAATAGATAGATTGACATTGTTTAATAAAACAACCATAACTTTTTCTCCATAATTCTAAATGCCTCCTATATTTGAGAGTAGTCATAAAATATTATTATCTAAAAATTTTAAGAAGGAGCGTTCTTGATATTTGTCTTTATGAATAGCCAAATTGGTGATGAAAGTGGAGGGACAGATTTGGAATGCAAATAGTCCACTTCCTTAGGATATAAATACATCCCCCTCCCATCCTTCAAAGGAGTTGGCATTTCAGAAGAGAGTAGAACATGTTGGAACGACCAAAGCCTTTCCAACGGCTTGGGAGGACCTTCCATACTCATGTTTTCACTTGAGATACCCTACCTCCACACTTTGTTCCCTTTTACTTTTTTTCTTCATTATTGTAATCTTGTAAGTCTTTTTTTTTGTAATTCAATTTTAATGAAAGTTTCTTCTTTAATATATCTTATTCTCATCCACCTTATGTATTTTAATATTTATTTTCTTAAAATATTTTAAATATATTTGAATCCTCTTCCCTTATTTTTCTTTATCATTTAATCTAATGTTCGTTTTTAGTTATCATGAACATTTGTGTGTGTGTTCGACGCACCACTCTTTTATTCTCCCGTTCTTTTTCTTATCTTCTTAATTTATCATCATAATCATTATAACCAGATTAAAAATCATTTCAATGGCTGAGTAAATCCCTAATTAGAGTGAGTTATAATTTAGGGATGTTAAGTGATTGAGAGATTTTTCTCAATGAGTATTCTTTGAATTAAAATTCTATATGTTGTACTTAACTTGTCTTAGATTAATGACATATTTTGTTTAATGTATGGATTTCATGGACTATTGGAACCATAAATACACTACCACAATCATGTACTGATTTATATTAGAATCCTTGTTAATTTAAGGCTTATATTAAATACTTAACACTTAGTAATTCTAATCAACATCAACTTGTGAAATCAGTGTTAATTTAATGCAATACAACGCAAGGCTCAAGGATATCACAAGATTAACTACCTATTGATGAACTCACCCCAATATTTATCAATTTTTTAAATCAGAAATCATAAATAAATTATTTCATAAGCTCTATAAACAAACCCCCAATCATATTACAATCAACTAAATAAAATATACTATTAAAAATTATCATCGCTGAGGATTCGACCCGAGTGCTGCTATACACATTAGTAGAGCACCAAAACCTTGACTGGTCGATAGGCGATAATCGGCCATGCTTTCAAATGGCGTTGTTTCAGGAGATCATACCCGGGTCACCCTCGTGACAGGCATGAATACTCACCACTATACTACAATGACCGGTCAAGGTTCTTGTGCTCTATTAATGTGTATAGCAGCACTCGGGTCAAATCCTCGGCAATGATACTTTTTAATAGTCAATAGTTTTTAGTTGATTGTATTATAATTGGTGGGTTTGTTTGCAGAGCTTATGAAATAATTTATATATGATTTCTTATTTAAGAAATTGATAAATATTGGGGTGAGTTCTTCAATAGGTAGTTTAGCTTGTGATATCCTTGAGCCTTGCTTTGTATTGCATTAAATTAACACCGATGTCACAAGTTGACGTTGATTGGAATTCCTAAGTGTTAAGGCTTTAATTAAAGCCTTAAATTAACTACGATTCTAATATAAATATGTACATGATAACTCACCCAAATGAGAGATTTAACCAGCCATTTAAATGATTAGTAATCTGTTTATAATGATTATGATGATAAATTAATAAGATAATAAAAAAGAAAGGGATAAGAAAAGAGTGGTGTGTCGAACACACACACAAACGATGATGATAATTAAAAATGAACTTTAGATTGAATGAGAAAGAAAAAGAAGGGTAGAGGATTAAACTGTATTTAAAATGTTTTAAAAAAATCCATATTAAAATAAAAAATTTGGATGAGAATAAGAGATATTGAAGTAGAAACTTTCATTAAAACCGAAATACAAAAAAAGACTTACAAGATTACAATAATGAAGAACACAAAAGTAAAAGGGAACAAATAGAGAAGGAAGTGTATATAAAGTGAAAACTTTAGTATGGAAGGTCCTCCCAAGCCCTTGCAAAGGATTTGGTCATTCCAATATGTTCTCCTCTCTTCTGAAATGCTAACTTCTTTGAAGGATCAGAGGGGGATGTATTTATAGCCCAAGGAAGTGGATTGTTTGCATTCCCAATCAATTCCTCCACTTGCATCACCAATTTGGATATAAATATAGCCGAATATAAAACAAGATCTTTCTCCAAAGTTGTAGATAATATTTTTTTCTGACTAATATCAAAATTTGGAGGCATTTGGGCATATAAAGCCAATGTTATGGCAATTTTATTAAACATTGTCAATATGTCCATTTCAATCGAGACTTTTTAGAAGGGAAAAATGTGAATGGGTTTATCAATAGAAAGATGCCTTCAATAATGAATTCTTTATTCAACAAAGTCGGCCTCCTATATATCCTATTTCTCACTGCAAAATAACAAAATTATTTGATTAATTTACCAGGAGAGATGTCATTTATACTATAATGATTTTAATATCCATCGAAAATAATGGGTTGAGTTTAAATGAATCAGTTGGGCCCCTTGTCTTTGGAGTTGGGCCTTGAAAGTTTTATCCAAGAGTCCTTACATTTTCTCCCAAACATTGTATAATAATAAAAGAATTTTGGATTTTGGATTAAGCCCAATAATTCAATCTTCATAGCAGGTCAATATTATTCACATTTTCTTTGGGTCTTTTTGTGTGGAACATATGACCCTTAAAATGGAAGAATTGTCCCATTATTTCTTCTAATGAATTTTTTTAAATTTAAAGAGGAATCCTACAAAACATGAACCATTAAATTGGTATCTGTATGGTTATAGATATTATTAAATCATTATACAAACTTAAATTTGGATGAATTCAAATTGTGCTCAAAAATTATATTTAATATTTATACATTAATATTTCAAACAAATTATGCACATTTCCTATAAAATCAGTAAAGGGAGTATATCAAACGATATTAAAATACTAATAACATCACCATGAGTAAACCCTCATACCACTAAAATTATCATGATACTAATATTTATTCAATGCATTGGAGCACTATCAAGGCGCAACCTTTATAAACATTTCATTTCATGCATAAGTGTTTCACATGGATCATACAACATGGATTCATAAAACATCATAATTTATTCTACAAATAAGAGATATAGAATAAATAAAAATAATTCCTCAATCAAAATGTACATGTGAATAATTTTGAATTCCCTTGATAGAGAAATGGGTATTTTATTCACTTACATGATGATTCGGGCTTGGGAAATTTTGGTGTAACTTCTGTAGCATAACGACGTCAAATAGAAATCGTAAAATGGGTTGATGAGAGATAATGAGGTCACTCGTAATTTATACATGAAATTAATTATAAGGGGGTCATGGAATATAATATCCCTACATATGTAATGGAAATTAGATGCATAATATAAAATAATTGCTTGAATGTAAATGAGAAGAGAGAAATTCATTACAGAATTTCGTCAAGGTAACCAGTGTACATGGTAGGAATTAATGAGAGAGGAGCAAGTCTCTCATCATTAAAAACTAAGGACTCCGGTATGAGGGAGGTGAAAAATCATACCCCAACATTTTGAATTTAAAATAAAATGTTTTAACAGAAAAAATAAATTTAGAAAAAAATGAGTAAGGAATAAATCCCTTACTTGGAATTGTGATCTCAAAGGTTTGGGAGAGGCTTGAGAGAGGCCTCTTGGGAGCTTGGGGTGCCTTGGGAGGATTCAAGAAAGAGGTCGGAAGAGGTTGGTCGATCTCCATTGTTTTTTGAGTGAAGATGAATGAGATAATGAGTGGGTTTATATATGAAATGAGAGAGAATATTCAGTTAACCCTAGAAAGCAATGGATATTCGTCACCAATGTTGTACTCGGTCATCCATCAATTGCAGTTGTCTTGAAGGGATCCACATATATCCCATTTCTTGAGGTGATATGACCCTAGAATGAGACTTCTTTCAATAAGAACTCACACTTGATGTACTTTTCATTGAGCTTCTCCTTTCACAAGGTCTCTAGTACAGTTCTTAGATTCTCCTCGTTCTCCTCCTTGGTTTTAGAGTATATTATAAAATATTCAATAAATATTACAATGAATTTTTTAGGTAATCTATTAAGACCCTATTCATCAAGTTCATGAAGATTTCTAGAAAATTATGGAGTCTTAATGGAATTAACATGACTTCATAGTGTATGTACCTTGTATGAAAAGTTGTCATGTGGATATCCTCCTTCTTCTACCTTACATGGTAATATCCCAACTGCATATCCACCTTGATGAAGTATTACTCTCTATGTAGATGATCTAAAAAGTCATCAATTCTAGGTAGAGGATAATTTTTCTTTATAGTTATTTTGTTGATCTCGTGATAATAAATGAAAAGGCACATTAACCCAAACTTCTTCTTGATGAAGAGGACTTGTTCACCCCATGGTGAAGCACTTGGGGGTATAAACCCTTTATCCAGATTCTCCTGTAGTTGTTACATTAGATCCTCAAGATTCACAACATCCATTTTATACATATTATGGGATATTAGCAATGACCCGAGTATAAGATTAATCGAAAATTCAACATCTATTCTAGGAGGAAGACCAAACAATTCCTCAGGAAACACGTCAGCGAATTCCATCACAATCAGAATGTCTTCAAGGATTGTTTCTTCCTTAGATCCAATCATCTGAGCAAGATACCAAATCTTATAGGGTATTAATATCCACACTTGAGATGATGGTACTAAAGAATATTCATCTTCCTCCTTGCACTTTTATAGAATCAGGGGTAGATTCTCCATATGGATATTGACTTCCATCTCACAGACATTTATGTTGGCTCTATATAGGGAAATCCAATCCATGCTAATAATTTCATCAAATTCTACCAGAGGGAGTATGATGAGGTTCACTGGGATGTTCAATCCAAAAATTATGATATGGGAGGAGTTATGTTCATGGGATTCAATTACTTTACCATTTTCCATTCTCACTGACATCTCTACTTCCAGGATATGTGGTGGTGTTGGGATTGTTCTACTAAACTTTTGGGTTTTAAAATAATTTGTAGAACCAGAATCAAAAAGTATGTTCACTATTCATGAATAGATAACTTGTGTACCTATAACCACATCATTGTTGGGGGTTTTAGGTAGTAGTGATAGAGAAAGCTCATCCTTGCTTCCTTGGAGTTTGTCTTTTTCCTCTAAAAACCATTGGCTTAGGACACTGGTTTGCAAAGTACCCTGGTTCTTTGCAGTTGAAGTAATGAACAATGTGTTGAGGTTCGAATGGAGATTTAATCTCCTCTATCTAGTAGTGGATTTTTTTTTCAATTATTAATGGATAGGTTCCCTTCTCTTCCACATCTAAATAATGTCCTCATCCCCTTTATGAAATTTATGGGGTGCTTCATTCTACACATTGGGAAAGTGGGATGCTGGAATTTCTTAGCACCATTGGATTTATCCATCAGACCACCATAATTAAAGTCCAAAATATAGTTCTTATACTATTAATACCACTGAGATTCTCCAATCTCCATTTTGACTTTGAGGGAACATCAGACAATTTCTTTATAGTTATTGAAGTCACAGATCGCCAGGGCTTTCCGTAGGCTAGGATTTAGCCCACTAAAGTAGAGCTCAACCTTGCATTCAGCGATAAAAAAAAGATAGAGGCATATCGTACAAGCCTTGTGAATTTTTCCTCATATGATCTGATGGATTCATCATATTTTTTCTTGAGGTCAAGGAAGTCCCCTTCCATCTTAAGTTAGAGGATGAGAGGAAAATATTTATCAAAAAACATTTTCTGGAAATCCTTCCATTCCAATTCCACAATATCTTTCTGGGTCTTAATATTTTTGATCAATTTCTACCATTAATAATATTCAACCTCCATATGATAAGAATATAGAAGAACCTTCTCTTATTTGGAACACTAAAGGATAGAGAATATCTTTTCAATGGAGTTGATCCACTGTTCAGCGATTAAGGGAACATATGATCTATTAAAAGTAAGAGGTCTTTGTCTCATTAATCTCTTGATTTTGGATTTTTATTTATTAGGTGTGGTTGGAACTTCATCTTGACCAATTATTCTATTCAAAACTTGAGTTAACTGAGAGAGTATCATGACCAAGTTTGTGATTCCCACTCCAATCGGATTGGGCATCATATTAGAACAATCATCACATTGATCTTTGTATAGGTTGTTAGCCCGATTCCTCTTATTAATGGGCATTGGCTGGATTAAAAGGAAAGTTAGGGGTAACACATAAAGGGAAATCTAACTAAAAAAAGGTATAACTTATAAATTTGTGTACATAACTTATGAATTTATATGCTTCAATCTATGTTATCCATGATCTACTTCCCAACATATATTCTTAGGAGAATTTTTTTATTCTCTTAAAAATGGTTCATACTAAGCTTATTAATTTACCAAAGCAAATCCTCTGAGATTATTGTAACCGAAAGTGAATCAAGGCCCATTTTCATGCACCAGTTCCCATTTGAGTCTAGCTCAAAGTGGTGTTTTCAGGTTTTAACCCTAGATACATTTGTGCTAGAGCAACCTCTACTTGTTCATATCCAGACAGGGATGTATTTTCTTTATAAAACACCTACTATATACTCACAAAATTTTAGGAACGTTTTTACTATACTCAGTCTTATCCCTAAGGAATTCACTAGGGTTTTCTAATCCTAATCCCAAAAATAACAAAACCTATCTTCTGATACCAACTATAAAAACCATTTTCTTTGTTAAACACATAAATATGCACTTAAGAAAACTCTGAGGATTGATAGGTATAGTGCCTTGGAAAAATTAGGGGCATAACATAATAGCTTAGAACATAAAACACAACATATTTACTGAAAACTTCTTTTACATGACCACAACAGTACTTTGTACTTAGCATTTCAAGGGATAACTTGAGGACGTGCATAAGAAAAGGTTGAGCTATAAAGCCTGGTAAGGGAGTAAACAAGGCATAACATGATGAGTATAGTATATGTTAGGAAATAGGAATATCAATGGAGATCAATATAAACATGAAAATAAAGGCATGAAATAACATGATTATCCTAACATGGAAATGTGGCAACAACATTTAACATGATATTATCATGATCCAAGGCTCATTGCCCATAGAGCTTGAGTAAATTGAACATCAATGAGCATGATTAAACACTCATTTCACTTGAATTAGCATTAGTAAACCCTCATTACACTTTAATTATATTTATTAGACCCTCATTTCACTTGACGTATCATGATAGTAATCTTTACCCAATGCATTGGAGCGCTATCAGGGTGCACCCTATATAAACATTTCATTTCATGCATAATTATGCAACATGGATCATACAACATGGATTAATTAAACATAATAATTTATTTAATGAATAAGAGACATGGAATACATAAATGAAAGTAATCAATCAACAAGTACATCTACATAATGTTGAATACCCTTGATAGAGAAATGGGTATGGTATTCACGTACACAATGATTTTGGCATGGGAAATTTTGGTGTAACTTTGGTAGCATAATGACGTCAAATAGAAATCCAAAAATTGGTTGATTAGAGAGAAAGGGGTATCTCATCATTTATATATAAATGGAAAGTAAGGGGGTCATGGAAAATAATATCCCAACATATGTAATGGAATTTAGATACATAATATAAATTAATTGTCTGAATGTAAATGAGAAGAGAGAAATTCCTTACGGAATTTCGATAAGGTAATGGGTGTACATGACAGGCATCCATGAGAGAGAAATATGTCTATCATCATTAAAAAATAATGTGGGAAGTATGGGTGAGGTTCAAAATCATACCCCAACATTTTTAATTGAAAATAAATGGTTATGACAACAAAAAGAAATTTGGGCAAAAATGAGAAAGGAACAAATCCCTTACTTCGAAGTGTGATCCCAAAGTCATGTAAGAGGCTTGAGAGAAACTTCTTAGGAGATTGGGAATCTTGGGAGGAGTAAAGAGAGAGGATGGTAGAGGTTGGTCGAGCCCCAAAGGTTTTGAGTAAAGAGGAATGGGATATTGGGTGGGTTTATATAGGAATGGAGAGGGAATTCTTTATTATTTAGGTTTTGGACACTACACATTAAACTAATAAAACCACAAACGAGCCCATGGTTTTTGCCCTAGGTTTTTGCCAAAGCGGAGTGCAAAAATATATTTTATAATTAAAATGGCCTAAATTATTAAAATATTAGTCTTGCTTATGTGGAGTTGAGACACACTCTCGAGTAAACCATTTTAAAAAGTAAAAGTAATTTTTAAGTCCTAGAGGGTCCCCTAAGGCACCATAAAATTAATCAAAAAAAATACTAAATCGAATTATTTTAAAGATAAATAATATATTAGCCAAAAAAATATAGTATTTTGTTACATCACTATTGGGTCATTTTGATGCCATAAAAAAGATTATATATTTAAATTGTATTTAATTTTTACCCAAAAACTCAACTATCTCAGAAAATTATGAGAAATTCACCGTTAGATAATTTCAACATCCTAAATCCAAAAATTATATTCATTTTGAACAAAATGATTTTTTAAATATATGAATTTTCAATTATAAAATAAAAAATGACATTTATAGAAAATTCATGGGTTTTGACAAAAACAGTTTTCAAACCTTAATAAAAATTACAATTGTATTCATAAAACATATACGATAATTAATATTTAATAAAAATTAATTTTGTAATCGTATTTTGTTAAAATATTATTTATTTAAAAAATCCATTAGTTCATCAAAATAGATTTCTTAATTGAATATTAACTAAAAATATTATCTGTGCTTTAAAAATCATTTACAAAGTAACAATAATAAAATGAATTTATATTCTTCATACAAAAAATAATGCACATAACCATAGTGTTAGGGTATTGTTACATAACCCATTATAACACTCGTATAAGTCTTAAGGGTAAGGTGTGCGATGTTGACAGACTCTTGGGGAAACTTTGATAACATC
Source organism: Viscum album (assembly GCA_963277665.1). Taxonomy (NCBI): domain Eukaryota; kingdom Viridiplantae; phylum Streptophyta; class Magnoliopsida; order Santalales; family Viscaceae; genus Viscum; species Viscum album. The sequence continues at coordinate 103,709,494 of OY728139.1, forward strand.
GCATGGGTGGTAATATATATTAACTTTCACTTCTCCCATAAGCGGTTCTATTCAGTCTTAACATGTTGAAGCTCAGATTGGGCTTGGTCAAGATCAGAGCCCAGTGACACTACCTCCATTCCATGCTCCAAAAAATGGGCTTCGTGTGGAGAAATTATATTGGATGATTCCATTACTTCCTTTTTCTGAGTAAATTGGATTTGTTATAGCCCTATATTTATACTAATCATGTGATCATTGTTTAATGGAAATATTTGAAACAGTAACAATTATTAACGGTATTTTAAAATCCAAAAACATAAATCCAAGGGAGTTCATATGTTTTATATAACCATTTTACGTAATAAGTTTTTTAATTAGATCAATAGAAATTTTCATTAATAAAAGTTATAGTCGTTACAGACCCACTTCATAGGATTCCCATTAAATTTATTAAAATAAATTCCTAGTGTCCTAAAAGCCATTATATGGGTCATATGTCTTGCATGTGTCACTCCTACATCACTTCCTACATCACAACCATTTTTACTACCATCCTATAATAGTTCCCACATCATTGACTATAGAATTAAAATCCCTAAAGTATTTGAAACCTATAATCTTTAATGTGGTGGCTAATATTGAGTACCACTCAATTGCAACTTTGGAAACATTTATGACATGGTAAGGATGTAATAACAATCTAGTAAATTTTAAAATGATTAAATAACCAAAAATTTAAATAATAAGATAATTAATCATTTAAAAACAATAATTTTAATTTATAAATATAAAAAATAATTTACAAATTCTAAAAATGTAAATTATTCTTGTAAAATAATTATTTTTTATTCTCTGCTTTTGTATAAACTAATAAAATCAGTGTATAAATTGTTTCAAAGTCTTAAAAATATATATTTTATAAAAAATATGTCTCATAATGTGAAAATAACATTATTCAAAGTCTTAATTTGGAAATAATAATTTATTAAATATATTAACTCAAAAATACTCTTCCCTGTAATTATAAATATCCCTTCCCCTCCCTAGGAAAATCAGTACCCACACACTTCTCAAAGAATAATAACTAAAAAATTACCTCCTATTATGTTTATATATAACCTTAGGGATAATATGGTTTCATCCAACTACAATCATATGGGGATTGAGTTATATAAAAAATTAGTAAAACATTAATGAAGGGGTAATCCCATGATCCTTGATTTTTATTTATTTCTCTTCTTATATCCACTCTCCTAATATGTTTTCCTTTTTTAATATATAATAATATTTAATTTGTAATTATATACAATATGAATGTTACTATTATATGGTATAACTATTTTATTCCATTTAAATAATATATACTCTCTCTTCACCCACTACTTGACAAGTTTCATTAATGGTTGGTTTCATCTTCTTATTAGAATGTTTTCAGTGATTAACTTATCACTACACAAAAATAAGGTTAGTTTAGATTATATATCATATTTATAAATTTATTTTAATACAATATAATCATTTTGATGAAATTTTAAAAAATAATAAATTACAATGAATCCAAATGACAAAAATGAACTGAAAATGGGATTATTCAAAGGAAACATGTCATCAAACCATTTCATATTTAACAAAAAAATATATAATTGATTATTATATAATGATCTAGAATAATATAATTTAATCTAATAAACATCTATATAAATGTTTTAATGATCTGAAGTCTATTATATAGGAGGTATAAATGTGACAAAACAACATAGGAACTATAGTATGAAGATTCTCACTCGATTCCTATTTTTGAATTTATTATCTTCAACTAATTATATTTAAAATGGTTTTCAGGTGTTATTTATTCAAATTATACTATTTATTTTATTATATACCTTTTCTAGGGATTTACACAGCCATTCATTTTTATCTAACAAATTTATGCATATGTGAAACCTTATAATATTTATATAGGGGCTCTTGATTCTAAATCTTATTTTTGGTTTATCTTATATTATTATATATTTTAATTATGATTAATCAAAAAATTTATTCTAAAGGTATTTAAATTTCCTTTCCATTTTATTATAAGATATAAATAAATGTTCTTACTTCAATGGGATGAATGCTAAGAAACCATCATGATTTTTTATTAAACACGTTTCTTGAAAAATCTCATCATTTCTTCTTATTCATATTATCCTCCTATCTAAGAAATTTGTTATTTTATTATTAGTTAAATAATTAAACATCTGAAATTATGTATTCCATTATTCATTTTGGGATCCCCCTTGTTTTATTCAATGATATATTTCTTACAACACCATTAAAAAACCCATTATTTTCTCATGGTTTTACTACATGTTTATAATTTATATAAGTTTACTTTATATATGGAATGATGGATTTTGAGAATTTTATTATGTGATGTGCAGTAACAGAATTACATATCCCTATAGTATATTAAGATATGTGATATATCCCTTATAATTATGTGTGTTGTACATGTAAATGAATATATCATTGTTGAAATTTTATGATGTGATGATTAGTACACATATGTTATGAATTTACATGACTCTATATTTGTACACAATTTATTTGGGGGATTTGAATTAATATTATAATGTTTCTAATGGATCCGGATACAATGAAAGTGATTATTTTCATAACGAACAATGCAAATTTTGTTGGATTCAATGGGTAATATACAACATACATAACAAAAAGGCAATGACCAATGAAAATATTTCAAAAATAATATTGAAAATATTTTATCAAAACCAAAAGAGAGGATAATTTCAGGTTAAATTATAATTAATTTATAGTATTAAAAACAATTACCTATGTATTAAGATCTTTATTTATTGATAGCATTGATCATTCAGTCCTAATCAATTTATAGTTATTTCATTGTGAGGACCAAAATTAGATCCCCTATAGTGGTGACCCATATGTGTTCCATTGATCTCCACACAATGTTAATGAAACTCTAGGTGCTAGCATTGGTGATTTATCATATTTAATTGATCACCTTTATCACTTCACATTCCTTCAATATTGAAGTAATCTCTCATGTTCTTCTTTGTCTTGAGTGTAATAGATGAGGAAGAAGAGTGTAACAACCCTTAGTATAGTAACATTTATATTGTTTTAATTTTATTACAGTAGTATAATATACAAAGGATCTTATACTGAAGGACCGATCAGTTTAATTTTCTTAAAGAACTAGATACATACATGATTCCAATATTACATTAGGAAGATAAATACATAACATAAATACATTCTTCCATCATTGATATTATTCATATCCAAGGGAATGTAAAACAAATAAGGGGTGGGCTTAGATACTCAGTTAGAGGTACATACAGTTTATTCTTTCATGAGTAAATAATTAATAATCAATATAGTCAGGTAAATGAATGAAAACACAAGACATTTAAAAAATAACTTGTGCATAAAATGCATACATATATAATATTAATTTAGTAATTTCATGGATAATAATAATAGAATTATAAATGAAGGAAATGCTTAATGTTAGGCATCCTGATCTCAAACACCATGATATATATACCATCAAATCCTTGTTCCAAGACAGTCAAAACTATAGGGAGAAAAAAACCAAAAAAACATTTTATTTATCTAAATGACTGTCTTATTAGATATTCCGATTAATTTAGGGGATATATAATTCTATTCCCCACTTGAAACTAAATTTTTAATGCATTACCCTAATATTGAATGATCAATTTAATTCATAAAAAATATTCCTTATCAAATGAATTTGGATGATCAATATATCCATAATCAATCAGATAACATGAAAATTAAATCACCATATGTAAAAATAATATACAATCAAGGAAATAATAATATCCATGATACAATGAGTATAAATATTTAAGATGAAAAAATTGTCCAGTGATCACAACAAAGTGAATTTTCAAGAGAAATTTAACAGCCACATAATTTATAAGAGGTTAGAGATGACCATCGATTCATCAAAAATAAAGCTTTTTTAATACAATAATTTCCTTTGGAGACATTTGGAATATTAAAGATAAAAATAAAATAATCTATAAGTAAAGAGTGTAATTTATAAATTCATTGAAAACATGGATAAGATTTTAAGAGTGTAAAATGGTTATGGTAACGAGATAATATATTAACACTGTATATATAAAAAAACCTTACTTTTCACTTTTTGTAAAGAAAGTGAAGAACATTATTTTTAGAAAACAATATAAAGGTACATTTAAATCCTTTGGAAAAGTCAATGATAGAATAAAATTTACTTGATAAATTATTCGAGTAAATAAAATTACTTTTTTTAAAAATTGTTTTTGAAAAATACGGGCATGGAAGAAAAATATACCCAATAAAAAAGATAAATAACATCAAATCATATTTTAAACATTCATAGTGAAATATTAATTTAATATTAAGCATTAATAATCATGATTAAATATATATTCACATACTTAAAATAAGAATTATATACACCACATTAATGAAACCTTTTTACAATACCAACTATGTCTTAATGGATTTGAAACTGAGAAAAAATATCTTACCTCGAATTCAACATGCCTCATAATATTTTCTAACCTCATGTATAATAAAATTATATTTTTTATAATTATATTACAGAAACATAAACATATCTATAATATAACATATTATCCATTTATAACATTTTATCACCTTTTTGAACAATATTTTATTATTGTCATTTTTTCACGTGTAAAATGCTACATTTTCATGTATATTTTTTATTTCAAAGATAAATTGCTTGCATATTTATCATAGTAACATAATATATATAACGTTTTCCGGATATAAATATCATATATATTCAATTTATATATACTTAGAGTCATATAGAAAAGGAATATATTGAAAAATGATTACATTGTTAACAGGGATAGTAGGTCGTACGTACACATGAACGTTGTTTTCAGTTATTGAAAGATGTAATAAAATAGAGGTAAATAAAAATTAAATTAAAAGGGATTATTTTAATATCATATATATCAAATATATTCAATAAATATATTCTTATTACCATATATGTAAAGTGGAAATGAATAATTGATCATATCTTTTCGTGGATGGGTAGTCCACACATACACACGAGTGATGACATCATTTCCCTATAGATTAAAGGTAAGAATGTATATATGTAATTATAACTATAGAAGAATAGTGTTTTCATAAATACAACATATATCTATTGTGATTATATTTATATCCATCCAAGTAAAATGGTGAAGAAAATTGAATTGCACTACTATGTAGAGATTGTAAGCCACACATACACTGTAGTGATGTTTTTGCTTTTTGTGGGATGGAAAAGAGATTGAGTATGGTTATACAAAAATCAGAATAACATCCCATTATATTTATGATAATATATTTATTATTTTTAATGTATAAATTACATTCATTGGAATTACAAGAGGAAATAAACTTGAAAGAGTTAGTACAAACAATTACCTCCTCTTCTATAGACTTCCATTAGATATACTATTATAGGACTTAAGGATTATATTTTGGAAGTCAAAGAACCTCAATTACTTAAATAAGTATTTTTATATTGTAATTTTTAATGGGATGGTTGAGATAGATTTCTCAAATTAGTGAAAAGATAATATATAAGGGGTGCCTTTTTGTAAGAGAGGAAAGTGTCCCTCTAGGAATTTAATAAAGTATTAAATTAATATAAATTATTTTTTATATCCAAATGGAATAAAATTAATATAGATGTAATATAATATGTGGATGGGTCTAAATAATCTTACATTAATTTTTTCAAATTTTTGGTTATTTTCCACATTTATATTTTAGTTTAAAACCCCCTAACCCTTTTCACTATTACTAGAATATTAAATTCGTTTATCATTTAAGGGACAATAATGTTACCATAAAAGGACAAAATTTATTTAAATGGACCATTATTGATGAATAAAACCGTAAAAAATTAACTTGATCAAAGATAATATTTTTATGAATTTTAAATCTTTTAATAAAATATTATTTATTATAAAATATAATTAATCTAATCTTTGACATATTTAATTTAAGGTGACTTTAAATACATCATGAAGAGATGGAACTTAAATTTTAAAATTTCATACATCCCTAAAATATCATACGTATCAATAAAATTTTTGTAACCCAATAATTCATCTTATTTTTATTACTTTTAAAATTTTTAAAATCATTTATTTTATTTTTCCATTAATTGAATAAGTTATATGTCTGTATTACATAAGAATTTATTATAATTTTTTAACAAATAATAATTTAAAATATATTACCATGCTAAACAAAATTAAAAATAAAATTTTATAACCATTCTAAATATTTTATTTATCCCAATCAAAAAATATATAGGTATTAAAAGAAGAAAAGTGGCTTTTTTTTATTTATATCTCACATAAATATCATAAAATTATAAATCAATGAAATATGGAAAACATTTGAAATATATCTGAATAATGGATTTTAAATTTGTGAAATAAATTCATAATATAGGATAAAGGGAAGTTCTGGGTCGATTTTTAATGCATTATCATATTACTTTTAAATTTAATTACCTGATATACCTTTTACTGATGTGATAAATTTTACCACAATCACTATTCATAATTCCTAAAAAATAAAAAATAAAATATTTACGAATATTAGAAATCTAAAATCCAAATATAGTATCCTTTTTAAAGATTCATTTTATACAAGAGGAATAAAATATTTATTATATAAATGCATAATATGAAACGGAAAATATCTTTTAGAAAAAATGAATTTTTATGCATAAAGATTAACATTCCTATAAATAATGAAATTATTGATTAGGATATGATTATTAAAAATCAAATGAATTTTTTTAATTAAATAGATAATCAAAAATATAATGGGATATTTATATTACTTTATTTATTCAGAATAAATAAAATTATTTGAAAATTTGGTATTTTTCATCATTCCCTAAAAATGAAATTATTTTAGAAAAACCACAAAATTTCACACTAAGTTAATTTTGATATTCTAGTTTTAAAATTTATTTAAATTTCATAAATAGAATTTCCCAAAGTTGAAGTAATTAATTATAATTCCCATACTCAAGATGAAAAATAAAACCATTTATGGATAAATATATTTTTAAAGTGTCAAATGATTTTAATAAAAATTTAGTACTTATTCAATATAACTAAATATATTATATAAATACTTTATACTTATTTTTATAATTTCATTAACCATTTTCATACCCTCCAATTCAAAATCTAGGTTATAGATGTAATATTTAAATAACAATATTTCATAGTTCATTTAATCTTGATGTTGCATGTTTTATACACTTTTGAAAATAGTGCTAATTTAAAATAACGGCATGTCACAGAGAGAATGTAGAGAACTGTTTTTCACAATTATAAAAAATTCATCAATTTATATAGAAGTCTACAAATAGACATAGGGTTAGCATTTAATTATAATTAATTTTACAAATCCCTTTAACTATTAATGTACCCCTAATAAAACCATTCCATGTAAATGTAAATGAAAATATTACTTTACTACTGTTTTGTAAAAACCCACACAATAAGAAATATTTATTTTAAAATGTTGTATAATAATATTTATCACCTGAAAATATATGATCCAAAAGCCTTCAAAAAAATATTGAATTCAAAAAAAAATAGTATCCATTTAATAAATATCTAATTATTCTATTTTTTGTCTGATAAATAGAAATTTATTTTATAATTTCAAAAATAATCAAATTTTTTATTTAATATATAAATATTTACTTATTAATATTTGAAAAATAAGGGATAAAAAATATTTTCTATTCACATAAATAAATAATTAACTTATGAATAAATATTTATTTATTATTTTTTATTAATTAATAAAACTAGAATAAATATTACTTGATGGAATATAGAATAAAAATTATCCAAATTTTCAAATATAATTAATATTTAACATATATTAAGGGAAACACTTTTTGTGTTACCCTTTATCCATTTTATTTAATGACATTAGGCAGGCTTTCCTAATTTCTAATATTTCTATATGGTAATAAGTCAAGGTACCCACAATGGGAAGATATATGTACCAAGGATAAAAAATTCATATGAATCCTCAAAATTTAATAAAATTCATTTTCCATGATATCTCATCAATAAGACTTCATAATCGTGTCATCAACCTATATACTCAATATGTTGTTCTTTGATTATATGAACTAATTTTTTTTACATCATGGCCATGGAATTTATTTAGAAAATTATATCTCAATAAAATCGTTGGGATATAATATTCCATAAATATGGAATGGAAAAATACTTCCTAGATTTATTCATTAATAACATATCATTCTTAACACACCCAATGCTCCCAACATTATTGTGACCATATGTCATAATTGTTTATGAAAATACATTAAATTTCATGAGTCATGACATGCATGAATAATAATATTAAAGTTTGGGTATCATTAAAAATTATTGTAGATAGGAATATCTAAAGATGCGAAATAATGTTAATTTCCTTCAAGATTTTATGTTCTCTTAATCATCCATCTTAGATATTACCTAGTGATAACTATATGAGATATAGTCTCATCTTCTTACATGTAATTTCACTTGACTTTCATCATACCATGTGTCCCGTTATAAAATTTTATCCAACTATAAAATAATATTTAAGAATATTTTCATAGAATTTCATGGTTTTCATCATTCTAGGGAATTGGTATGAAATTTTCAACATCATAGATGCTTCAATAAATTATTAAATTAATGTTATGTAGAAAAATGAATGAAATATAATAATATATTTTATTAATATTGATTTATTTTAATATATATATACAATCCAACATAAAAAAGTTGTTTTAAGGACACTAACTCAAACAAACTCTTTCTTGTACTAGATAAATTTTCTAACTAATTTTATTCTTGAATTTATAAAATTATGAAGAAATTTTTACTATGTTATTGATTCAATTAAAGGGTTCACCACATTGTATTTCAATGAAAATATTCTCACTATGATGTCATCAATCTACGAAATATCCCTCAAGAGATAATATTTTGGAAGTATTTTTTTTGTATATTGATGTAACCTTGGATCTTTTACAAGAGACATCACTATAGTATTATCACAATAGGGTGTTATAGGGTGTTTTCTACTAGGAAACATGTTAATATCTTAATTGAAACTTCATATCTAATCTTATTATTTATCTACCTCAAAATCCAAAATATACTCATACATCACTTTGAATAAATGAGAAAGGATTTATTTGAGATCTTGCAGATCACAATACCTCCATTGAGCGGTAATATATATCCCTACTAGGATTTTAGATCATCTTGATCTATTTGTAAACTAAAAAATGTATATCCCATGATGACTAGCTCCTTATCTCCTCTCTCGAAAAAGAATATATCCATAGTGAACCTCAAATACTTATAGATAGACTTGACTTCCATCAAATGGTGTCCAGCTAGGTCAATATGATATCTTCCTTCAACACATAAGTCGTAGGAGACATCTAGAATAATACATAGCATATCATATATGACTGACCCAATCACTGATGTTTATAGGGTCATTTCAATCCTTTCTCTCTCTTCATGTGTCTGAAGAAAAAATTTTCTTATAAATAATTTTTTTATGACAATGGATGTAATCCACTATTTTATTCCTCCATACTAAATTTCATTAGTATCTTGTAAATGTATGTAATTTGACTCAATAAAAGTAGCCCATTGGATATATAATGATTGATCTTAATTCCTTGAATTTATGCTACTTCACCTAATTCATTCATGGAGAGGAAATTTTCTAACCAAGCCTTAAAAAATTATAAGTCTGGAATTTCATTTCTTATAAGTAGTTTGTCATCATCAAAATTAATTTGGAAAATAATTCACTCCCACCACACCTCTTATATACGTATTCCTCAAATTCATTATTTTCATAACCAAATTCCATTATAGGTTTATCAAATCTAATGATTCATGGCCTGATGCTTTCTTTTATCCATAAATGGTTCTTTGAAAATTATATGCCCTGTTAGAATCCTTTAGAGTCAAATATCATTCTAGTTATGTCATATAAAAATCTTACATTAGGTTCCCATTAAAGAATTTTGTTTTTACACCCTTGTGAAAAATCCAATATTTATAGTAAGTTTCTAGGGAAAGTTGAATTCTGAGGGATTTCAACATACGAACTAGTGAAAATATTTGACATAGTCAATGACTTGACATCATTTGAAAAATTTCACAACTAGTCATGCTTTATAGGTACTGGCTTGTCCATCTAAGTCCATTTTCTTCTTGAATACTCATTTATAAATAATGAGATTAAAATCCAATGGGGATATACCAAAACATAAACATGGTTGTAGTATATAGAATACATTTTAAAACATCTATATTATTTTAATTTGGTATATTTTATGCAAATTATTGCTTCCTCGTAGGTTATAGGATTATTATTATCAACTGGTAAGGATCATCATCATCGATAACTAGAAAACCATATCTTTATAGTACTATTTACTCCAATATAATCCTATGTAATACATGTATCCGTATAATTTCCTCTTCCATGGGGTTGTTTGGAATATTTTCATATTCCAACTCAGGTATATCATGAGGCATGACTTCAATGAAGTCTATCATTATCTCACCAACGACTATGGAGATATGATCCACATCAAGATAGGTTAGATATCTATTAACATAAAGTTTCATATCAAAAGGTGTCATCCTTTATTTTTGTTAGGATAACTTATTTTGTTAAACTTTGTGCCTTGGGTTAGAGGTTGTTTCCAGAAATATCCTTTAAAAGTGCTTCATAACCCCCAAAGACATACATATGAAAACATGAGTGTATTGCCATTCCAAATATAATATTTAATACATATTTACAATTTAGTTAAAACTAGGTTTATTATATCTATATATACACGAATGTATCTAATGTGTTTCCCTAAAAGGATAATAGAAGACTAACATGACTCTTGATTGATATTACCATGTCCAATGGGGTCCAGTTCCCACTTTCATCAACACCATTTAATTATGGTGTTTAAAGAAGAGTTGGATGAGATGAAATTTCAAAATTCAGTAAAAAATTAATAAATTTTTATTATGATATTCTCTGACATGGTCTAAGAAATATTTCTTAGTCTTCATATCAAATTAGTTCTCAAATTCATTCTTATATTCCATGAATATGACATTGTAATTTCAATTATACCTCATTATGTATACATATCCATCTATTCTAAAATCATTAGTAAATATTATCATGTATATGAATCCAATAGTGTATTTGAATATAGTCTATAAATATCTGCATGAACCAACTCAAGAATATCTATACCTCATTTTCTTTTACCACTAAATGGGGTTTTAATCACTTTTATTTGAAAAAAAGTGTGACATACACCAATAGATTTTAGTAAAAATGAATATATATATTCATTTTGTGGTAATTAGTTCAAACACCTTTCATTTACAAGACCTTTATGGTGATACTATAGTTGGGTGTAGCATGAGTTTTGTGATATATTTCTATTATCTTTTTCTATTACAAATAATATGCAATCCAACAAATATAGATTATTATTTAAATATTTCATAACAAAATAAAATCTTAAATTGTTTAAAAAGTAATAATAATTTCCTAATTTTAAAATAAATAAATCTATATCAATTCTAGATAGATAAATAATTATTTTGGTAACTGATTAACCATAAGAACATTATTCCAACACCATGATAAATCTATTTGGAAATGTGATATGATAGAATATAATAGCTACAATAGAAATTATATCTCTATTGGTATCTTGTAGTTCCACATCACTATAGAATTTTTTTTGTAACCTACTAGGTTCTTATTGTCAAATACATTTTTAAGAACTACATGCTATATCTAATACCAAATTTGAACAAATAGATAGATTTATTCGATAAAAAATTCACCTGAATCTTCCCCTTCTCCTTTTTCTGGGTGTAGGTTTTCATTCATTGGGCCGTATTACTATATGAAAAATAGATAGAATCCTTTTCCATTCCATTCCCCTTAATCCACCCCTTCATGGAAGGGAATTATAGGTAAACTTTAGACTTGGATTTATTCTTAGATCACTTCACCTAACTATTCCACTTATTCACTATATTGAAAACATGATTTTCATGTATTATATCCTTGTCAACATGGAGAATTAGAGAGTGTATATTTGTTGGAGACTTATATATGTTACTCTTATTTAAATTAACAAAATAAATAGATAAATTATAAGGGAGTGATTAATGAATGAGATTAGTTCATTGTTCTTAAAGTATATTAAACCTAAGAACCTAGAGAAGGTCAATGTATCCAAAGAGTTTTACTACCTGAGGCCCATTTTTCAAATATTCTACAAGTTTTATAGTGAATAGAACCTTTGATATCTTAAATAATTCTTGTCTCTATCTCTTTAGATAATGATCATGAAGTTTATAATGTATTTTATAGGTATCCATGTTATCATGCTACTTCATAAGTCTTATAGTCATGGATGAAAACATTAATCCCTGAGCATATAGAGTATCATTCATGTGTTTTTAATAGATAATAAAATCCTCATCACATGCCTCCTTCGTAGGAGGATTTGGTATTAAATATTCTAGTGTGAAATACTTCCATTCATGGAATAATATATCCCACAAGTTTCTAAACCATTCTAAGAAGTTACTTCTAGTTAAGAGATGACATTATTACAAAATTCATGACATGTATAATGTTGTTGATAAACCCTAAATTATTTTATAATAAAAATGGAGCTGATTATTATTACTTTACATGATTAAAAATTATGTGAGACATAAAAATTTTAATTTTATTGAGTCTCAAAAAAATATTTCATGTATCAATTGCAATCACTAGTGAACTCATAATGTCCAATCAAAATAGAAATTCTAATGGAATTTATCCATATTTCCTTTACTTTAATCCAAACTATATACATATAATCTATAAGAATTTATTTTTTTGTGTGGCCTTTGTAACTATGGTCTCTCAATTAATTTTTATTTTTTGTGAACTCCCAAATCCTAAAACCGTGATGTGTATTTCCTTAGTTCATTCCAATGATTTTTTAATAGATAGTAGAAATTAAATTGAATAAAATTATTTTAAATTATAACTGTAATCTTAGTTTAGACACCCTGAGGATTAAAAGTTCCCCAAACTATTTCCTGAAATGATAATTTAACTATAGGTTATATAAATTAAAAAAATGGAAGGCTTAATAACTTAATATTAATTTGGTTATTTTTTTATTATTCGTAAAATTTATAATTTTATCCATTTACATGAATTTTTAAAGTTAATTGGATTGTACTTAAGTGATTAACCATGTTATTAATATAATGTAGAATCTTAATCCTTCTATTTTAATTCTATATATTTATATTAATCCTTTAATTTATTTGATATCATTCTGCATCCATAAAATAAATCGCGAATTAGATAGAAAAATAAAAAAAATAAAACACGGAATGAACATGGGCTACAACTAGTTGTTTATTTATTGATCATATAATAAATAAACCATTGATCCTAGGGAAAAGAAAATCCTTAAGTCAGTTTGGGATTGAGTTATAATATTCTACTGTTATCCTTTCTATCTTCTTGGATTAGATTCGACATGGATTTGACTTGCAGTAACTCTGTATGTCTAGAATTTCTATCCTTACAATGATTTTACATAACTCTTCAGTAAAGGGAACCAAAATGGGAATTTAAATAAAAGAAACAATGGGTGTGTATTCACATGACTAAAATGAAGCGAGGGATGACTCACAAGACATCAATTTAATTTAATAAAATAATAGTAAAATCCCCATGAAGTAGTTATATTAATAAAACCATACACATAAATAGGCCATTCTATACTCATGGTCATCCATTTCTACAATAAATAAACATTAAAAACAATTTGTCAGTATTCATTTAGGATCACTATTTTCTTATGATAAAATTCACGTGAATTAGTATGAATAAATTTCTAATTAACAAATCAATTAATTTTATCTCAATATCAATCTAATCTATCTTGGGGAATCATAGTATTTTTTTAAAATAAATTAATATTATTTAAAATTTAATAAAATAAGTACACAAAATTTACATTAAAGAAAATCGGTTAGTACTTAATCAAACTACTTGGAAATTTTTGATATCGTATAAAGTCTAACCATGTGGAAAATACCATACACATTTCATCATGTAATTACATGGTGTGTACATGTTAATAAATGTAACACATAACATATGTTAATTAACACTACATGTAATGATTTTCATGTGCATAGAGTAGTAAATATATAATGACTATACACATTATGCAGTTCAGAATTTTACAAAAAAATTAAATTAAGAATTATTTGTGTATATATATATTTATATATATGACCTCTCACATAGAATGTATGACTAATTAAATGACACAAAAATGCATTATTTTGAGGTTTAAAGCTGTAATAAATTAAATTTCACTTTGTTGTAAAAACTGTGGGTATACGACATGTACATATTGATATAGGATATGAATCATACTTGTCATATATATTTTTGATACATGTCTTGTGAAGTTTCATGTATTTATACATGAAAATTTATATGATACAAAACATGTAAAACCGGTACACTCTATTTAACCACCTTGATACATGACAATCATGTTCCCATGTTGTGTAATATATTAATGAAATGACTTGCACCCCATGGTTTCACCATGAAAATAAATGGACTTATCAGTATTTTAGGGAGTTGCATTGACTATAGTCCAACCAACCATGTGATAACCAACCCCATTACACATGTGGTGTAAATTTAAAACATACCATGTGTAATTAATTCTTGAGTCTACAAATTAATGAAAGAGTCATCCTATTGCATTGAACATGGGTATAAACCATGTATATTCGGTCTAAATGCCATGTAATAATGTATTATTTCACTAAAGAACATAGAACCACCTAATAGATTATTTGGATGTTTTTTGCTAATTATTTACTAGATCTAGGTTATATGAGAGAGAAACAAAGAGAGGAAGAAAATATATCTACAGTCAGATTAAAATAAAAAATCTTTTGAAATGAAAAGAAAATTTTAAATATTTAAAGGATAAATTATTAGTAAATAATTATAAATTGAACTTAAATACTTTAGTAACTCTTGATGGTATTAGATATAGTAGAAATACCTATTGATCATATAGAAAACTCGTCATTTTTAAGATTTAATTGATCATCCATAATGTATATAACCTGAATGCCATGACCAATGAAAATTTTCAATACAATATTTATTTTGTTCCCTGTAACAAAAGATAGGATCTTTTGATGTTAATTTTTAATTAACATAAATCATAATAGGAAATATGTCCTTAGTATTGATATATTTTTTCCATGATAATGTTGATCATTCGAACCTAATCGGTGTATAGTCATTACGTTACATGTCCCCAAAGAAGATCCACTCTAGTGGTGATCCAAATGTGTTCCTTTAATATTTGAACAATGATGATGAAATGTCACGTGCTAGAATAGCTAATTTATCATATTTCATTGATCTCATTGATCACCTCACATTCCTTTGGTCTTGAAAGAATCATTTCATTTCATCTCAATCATGGGGTGAATATATGGAGAGGAAGCAAATAAAGAGGAATGTTGTGCAAAATGATTATACTTTCTCTAACTAACATAACATTCTACAATTAGACTTAGTTTTAGGGTTGAATTCCAATTAATAACCAAAATTCCCATAACTATGAATTAATCTCTAATAAAAAATATTCCAAAAAAATAGTAATAACATTATTATTTTACTTATAATTTACACAAACATAGGAAATAATAAATATTTATCTTTTTGGATGGTGAATAAATATTTATCACTACACAAAATCTGGTCCTCTCATCCTCTGTGATATTTATTGAATTCTAAAATATTTATTTAAATAAATAATAATTTTTCAATAAATAATTAAATATTCTATTCAAAATATGAAGATTAAATATTTATTTAATATTCATTTAAAAAAATATTCATTTAATAAAATAATTTATATTTATTACCTTATAAAAAACAAAATATAAATAAAAATTTTATATTCATATAATTAAATAATTTCTTGGTGAATAAATAATTATTTAATATTAGTGATCAATTCTTTAAACAAGAATTAATAGTACTTCTCGGTCTGAAAAATAATATTTATTCTAATTATTAACTATATGTAATTTTTAACTAAGATAAAAAGAAACACATTTTGTGTGATCATTTGGGCCACTCCATTTGTGACATTAGATACACTTGTCTAAAGTATATGATTAATATATAGTATTGGGTAACAGAAATCATAGAGGATGTATATATGGTTCAATGATAGTAACATAATAATGATCACTGTTTAATATAATATCTCTGTTTCGATATAACATCAGGTAGGTTTCACATCCATTCCATCAACCCATATTATTGATACATATTTCTTCAACTATTCAAAATGGAATCATCTATAAACCATGGATAGATAATTTAATGTGATGGTTTAATCCAAATTAATGGGATGAGATCTAATATTCCATAATATTGGTGGTGACAACTCCTTCTATAATAGTTTCATTAATAACATATCATTTATGATTCACCCAACAAAACTAACTTCACCATGATCATATGTATTCCTCACATACAAAAATACATCAATATGTGTGAGTCATTACATGAATTAATAATAATATTAATGTCTAGGAATCATTAAACTTTCTCATAGATAGAAATATCGATTAACATTTAAACAAGTGGTGTTCTTGCAAGTGGGTTATTTATAATAATCTCCCATCATAGAGACTACGATGAAAAAACATTATGATACAATTCTCATCAACTTATGAGTAGTCACAAAAAAAATTCAACATAATATATGGGCCATTATAGAATTTTATATGACCATATAAAATTATTTAGAATATCACCATGGAGTTTTGAGGATCTCATTATATACAAAAATACTATAAAATTTTAATGTCAAAAATACCCTAAGAAATTATTGTAATAATGTAATGTGGAAAAATAAATTATCTATAACAACATATTTTATTAATATTAAATTATTTGAATATGCATATAATATAATGTATAAATATCTATTTATAGGGATCCAACTATAAAAGTTTCATTATTATGCATATACCACATTCTATATCTCATTCGAATGATTTCATTACACATATTATTATAATCATTTTATTATGATATGATGATGATGGTTATTCTCAACCATGTGATATATTGATTCATGTATCATAAATGCTCTCTATTATTCCTCATCTTATTGGGATTATATATTAACATTTCTTTTATATATTTCTTCAGGTGATTACTTGTATTAGTTGTATTATGTAAGAATTTATGAGGAACTTGATTAATGATTTAAATAATGTCTAAAATTTCATATGTAACCATGTTATCTAAACATAATTTTCATATTACACTAAACCACTTAATTTTATATTGTATTATTCATCTGAAATTTATTTTAAAAAGGATTTCATAATAATATATGAAAGATGTGGATCAGTATAGTTGGTATCATAGAAAGGTTTTATTTATTTTTTTAATTTGGTTTGTAATATATAAACCAATCTAAACAAGGGGATCCCATAGGTGAAGAATTTATAATTTCATTACACATGTGAATAACTTATTTATCTATACATTAAAGATATATGTTTTATTTTAACCATTTCTATTTTAAAAAATTATGGAAACTAGGAGAAACTAGAGCAACATGTTATTTAATAGGCAATGATATGATTGTCAAAATGATATTCCTAATTAACTATGATTTAGATTTAAAAACCACATTATGGTACTTAACCAGATGTCTTAGGTTATGAACAATAATTAAGACTTTATGGAATTATTGCCTTCACCAAGGTGAAATAAATTAGACATATAGTTCTTCTCTCACCAATGATAACCAAATTTTAGTGGATGAACCAATACATATATAAAACAATTGGCCAACTCAATTTAAAAGATATTTTCTATGATTAATTTTTCTTAGATGAATAAATTTACACATTTTTTAGCATTTTGAAAGTTAAGTTTCTTAATGGAGGAAATTTATCATGATTTCTAAGACAAAGGATGAAATGGATGCAATGTAGTGTGAATTGTTTACAAATATATTTCTTAATAAGTATTTCCATCGAACTCTTCGTAGCAAGATGGGGATTATATTCTTAGTGCTTTATTATATGGCTAGTGAATCTATAAATAATTATAAAGATAATTTCACAATGATGTAATGGAACAACTCTATTATTATTATTATTATTAATGATATAAAAATAGTTGGATTCTTTAGTGATTTAAAACAACATCTCCAGTAATATATATTCATTAAAGACATTGGGAGTTATGAAGATGTAGTTTGGTGTGATCTCAATGTAATGAATGTGTTTGGACAATATTCCACTAGATATTGGGATAAGAAAATAAGGATGTATTTTGAAGAAGTAGAATAAAATGATAATAGAGGAAAAAAGATTCAACCACTTAATAGTCAATGATGTTGAAAAAATAACCGAGGGAATTTCTATAAAAGAATGATAAAATAATTTAAGTTTTAAGACAAGGGTATTAAAATCATGAATTTCAAAGAGAGACGAATAATAAAACCAACATTATGGAAGAAATGAAGACATTTCCCAATGCACGACCTATGGTTCAACACTTCAACTATAAATAACATGGGAAAAATAAAATCTAGTGTAAAAAACCAAGGTTATTAAAGTGTAATAAGCATCAATAACAACCTAATCTATGGGAGAAATCATAATATTATTTGATCACCACCATTGAAGGGGAGCAAGAAAAATAAGTAGTATAAAGTACACTAACTATCCACTCAATAATGTTAAACTTTTTTTAGTTTGTTTATATTGATTCATTTATATCATAAATGTTTATTAGAACTATTTAATCTTCACCTAGAAATATTGAAGTAGAGGTATTTGTGAAAACACATAATTGTGCAATCATTCTAGACTAAGTGTTGGAATCTTACCAAGTTATAATATGTTGAAGGATTATTTTGAAAATATCACAATCCATCATTTTATATAATTTAATTATATAACTTGTATAAATTGGATATCATTACATAAATACCACATCAACTGGTCGAAAAACAGAAATCTATTTATGTATCTATAAACATCCCATTTTCTTGAATGAATGTAAAAAAGATTTTTAATCCCATTTAGACAATCCTTTAATGGTGTGGGTGTTGATACACAATAAAAAATCTCTTTATCAAATGATCTAGAAAATATAAATCATCAAACCTGAGGAAACACCCATTATAAGGAAATATATTGGTATCTTATTTGATGAATTTCCTGACCTTCCCCAAAATCATGTGGTATATTTCTCAAATGAACTCATATCTAGATCCACAACTATATCCAAAATCCCCTAATAATATAGGTTTAATGGAACTATTGGGATTAAAAAATAAACTCCAAAGAATTTGGACATGGGTTCATATGATCTAGTGCACCTTGGAGTGAACTAGTATACTTTTTCAATAATAATATAGGTTAATACGACTTTACATTAACTACTGAGATCTCAACAAGATCACTGTAAAGAATAAGTAAGCATTACTAGGGATTTATGAATCATTAGATCAAATTCATTGAGATCGGTACTTCTAAATAGTTTACATTCAATATTGAAATCATCTTCTAAAAGTGAAGGGAGAATATATTTAAAAATAAAATTTCCATAGAAGATATATACATTATGAGTTCATTGTGATTCCATTAAGACATAAAAATGTCCTGTAATGTTTTCAAGGAGATGATGAAATGGATATTTAGATATTACATTGATAAATTTTTGGTTGTATTTATTGATGATATTATAATATACTTGATGAAAAATGATGAGAAATAAGATAATAAAGGTATTTTGATAAATAATTTAATGAGATATTGTATTCTATGTTAATAATGTGTGAAATTTGGATACCTCAAGTCACATTATATGGTAATGTGATCAAATAAAATATAATTTCTATTGTACCCTTAAAGAACAAGGAAATTGAGTAACAGAAATGACCTATAAGGGTCACAACGATCTATATTTTTCTTGGATTAGTTGGCTATTATCGATACATTGTAAGAAACCTATAATTATTGTACATCCGATTGACTATGGTAACATAGAATGGGGAAAGGTTTATCTAGATTCAATAATCTGATGATTGAGATAATGAGATCAATAAAAGACTAATCATTTCACTTGTACTCACACTACCCTCAACTATAATTTTTTTTAATATACATTTACTCTTTAAATAAAGTCAAAGGTTGTGTACTCATGTAAATGAAAAATTTATAGGCTTTTCCTTATAAAAATTTATTATCCATGAGAAAAAACTGCATGATTCATGATTTAGAGTCAATAACTACAATATTTTATTTGAAGATTTGGAGACAATACATATATCAATAGAATCTCAACACATATACTAACAATAAGAGTATAGAATATATGTTCACATTGAAGGAGTACATAATAGGTCAATGAAGATCGTTATTAGTTATCAAGTTATATGATTTCTTTGTTAAATACTATCCAAGAAAGGAAAATATAGAATCTAATTCTCTTAGAAGAGAGGAAAAAAATACTCTATCCTTAAATAGTATTGAGAAAGACAATATGTTTATGCACATGAAAGGATATATTTGGATATCATAATGTAAGGGAAGAAATAATACCTTTACAAAATGATTTTATATCTATAAAATAGAACATCCGGGATCCACAAATGGATGATTTTAAGATTAAAAAATATGTCATAGAAACAAATGGAGTGAATTAACATAAATTGAACATAAACAACTGGATTATTTCATTTTATAAGTATAGTTTTTGTTCCATAATCACCAATGATAAATAAAGTGTTATTGGATTATGAGTATATCTTATAAATATCTATCCATCGTGGAAGTAAAAAAGAATATGTGTCGAGATCTTTGAGAGAAATTATGGTAGAACATAGTAAGTCAATGAATATAATTAGAATCCAAAAGGAATGACATAAACATTACCCAGACTAACATGGAAATTTAATAACATTATCATTGAAATTTTCATGGGTATTATTATTAAATATTGAGGAAATAATTTTATATGAGCTTTGGTGGATTGAATCACCAAGAGTTCTCACTTAATCACTATTCAAGTTGATTTCTCATTCGAAAAAAAATTCTATGATATATTTCAATGAATTAGTGATGATGCATGGGGAAACCATTTTGATCATGTTTAATCAAGATAATAGTTATACCACTATGTTATAGAGGAGTCTTAAAAATTCCCTAAATACTGATTAGAATTTTAGTATGACCAATCACTATCATATTAATTTGTAGTCCAAACTAACCATGTAATCACTTAGATACATGTTGAGATATCCCTCGATGGAATTAAATAGAGGGTGAGATTAACACCTACCATTAGATTAGATGTAAAACAAAAATATTTTCCACAAAAGTATTTAGATGGACATATATGAACCTCTATATGGGAAGAGATATTGAACACCAACATTTTGGGAGGAGTCTAGAGAATATAAATAGTTTGGACCTGAAATTATACAAGATCTGATGGAGAAGGTTCAAACCCTTAAACAACATATAAAAGATACCTAAAATTTCCATAAGTATTTTATTTAGAATCATCAATGAGACATAAATTTTTATGTTGTAGATAAGGTGTTCCTTCAAATATAACCCAGGAAGAGAGTCATGGGGTTTGGAAAGAAAGGAAATAGGTACATTGTACTCTTTGAGATCCTTGATTTCATATGAGATTTGGAATACTGACAAACACTTAAACCAAACCTGGATGAGTTTATTGATGTTTTCTAAATATATATCCTTAGTACTTACCTGATCCCTCACATGTGTGGAATCAAATATTGGAATAATATAATCACAACCTCTCTTATATGGAGAAACTAGTGACGATTTTAGACCACAGAGAAAGTGTTCTATGTAATAAGTAAATTGACCTTCCCAAATATATTGGAAAAACCATAAGTATGAATAGGATAAATGTGAACCTAATGATGTAATTAAATAACATCACCCTAATCCATTATCAATTAAGGATATGAGTATAAATTTTAAAGATTAAATATCTAATTGGGGAAGTATGCAATAACCCTGAAAATACTATATGATATTTTACTTCTGAATATATATGAGTTCAATATTTTGAGATAGGATATAGAATAAAACACATGAAAAATAAATTGATACCATTTCATTTCTTTAATACAATAAAATTACATATTAAATAATTATATACACTATAAAACTAAAAATAGAACAATTAGAAATAAACATAAAAAATAAATCAACTAGAACAATTTTGATTATTTTGATCACTTAGAATTATTACACCCATGAGAAACAGAATAAAAAATAAAACAAATAATTAAAAATGTAATTTTTATATTGAAAATAAAGGATATATAAACATGACAGCAATTAAAGTGAATGATTAATTAAGAAAATAATATGTATTTATTGGAAGTATAAAACAAATAGGACCATTGGAATAATAAAACTGACCATTATAAATAGTAATCTGGATTCTAGAATAGTAACTTGGCCATGAAAATATTAAAATTAAATGATAATAACATTTACCATAAATAAATTATTTAAATATCAATATTATAATTTTGAAAAAAAAATATTAAAATTAGAAACTCAAAGAAATTGTAAGATCATTTTTTATAAAGTTTATTTTTATATATTTTTTAAAACCCATAATTTTTATGTTAAACAAAAATTAACTATATTATAAAATTATTTTGATATTTAAACATTAATTTTTGGAATCATTACATTTAAATTTTTTAAGAGTTATTTTTTATAATTTTATGAAAAAAAACATTTATTAGGTAAGTAGTAAAAATATAATTGTTTAAATATAGCATTTTTTATGTTTTAGGTATAATTTAATAATTACGAAATAAATCCATTAATGGTTTTCTCGACAAAAAAATTATCTAGTAATAAGGATCTATAATTAAAATATTAAATTAATTTCTAAATGAAAAAAATTATTTTTTAAAGACTATGAATGTAAATTGTTTTACCAAAAACTCCTTATCATTTTCCTTATTTCCTTTTATATAAACTAATAAATATATTCTATAAATTGATTGAAATCGCTAAAAAATATATTTTTTATAAAATATAGTTCATAATTTCAAAAATACTACTAATAAATGTTTTACTTTGGACATAATAATTTATTCAACATTTTAACCAAAAAATGCCCCTTTATTAATGTATAAATACCCCTTCTCCCTCTCATGGGAAAATAACATCCCATACACTTATCAAATACTAATATATTCTCAATTATACTCTCTAAATACTCCTTATAACTTTAGGTATATTCTAGTGGCATCCAACCCCAATCCCCCAAGGATTTAGTTCCATAAGAATATGGTAAGACTTAAATAAAGAGGAAATGTATTGATCTTTTCTTTTAATTTTTCCCTATTATTATTTCTACACTCTTAAAATATTTTTAATTTATAACATCATAAAATATTTAATTTATAATTGAGAAACATATTAATTATAGTCTGATATGTTATAACTATTCCATTCTAGTTAAATTATATATACTCTCTCTTTACCCATTTTGATATGTCTCGTTAATGATAAGTTTCATTCACCAATGAGGAAGTTATAAATTACATATATATCACTGAAAAACTATACTTTTAATGTATAATATATATTATATTTATTAATCTATTTAAATATATTCAATTCTTCTAGATGAAAAACTTCAGAAAGTTAAATTACAAGGAATTCAAATGAAAAGCTGAAATGAAAATAGTACAATTCAAATAAAACATGTTATAAAACCATATTCTGTTACAAAAAATATGGAAAAATATTTATATTGAAAAATAAAAAAAATTGTAGAAAAAAAATTCAATATTATATTTTTAATTAATTTATTTTTTTATATAGTAGTCGTAAAAGGGATGGAACAAAATAAGAACGAATGTATGGGGATTCTAACTTGATCCCTCTATTTGGATGCAAAATATTTGACCGATATATTTTCAAATGGTTTTCATGTATTTTTTAATCCAAATAAATTACTAATATTATTTCTATCTTTTATTGGTATTTACATAGACATTTTTTATCTTAAATATTTTTTCCCAAGTGAAACCCTATTATGTTCTTAAGGGGACTCTCAAACAAAATTATTATTTTTTTCTTATCATCTATTATGAAATATTTTCACTATCATTATTCATAAAAATTTATTATAAATATATTTAATTTATCTTTATTTATTGTTCTTATAGGAACATAAATTTTCTTACTTCATTTGGATGAATTACAAAAATAACTTTATCATTTTTAGTTACAAACTTTTCTTTAAATCTAACTTCAATTATTATTATGTTTATTTTTCCTTCTCTCTAAGAAATAAGATATTTTTCTTTATAATTATACACTTTATATTAAAAAATCATTTATCGACATCTTATTTTGGGGAAACATCATGTTTTTTTCATTAATATATTACTTTCAACACAATTTATAAACTTATTATTTTCACTTCAGTTTATTTCATGTTTATGATTAATAAAAGGTTATTTGCTATGAAACATGAATGATGGTGATAATTTAATGATGTAAGTAGTAGGATAAGAATAATATATCCATTAAATAAACTAGTTAATGTGATATATATCTAGATATTATGTGTTTTATTCATGAACATCATTCTAGAAATGTTTATATTTTATAAAATGACGATTTTGACACATATGTGATGTTTGAACATACTGTTCAAAACTGATGAATTGGATTCGAAAAATTATTGTATGATATTTTATTATTATGAATAATTTAACACCCCAAGATAATTATGAAATGCTTCCATGTAAACAATTTAATTTCTCTAATGGCTTGTGTTACACAAAACATCAAGTTTAGACGAACCGTGTAACATTTTAAAAATAGTATGTTTCTACTGTCACCTAGTCATAGGATTGATGGATATGAATAGAAATAACTAAATTATGAAAATATATATTCTAAAAATTTATAAAACTAATTAATTATTTATAAAATAATTATAAATCAAAATACATATAATTATTTTGTAATAAAATTATTGTTCTTCAGAAAAACTATTTTTTTGAACGCTATATTTATTTATATTAATAAATACGTTTAATTCCAATTAGTAAATTATTAACATAAAATTTTTATATTATTTAATTAATCAAACATTTTAAACATTCAAAAAATATATTTCAAGGCATGTGATAAGAACAAATCCAGTTTGGTGCTTAAAATGTATTTTTTTAAACAATAGTTTTCATCATGCATTGAACACTTATTATAAAATTTATATATGTAACTTTTATAAATTTAGTTTGATCAAATATATTCCTTATTTTTAATTTGGATTTTAAAATTTTCTAATTATTCCCCTTTTATTTTTGGTTAAAATGAATAGTAAACATAGTAAAATTTATTACCTCAGTAAAGGGTAAATTTAGTTAATCTAGATTAGTAATAAAGGAAAAAGACATAAATTTTAATCATAATTATAAATATAGGAATTAAATTTGAACTTTTTCTCATTATTATCGAATTTGATTAGTTTAATGGACACTTTTCCATGAACATAACTAATATTTTATTTAAATCAAATATTGTTACAAAATGCCACTCTCTTTGTTTTTAATATGTATTATGTGTTAAAATCGGGGAAAATGTAAGTTATGAATGAATATAAGAATAAATTTTGAGCAAAATAAATTATTTTCATGATATAAATTTATTTCTAATTTTTAATATTTATATATTGACTTTATTTTATTATCAAACCTCGATGAAGTATTTATCCAATTAAGAAAACATATAATAAATAATTTTAATAATGTTAAATGAAATATAATTTGAGTGATTTATTATGTTAGAAAAAATATATATGTGAATATAAAAAATTATTATTATTATTTTATTATATTTGAATAACAACTTTGTATTTATATCTTTCATGTCAAATTATTTTAATAACCTCTAAATTGAAAATAATAATATTTTATGAGAATGATATTTAATTAAATCATGAAGAAGACATAAAAATATTAAATTAGTACAAAGTGGTTACTATATGGTTTAAAATTGAATACTTTTTCCATTTATAGGTAATTTGGAATCATTTGTATTAATATTGAATTTATTATATTTTAGTAATTTTTGAAATTCCAAGAGTTCCCCTCCCCTCCTTTATAAAAAGGAACCTCTCCTTTCACTTAATTAAATCACATTTATCCTTCTAGATCAAAAAACATCTACAATATTATCTTATCCACATCCATAGTAACATTCTTGAGGTTCTGATATTCTCGAAATACCGACTGCAATGTCCTTAGAAGGAGAACTATATAAGTTCTTTCTATGAAGAGTTTATCACCTTAATCGATCAATTTCTTTTATATTCTTCTTTACCTTAAATAAATATTATATATTTATCATAAAATAAAAATTTAAATATCCATAATATGTTTTAATTTTATTATTATTATGAAAACATAGTTATACATCCTCTTTCTCAACAAAAAATAAGTAAATGTATTGCTCGTGCATACGTACAAATTGTTGTCTCCATGTAGAGATACAATTCATTCATCATCCCCATATTTTATGGACGCATATTATGATGGTATTAATGTTTAAATATGATATTTATGAAGGATTTATAATTTCTTAATTATAATATCACATCTACCTACATACCATCAAATCTTTCGGGAAGAGATAACATTGGTCGTGCATAAGTGTGGACTACCACCTCCACAAAGCGATGTGATTCGTTATTAATTTATATTTTACATATAATATAATGAGGATAAATTCTATGAATATATATAATATATATTACATAATTATTATTTTTTAATGATAAATTATTTTTTTCCTTTCTTTAATTCTATAAATTAAAAAATGGAAACAACATTTATGCATAAGTATGACCTACCATTTCTATGAACGGTGTATTTCACTTTTATGTCTCTATGTTTTATGGATGAATATATATATATATATATATATATATATATATATAAAATGAAAATATATGATATTTATATGTTTATTAATATTCTATAAGAGATTTATTCAAGATACATATTCATGTGTCATAACTACTTAACTGAAAAACTCATAATAAATGAAATAGTTAACACATGGGAACGAAAATTTTACTAATGAGTTATTAATAA
Organism: Viscum album; assembly: GCA_963277665.1. Classification (NCBI taxonomy): domain Eukaryota; kingdom Viridiplantae; phylum Streptophyta; class Magnoliopsida; order Santalales; family Viscaceae; genus Viscum; species Viscum album. Next base: position 103,736,933 of record OY728139.1, read on the forward strand.
AGGGGTGTTTAAATGTTATAAAGTGATCATATATGATATAATAAGTTTGAAAAAACTTTTTTAAACAAATATATTACATTTAAATTTTTTATAAATGAGGTTAGAGTTCCTTTGAAAAAAGGAAACTCGAGGTAAATTTGTATTTCACAATCTAATAAATATTTAAGTTTGTTTATGTTTAAGTCTACATGGGTGAATATGTATTTTTCTTATAAATTTTTTCTATAAAAATTATAAATATTTTAAACATTCTACTTTTATTTTTCAAATTCATTATTTACCCATGTTTTAATTTTGAAAAATCGGTTTGAAAGGAATAATTTTTCAATTTGCAAATGAGTTAATTTTTGTGTTTTTCAACAAAAGTATGAATGAAATGTGGTTTAAATTTACAAGTCATGAACAAATTTTCACATCACCATGATTAATTTTTTTTGTTTAATTTCCTTTACAATTCAACAAGGTTCTTTTAGAATAACATTTTTTACATTATATTTTCACAATTTTTAAAAAATAAATGTTTTACAAAGGAAAAGATTATTTTCCTAACGAATTATTCCAAGTGATATTTAAAAATAATTTTCTTTATTAGATTCCATTAATTGATGTTACTTATTTTTTATTGGGTATATGATCCAAGGATACAATATTCATTATTTCTCTAGATGTTTTATGTTTATTATTAAAGGATGAAATTTTTATAAAACCCATTTTTTTCATTAGTTCAATTTTGATAAATTGTTTTGGTAGGGCATTTTCATTCCCCTACTTATAATATGATGAAATGTTTATAAAACCCATTTCTTTTCCTGGGATCTAATCAGATAAATTTTTTATGATCTTTTTTCCTAAATATATATTATTTTCATTTTGTTTCGGTTGAGACCCATATCTTCTTCCAATGCGTTGGGTAAAGATTGATATATCCTGAGAGAAATAAGATTGGAATAGGGAGTAAACACAGTTTAATAAGGGACTCTATCCACTTTGATAGTCTTGGGAATGAACCTTTTCAACTATTATGGTTTGGGAGTTAAATTAATCAACTATGATAGCCTAGGAAATAATCATTTACTAGTAACCAAATGATTTTATATGCTTATGTTTATACCATAATTCCATGTATTATGCTTATATCATGATCTCATTATTCATCTTATTTGATTAATTTTCTTTTCATGTCTTATAAAATACCAAGATTTATTCCATGATTAATATTATGAAATTTGATATGCAGGGTATGGTCTTTAAATGTTAATATCATGTTTTTATACCCTTGTTCACATGTTCTTCTTCTGTGATGACTGATATCTCCCTTGTTTACCCACACATAGAATATAATCTCACCCTTCTACAATGTTTCCTTTCCATGTGTTATGAGGAATGGTATTAATTATTATATGTGTAAGAAGGGTTCTAGTTATGAATAAATATGTGGGAGATGATGTTTACATTTTATAAACAAATTTTTTATTTATCCAAGTTACTAAAGATATTATACCAAAATGATTATTGAATGGATCAAAATTTTATGTAATGAATATTCATCTATTAAGATGTAATATATATTTATGAAAATTCTAGGACACTATAGTGTTTATTATTGAAAGGTTTAATTAACATTAGGAAACTAAGATGATAAAAATTACTAAAAATCATAGGGACAATTCTGTATATAGGATAATATCCAAATATTTTGGTAATGATCTTGAATGAACTAGGATAAACCTAAGGTGAAATTGATGAAGGTTTAACTATATAGACATCGAATAATTAATGATTCCAGATTATATGGTTTCTCATGATGTTTATTGTTACTCACAATATTATTTTTTGGTTGTAGTTAATGTTTGGAACCAAAAAAGAGTCATGTAAATGCTAAACAAGGTGGTCAATGAAATTATTTACCTCCTGATAAATTGAATGTTATTATAGATGGAATGAAATCATAGATCTATGCTCAAATAAATTTCTCAAGAAATTTATTACACCAAACATTGAAATGATAAAAGGAAGGAACAGAATTCTGTTGAGTCCTTCATGATGAAATAAGCAATTTATTTTAGTGGGATTGCTAATCCAATAGTTTTTAAGAAATGGATCAGTACCAATGAAAAGGTATTTTATGTTCACTAGTAATTATCACATTAAAATTTAATTTTTTTGTTTATCATTTGGAAGGATAAGTAGATTAGTGGTGGAATCATATCAAGAACATGATATAATTTTAAGGCATTGAATCTATGGACTGAGATAAAATGAAATGTTTATTTTTAAACAAGTACATTCCTCATATTTTTTTATACATAAGTGGAAAAATAATTCAATGAGTAAATTTAGTAGGGTGATGAATCTATTGGTACTTATGAGGAAAATTTGAACAGACATTGGAGGTATACTTTTGGTATTATCATCCAACCTAAAAGTACGATTTGTCGATTATTCAGTGGATTAAAACAAAGTATCCATATTTTTTTATCCATAAGTGACATAATTATTTATAATGAAATCATTTTATCTTCTTACAAGGTGTATATGGAGAATTTAGTTACCCATTAATATCTTTGTTTTGAAAAGAAAAGAAAATTTTAATTTAAAGAAAATTATTAAAACTATTGGGAGAAGAAGATTAGATTTCCATTATAATCGGAATGTGTAATGAAACATGGGGGGAAATTATCTCAGGGTAACTGATAAATACTTCATGAGTGAAAATGATGTTTTTCGAGAAATAAAATTCCAATTTGATGTGAATCAGTTATAAAATGGAGTGAATAGATAGAAAAGTCTATAGAATACACCACTCACACTCCATATTTTCAAATTCAAAGAGCATTGCAATTATGATAATGAATTCCCAAATATAAAGGTTAATAACGATGATCGATGTAAATAACCTCTTAATCCAAAAGAAAAAATTAAATATCTTGAGGTCACTATTTTTTATGAGGGGTATAATAATGATATTATGAAAGTTACACATAAAATCCATATTAGAACTACTGATGTCTTATTAGATTCGGGATTTACCCACTCTTTTATTTCTAATGAAAATTTCAAGGGTATCACAATACCACCAAAAAAATTAGATGTTCAGTTAGTAGGAAAACCCCTAATTGTATGATGATTACATCCCAAGTCTATGATACTTGTTTGGATGAAGTTTGTGGGAATGTGTTTTCTAAAAATCTTGTATTTCTTTATCTAGTTAAATTCAATGGGACTCTTGAAATGTATTGGATTTATATAAATATATCCCATTTTATTTTCTGAGTAAGGGAAGTTATTTTTGATATCCCAAACCAACCTTCAATCACCTGTCATTTTCATTAAAAAATTGAAATTCTGGTGGAAATTACATCAATCGTATGGGTCATTATTCCTATTCAAAAGGGGTTTTTATCCCAGATGGTTGGGGTGAAACTCAAAATAAAATAAATTCCTATTTTTTAGGAGTTTATTTATATATTTTATAACTATTTTCATGGTATTGCACTGATTCATGAAGTGGAGTTTTAAATAGATATCATACATGGTGCTAAACCTATTTCCAATACTCCATATAAGATATCGCAGATTGAGATCGAATAATTGAATAAAAACTCTAAGATAAATTTTATAGGGGATTAATTCATCCAACTGCATCACCATGGGGTGCACCTATTCAATTTTTTATAAAGAAATATGGATCCATGAGACTCTACATTTATTATCGAGAGTATAACAATATAACAATTATAAACATGTATCATTTATCCTATATTGATGAATTTGTTGATCAACTATGTGGATATCAATAATTTTACAATAATAATCTTCATTCAAGATATCATCAATTGATAGTAATAATTATGGATATACCTAAGAAAAAATTCTATACAAGTTATAGACACAATGGATTTATAGTGAGGCCATTTGGTCAAACTAATTCCCCCATTGTCTTCAATTATTTAATTAATTGTCTTTATAGATTACACTAATCAGTTTTTGGTAATAATTATAGGTTATATTATTATTTATTCAAATATAAATTAATTAATATCATTTGATAATTGTGATGAAGACCATAAGGAATGAGAGAATTTATTTAATATTTACCAATTTTTAATTTTGTCTTTGAAAATTTCAATAGTTGGGTCATATAATCTCAGGTGAGATCTTATTAGAAATCCATTCAAAGATTTAAGTTTTTGAACAATATCCAAGACCAACCACAGTGTATAAGATCCAAATATTTCTTGGTTTGACTAGATACTATCGGTGATTTGTGGAAACAATTTCCAGAATATCAAATGTACTCACCATGTTAACACATAAAGGAGACAAGTTTCATTGGGTAGATGAATGTGAGGAATGATTAAAGGAACTAAATATAAGGCTAGATATTAAACATATTATTATAGTGAACTAAAATTGAGATAGTTTTTTAATATATTGTGATGCATAAAATAAGTAAATTTGAGGTATTTTCCAGAAAAATGATACGGTTATAGCTTATGCCTCAATAAATTTGATGGTCTATGAGAAAAATTACCCAAATCATGATTTGAATTAATTTGTGGTAATTTATTCATTAAAGATATAGATGATTTATCTATTTGGATAATTTTTTGAAATATATATTTATCAAAAAATATTAAAATATATTTTCACTCAAAAAGAGATGTGCATTCTTTAAAGTAGATAGTTTTAACTAAATAAAGATTATGATTGATCAACACATTACCACATTAAAAAATAGAAAAAGATGGAAGATACTATAATTTGAAATGATCTTGATATTTTACCTTTGATGAGGATAATAAAAGATAAAAAAATTATGGACTTGAAAAGAATAGATCATGAAATCTTGAAGGAATAGGAGAAATATTATCATTCTCAAAAGAATGTTCAACCATCTATATAAGTAAAGCTTATGGATTCATAAAAGGACAATGTGGATATGGAAAAGAAGGAGATAAATGTTACTGAATTTAACCTTGATTATTAGGGAATAATATGGTTCAATAACTGTGTATGTTCCCCATCCATACCAATTTTAAAAATTATCTATTGGATGAGGTTCATAGTTCATCATTCTCTATTCATCTTGGAATCACCAATATGTATAGATACAAGAATGAATAACTATGATGGGAAGGAGTGAAATGATATAATGAAATTTATATTTCTAAATGATTTTTATGTTATCAATTTAAGTCTATGAGATAGATACCTAAGGGTATGTTATAACCATTACCAATACCAGAATAGAAATTGGAAAACATTACCATGTAATTTATTGTCAAACTCTCCAAAACACTTAAAGGGAATAATTCAATATGAGTTGATGTTAGTCACCATATGAGAAAAATTCATTTCCATTACATAATATTTCTATTTTGACTATATTAATCAATTATACATTAAAACATTTGTAATATTTCTTGGTGTACCTCTATAAATTGTATCTAAAAAAGATCAGAGGTTTACATTGATGTTTGTGAAAATTCTTCTATAGGTTTGGATATAGAATTATGTATCTTCACTTTTTATCATCCTTATATAGATGGTAAGTCTTATAGGACCCTTAAAACTCTAAAATAAATGTTGAGATACTTCTCTATGGATTTCAAAGGTGGTCTAAATAAACCACTTCATTTAGTCAAATTTTATTACAATAATATATTTTAATGAAGCATTCAATGTGCTCCTTAGAAATACGTCTATGGTCGAAAGTAAATAAATCCAACATGATGTAATTATATTGGAGAAACAAAGATATTGGGGTATGATATTTCTATGTAAATGGAATATAATTTTACATCAAACTAGTAGAATATAAGAGTATATCATATTCAACAAAAGAGTTATACTGATAATCTTCAACGAGATATAAAGAATGGATTTTGTGAGAATGTTTTTCTTTTAATTACCCCATGTAATAATATTGTGAGATTAATTAATAAGGTAATGATAACCCCTATGTATGTCAATCATTTTGAAATTGATGATCGAATCAAGATGATAGTTTATCATTTGGTGCTTCCACTTAATCACTCTCAAGTTCATAATATGTTCCAAGTATCTATTTTGAGGATGTACATATATAATCACTCACATGTAATAAACTAAGAGTTCATGCAATTGGAAAAAGATATTTCTTATGAAGAAAATTAGTAGAGATTATATATCAATGTGAGAAATGTTTATGAAACAAGAAAACATACCTGGTCAAAGTTTTGTGGTGAAACCGCCAATTTGAAGAAGAAACTTGGGAACCTGAGGATGTAATGAAATAGAGATATCATTAATTTTTTATTATATAGAAATATTTCATGTGAAAAAATAATTTTAAGGGGTTTATAATGTATTACATTGAGATTTTAATGAATCATTTCTCTTTATATTTTTTTATTTCATTGATGGGTTGCATTACACACAATAATGAGTTTCGATGAACAAAAAAATATTATTAAAATATTATTCATCCATAAACACCAAGATACTATATTGGTTATTATGAATTGTAATAATTATATTTTGAAAAATATATAGTCTAAATATTTATTAAATTAATCCATTAGTTATCATGTAATTATAATTTAAAAAAATTGAAATGGTATAGAAATAATTCTGAAAAATTATTTTTATGACCAAATAATTTTCAATAATAGAAAAATTAAATTTATCACTATTGGTGAATTATTTTAATGAAATTTATATATTATTTAATTTATAAAATGTTTTAAAAATTAAAAATACATTTTTCTAGGAATATTATAAGAATAAATCCATTTTTTATGCTAAAAATGCATATTTTCTAAACAAATAATTTTCATTATGTGTTGTGCACTTATTTTAAAATTAAATTTAGAAACCTTTATAAATATAATTTGATAAAATGGATTAAATATTTGGAATCTACATGTTTTAATTTGGTAAATATTCCCCTTTTATAGTCAATATGAATAGTAACCATGGAAAAATTTATCACATCGGTAAAGGGTAAGCCAGTTTAATCTGGATTAATAATAATTTATAAGATCATAATTGTTCATAATAATTTATATTTGATGAATTTAATTTGACCCCAACCACCTTATTATTTAATTTTATTAATTTAATGGACACATTTCCATAAAAATTACATATATATTCTTTAAATCAAATAATGTTACAAAATTCCACTCTTGTTGTTTTTAATATCTATTGTATGTCCACACAGGGAAAATGTAAGTATTAATTTAATCTAAGTACCAATTTTCATCTTAATGAATTTAATTTCATGATTAAAATTACTTTTCTTTTTTATTAATTATTTAATGACCATAACTTCTTATACAACATTGATAAGGTATTTCTCCAATTAAAAATAATAATAAACGATTTCAAAAATATTAAAATATATTTAATTCTAGGGAGTTAATGTGTAAAACTAATTTTATAGGTGTACATAACATATTATCATTTTTTATAAGATTATATTTTAATGGAAACCTATTTTTATGTATTTTAATTCAAAATTTGTGAATAATGTCTAAATTTAAAATAATGATATTTTATGAGAATGATATTTTATTATATCAATAAAAATCATAAAAAAGGACAAATGTGATAATTTATTCTCAATTATTTCATCCCTTTTTAATTTATATGTCATTTGGAACAATTTTTTCTTCATATTGACATAATTATATTTTAATCATTTAAGAAATTCTAATAGTGTCCCTCCCCTATCTTATAAAAGGGAACAAGTCCTTTCTCTCATTCACATCAAATGGATCCATCTGGATCAAAAACACTATGAATAATTCTCTTCTATACATCCCTAAACACATTATATATGTTTTCGTATTCTCATGAAATATACTCTAGGGTCATTAAGTGGAGATCTAATGTAGTTCTTTCTAAGAAGAGGTAATCACCTTAATCCATCAATTTCTTTTATAATATTATGTTACTGATATAAATATTTGGTATTTATGATAAAATCATAAATTAATTATCCTTAATGTGAGAAAAATTATTATTATTATTATCAAAAAACTATCATACACCCTCTTTCCCATAAAAAAACAAGTGAAATTATCGCTCGTGCGTACGAAAAGTCTACCATCTCCACATAGTGATTCAATTCATTTTTCAGCACGATAATTTATGGAGGGGTATTAAAATGTGTTTAATGTTTAAATATTATATATATTACATAATTATACTTCTATAATTATAATATCATATCAAACTACTTACCATCCAAACATTTGGGAAACGATAACATCGTTCTTGCATACGTGTGAACTAGCACCTCCATGAAGCAATGTGATTTTTTTTCATTTATATTTCACATAAATTGTAATGAGAAATAATTTTATTAATATATTTGATATATGTTGAAAAATTATTATTCTATTAATTTTAATTATTATTTATATTTCTTTCATTCTATCAGAGGAAAAATGGAAACATCATTCATGCATACATATGACATATTGTCTCCATGAACTGTTTAATTTATTTATCTATCTATAAATTTTACATATGAATGTATATATATATATAATTATTATACATGATATTTATATGATTATTAATATTCTTTATGATATGGATCCATGATAAATGTATGTGGATCAGAAAAACCGAACTAAAATACTCATTATAAATGAAATAGTTTACACCTAAAAATAACGATTTTAATAAAGAATTATTGATAAAAGAGGAGTTGATAGGTTATAGTGGGATCATATAAGATGTCAAAATAATGAATAAAACTATGGAATTAAATTATAATAAATTTTATTTATTATACTATAGGTTATAGTGCTTCCAAAGCAAGGTGAACTTGAGGTAATGGTTTATTTTACAATCCCATCGATATTTGAGATTGTTTAAGTTTAAGTAGCCACTATGAAATATTTATATTATATATATCCATATTTACCAAAAAAATAATATTTTTTAATATCATCTTATAATTTTTAAATTCAATTTAACCATGTTTTACTATTTACCAAATTGTTTGAAAGGAATCTTTTTTTTATTTTAAAAATGAGGTACATTGTGTATTTTTTGACAAAAATATTAAAGGAATGATTTATTTAAATTATACATAATTAAAGGTTTTTCCTGTAGTAATGAATTACATTTTAAGATTAATTTACATGTTTACATGGTTCTTTTAAAAAATATATTATAGTTGTGCAGTTCTATTAAATGAAAAGATTCAAAATGAAAAGTTTTTTTTACCCAAAAATTATACCAAGTGATCTATAAGAAAATTCCACCTAATATTACATTATTTGATGTTACTTATGATTTAATAGGGATATTATCAAAGGAAATCATCATTATTCTTCTTATATATGATTTATATTTATGATGAAGATATGAAATTTTTATGAAACCCATTTCATTTCCATGGGTTATGTTACGAAGAAATGTTTATGAAATCCATTTTATTTCCACATGTTATACTATGTTTCAATGTTTATGAAATATATTTATTTTCTTAGGTTTTAATATGATTAATTTTTTAGGATCTTATGGAACACATATGGATGATTTTAAATATTTTACAGTTGGTACCTATATCCCCCATCAATACATTGGGTATAAATTGATATCTTATGAGATAAATTGGACATGAATGGGGAGTGAACCAAATTTAGTAATAGAATTTGTCAACAATGATAGTATTGCGAGTTAACATTGACTAATATGATGGAATGAGTATTGATCACGTTCCACTATGATAGGCTTATAAATGATCCTTGACTACTAAGGAAATTATTTTTCTATGATTATGTGTATGCCCCAATTCCATGTATTATGCCCATATTATGATCTAACAGATCATGATCATTGATTACTTTATGAATCATGTCTTATGAAATACCAAGATTCATACTATTACATAATATTATGATCTTTTATATTCATGGTATGGTTTTCAAATATTAATATCATATTCTTATACCCTTATTCTCATGTTATTCTTTTTTCATCATTGATATCTCCCTTGTTTACCCTTACCAAGCATCTGAGATCACCCTTTTCTGATGTATCCTTTCCCATGATATTATGAGATGTATTAAATATTATATCTCAAATAATTGTAAAATTAGGGAAGAAATATGTTGGAGATGATGTAGATATTTAATAAACCAATTTTTTATGTTTCTAGTTTTCCAAAGTTACTAGACCTAAAATATTCTAGATTGGATCCAAATTTTAGTTAATGAATATTCATCAATTAAAATGTAATATCTATGTATGAAAATTATGGTAATCTATAAATAATCCACATTTATTGTTTCTTTTAAGGGATTCCTTCATTCTTTTGATAAGGATTAATTGAGTATGGCATGATGATTTTTCTTCTCACCAATGTAATATATTATTTCATGTATCAGGTAACTTCTCTATTTTTCCGTCCCAAAATAGGATTCATGATCCTCTCTTTCTTTTAGGTATCACCTCATGTGATTACTTGTATAAATCAGATTATAAAATATTATATGAGGCCCATGATAAAGTATATAAATAGTGTTTATAATTTCATTGGTAATCATAATCAATGAACCTATTATTCCCAAAAAACTAAATCTTTTGATTCAATATTATGTTATTTTTATATTATTTATCTAAAAATGATATAATAATAAGGTAGGAAATATGTGATTTTCTCTAATTGTTTTTTATAGGTCATCAATTTAACTTTTCCTATAATTTACTTCATTAATTACTGATACATTTAGATTTTAAATTAGTTGTAATATCCCTATGACATTATTTACTCAATCAACATTTATCATCTAATAACCAAGTCCATGAATTTCTTTAATAAATTCAACAAATATTTTGAATAAAATTTCAACATTTTCACATGAACTCACCATTAAATAATAAAATAAATTTTTAGGTACTTTTAGCTTTCCTTATCTTATATTTTTATCAACATCAGAAATATTAAAAATATTGTCCCAAATATAATTGGCTATAGAAAAACTCACCATTTTTAGGTATATATTATTATATAATTTCCCAACAGTGAAGTCAAATCCTTTACATAATCATTCGGTATTTTCCTGGCAATTTCTCTCATTAAAAACTTAATAATATCACTAAATTTTTCTCCATAAACCGATGTTGAGGAAACATAAATCCTAAGAGATCATAAACGTGTTCACATTATTTTTATACACACATGATAATTTAAACCATTAAATAATGGTACTCCCTTTTCATTCAAAACATTCTCCAAGAAGGAAACATTATCTGAAATATTTAATAAGAAATAACATATGTGTTTAATACCATTAGTTTTAACCCGAGGTTTGAATACACAACCTAATAGAGGGATATTGTGTTTTAAAATTTGTTTTTTCCTCCAAATCAAATAGATATTTTCCTAATGTTTTTTAACGAAACATTTAATCTCTCATAGTTATCAAAAAAAGAAAAAATGTAGAAAATTTAGGATCACATACATCAAGAGTTTACTTTGTTCACCTATAATGGGCCAATTCCAAGGACTTAATATCCATGATTTGTTGATATGAAAAATAATTACTGTTCTGTTGGTTTTTTATTTCAATAATTTGAAACCTATCAAAACTCCTCCAAGTTTCACAACCTCTTCCTCCTTCCCTCTCACTTCCTTTTAAGAGGTTCGGACATAGAGATTGGAGTGGAATCGAAGATAAACTCAATAATTTTAAAAAATTATATATAAGGAAAACAATTGGTTTTATTTATGATTATATGTTCTACACTTCAAGATATTCACAAATATATAGAAAGACTCTTAACTTCTAAACAAAATCCTCAATAATATTAAATACATCTATAAATGACTCTTTAATTTTAGATATTCAATGAAAACAACTAGTTATATTTACATTTTTTTCTTCTAATTTTTTCTATAAAATCCTTTTCCATTCCTTACATAACTAGTCTTCATAACTTCATGACCCTACCCTTTGAAATTAAAATTCAATTTCAAATTTACCAACCACATTCTAATTCCTCTAAACCAATTACATAAATAGATTTTTATTCTAGATAAATATCTACTATATAAATTAATATGGATAATTAATGATCATCCCAAAACCATCAAACCTTTTTAAGATTCCCAATTCATCATCTTTATTCAATTCATTAGATTTAAATAATTAAGATGTAATGACATTCATTATGGCATAATGAATTGGTTTCTTCATTAGTTTTATCTATATTCCATATTTATTATCGCATGATAGGGTGTTTCATGGTAAAATTAATATTTTTATTCCAAAACAGCATATAGATTAACTTTCATGGCCTTAATTGTTTCTCATTGGACTAACAATTTCTGTAAATTATCCTCAATTATTATGCAATATTTTTATTTTAGCATTATGTATTTCTAAATCAATAAATTTTGGCATGGTATCTACTTTTATATCCAAATATAACTTTCTTTATATTGATTAAACTTATATGTGTTATCAAATTTAATCTCATGAAATTAGTTCATACTATGAATAATTCATTATGAAATAAATGACACTTATGCATCTTGGGAAATTCATAGATTAATTTTAAATTCTATCCATGTTAGTCTGATGTGAGTGGGATATTTATTTTTATGTATCCATTTATTCATGTTTTGTTCCTAGTGATTTCACTATGACTTGTTCGTTCAACTTCACTTACTTATATAAAATTAGTAAAACTAAACACCATCCAACTACTGATAACAAATAACTCCAATATACTAAAATTGATAACAAATCCAATATTACAAGATTCTTATTCTACATATACACAATGACTTTGGTATACTAAGTGTGCATGTTATATATTTTAATTTCCCCATACCTGAGTTTGTTGAGATACCTATCATGTGAACCTTATATGTTGAAACCATTATTATAAATGAATTTATTCTTGGAAAATTAGATGGTTATTTGGTATATTTATAATTATGTAACTAGTTTTATTTTCACTAAAATGATAATTTTCCTCTTATATAGAAAGTATGAAATCAGGTCCCTCAATTAATATAGTATTCATGGTAAGAGTAAGATAGAATAAGGTTGGTGGGGGTGAATTTTCCATTAAAAAGGTAAAGTAAATATAAAATATTAAAGGATAATATTATAAGATAATATAAAATCATGAGAAATATGTTTAATATAAATAAATAAATAATAAAAAATAAATGTCAAAATAATTAGATGGACATGTTCTGTAACAAATTAAGATCACGCCCTATGTCTCCTCACAAAACTTTCTTGAGTAGTTTTTGATTAAGATCCTTGAAATTAATGGTATAAAAGATACCTAATAATAAATAAATAAATATAAATGATTTCAAATATTTTATGAAAGAACCCTAATATAATAATTTTTCTTGAGTGGAGAAAACAATAAACCCAAGAAACCTAAATTAGGTGGTAGTGACCACCAAATAGAAGATGGTGATGATGAAGAAGTTTTCTTAGAGGAAAACCCTTTTTAATGTACTCTCTATCACTCAAAAATATTATATGAATAACAATGATATACATATGGATAAACATATGACAAAGAATATGAGTAGAATAAATAAGCACATGAGTATTGTGAAGATTAGGTGAAAGAGGATTTGATTCCCATCTGATTAAAGATTGGTTCATATCCCATGATTTTTATTCCTACATAGTGTACTACTTATTACTCTAAAATTCCATTCGTAATTATAAATAAGTACAAGTTCAAATAGATATTTAAATGAAAACTCAATGTGGTGTAGTCCACTTAAAATATCTAAGCTAACATGGCTCACATGTAACTTGGATGATCCCATTGACTAGCTACTAAGAACACCGATTTTTTATTGGGTGGATATTGGTTCACAGTTGGGGAATTAAAGAAGTATTTTATTTTAGAAATACTAATGGATACTCTATGTGGGATCACTATATTGATAATGAGATTAGAAGAAGGATGTGTTCTCTACCTTGCTCTACCAGTTGGTTGGTGGTGTCTAATCAGATGACTGGTGACACTAATAAGTGAAGGATTTTGTACCAGCCATAAAAATTTATTCGGATTCCTTTAATTGGTCATTAATCTTCTTGTCTTTTTGTAAAAACATAAACACTGAAAATAACTCAAATTAAACAATTAGAAATAAATTTTTTGATTATGTAAAATAAAACATCTAAGGTATGTACAAAAAATCCCACTTTTTATTGATGGGAGACACTTAGAAAAAATATAATTTTAAGAGATAAAGTCATATGAAATGATTTTATATGATATTTTCCAATTATTTTTTAGAAGAAATATATTTTGAGGATATTTTGAAACAATTTGAATTTTAAACCATATATTTTAATAAGTCGTAATTTCTTATAAATTTAAATTGAATTATCTAGATTATAACCATAAAAATAATTGAACCTGGTGTGTGGTAAATTCCAACTACTAATTTCAACTATTTTGTATCAATATATTGATTTATTTTTTACAAAATTCACACCCACTTTAATCAACCATTTTTAAATTATAAAAAAATAATATGAAAATTTTATAAACCTTGATTTTGGTATTAATATCATTATCCCATAAAAATATAACAAAAAGACAAAAACATGCATGTCATTTCTCCCCATTTATGATTAAAAAAAACATGCATGTCATTTAAACAAATGTCAATTTTTACCACTTTAAAAATATAAATAATTTCAAATGTTGAAATATAATTTAATGTAAAATAATAGTTCAAAGAATTTTAAATAATGATATTATTTTAAAAAAATATTCAATATTTCCTATGAATAATGTATGTGTCGTAAGGGAAAATTATTAACTCCCCTTAATAAAATAAAAACATTTTCAATAAATGGATTCATCAAGATGTCATATAATTGAAATTTCATGTTATTAAAGTCTAACAAGATATCAATTTTTTAAAAGTGGTCTCTCAAAAAATGGTTCTTATGATCAATGTGCTCTGTGTGATAGTGTTGAATTAGGTTTCAAGAAATACTAATGGCACTATTATTTTCAGACTTGATATGAACATGATCATTTGTAAGTCCATAATCTAAGAGAGTGTTATTCATACAAATGAATTGGGTGAAAAAAACTCCCTACAGCTATACACTCAAATTTGTTTCTAAAAAGTGAAATAATGTTTTCTTCATACAAATAAAATAGGAAAGTTATTTTCCATATAGGTGATAAGTACCACATTTAATTGTCTTATCTTATTGGTATCCACCGAAATCATTATCAGAAAAATGTGTATGTTCATTATAATTATCTTCTGGATAAAATAAATCATGATTTTTAGTACCTTTTAAATTTATAAAAATTTGTTATATGAGATTATAAATGTGATTCATTGGGATTTGATTGAAAATTAACACACATACAAACACTAAAAACGATGTCTTGTTGGCTCATATTATGGTAATGAAGGCTAAAATTTATACCTTAATAAATATGGTTATCAACTATTCTATTAGTTTAATCCAATATCAGATTACAACAAGTACTAATTAGTTTACTTATTTACTTTACTTTATCTATTATAAAACACATTATACGTTCATTTGTTTATTTTATTTGGTTTCTAAAATTAAAATCCTTATTTTGAAAATTTTTATTACATAGAAAAACATTTACTCACCTATAAAACTCATTTCAAATTTTTTTCTCATTAAATATGAAAAATAAGTACACTGATTTTATTTTATAAAACTAAAAACAACATTATCGAAATTAATTTGAATTTTTTTTGAATCAAATAAAATGGAAATTAAAAATAAATTTGAATCAACTTTTCATATTTTTAAACAATTTTCTAAAATGTTTTATTTAATATCTTTTATTAAAATATAATGGATTATTTTAAACCATAAGGATCCATGATCAATTTAAAAACAATTTTTGGGAAATTTTGATTCTTTAAAACTAAGATGTTGTTCAAAAACCCATTATGGTAACAAAACCATAAAAAATAACTTTTAACATCTATTTTAGAGATCGAGAAATTTAAATGAGCAGCAAATAGAAAAAATATTATAAAGGATTATAGATAAGTGAAAGGGGAAAAGGTCTCAACATTATAAAATCCTTTTTCATTATTTTATACTTTTTCTATGATCCCCACATTTTTATGAGTGTTTTCGTATTTCTAAAAACCCATTGAATACTAATAATAGGATTATCGTCGATTCTTTGAATACAAGTCCAAATTTTTTTCTTTATGAATTGGATCAACTCTTCTTATATTGAACGTTCACAATATTCATAATTAAATTAATCATTAATATTCAGGGGTTCTAGGTGGGAAACAATTCCATGACATCCAAACTAATATTAAATTGACCTTCTAGTATGAGTGTTGACATGCAAATCACTGATAACATTTTCTAGGGAATGGTCATTAGATTTCACCCACACTATGGGTAAAGGTATTGATGGTGGTTCTTATACAACATCAATTTCATTTGATGTATGTTTATTATTTAAGGTCAAATATTCTAGTTCATTTTTAATATCATCAATTTGAGGATGAGGTTTAGTAAATTTCCCATCAAATTTCGAGGGAATTGATTCTTATATGATCATGGATCTTTTATAAAACACCATGAATATTTTAATTTAATTAGAGAACCTAATGAAAATACCTTCATTATATTAGGGACGAAAATTTTCTAATTTTTATTTGGTATTATGAACATATAAAGTACACCCAAACACCATAAAAAAGAGTAATTTTGTAATTTTTTCCCTCCAAAGATCATAAGCGGTCTTGTTTATAAAGGTTCACATAATAACATGGTTAATGTTATAAAAGTGGTATTTATTGTCACAACTCAAAAATATTTTAATAATTCAAATTCATTTCAAAAAGTTCATATAATATCTTATAGAGTTCAATTTCATCTTTGAAGAACTTCATTTTTTGTGGAGTCCTTTGTGTGGAAAATGAATCATTATAATCTTCTGAAGTACAAAGAACATTAATGTTTTTATTTTTAAAATCTACCACATGATCACTAAGAATTAATTTTTTTATAACCCTTTTCATCTTCTATCTTGTTTTTATATTTAATTAATACTTTACAAGACTATTTTTTATAATATAATAAATAAAACCCATTATATCTTGTATAATAATAAATAATTATGAATGTGTTAGATTTTCCTCTTATACATAAAACATGTTTTGGTCCAAAATAATCAATATGAATAAACTCAAGGGTGTTATAGGGATATAATTTATTTTTCATCTTAAAGGATTTTTTTTGCTGGTTACTGTGTTGGAAATGTTCAAAAAAAATTCTATTTTAAAATGAAATTTAGGTAATTAGCATATTAGTTGATTTAAGATGAATTTTACAATTGTGTTTGTGTGTGTTATGATGAATAATGAGACTATTAAAAATCCATGAATCAATATTATGTTCACTGAGACATTTAACATTTTTACTTGGAATAGGTTTTGAATAAATACAAGAAATATTTATAAATTGTGAAGCAGAAAAATAAATTTCTTGGGAATCAAAAACCTTACAAAAATAAATTTCAAAAGATAATTTAAACCATTTTCACATAATTGAATTATAATCACAAAATTTTAGATTAAAATATTAATAAATAAAATATATTTTATAACAATGGAATTTGAAAAATAAATAGTACCTATACAGAAGATCTAATGCCTAGAGTAATCCCCAAAAGTGTCATGGCCTTCATCAATCCTTTCAAGATGGTTGAGCTCAGAGAAGTTACTAGACATGTTTCTTACGAACATTCAATCCATGGATTGTTTATATCTTTATAATTTTTTCTTGAAAAATTTTTCCTATTAAAATAATCAACTAAAGACTTTGGTACCAAAATTATTCGGTCCACATATTTATATTTAATAAGATCTTCTAAAAATATTTTAAGAGTGGTATACCCATTTTTCTATACCATATTTATCATTTTTATAGTCACATTCATAAATGAAATTATTCATTTTATAAAAACAAGAACAAATTTTATCTTCAGAGCATACTCTTACAAATGTAGTTTTCTTAAATGTTCTAGTTTTATTTGAAAATCCAAACCCAAAACAATCTTTTACCTGATGTTGGGATCCTAACATTTTATTTAAAATTTCATCACAAAGGGTGAAATTAGAAATTGTTTTTTTAGATATAAAATTGGGTATTATAATCTTTCTATATTAAGTTTCTCATTTTTTATGTATAATTAATCATTCAATTTATAAATTTTATCCTTTTCATTAACAATTATATTTATTTTATGCTCTATTAATTTATAGGTGTGTTAAAAAAAACTCTTGAAGTTTATTTATAGAATATTAAATAACTTTATAATTTAAATTAATATTTATAATATGAAGAAGATTAAACATTTACCCCATCATTTCCTTTGATTTCGACCATGATATATTTTCACCATGATCACTTGATTTAATTGAGGAGAGGGACTTATCACTAGAACTATACATAGAAACATTGAATGTTTTCTTGATTTAATGTTTTATTTTAATATATTTTGGAAAATGTGGCACTCCACCTTGATGTGCCTCTTATTTTTTTAGAGCCTGTAAATCTTCTTCTTCATGTATATCTTCTATTATGGTATAATGAAAAAATTTCTTTTTTCTGATGCATTTATTGATATTTTTAGCTAGGATCCAAATATTATCACCATAATTGGACGAATCATTTTTGATTTCACAAAAAAGAAAAAAAATTATTTTCCTTGACTTCCTAAGATTCATTTTTGGTTTTTTATTTCATAGTAATATCATAGTTCATGTGTGATCAAATATGTTATTCAACTTACATGTTCTTAATGTCCATTTTATTTTCAAGAACTATTAACTTGGGTTAATAAAAACATGGAAATTAAAAAATTAATTTCTTTAATAGTGTTTATGTGGAAATATCATGACAGAGAAATTTTAATCCATAGAAAATGTCTGTAAATTGAGATAACATGTCAGTAAATTGTTTATTATAATGAGTGATAAAATTTTATAAAAATTAATGATACATATCATATCTAGTATCCTTGACATTATTATTTCCTTTAGAAATTATCAAAACATCAAAATTTCATGAGCAGTATTAAATATGGATATATGATTAAATTCATTAAAAAATAAACCAAAATTATAAGAATTCCAAGATTTTCCATCATTTTCAAAATTAGAAATATCTTTGGGAGTCCATTTTTCTTCCATTTCATTAGTGACAGTATAACAATGTGTAACTATTTTCCAAATAGGATATACTTTACTTTTAAGAAAATTTGACATATAGGTTTTCTCGTAATTATAATCTAATCCATCAATGAATAGAGATCGACCCATTGAGTTACCATCATGGGAACCTTGGGTGTTATTGGTGGAGGTCATTCTATATAGTCATTTCATAAAAATAATTATTATTTTAAAAAACAATTTTGATGAAAGGTCTCTTTTGATACCAATTATTGTTCTATGTACAATGTATATAGGTGGAATTATTTTAAATAATTATAAAAAAATTTAAATTTTAAATGATGAAATGTAATTATAACATGATATAATGAGTTATATATATAAAATAATCAATGCTTAGAAGATATTAAAAGAAAAAAATTGATAAAGGAGTTCAATAACATATCAATATGATCCTTTATACGTCCACCCTAAATATGTAGAGTGATTTTGGATGAAAACCATTGGATTAAGAATAAACCAAGATACCCAATAATAAATAATGGAAGACAATTTATTTCATGGGTCAAAAAATGAAAACTAATACAATAATTTCTTTTCAGTAGAGAAGTTAAGAAACCCAAGAACCCTTACATGTTTGGAAATGATAACCCAAGAGAAGAAAAAAAAATAAGATGTTTAATTATTGAAAAATCAATTATAAATAAATCTATAATATCTTTATAATATTTAAAGAATAATAATGATGGAACAAGATAAGAATACAATGCATATAATTTATGTATAATAAATAATCACAATAGTATTCTCAAGAGAGGGTAGACGGATATTTTATTTGTTTCTAATTAATATTTAGTCTATATATGTTTATGTCTATAATTCATTGGTGTTCTATTTATAATCCCCAAAGTCCATTTTTCATTTTGGAGAAGTACTAAGTCTAATATATATTTAAATGGTGAGTCAAAGTAGAAGGTATACATAAAATGGATACATTGAAAGGATCACTAACTAGCTAGATGATCCCACCGACTAGCCATTAGGACCACCAACTGGCCATTGGGTGGCCACCAGTTGGCTTGTGGGACATGAGAAGGGAAGGTTCTACTTCAAATCCTACCATCTACCTATGTTGTATAACTAGTTGGATGGTGATATTGGAAGAAGAATGTTCTTTTTCTTTGAACTACTAGTGGGATGGCGGTGGCCTACCGATTGGCTAATTCTATATCCATGTGAGCACATTCATTCCATACCTCAAAAATTATTTCATTTCCTTTAATCGACCAATCATCTTACAATCTTCTTGTCTAAACATAAACACTAAAAAAACTAAAATTGTATATTTAGAAATAAATTTGGTGCTTTTTATCCTTAAAAGATTTAATATAAGTATATCAGTTCTATTGAATTTTTTGGACTAACAAAGAAGATACATGTGATGTGATTCTATATTGAATGAGGGGTATGTGATGTTATCATTTATAAGGGTCATTGAAATGTGATGTATTCATGAATCTAGTTATTCTATAATAGGATAATTTTGAACTTATGTGTAGCTATACTATATTTACAATATCTATGTCTTGTTGTTAGTTGATGACTTAAAAATGGGATCGTATAAAAATTTATAAATTTTATATGATGTAGCTAGTAGACACATATATAAGGATAAATCTATTTAATAGAGTTCACAATATATCCCTCTATATCTAGAGTAACACAAATGATTTTATAGAAGCCTCTATATACATAAATTTATGTATTTGGGAATTCATAATAGTTTACAGTTCTATAAATGGTCGTGGGGTCACACTTTGTGTTCAGATGAATGATGATAATGTTTATAAAATTATAAGATCTAACAACAAATTTTTGTGTAGGTACCTAAAATAATTTCATTATAAATATTCACATGATATTACATTTGATTTGATACATCGTGAATTTATTATAGATTTTAAAAAAATATTTTTGGAGATATACAATGGAGTATTGGATATGGTTTCATAATGTATTGTATATGATGTGACATATGTTGATTGTTCACTAACTTTATGAATATTTCAGTAATAGTGGGATATTCTTAGATATGATCACTAAAATAATAACTACAACATGGTTATTTAGGTCATCCCTTGGTCTAATCTTATACACAACATGATATAGTGAGAGATAGTAAGTTTTTTTGGTAATTCAATGGGATTATCATGTTATACAATCATACTTGGTTAATCCGCCATATTCTACCTCAACTATCATTATTGGTTACAATGATATTATAATGATAAGTATAAGTATTTTGATATCATAAAAATAATATTTAAACTTTAAAAACTCATTATAAGGATTCAAGATGACTGTTACAAAATCTAAAATGTTATATAATTATTTGAAACAATTATTCAATACACAATAAATGTTTTGAGTACCATGATATGCATATAAAATGATTTAATCCTCATCTGATATCATCTTCCAATAAATAACATTTATCAAATTCCAAAAAATCCACTATAATTTCAAGAATAATTCAAAATCCAGATATTATCATTTTAAAATTAACAAATTTCATTTCATTAATGTATGTTCTAGTTAAATGATAGTATCTTTAAATTTAACTTTTATCAAACACTTGGGTTGCTATGAAGCTATTCAACCCATAATTTACACATGTAATATGGAATAACATTGACATACCAAGTATATTAAATTTTAAAAAATTAAACCTTTTATAGATTTATGATGAATTATTTATGGAATCAGAGTAATCATGAGAAATCAATTTAAAACATTATCAAAAAATGATAAAATAGGATAAAACATAACGATTCTTGGTTAAGATAAGAGATAAAATAGAAGCACTCACCTACATATAATTCAATAACATTAAAATTTTACTATTAGTATATTACATTCCCAAAATTCTTATAGAATAATCAAAAAAAATTTATAAAAACTAAAACACTAAAATCAAAAAATTATCCAAAAAACAGACTGAATGATACTCACTAGATACTAAAAAGGATTCGGAATAATCCTCTATAAAGACACGAAAATTTTACCATTGTTATTATATATTTCTCCTTGATATGGTTAAATCCCCATGTTCTATGAATCATAGATGTATAAATTTATATATGGATGAATTCAAAAGGAAAATAATAAGGATATAAGGGGAATAAAAAGAATGGAAAGAGAATAAAAAAGTTTTACTATGAAGACCATGATGTTACAAGTTTTTATTTATTTTATTATATTTCATTTCAATGTGTTTTCTAGATTTTGGAAAAATAAAATATGAAAATATGAACAATTTTCTATAATTCATTGTTTATTCATTGTTTTGTAAACTATTCAGACTAACTGTTTATGGGGGAACATTTGATTCTAGAGAAAAATGGATATTCTTTTTCCTTTTAAGTAAACTATACAGCCTAACCAGGCATTTTCCAAGAAATTTTTATTTTAATTTATATAAATCTATTTTATTTGGTGTATCACACATATCCCTAATTTACAACTCAAAATCTATTTAGGGGCTTCATATATGATCTCCCTTCTCTTCACCCTTTCTTAATTAGTACTCCTATCTTGGTTTCAAGGTGAATGTATAAGGTAACTCCATCCAATAATCTTAATATCTTCCCATGTTTCTCCTCTATTATTTCCCTAACCATCTATGGGATGAATTTTTTGTAATACATTAATGATTAATTAGGGGTTTTTAAGGATATTTGAATTCTCTCTATATCCTTAATCTTCTATCATATGAATAATGAATATTGGTTTCATTTTAGTGGGGTAAATTTTTCTATGCCATTCCTTTTATTTTAAATAACTAAAAATTATTGAGGTTTTTGAAAAATTTCAGTAACAATATCATTCTTATATATATTATATTTGTTGAATTTATTAGTGGATTTAAATTTATTTATTATTTTTTCATTTGATAAAATGGGTAGATTCATGGAACTCTGTTATTCTATCATGAAAACCAAAATTTTCAATACATATGTTGTTTGATAAAAAATCAATGAATTTTTTGATTATATAATTTAATTATAATGTAATTTTTTGAATTTCCCTATAGTTTTTAGTGTGGGGTTTTATTATTGATCATTGGAAACTATCTTTTGTATGTCCCTTTGTATTATTGATAAAATTGATTATTTATTTGATATTGGATGATATGATTTTTTCATCAAAAGGCCTTATGTATTTTTAGAGTGTTTAGAGGAGACAAGTGAGTTTATTTAAATAATTTATCGGTTTAATTTTGGATTTATTTATATAAAATTAAATGGAAAACCTCTCATAGCTAAGAGAGTAAGATGTTATTAGTTCCATACTAGTGAAAACATATACTTATAATTCCCCTATATTATAGAGGGTTTTTCTCATATTTTGGCTGGGAATGCCACATTTTTGTTATAAGACCACGTCACGATTATAACATGACGGTTTCTAAGATTCAATCCTTCAGTTTGAATCTTAGTCGAAGGTAATTATCCTATGTGATGTATTAAAATTTTTATTTATTTTTATTTCAGTTGTTCTCCTTTATTGTTTTCATGGTTATGTTTTCATCAAAGTGTTGTGGTTTTTAAAGGAAATGAATCAAATAAATTTTATTTCTATTTTTTTATAATTATATAATAATGATATTTCCAAAAATTACTTTCAAACATTTATTTTGTGTATTTCCATATAAAACAAATTTGATAGATCCATGATGTAATCTTATAGGGTATTCTCTCACACACTATATTCTGAAACTTGTGTGTATGTATAGTATGTTTTACATGATGTAGGAGCATGGAAATGAAATTTTTATTTTCATGGTGTTCCATAGTTTAGATTTCGGACTTTTGATGTTATAAATGATCCGGTTGTGACTTCATGACACATGGAGTGAGCTCATTTGGTATTTTTGGGACGTGGGGATTCTATATGTTGTAATATGTATAATGAAATATCGATTGATTCCTTATATTTTTTCATCCTTTATATTTTGAAATATTATGTATTAAAATTATAATAATTTTCTAGAAATACCTTTTTTTATTAAATTACAATTTATTATTATTTTTATGTCATGTTTTTTGTGTTATATTTGCAATTTACTTTATAGTAAGAATAGATATGAAACATAGGGATACATTATATAAAATTATTTATATTTGGGATGATTAATCACAAAATAATATTAGATCCATCTTTCTTATTTTTGAAGTTATTGCAGAAAAGAGATAAGGTTCAAAAAACTCATGGTTTTGGTTACGAATATGTGTCTTGTCAATAAATTTAGTAATGAACCTTGA
Source organism: Viscum album (assembly GCA_963277665.1). Taxonomy (NCBI): domain Eukaryota; kingdom Viridiplantae; phylum Streptophyta; class Magnoliopsida; order Santalales; family Viscaceae; genus Viscum; species Viscum album. Next base: position 103,761,467 of record OY728139.1, read on the forward strand.
TTTTCTCATGGTAGTTCAGTATTTATATATTGAATTGAGATTTTATTTTAAAAAAAATTTAGAAGTTTTTATTTTAATAAAATATTTTGTAAATGTCTCTAGTTTATCCATTTGAAGCATTGAAATATATCTAGTAATATTTTTGGATCTAAAAACTAAGATGACATGAGATTTTAAATCTCAGTGAGCCAAAAGTTGATGTTTTAAAATTTTTAAATATATTAATATCATGTGCGCACTATTTTCCTGAAAATGGGGAATAAATCAAAAAAATATTGGATTTTTAATTTTAGGTCTTCGTTGAGTACAAAATTATTTTACCCTAGGCATGACATAACCTATGTCGACATCTGAAAATTCTAAGAGAATGTTGTTGCTGGTGAAAATAATAAATAAATTTAATTATTTATTTATTCTATTATGTGTTGTTGTAGTGACATATAAATATTCTATAAATAATATGTTATGAACAATTCATAGTTTTAATAGCATGACCTTGGTAATTGAGATAGATCATTAGAGGAGATCGATCACATATGACAATAGATCAGAATATTAGGTCGATACTGCAAGGATCGTCTAGGATAATGGAGTTCAGGGAGTGTACCAACAACTATGGTGTATAATCATTATTTATCAGTTATCAGTCTTAACCTGAGGTATGTAATGTGGATTCATCCCATTTTTATCTCTTGTTAAATATGAATCAATTATACTTACAAGAATCGATTTTTTCATTGACAGTAAATTTATAGATGATTTTTTTTGTAAATTAATTCATCATTAAAATATAAACAGATTGATACCAACCTAAACAATGATAAAAAAAATTTCCTCAATTTTTTTTTAATTTAACCCTCATTTCTTTGCATGTTCATCATTGGAAATTACATTGGCCAGTGGTTCGAAAAATACCTAGTATTCGATCATTCTGTGACTATTCTCCAGTGAAACCGATAGATATTATGGGTGTGGTTTATGATCAAAGATGCGATCGAAGTGTGATAATGATGGAGGATGATCGTAGGTGGATATTATTGGTCTATTGAATACCGTTATTTCTAATTTAATATGTGTTGTTGGTGTTAATTGGAATTGGTCAATTTATGAGTTGATCAAAGGTTGGAATCCAATAAGTAGTGATGGTGGGGGTCAGAAAACCTAGATCCATGATCGTTGATGAGTGTCATGACTAGATTGAAGGTCAAATGTGTGAGTGAAGACACAAGAAGGAACATTAGAATCTAAAAAATTCCAGGTTACATGGGTGCACTCTAGAAGAACACACATCATGTGGACCCAGCTGTAGTGCTAGGTTTTAAATAAAAAAATTAAATACCACACATCGTGTGAATGTATCACAATCTATGTAACCCAATAATGATATCCTACCATGTACTCTGAGAGTACAAGGGCTTAGATACAGCCAGACACACAAACACATGTAGTGTACACGGGCATTGCCCGATACTCTCTCATGGTCAGGTACACGGCTAGGTACACGAACATGACCACAATACATGACCATGGTCAGGACTACAAGGGAATGGGAGGAGGAACATGATAATGAAAATGAGACGTTTTGGGGTTAGAGGTACATGATGTATACCCTATATACACACCATGTACTTTATCTGAGTTTTCATGGAATCCTTTATTTCCTTAGTATAGATCTGGATTAGTTCTATATGGTTCCATGGACAATATTTATTAGGGTATATCATGATATTACATCATTGTCACATGATTTTTATCCCCTTAATGGGTAAAAACATTGAAATAGTTCGTAGAATCCCTCCATGAGGTCTTGGGTGGGATCCACAATCATATCATTCCTAGGTGGATTTTGTGGTGTCGGTGTGACCACCATTCATAGGGAATTGATCCCTTGTCTAGAAGATTCATGTAGTTGGTTTGGTGGTATCCCCCAAAAATCCTAGGCGTGATAACATATTTGGAAAACATGATATTTTGATATCTAGTGAGAACATTCTCGGTAAGGATGGATGAGTATGACCTCTTGGATGAGTGTCTCCAATGAAAAAATATCTTGTAGAGTGAGAAATCCTAGAGTGAACATTACCTAGAAACCTCGAGAAGAATCACGTTTCTAGCAGTTTTGATTGATACCACTTGATATTGGTTGTCTGTTATGAGAATTTTGGCATTTATTATCATCATCATGCAAATTTTTAGGATAATAATACATTTTATGGGGAAACTTTCATTGGGAACATTTTATGTCCAAGTGGGGAATGTTATAATCACCCATATATGTGTTTTTCACACACATGATTGGTCTTATGAAGATCATAGAACATTTCATGGTGTTATAGAAGGAATGAGAGATGTAGAAGCTTAGTTTGGGCTAGACATACTGTGGTATTTTCTGGGATTTTCATTTGACATTAGTCCCCTCTTTCTCAGTAGGTTGGACTCCTTTTTAGTTATTGTTTGAGATTATATGTTTATTCTTTATTAAATTTCATTACTTATTATCATACTCTGATGTGGGATTTATGTTGTTCATTCAAATATGTTATTAGTGTTTTTTACTTCTCATCATTTCATGGTCCAGTAGATGTATGTGTGTGTAGTTAATTAGGATAACTCCTCCAATGTGTTAGATATGCCTACTCGGCACTGGTCCCCATCCCCTAACAAATTGGAGGTAGGAACAAGGTTGTCACACGTGGTATATCACTGATTAGAAAGGCCCCATTGAGTCTGATTGTGATAGATTGTTATCAAATCATAGTTTTATATTGGAAGAAAAGTGTATTTTCATTTCTAGCACTGATATTTTTTTTGGATATATGGAACTATTGTTAATGTATTTCGACTGTGTATTTTAGGTAGGGGACTATAGTTTTTGTGTGTAATCTGATATATATATTCAAAATGATTCTCATAACCTACTTTTTGACTCTATACATGTGGTAACTAGTTTCTGGTAAAACATTGTTACATAAATCATTTAAAAATGAGTTGTGTTTTCCATGTCTGACTTGAATTATCCCCCAGATATGCTCATTGACAATGGTGAGCCCTTTTTATTTCAGGATGTCTATACGAAGGTATCTAGGTTGGATTCCACTATATAATCATGTGTATGTTCTTCTAAGGGATGAGAATTATTTCTAGATACCGGTACTAGATGTATTATATATGGGAGGATTTCAGGTTATTAAACAAACATTTGATAAATATATAGCACTAAAATTACTAGGTGAGGTTGTGTGAAGGTTGGGAACATGTAATAAGTATTATAGGAAAACAATTCTGGGTTTCATGATGAGCTTCACCCCCAGGTAACTAGGTACTGACTAGAGGTAACCACCAGAGTTTTTCACCTCATGAGGTCTCTTATATATTAGATGGTGGTCCTAGAGGTGAGTCTTATTTATGGATATGTTGGGAGATGGTGGAATATTGTGACTTATCAACATTAGGAGTATTATATATCCTAGTTATATTTTTGGCATCTCTTCAAGGAGGAGTTCTATCGAGCCATGTTGCAATTAGTTCACATACAGGAGCTTCAACTCTTATAGAAGGACTTTATGAATGTGTTTGATTGTTAAAATAGTATTATTGATTTATTGTGATACTCCCTAGATATGGTAATAGATCCATTAATCAGGGCACAATCCATAAATGAGAGCTTATGAAAGGATATCATAGATTCAGTGATATCTCTTTCCATTGCTGCAAATAGTTTATTGAATAAGTGGGATTTAGTAGTGGATAAATTCCTGGAAGAGTAGATGTAAAAATTTGGTGGTTGAAATTGGAACATGGGATCTAAGACCTTAGCAACATGTAACCGATTATAGTTTTAGGGATCTATGTGTGAGGGATGCTTCGGGAGATGATCCTATCAGAACCAAGGATGTTCTTTGCAAAACAAATGGAGTCTAGTTTGTGTTTTTTCTCAATCCAAACATGGATGATTACATTTTTTTCATGGAAGGTGATATTTTAATGCAAGATGACTACAGTATTGAAGGTTTAATTGTTTCTCAGTGTTTTCCAAATTTTCTGAATCAAAAATAGAGTAAGAGACTTGCATTGTGAAAGATTGTTTTCTGGAATCAACTATTCATAAATATGGTAAAGACATGGGTTTCATGAAGACTAGGTTTGTAAAAGGTTGAAATTATAGAATGTATAATGATTTGTGAGTCCGTGATGAGTTGACAGTGTTCTCAATGACTATGAGTAGTGGAGTATCAGGAATTCATGTTTAGTTGACAGAAATCTTTGCGACAACAAAAAAATTTCACTGGAGCTTCACGAATGGAGGAGATTCGCAAAGACATTTTTGAAGGATGGTAAAAAAATGTGATGGTGTCATGGGATCTTTTTAAATGAAAAATTATATATATATATATATATATATATATATATGAGGCTACCCTCACTTTATTTTATATGAAAATAATTAGAGAAATTCTCAAATTGCTTTGATTTTATGAAGGCTTGGAGATTCACGAATCTGTTTTTCTGTGAAAGATTGAGCTTTAAAAAAATACTACTTATGTCATGAATAATTCCAATTCTTCTAAGAAGTTGAAGATTTAAAATGACTAGGTATTACATGATGACTCAGTAAGAATTACGAAGGTAGGTTGTTCCATGAAGGCAGATTTCTTCATTTAGGTTTTGAGCTTCTCAATGGAGCTTCACGAATGGAAATATCAAACACGAGGTTTATGTTAGTTGTTCTTTAAAGGTAATAAACTCAAGAATTTGAGTCTTGAAGAGACTCATGATATTTAGGGACAAGGAATTAAATTCCAATCAACTGAGGTGACCTTTATATAGATAAATAGAGAAAGACTTCAGCCAATGTAGTGAGATAGGGGAGTAGGTAGAAGTGTTTAGACAGAGGTGGTGTGATATCCCTAAAATCATGTGAAGGTAGTGTTCTTGACGTAGTGTGAATATTTCTGAACATATTTTTTCTAGAACGTTTGAATATTATTGGATGTTGTAATTAACATCACAATATCATTGTATGCTCTTTAGACTAGACCATACTGGTGAACCATGTAAAATTATTGTGTTGACTCTTTGAATGTGATTGTCTGATTTCTATACATTTTCATCAGATAGGTTCAACAGGTTCCTTCCAATGTGGGAACAAGATCCTTCACTTTAGAAAAAAATAGTTGACACCCTGATTCACCTCTCCTCTCTCAGGGCGTTCTTGGGTCCTACATGTTGTTTCAAATCCTAAATGTTACGAGTGTTAAATATGTACCCTTTTCAAATCCTAGAGAATTTTGTAAATATCAATGGAACCTCTTTCTTTGATGGAATAAATTAATGGTATGGAAGGATAAGATGAGATCCCATCTCTGTTCTCTTGGAATAGAATTTCTTTTTTCCACAGAATAAGGGATTGAAATCCCTAAAGTAATAGGATTCTCTATCATTTAAATTTACATGAAGATGCTTAATGTAGATTCCAAAGAACAAAATTCCCTTACTATATCTCTATCGGATTAAATCCATATGAAAGTGATGAGTTTCACTTCATCTATATTTTTTTTGAAAACCATAAATATATATACAATGGTGAAAATAAAGTGAAGGAGAAAAAACTCTATTTATTTTCAAAATAGGTTTGATGATATGTAAATGAATCCTCATAAAGATGTGGATACCTTTTTAAATCTAATTACTGAAGTTTTTGGATAAATAAGAGGATGTTATGAAGAAATAAAATACAATGACATTGTGAAAAAAAATACTGGGAAGGCTTCCACATCTCTATAATCCAGAAGTTTGATCCCTTGAGAAAAAGGATATTTCTAAAAATTATCTTGAAGATATATTAAGTTGTCTTGTGGATTTGTAAATGAGAGGCAAAACAGAAGATGAAACGTCTCATGTAAGAAAAGAAATGGAATTCTAAGATATGAAAACACTAGAGGTTTCCATTGGTAGTATTGAATAAGACAATGAGGAAGATGAAATTCTTACACTGTTTTAAAATAAATTCAATAGAAGAAAAGGGACATTTGAATGAAATATTTATCTCTCATGTTTTTGATGTGGAAAAGTTAAAAACATTTCCTCTCAATGATCAAAGAATTTTTATGATGAATAAAGTGAATCTAGAAGATATAAAATCCTTAGAAATGGTTTTTTAAAATAGGAGACTTCAAATTAGGAATGAAATTATAGAGAAAGTGTTTCACATGTATAGAAGAACAAGATAATAATAAATTCCACAAGGATAAATAAATAGAGTTTAAATATGAATCCCATGCATTCATGAAAGTTCCAATTTAAAAGGAAAACTCTTCAGAAGATAAAGATAACAAGTTGGTTGGTGTTGTTGATATCAAGGTATAACTTAAGGGTGCTCTTGAAAATATTGATGCTCAGAGGAAAAGAAACAAATGTTTAAGATATTTTCTAGAAGAGTCATCAGTGTATATTGATTTTCTTGAATAATAAATTGATTAAATTGAAACAGAACAAAAAGGGAATTAAAAACTCTTAAAATCATAAAATATTTTGTGGAATTTAATATTTGGATTTAAGAATAAGCAAAATTAATCAATGAACTCACATCCATTCTGGAGGAGGAGACCAATACAATTGTGGGACTTGAAGAAGAAATATTTACTCTAAGGATTAAAATGGAAACTGAATCAAATTTAAGGGAAATAAATTAGAAATTACAGTTTGGAATATTCTCAGACGTAGAGCTATTAGATAGAGATAAACATGGTTATGAAATAGTATATAATGATTTTAATTTTTAGAGATCCACATGTTAGGTAAAATGTGGAATTTCCTATGATGATGAAACATCAAAAGTTAGAAACAAGACAAGTCAAGAGAAACGGACGTAGAAAGTTGGACATATTATAAAGGCACCTGATGTCCCAACAAATAAAGCTTTAAATGAAAAAATAAAGAGGGATGAAAATTACCTCCAAATATCCTGAGATGATCCCCAGTCAAATTATTTAAACAAAATAAGGGTAAATAAGGAGGAATGTAAGCAAGAAGACATTTCCTCTTAAGAAATGTCAATCCTATGTATTTATGGTCCATACCATGTTTTATTATTAAGAGGAACTGACTTATCTGAATGGGGAAGATCTTGGAAGTCAACAAAGGATAATTATTCCATATCCTTCATCTTATAGAATAAATAGTTTCTATGTATATTTTTTCACTATTTTAACTATATTCATAAAGTTATTCATTATAGGAAAAGGAATTGTGGTAGCATTACCTATAAAACATAGAGAAATTTCAATACCCATCAACCAGGTGAATTTGTTCTTGAAAATTGATTTTATACTGCGGAAGAAAAAAAATGACTATGATTAACCCATGAATGTGGAAACGATATTGAAAAGGAAACCATTATCCTCCACCCAATCAAGTTTCTGATAGATGTAAAATAAATAGATCATCAAATCCATACTTGCAGAAATAGATCTGAAAGCTACAAAGAATAGTATAACATGTATTCTTGCTAGTGGGTGCTCATCCCACATGATGACAAATGGTAATTTATTTAATATTATTAAGAAAATGGTTGATAAAATAGAGGGGGTTCAAAAATGAGGGTTCTTTAATAATCAAAGGTGTCAGAGGTAATGAATAGGTACATGAAGAGATTAGGAAAATTGAAGTTCTCTATGTGGATGGACTACGTCACAATCTCCTAAGTGTTAGTCAATTCTATGAATCAATACTGATAGTGACATTTAATCAAAATGTACAAACTATCAAAGGAAATACAAGGAAATATCTCATTAAAGGATGCAAAAATATGGAAATTTATGCCAAGTATCAAGAAATGAAAACATTTGTTACTTAACTTTGGAAGAGGAAAAGAAATTTTGGCATGATAGGTTGGGTCAAATTAATAAATAAATTAATGGAAAAGATATCTAAGATGAATATAGTCACTGATATCCCTAATCTGAATTGTGAACATGAAATTCCATACGATTATTGAGTGTGTGGAAAGATGATCTATAGTTCATATCATCTGAAGAACAAAAGGGAATTATATCTACTTGATATCATCCACAGAACGTATGTGGTTTAATAAATTTTTATGACACACATAGAGAGAGGAAATTCATTATATATATTTATTTTATAGTAGAATGGATTTTTTAATGGTTATACACATGAAACAAAAAGATATTTATTGCATGAAAAGTTATTGTCGAATCGATAAGAACGATATTTTCCCCACAATGGAGATTTTTTACCATATAATGGTGTAGAATACACATCCATTTAATTTTAAAATTTCCTATAAAAACATGGAATAAAGAATTAGGTGGTTGAATTGATAACCCTAAAAAAATGGTGTTGTTGAATGCCAAAATTTATAGGTGAACAATATGGATAGAACTATGCTAATAGAGAGTCAAATTTATCATCATTACTGAAAAGAGGTTATTCAAGAAGCAGTGTACACAAAAATCAAACCGGGATATTCTAGGTGAAGCAAAGACACCATATGAGTTATATTATAGAAATATTCCATATGTGAAGTACTTTCATATTTTTGGAATTAAATGTTTCAACTAAAACAAAAAAAGTAAATCAAAGAATCTACGGTGATTTTTCAAATGAAGGAATATTTCTCAGATATTCATTGAAGAGAAAATCCTAAAAATATTACAATAATCATCATGGATGAATTGTGTAAAGTAGCAATGTCAAAATAATTAAAGATATAACTAAAAATACCTCAAGGATCCCATATGTTTATATGATAGAAAATTTATAAGGAATTAGTCAAGGGACATATTCTAATGATGGAATATAATAAGGTTTATAGAACAATAATGGATGATGAAATGATGATGATTCAGAATAAGAATCACAAGAAGAACCCTTGGATGAAGTAACATCATCAGAACCTCAAAGAAGAATTAGAGGAGAATAAATTGATCAATCCAAACACACTATGAATTGGATAACACCCCCATAGACAATTAGAATAATGAGTGAAGAACATTCTTCCTTCAAATGAATTGTGGAACCAACCATGTTTAAAGAAGCAGTGAAGGATTAATTTGGGGTTAAATCCATGAATAAATAACTTGATCATATCGACAATAACCAGACCTAGGATCTTGTTATGAGACCTAAAAATCAAAATGTGATTTATACCAAGTGGATGTTAAAAAAACTTTATGTACATGGAAATGTGATAAAAAATAAGACACATTTAGTATATAAAGGAAATGTACATATTGGAGGAATTGATGTTGAAGAATCATTTTCTCCAGTAAAGAGACTAGTGTTGATCGAACTTTTCATTGCTAAGGAAATCTAAATAAGATACAAACTTTATCATATGGATTGCAAAATAACATTCCTAAATGGATTCCTTTAAGAATATGTATACACATAACAACCAGTTGGATTTTTAATGGGAAATGATGAATCAATGTTTTGTAGATTAAAGAATTCTCTTTATGGTCTAAAAAAGGAACCACGTGCATGTTATTCTCAAATGGATGAATATATGAAGAATATTCAATTCAAAAGAGAAGGTTTTGATCATAATATATTTGTGAAGAATTCAAAGGAATACCAATTTATGGTTCTTGTGAGTCTAGATGATATCATATTTAGTGGAAGTAGTCATGGAACAATGGAATAATTTTTAAATCACATGAAATCGGAATTTAAAATATCTATGATTGGTGAACTCCCATACTTATCTAGGTTGTAGGTTATTCAAAATAAGGATCACATAGTCATTTCTAAAGAAAAATATGCAAAGGAGTTGCTAAAGAGATTCAATATGAATGAATCCAAACTAATGTCGACTCCGATTGTGGATGGGAAAAAACATGGAAAACATGAGGATGATACTTTTATAGATTCAGCCACGTATAAGATAATAATTGGAAGCCTGTTATACCTCATTGAAACATGGATATATATTGTCATTTCAACATGCTTACTGTCCCTCTTTCAATGTAATCTGAAGGAATAGAATTTGGAAGTAGTTAAAACAATAATGGGGTACATTCAAGGTACCCTCAATTTTAGAATATACTTTTCAACTAGAAAAGATGAAGGATTAACAGAATGTTATGGTGTTTGTTGGGATGGAGATGTAGTGGAAAGAAAATACACTAGTGGGGGTTCCTTTTCATTGGAAATAAATGTGTGGGACGATTGAGTAAGAAACACGAAATTAATTCTCATATTACGGATGAAGAACAATATATCTATATTAAAAAGGAATTTACTTGACTATTATAGATGAAATGACAAATATTTTATATTGATGATGAGTTGAAAAATTCTATGGTGATTTACTGTGACAAAAAGAGTGAGATTTATTTCATGAAGAATCTAATTCAGAACTCTCATAAAAACATATTGGGATTAGATATCACTTTATCAAGGAAAAATTTGAAAAATATATAATTAAAATGGAGTGTGTTGGATGTTATGAACAAGTGTTTGACATTCTCACTAATCCACTAGTAGAACATGTGTTTAGGAAACATTGTCTGAACCTCGATGTTAGACCACCTCATAATGCATGAGGAGGTTAGAGATAGTCCCATATTCCCTTTTTTTGACTATTTTAATCTGTTTGAGGAAGTTATTTAGGATTATGGGGGAGATACAATCCATGGGTAGTTTATTTTGAGCTCGAAAAGTACTAATATAGGTCCTTTGGTTTTATATCCAAATGGGATGACTAGTGAAATTATTGAGAAATTCAATGCTATAAATATGTTGTGGTAGCAGATTTTTTGAAAACCATGTAATTATTTTGTGACATGATGCGAATCATGTGTTATGAGGAACTAGTTCATGGTATAAAATGCCTTTGTGACATGATCAGAGCTTAGAAAGGGTATCTTTAGGAATTCCAAAACATGATAGCCCAATTCATTCTCCCCTTATTATTTTATACACCAATATTTTCTCACATAGACTTATATTGGGGGATGATTTGTTTCTATAATATCAAGTCTTGATAGTAGCTGGTGTTCAATTTCTTTTTTTTTATATTTCTAAAAAACAAAAGGGGGAATTTTTGAAACCCAGGATGTTCTTTTCTAGAAATGGAGTCTAGTTTTTGTTTGTTCTCAATCCACACATGGATGACTAGGTATTTTTCAAGTAAAGTGATCTTACAATTCAATATGACTACAATATTTAATGTCATGTCATTTTTCAGTGTTGGTAAAAAATTTGTCTCAAATATAGGAGGAAGAGGCTAGAATCATGAAAGGGATTTGTTTTTTTAATCAAATCTTTATAAATATGGTAAATGAATATATTTTTCAAAGACTATGGTTGGAAATTTTTTATCTTTATAAAGGTGTAGAGATTCGTGAGTGATTGATGATTTGATTGTGTTCTCTATAACCATGAGAAGTGGAGAATCACAAATTCATTATGAGTTAAATATAATCTCCACAAATACAAAAAACCTCACTTGATATTCATGAATATAGTAGCTTCATAAACCATTTTTGAAGGATAATAGAAAATGCGCTGGAGGCATGGGATTTTCAAAAAGTAAAGATCCTATATATATGAGGTTATCCCCACTTAATTCAATATAAAAATAATTGGAGAAATGACTAAATCACTCTGATTTGGTGAAGCCTAGGAGCTTCATGAATATTGTTTTTTGTGCAAGCATGAGCATCGTGAAAAGACTAGTTATGTCTTAACTAATGTAAATGATCATGAGAAATAGGAGTTTCACAAGGACTGGTTATTCTATGATGAATTATTGAGAATTATGAGGGTAATATATTCCATGAAGGTTGTTTGCTTCACAATTTTAGGGAGCTTCGTGAAGGAGCTTCACAAACAATAGCATTAAACGTCATGTTTATGTGAACAATGATTTCAAGTGAATCGACTCATGACTTTGATGCAAGAAGAGTCTCGTGATAGTCAGGGAAAAAGACATAAATTCTAATATAATAAAGTGAACATCATGTCGATAAATTGATTGAGTGACCTATATGGAGTTGGAATATGTTTTTTGATGGAGGTAGTGTGCTATATAGAAAATATTATAAAGGAAATGTGCTTGGAATAGAGTGATTTTGTATCAAAATATATTTTCCCCAACTATTGTATATAAGTTGATTTTGTTTTAACCAACACATTTTGGGTATATGCTTCTTGGACTAGACCTTAGTGGTAAACAAAGTAAAATTTTTGTGTTGTCTCTTTGCTTGTGATTGTTTGATTTCTTCAAATTTCCACCTAACATGTTTAAATGGTTCCTTCCAAAATGAGAACAAGATCTGTCAATTTTCAAGAAACATTTGATGCCCAAATTCACCAATCCCATATAAAGGTTCTCTAGGGTACTACAGATCCCATGGATGGGGATTACTTTTTTTTGTCTCTCGGGATGGCTCAAATTATCCTACGGATATGAAGTACTTCTCTTGTGAAGTTTGGGTAAATATTGTTGACATTGTCTGACCCACCACAGAAACGATAAAGTGATGGTCAATGGATCACCTAGGTAAAGATAGAGGTAACAGCATGGAGGTTCTTAGAGAGGAATATGTGGTAGATATAAATCCACAATATTTTGTGAAATATCTTTTTCTTATTATTTTAATCTTTTTATATTTTCCATTTCACACACCTCTAAATATATTTGTTGTTATACAAAATCACTATGTTTGGATTGTGTTATACCCAGCACCAAGTTACTCTTGTGCTATATAAAATACTTAGATTAGATTTCTATATATGAAACCAAATTTTTATCCTATTTTACACATAATTCTGAATTCCTTTGACAACTTATTTTACACACAAGACCGATTTTTACCGAACTACAATATAGTATAAATATTTTTATTAAAATATTATTATTATTATCACATAGCTATTAGAATGGAAGATATGAATGGTATTGACTTAATTACAAAACTATTTTTACACATGTATTTAAAATTTATCCTTTTTCTATCAGTTAGTTAGAAATTAAAGTAAGAACAATTTGATAATAAAGAACTTCCTTTTTAATGAAAACTATATTTTTAGATACAAAAAACATTTTATCTCAATAAATTAAACAAAATAATTGATGAATTTTTTGAATAAAATTTATATATTAAATATTAAATAAAACAATTAACACTCATCCAATATATTTTATAGGCATAAGATAAAAATAATTATAGATTTATAAATAAAAAGATATATTTTTTAAAAGAGTAATATTACCATCATTTAATGGTGAACCCATTTTAAAACTAATTTTTGACAATTTTATAAATTTTATTAGAAAAAATAATATTCATTTTTGAAATATTAATTTAAAAATTATCTTAGTGGGAATTTTTTATATTTTTCTGAGAAGTTTCATTTTTGGATGAATAGTGAAAAAATGATAAATTTTAAATGAAAACTACCTTCTCATCTAATTTATTTATATCATTAAATTATAATTTAATTTTTTTGAAGTAACATTTAATAATTAATACATAAATTAATCCAATTTATGTAATTGGATCCAATTTCACAATTAATTGGATATAAAAACATTTCTCACATTTTGACTTTTCACTTTAAAAACCCAACATCTCCTCCTGTCTGTAAGATTAATTTTAAATTAATTTCTACCTATTATGTGATTTTAATTTGGAAAAATAGATTCCATGTATTAAATAAACTTAATTTATCAGGTATATTAATGTAAAATCGGTTTCTGAAAAAAAAATTAGTGAAATTAATTAAAATTAATCACAGTGATTAAGGTTAAAAAGATCATAATTAATTACTAAACATAGAATATAAGGTGTAAAAATGACCATAAAAATGTCTAAAAATTATTATATGGGCATATTCTTACCATAAAGACTCTAAGGATATAAAATGGTTGATATTTAAAACTTTAGGGATAATTAAAACATGGGGCGAAATCAAATTTCTCAATAATAACAAATATATATCTTTCCACACTTATAAAAGTCCTCATATCTTCTTCCCCTCATCACACCTATGAATACGTTTTGGATCCGAATAACCCTATAAAATCATTCCCCAAAATTACCAACCTTTATCCTAGAATCATCTCATTGGGAATAAATCCAACCAAAGAATCTCTTTGGTGAAAATTAAAATTATTTACTAAAAGAAGTGGTAACATATTTCAACAAGCACTTTTATTTCATTTTTTCCCCACCACCTAAATTATTCTTATTAAAATGTTATATAAATAATAATTATCCTAAATATAAATATTTTTTTAATGTTTTCTACCTAATTTCACATAAACTTCCATCAAATAAGATATTAAATCATTATTCGTGTCTGTAGAGGACTACCACCTCATAAACCGATGATGTTCATTCTTCAATAACCAAATTTTAAAGGTTTGTAATAATGATAGAATTAATGTTTTTATATGTTATAAATTATAATTATTATTTCATTATTCTTTTTAAATTATTATAGAACACATACCTTTATACTTTCTATTTTGGGGGAAAACAGTAACTTCGTTTGGGGATGTGTGGACTACAGCCTCATCAAAGAGATGTGATTCATTCCAAATTACATAGAATGTATAAGGATGGTTTTAATAAAATTATATGATATATATGAGATAATAGTTCTAAATTAATGATTACATATATTTATATATGTCATTTACTTTCTTTATTTCAATATGACAAGATAATAGAAATAATTTCCATGCGTGCGTATGGCCTACCATCTCCATGAAGTGTTTTTTCCAATTAATTATTATACCTTTTATATATTATTTTAAATATTCATATACTAAATATATATTACATTTATATGAATTTTTACAATATGTATACATATAAATCATTATCTAAGTAAGATAATCTATAATAAAAAGTAAAAACATATAAGAAAAACAATGGGGATATTACCCAAAATGTAACATTAAAATAGGAGGTAATATGAAGTCATAATAAACTCATGAATGGTATGAAATATAAAAATATGGTTCTATGGTATATTTTTAATAAAATTATATTGTAACGACATGAACTGTTATAAATAAAATACCCTTATGATTTAATGTTTTATCATTATATACAAAAAACATGCACTTATTTTGTTTTATTAAATCCAATCAGATTTATAATACTTTCAAGATTATTTACCATTTATAATATAGTCATTGAACATTTATCACATGATTTGTATAAATATAGGGCTTTAGCGAATCCAATTGACATAGAAAAAGGAAGTTATGACCTCATCTAGTAGGATTGTACCCTATGAAGCCCATTTATCCGAGCTTCTGAGGGAGATAGAATCACTGGTATTTTCCCTTTACTAGACCCAATTTGAGATCCAACAACTTAATCATGGTAGAAACCATTTATGGGATATGTTCAAGCTCATTGAGATGATGGCCCAAACCATGTTCGTCAAATGACCCCATGAAAGACTCATCGTCGCACACCTTACTCTTAACGAATATTCCAATGTAATAAACAGATATATATTAAGAACATAATAATATGAATATGAGTATTTTATAGAATAACTAATTTTTTTTACTTTATAAATGATTTTGATTTTGATTTAATTAAACACAAATTGTATTTTTGGGTAAAATTCAAGTTAAATTAAGGGAATTGTTTTGATTAATTAATATATATTTGAATTAAATTTTATTTTAATATAACTTTATTATTAAATAAGTTTTATTTGTTATAAGTTTTTATATAATTTTTATGAAGATAAATGTACTTTTATAAAGATTCAATAAACTATTATTATAAAAAAAACATAATATGTTTCAATAAATTTCAAATATTATTTTAAAAGTGATAATTTAAATATTTAGAGAAATATTTAAATAAAATAAATATTATTTTTTGAATTGTAACATTAAAATTATCCAATAGAGTATTGTCAAAATTTTCTGAGACAGTTGAATTTTTGAGTAAAAATTAGATACTGTAAAAATGTTTGTTGTGTTGTATGAGATCATAATGACACAAAAATGATCTAATAAATACTATAATGAGTATAATCATACAAATATTTGTTTTTATATTAAAATAATGTTTTTTAAGTTTATTTTATTAATTTTACAATGCCTTTATGAATCCTCCAAAATATATAATATATTTTATGATTTTAAATTCATTTCATTAAAAGAGTTACTCACCTTCACATAAGAAAGTGTAATATTTTAATATGTTTGGACCTTTTAATAATAAAATAATTAAAACCTCCACATTATGGAAAACCCCATTGGAAAACCCATGGTATGGTTTTTGATTTTGAATATTTTTTTATAGAGTCAAAAACCTATGTTTGTGAAATATTAAATAATTCTTCCCTCATTTCATATATAAATCCACATCATCACCCACTACACTTCACTAAAAAATACTTGTATCATGTCCTTACTCTTTCCTACCCTCTATAGAATCCTCCCATGGTTCCCCAAGCTCTCTAGAATCCCATTTTCATGCTTTTGGAGCCACACTCTCAAGTAAGTGTTCTTTCCATTCTTTTCTTTATTCAAGTTTATTTATTCAGTTATGTATTCTATTATCCCTTTCCTAACATTGAGATATGTATTTAAATGGCCTTATTACTTCCCATTTTATTATTATGAGAGTCCCATTTCTCTCTCATTAACACATTTTATTAAATTTTAAGCAATGTCGTTAGGCTACCAAAATTTCATAAGGGAACCTCCCTTTATCCCATTTATTCAAGAATCTTATTCATTTTATGCCCTTTAAATTTAAATTCCTAATGATGGGAAATTTTTTATCAACTTCCTCATAAATTTTTTATGATTTCTAAATGATTATATACCCATTTCTATCCCATTGAGTCCTTTTATGAATATTTACACTTCCTTGTTATGCTGTAGAAATATCATCGATGGAATCCATGCCAAAAACAATTGTCTGGTCAATAACATTCCCAATTTCTATCAAGGGTGTACACATTTATGAACTTATAATCATTCATATTTTCGATTTACGTTTATTTATTCCACACTTCATGTTCATGGAACATAAAAATGATGACGAATGAATCCACGTTGTATAACCAATGTGGCACACTGAAGCATGTGAATGAAATGAAAGTGATGGGTGTGAGTGAAATTATATATGACTGAAATGCATTGGTTAATGTTTAGTATCATTATATATCATGTTGGGATAGGGTTATAACTAATTAATTTATGGTACTTTGTCCATTATGATGTTATAGAAGTAATCATTGACCTATGATACAGTGTTTCAAGTTGTAACCACATTTCCCATGTTTATGATTATCATGCCTTATTATTCATGTTCATTTATTCTTCGTTGATATTTCTTTTCTAACTTGTATTATTATCTTCATGTTATTCCATGTTTATTCCCTTAATGGTCTTTATAGATCACCCTTTTCTTATGTTTTTTCCCATGTTATCCAATGATATTTTAATCTCAAGCATGTTAAATTAGTGTTCAATAAGGATGTTGCAATTCATGTTTAAAGATGTAATTAAATGTTCCTAATTCCCAAATATAGTATAATTATTAATATTTTGGTTTTTATTAAGTGTAATTTTATGTTATTGAATCATGTATTAATGTTTAATAAAGGTAAGGGTTGTTATAATTGGTATCAGAGAAAAGTTTAGTTGTTTTAGGATTAGGATTAGAAAACTATAGAGAAAGAATTAGGGATAGGAATAAGTAAAAGAAGACATAGTTAAATTTTCGTTAGTATAGATTAAATTTTTTATCAAGAAAATACATCCATGTATAGATAATACAAGTGGACGTGGTTCGGGTACAGATGTACCTAGGTGTAACAACTCCGACAATGTGTTCTGAGCCTGACTCAGGGCAACCTGGTGCACGAAAATGGGCCTTACTCTGCACCTGGTTTGACACACCCTAGGTATATTCTATGTTAATTCATAATATCATTACAAACCATTATTAAGGGATTAAAAAATAAAATTTCCAATAAGATTCTATGTTTGAAAATAGATCATGGATAACAAATACTGCATCCTAGAAATCCATATGTTACAGAAGTATATTTAAGGTATAAGTCATCCCATTAATGTCATTAAATTACCATTTATTTATTTAAAATTTAAATATACTCATCCTTAATTTTTCTTTTATTATATTCAATGGTCATAAAGAGTATTAATTTGATAAAAAATCAATGTTAATAGCAATGTGATGACTTCCCCAACGAGATGCCCAACCTGATAAGAGTAGGAATCACACACTTCATGATGATACTCTCTCAGCTGACTCAGGTTCTGAATAGAAACCTGGATCAGGAGGATTTTCCCAATCTCCCTAAGAGGTAATATACTGAAATTGAATGATTAATTCATCAAATTAATCTTACTTTCAATGGGTCATATGATCCTTAATCACGGAAAATTGGATCAACTCCATTGAAAAGATCTTCTCAATTATTCAATGTTATGAACAAGAGAATGTTATGTCGGATATTTATCATTTGGAATGTGAAGATGATAAATGGGGGAAATTGATCAAAAATATGAATCATTAGGATGATATTGAAGTAGTTTTGTGGAAGCATTTTGGGAAATTTTTTTCTGATAATTATTTTTCTCACACTATTCATCATAAAATGGAAAGGTATTTACTTTCCCTCAAGAAAAAAGATGATGAATCTATCAGGGTTTATGAGGAAAACATCACAAGTATTGAACAATACATCTCTACCTTTTTCACTACCCTCGAGTTCAAGGTGGACCGCATCTTTGGTGGGACAACACCAAGCCTACGGAAAGCCCTGTAGATCCGTGACATTGATAGCTATGAGGAAATTATCTGATGTTCCCTAAAAGTCAAAATAGAGAGCATAAAATCTCAATGGTGTCATGGGGATAATAAGAGTAAAGTGGAGATCAATTTTGGTGGTCTGATAGAGAGATCTAATGGTGCTAAGAAATCTCAACATCCCACTTTCCAAAGGTCCGGAAAGAAGCACTCTGGAAATTTTCTGAAGGGGATGAAGAAATGCTTTACATGAGAGAAGGAATGGACCCTAGCCTGCGATTTCTAGGAGAGAAAACCCCCTATTGCAATGGCGGAATGGAATGCTCCAATCAACCCTCAGATTATTTTTTATTGCTACAACTGCAAATAACCATGGAATTTTTCAAACCAATAAACTAAGCCAACTATTTTTTTTAGAAAACTAACAACCTACAAGGAAGAAAGAGAGATCATTTTCCCTCACAAATACTAATGTGAATCCCAATAATGAGGTGGTGACAGGTACACTAGTTATTCATTTAAGAATACCAAAATTACTTTTTGATTCTGGTTCTATGAATTCCTTCATATCATTAATGTTTAGTATAACTTTTCAAACACCATAACAAAGCATGGAAGTAGAGTTATTGATTAAGATGGAAAATGGTGCAATTATTTTATCCCATGTATATAACTCCTTGCCTATCACAATTTTTAGGGTTAACTTCTCAGAGAACCCTGACATACCCACTTTAAGGGAATTTTATGCAATTATATGCATTTTTTGGATTTCTCTATATAGAACCAACATAAATTTCCTTGATAAGTAAATAAATCTTCGTATTGTGAATCATCCCCTAATTCTGTACAAGTTCAAGGAGGAAGATGAATCTTCTTTTGCACCATTATATCAAAAATGGATATTATTTCCGTATGATGAGGTGTATCTAGATCAAATGATTGAGTCTAAGGAAAACTCATACTTGAATACATTCCCATTATGATGTAATATGATGATGTGTTTCCGAAATAATTATCTGGTCTTCCTCCTATTTGAGATGCTGAATTTTTAATCAAGATTATACATGGGGTGTTACCGTTATCCAAGTCTCTAAATATAATGGTTGTTGTGGAACCTAAGGTGCTAAAGAAACAACTAGTAAAGTATATTGATAAAGGCTTCATACTCTCAAGTGATTCACCATGGTATGCACCAGTACTCTTCATCAAAAATAAGTATGGGTCAATGCGCCTTTGTAATGATTATCATGAGCTCAACATGATCACGATAAAGAACAAGTATCCTCTATCTCAGATTGATGAATTATTCGATCAGCTACGTGGAGCACAATACTTATCTGTGTTTGATCTATGAGTGGTAGATTACCAAGTTAGGGTGAAGAAGGAGGATACCCCCATGACTGATTTTCATACAATGTACAGGCACTATGAGTTCATTGTGATGCCTTTTGGATTCACTAATGCTCCAAATATCTTCATGGACATGATGAATATAGTCATTATAGACTAACTCAACAAATTTTAGGTAGTCTTTATAGATTATATTCTTATATACTCTAAAATAATAGAGGCTAATGAGGAGAATTTGACTACTATACTAAAGATATTACGAAAGGATAAACTTTATGCAATGCACATCAAGTGTGGGTTCTGGTTGAAGGAAGTCTCATTAATGGGGAATATCATCACAAGAAGTGGGATATCTGTGTACACTTCAAATACAGAAGTAATTGAAGGATGGTTGTGGATAAAATCTATGACATTTATTCATAGTTTCCTTGGGATATTTGGGTATTATCGCTGATTTTTGAGAAAGTTCTCACAATTTTCAGACCCTATTACCAATATAACTCAGAATGGTGAAACGTTCTCTTGGAATGATGAATGTAAAGAGATATTCAAGGAGTTGAAAAAAAGGATTATCACAGCGTGTGTGCTCACACTACACACATGTAGAGAAACTATCGTGGAATTTATGATGCTTGAAATAAGGGAATAGATTGTGTGTTGATGCAAAATGATAGATTCATTGCCTATGCTTTAAGGAAATTGAATGTTCATGAATAGAACTACCCAACATAATATCTAGAGTTGGCTATACTGATTTATACTTTAATTTTTTTTGGAATTATCACTTTGGGGAGAAGATTGAAATATATATGGATCACAAAATTCTTATGTATATATTCACACTGAAAGAGCACAACATTTGACAACAAAAATGGTTAGATCTGACTATAGACTATGAATGCTCAATACACTACCATCCTAGGAAATCCAATAACGTGGAAGATGCTCTAAGCCAAAAGGTTTTGATAATTATATCATTTATCAGAATTGAGATGGGTCCAATCTTCTAAGATTTGGAAAAGATAGACATGGGAATCATAAAGTAAGGAACATCATCAATCCTTTCCCAAATTATTGATCAACCATCTATTATGGAGAGGTTAAGGGATGCTCAATAATTTGATGTGATAATTCAGAAGAAATTAGAAGCAATAAGGAAAGGTAAATTCTTATAGTTATTTTTTAATGATGAATGTGTTATGATATTTGGTTCAAGACTATGAGTACCATAAAATCTTGATTTAAAGGAGTTGTTTGATGACACACACAGCTCAACCTTCTTCATCCACCCAGGAATCACAAATATGTATCGAGATCTCCAAAAACACTATTAGTGGGACAATATGAATAAGTAGATCATAGAATATACATTAATTTTCCTTGTATGTAATAAAGTGGTAGAATAAAGGAAAAAATACAAGGGGATGATGTAATCAAAACCCATACCTACATGGAAATTGGAAAATAACACCTTGTACTTTGTCACTAATCTTATAAATACACCAAGAGGGAATAATTCTATATGGGTTGTGGTGGATTGTCTTACAAATACTACACACTTCATTGTAATATGAGATGAATTATCATTGGATATACTTGCATGGATATTCATCAGGGAAGTGTTTAGGGTGTATGTAGTAACATTTTCAATTGTATTCGATCGAGATCAAAGATTCACATCTATATTCTAGAAGAGTTTCCAGCACACACTAAATAATAAGATGAAATTTAGTATGGCCTATCACCCTAAAACTGAGGGCCAATCTGAGTGCACTATGAGGACATGTTGAGATCATACTCAATGGACTTAAAAGGGGGATGCGATCAACATCATCCTCTGGTTGAGTTCCCTTAAAAAAACAATTTAACCTTGAGCATCCAAATGGATCCCTATGAAACACTTTATAGGAAGAGGTGTAGGACACCTTCATGCTAGGATGAATTTGGGATAAAACAATTAGGTCTTGAAATGGTCAAGGAAATGGTGGAATTGGTTAAGACCATTCAAGAGCACCTCAAGGCTGATCAGAGTCTCTAAAAGAGCTATGCTACAAATCATCAACGAGACCTAGAGTTTGATGTTGGATACATGATATTCCACTATATATCTCCATGGAAGAAAGTGATGATATTTGGGAATAATGGAATTATTATTCCATGATACATCATCCCCTTAGAGATCCTTGATCGCATCACATCAGTGGCATATTGACTTACACTCCTATATAACCCATCTCGAGTTCATGATGTATTCCATGTATCACTCTTGAGGAAGTACATACCTAAACCCTCACATGTACTCAATCCATATGTGCTTCCATTGGAGAGTGATCTTTACTATGAGGAGCTTCCGGTGAAGATCTTAGATCATGGAGATAAATTTATACAAAATAATACAATTCAACTTGTAAAAGTGTTGTGGGGTACCACATGTTTGAAGAAGGAACATGGGAACCAGAGGATATGATGGGACCAAGTTACCCTCCTCTATTTTAAGGGGTGAAATGAAGATTTTTAAGGTGAAATTTCTCAAGGGGAGAATATTTTAATAACCTGAACTATTATAAATAAAATTACCTTATGATTTAATGTTTTATGGTAATAAATAAAAAACATGAACTTATTATGATTTATAGTATCCAATTGGATTTAGAGTACCGTTAAGAATATTTACTTTTGATTATATAGTCGTTTAACAATGATCACATGATTAGTATAAATATACAGCTTTAATGAATCCAATTGACACAAACAAAGGGAGTGATAGCCTCATCCAATATAATTCTACACTATGAATCCCATTTATTGAAGCTTCCTAGGGAGATAAAATCACTGGTATTTTCCCATTACCAAGATAAAGTTTTTATCCAACAACTTAATCATTATCAAAACTGTTTACGAGGGAAGTTCAAGCTCATCGAGATCACGGCCCAAACCATGTTTTCCGAACAGCACTATGAAAGTCTCACTGTAACACACCTTACTCTAAGGGTGTATGTAAATGTCATAAAGGGATATGTATCAAGACCTTAATTATATGAATATTTATATTTTATAGAATAAAAAATTTATTTTCATTTTTTATTATTACTTTAAAAATGATTTATTTTGATTCAATTAAACACAAATTGTTTTTTCGAGTAATATTGAAATTCAATTAAGGAATTTATTTTGATAGATTAAATTATTTATGAAATAAATAGTATTTTAAAAATATTTTATTATTAAATAAGGTTTATTAATTATAAATGGTCACATAATTTTTATGAAGTGAAATTTACTTTTATAAAGATTCAAAAGGCTATTATGCTATAAAAACCCATCATTTTTCAATAAATATAGAATCTTATTTTAAAAGTAAAAATTAACATATTTATAAAATTATTTAGTTAAAATAAAAATTATTTTTGGAATCATAATGTCGAAATTTTCGAATGGTGTGTTTTTATTAGTTTTTTGAAATAGTTGAATGTTTGGGTAAAAGTTAAATATTGTATAAATATACCTCATGTTTTATGACATCATAATGACCCCAAACTGATGTCATAAATACTATAATGGGTATCCTCATCCAAATATATGTTTTCCCCTTAAAATAATGTAAATTTAAGTTTATTTTATATATTTTATAATGCCTTTATGAATCCTCCAAAATATATAATATATTTTCTGATTTTAAATCCATTTCTTTAAAAGAGTAACTCACCTCCACAGAAGTAAGGGAAATATTTTATTATGTTCACCCCTTTGACTAATAAAACAATTAAAACCTCCCCATTTTTTAAAAAAACATGGGAAACCCCATGGTAAGGTTTTTGGTTTTAAATATTTTATTATATGGATATAAGAACCTAACTTTGTGAAATATTAAATAATTCCCCCTCATTTATTATATACACCCACCCAATATCCCACTTATATTTACTAAAAATACTTGTAACATTTCCTTAATCTCCCTTTACCTATCTATAATCCTCCCTAGATTAACCAATCTCTTAATAATCCCATTTTAAAGCATTTGGAGCCACACATTCAAGTAACGGTTCTTTCCTTTCTCCTCATTATTCATGTTTCATTATTATGTTATGCCTTGTATTATACCTTTCATAATGTTTGTATATGTATTTCCAGGTCTCTATTATTCCCCATTTTATGATTATGAGAGTCCCTTTTTCTCTCATCAACCCATCTTATGAATTTGTAAGCACTGATGCTGGACTTCCAAAATTTCATATGGGAACCTCTCTTTCTCCCATTTATTGAAGAATCTTCTTCATTTTATGCTATTAAATTTTCAATTCATAATGATAGGGTATGTTTTTAAACATTCCTTATAATTTATTTATGATGTATAAATTATAAGATACCCATTTTTATCCCATTATGTCCTTCCATGAATATTTAAACATCCCTGTTATGCTTTTGAAATTTCACCATGGGAATCCATGCCAAAAAAATTATGTAGTGAATACCATACCCAATTTACCTCAAGGGTTTTAACATTTATGAAATTATACCCATTAATATTGGGTATTTAGATTTATTTATTTCTCACATCATTTCTATGGAGAAAAAATGATGATGAATGAATCCATGTTATATGATCTATGTGGGACACTTAAGAATGAGAATGAAATGAAAGTGAGGGTGCGCTCACAATTTTATAGCACTTAAATGAATTGTGTAATGTTTATTATCAAGATAAATCATGTTGGGATAGGGGTATACCTAATTAATTTAGGGTAATTTTTCCATTATTAATTCTTGGATGTTTTCCTTGACTTATGGTATAGTGTTTTATGTTTTTTCCACAATCCCATGTTACCACATTTCCATTGTTGATGATTATAATGATATATCATGCCTTATTATTCATGTTCCTTTATTCCTTATTGATATTCCTTGTCAACCATGTATTATTATCTTCATTTTATTCCATTTTTATTCCCTTACTTGGATTTATGTCTCACCAATTTCTTATGTTTTTCCCAGGTTATCCAATGCAGTTTTAAGCTCGATCATGTTAAATATGTTTTCAATAAAGAAGTTTTAATTCATGTTTAGAGTTTTAATTAAATGTACCTAATTCCTAAAGAAACTATACTCCCTAATGTTTTGGGTTTTTATTTGTTGTAATTTTATGTAATTAAATCATGTATTTATGCTTAACTAAGAAAAGGGTTGTTATATATATTTATTATACCATAGTTTTGATTGTGTATGAATAAATAAAAGACTCAAGGTAATGTTATTCTCATTTCGCTTTTATTTTTAGTGAGATGTGTGTCATATTCACCACCTTTTACTATTTTTTTGTGTATATATTTCCCTATTACATGTTATACCATGAATTTAATTTATTTGAAGATAGTAAAAGTTTCAATTCATTCTATTGTTTCATGGATCTCATTATTCAAAAGTTACTAATGTAGTAAGGGGATTTTAAGTCTCGCTTTTATTTCTATGAGACTTATTCCTTATTCAAAACTTATTTATTTTTTGGTTGATATACTAAAAATAAATTTATTATATGATTATTATCCTTAAATTTGTGGCAATTCCCATATCCATTTTATGATCTATATTTCATGGAGTATAACATTAAAAAATTAGCAAATCAGTAATGTAATTTTGTCTCAAATTCCCACCTTTGATACACATGTTATGTCATGAACCTATATTCTTTTATGAGGAATATATACATCCATTGGACATGTTGTATCATGAATATAATTATTTTCATTATTTTTTAAGATTCATGTAATTTTATTATTTCATGGGGATTAGGATTCAATGTTACCTAAGTGGTAATTGTTTATTTATACAATCTCATCATTTATTGGGATCATTTATGATTATGATTCCATGGATGAAGTATTATGATACATATCTTAGTAATAGTAATGAAATTTAGTATCCTCTTGTTATTCATGATATCCTCAAGTAATGGTACAAATTTTCCACACTTTGGAACATAATATAGTTAAGAAAATGTTTTTAAGAAAATCAGACTTTATTTCTCTTCAATCATAAATATATTTTATTCAAAAACCATGTTTTCTAAAAATGTTTTAAAAAATGTTTTTAAATGATCTTTTTTGATCATTTTCAACAAAAAAGTATTTTTAAAATTTTTTATGTTTAAAAAATTATCTTAAATGATGTTCAAATATTCCATTATAATTTCTCAAGGTTATTGTCAGAGGAAAAGGTTTTCAAAATGATTTATGATTTAAAAATAATTTTTAAAATAAGATAGGGTATTTTCCAAAAAAAATATTTTCAATGATACATTCCAAATTATTTTCCATATAAGATGAAATAAATTGATATAGTTTATTATTTATTGGGGTAATGATTCAAGGAAAACATTATTACCTTTTTTTTGTATGTTTTATGTTGAAGATGACATGTTTTTTATAAAACCAATTTCTCTTCCATAGGTTATATCATGATAAGACACTTATGAAACCTGCTTATTTTCATGGGCTATGCTTTGATGAATTGATTATGAAACTTCTCTCTTTTTCACAGGTTATGATAGGATGAAAATTTTATGATACCCATTTCATTTCATGGGTTATGATATGCCGTTTATAAAGACCATATATTTTTATGGGTCGTGATTTGATGATTTTATTATTATCTTATGGTACATTTATATATGGTTTAATTATATAATTAGAGGGACCTATATATCCTTCTAGTGAATTGGGTAATGGTAAATGCTCTATGAGCTCAAAAGGTATATGGGATGGAATCTTAAGTCCATAACAACAGGATATATGGGAGGGCATCCCAAGCCCATAACAAGATGGTACATAGGAGTAAATACCATGAATTCAATAATAGGGTACATGGGAGGGGATTCCAAGCCCATAACGAGAGGTTATATGATAGGAAATCCCAATCCCATATCAAGATGGTACATGGGAGGGTATCCCAAGTACATAAAAATAGGTTATATGGTAGGGAATCAAAATCACGTAACTAGAGGTTACACATAAGAGAATCCTAAGACAATAATAATAGGGTACATGAGAGGTCATCCCAGGATCGTAACAAGAAGTTACATAGGAGTGAATTCTAAGCCCAAAACTGGAGGGTATACAAAAGGGAATCCAAAGACCATAATAATAGGGTACATGGGAGGCATCCCAATATTGTAAAAATAGGGTCCATAGGAGGGCATCATAATCCCGCAACAAGAGGTTATATTGGATGGATTACCAATACCATAAAAAGAGGGTAGACAGTAGGGAATCACATTCCCATAATAAGAGGTTAAATGGGAGG
Organism: Viscum album; assembly: GCA_963277665.1. Taxonomy (NCBI): domain Eukaryota; kingdom Viridiplantae; phylum Streptophyta; class Magnoliopsida; order Santalales; family Viscaceae; genus Viscum; species Viscum album. Next base: position 103,788,907 of record OY728139.1, read on the forward strand.
GAATACCAAGGTCGTAACAAGATAGTACATTAGAGGGAATCTTATTCCCAAAAAATAGGGTACAAAGGAGGGCATCCTATGATCGTAATAACAGGGTAAACAAAATTGAATCCCATGAACGAAATAAGAGGGTACATTGGAGGGAATCCTAAGACAGTAACAATAGTGTACATGGGAGGGAATCCCAATCCTAAAACAATATGGTACATAGTAGGTTATCCCAAATACAAATAAGGTACATGGGTGATTATCCCAAGTCTAACATGTAAAGGGAGTTTGGTAGGTATCCTTAACATAGGATTTTCTATTATTATGTGTATGAAACAATTCAATGTCTTATTCATATGTTATGATTTCATGGATAATTAGCTTCATTCCATTATGAATGATTCCTTATGAACTTCAAATATTAATTCCATGACTCTTGATTATTGTAACATCTCACACCTCCTAACTGGCTTGAGTTGAGGCGGAGGTTCTACTCGGCCTTAGGCGACATCCCCAAGCTACCAAAGGCTGGAAATAATTGATGAGGGCTTCATGAATAGAAGGGGTGACTTTCCATTTGAAAGGAAAACACCCAACCAAATATGCCAACACCAAAGCAACTACATGATTCATGTCAACAATGTTTCACAATTAAAAAATACCAAAGGACCAATATAACCAAACCACAATAATCAATAATTAGAGTAACAAGGGGAAGAATAAACAAAAAAACAAAAGAATATATGACAAAACTCTACAACTCCACACTAAGCTCCATGCTACAAGCACCACAATATCACTCAAGCATCATGGTACACCACTAAAGGAATGATATTCCTTACCTCTTCCCATGTCCTAGAATACAACATCTAGAAAATCACCAAGGTTAAAAAGTAAGGGGTGAGTAATAATACATAGTAGGTTTTCCCGAATTTAATTCCTTACACATGCCACTAGGATAGAACCATTAGGGTACCTTATATAAACAATTATATAAATCCAATAAAATAGTTCAACACTTACGACAATCCAAACACATCATTACCAAAAAAATCACCCAAATCAACAAAATTATTATAGAAAGCATCCAAAAATATAATTACTCAAGCCGCATTGTCATAAATAATGTAATTAAACATGTAAACATTCCTACCAAAACCATACTCACACATTTCTACATGATTTTGGTGTCATGATTTATGGTGTAACTTCATGTCCAACCCCTTACCCATTTTATAGGGGTACCTCATGCCCATATTCCACTAGTTTGATGGTGGTCCTTCACACCCACTATCCATCCAATCCAACCCCTAATTATAACACATAAGCTAATAATCATAACAATCAACATCTACCAAAATCATATCAACACCCAATTGTCAAATACAAACTAACCAATTATTCCCCACAACATTTCAATATAACAGACCAAACCACTACAATAAATCATCCATTTATCGAAAGAACCCTTAATCCATTATTCATTACAAACAATACTTCAATAGATTTTTTTATTGAAACTAGATTTTCAAAAACACCATTTTCCATAATCATGTCATCCACCGATTGTAAAATCATCATTTTAAAATCCAAAAACCAATCACATTTTACAATAATAACCGATTTTCCCCAAAATCATCAAATCATTACAAAAAGGATTTGAAACAATATTTTCACATCAAAATCACAATAAATTTCAAAAAAAGGTATTTAATTTGAAATTTGGTGTTTCAGCTCTAGAAAAATGGAGTCGAGAGAGAAGCCACCTACCTTAGGGTTTTTGAAAATATGACCAATGCACAATTGCACCATAAATATGGGTGAAACTTCCAAAAAATTGCCTTAGATATCTTTTTATAACATCAAAAAGACCATGTCTCAGCATTTTTGGCACCAATAATCATAGATCTATATATGTCGGATGTATATCTAGAAAACCGAGAGGGAGGGAGAATGAGATCTAGAGAAAACCACAAAAAAACCAAGGAGAGAGACCTACCAAGGAAGAACCTCCTTCAAAACCCCAAGAAACCCTTATATTCACTTCCACAATAAGTGGGAGAGCCTCTCTAACCCCCTAAAATAAGAAATATCGAGTCAGAATCATATCGGAGGATAAATGGGGTAATTAGGGTTAATATTGAGCCCCACATGTTTTTTAAATCCCTTTTTAAAGATATACACAGTTAGCCCAGATGGTTAGACAAACTGTGTGATAACTGTGTGAATACTACTATCCCAAAGGGTACCTCACATGGTAGCCTCACACCATTAGAAAAACCTTTCACCAACCATGCAGAATCCCATTGTCTCAAGTAGCATGAGTTACCTGGGTTGGCCACATGGTTTGGAAACCTTGTGCCTTAACCGTGTTCCCACCCCTTTGCCTCTTCCCCAAAGTGCACAGTTAGTTGGGATTGTTTCATAGTTTCCACTAACTATTCTCAAATCGTACACCCCTAGAAAAGCCTCCAAACCATTCCAAACCCCTTCCAAACTCTCCAAAACATTACCCAACCACTTTAAACACACAAATAGTAATAAAAAATGGTTACATACCTTAATCTAAGAGTGTTACATTCTTCAAACCATTATAATTTCCATCCTCAGAAAGTAGAGAACCATCGCTTGGCCAAAAGAGATCAGGTCATTGATTGAAAATCTCTTTCTCCTACTTCCAAGTCTCCTCCTAAATCTGAAAATGTTTCCACAAAACCCTAACTGGACCAATTTTTTCCAATGAAAGGATTTCTCTCACCTGTATATAATCTATATTGTCATGTGCACTAATGACACATCCAACATTAGTTCAACATGAACCAAATGAATTACATGGTCAGAATCCAACTAATAATTTTTGAAATGTGAAAAATGAAACATGATGTGTATCGCACTGAACCATGGTGGAAAAGACAACTGATATTCCACCACTCCAACATACTCAAGTATCTCAAAAGGACCTATATACAGTGGAGATAACATTACATGATTCCCAAAACGAAAATGTACTAACCTGAGAGATATTCTCAAAAACACATGAGCACCTACCTAGAACAATAATGGCCATCGACGATGGCCTGCATATGATTTTTGATGACTCTGAGTCGTCTCAATTCTCTTCTTGATCAACATAATATTCTCTATCTTCTCTTGGACATGGATCGGACCAACCATACTCTTATCCCCTATTTCCACCCAAAAAAGAGGATAATAACATAGATTCCTATACAAGGCATCAAAAAGAGCAATATGTATGGAAGCCTGATAACTATTATTTTAAGAGAACTCCACCAACAGAAAGTGGTCCTCCCAAGAGCCTCCAAAATCCATCACACAATCCTGAAACATATCTTATAAAAATTTTATTATCCTCTTAGATTTCCCATTATTTTGAGGTTTATATGGTGTTTTAATTGTCAACTAAGTGACAAGGGCTCACTACAAGGATTTCCAAAAACAATACATGAACCTCAAATCTCTATCTGATAAAATCAAAACTGGTAAACCTTGACTCTTTAACACCTCATGTGTATAGATTTTGGAGAGATCATACACCATATGAGATTCATGAATATGGATGAAATGGGACAACATTGTAAGATGATCCACAATAACCAATATGGCATCATGTTTCCTATGATTTTATAGGATATAAGTAATGAAATACATCGTTTTCTACATCTAATTCTCACTGGGATAGGTAGAGACTAAAACATGCCTACTGGATGTTGATGATCTTCCATAACTTATTGAAAAGTCAAGAATCTTGATACAAACTCGGCCATGTTCTTTTTCATACCCACCCACAAAAACTGGGTTTTCAATGCCTTATAAATTTTTAGTATTCAAGGATGAACAACTCATATTGAATGATGGTAAGCACTATAGAGTTTCTCTAGACAAGCCACATAGTACAACCAACTGATTCCAAAATCACAACTCTGAATTATTATCTAGTTCTCAGCCCTCAATGGTCTCCCCACTATTTAGTTTCAACCTCATAGATGCACACTCTGAATCAGACATCTACTCCTCTTTAACCAAGACAACCAAGTCAGGAACCAACAAGGTCAGAAACAGAACGGCTAAAACACTTTTGACTTTACAATACAACATCATGTATATTATAAAATACATAAACTTCCACTGATATAATTCCTATTTGACCAATTTTGAATTTGAATTTATACTTAATGTATCCACCACAGAATTTCCCTTACCCTATGAGTACAAAAAGTCAAATTCCAACATCTAGAGATACTCCATCCATCTCCATTGCCTCAAATTAAAATCTATTTGTGATAAAATATTCTTCAACCACTTATAATCAGTATACTCCACGAATTTATCATGGAAGAGATAATAACGCAACGTTTTTAAAGCATGTACCACAACTGCTAACTCAAAATCATTTGTTTGGTGGTTCTTCTCATGAAACCTAAACTATCAAGAGACATATACAACAAAATGATCTCCTTTAAAGAGAAAATACACCAACCCTAATCCCGATGAATCTCTATACACCACGTACCATTTCCTTAGTTCAGGAAAAACCAATATTGGTGTTGATGTAAGATGATCCATAAGCTCTTCAAAAGATTTTTGGCATTGGTCATTCCACTGAAATGGAATGTTGGTCCTTTTAAAAGATTTCATAAGAAAATATAATCATGAAAAGTCATGAAAAAAGTGTCAATAATACCCAACTAGACCAAGGAAGCTCTGTATCTCAAAAACATTCTTCTGCGGTTTCCAAGAGATTACAACCTCTATCTTCTCTAAATCGACTGAAACACATCTCTCATAAATAACATGGACAAGTAAAAAAACCTATTATATCCAAAAATAACACTTTATAAATTTTTCAAACATCTCGTGATCTCTCAAGATTCCCAAAAATATATCCATTTGTTTCCCATGCTTCAACATTGTCCTTGATTACACAAGTTTATCATCCATGCATGAATACCACCACAAAAGAATCTAGATATCTATTAAATATATTATTCGTCAATTCTATAAAGACCACTAGAGAATTCATAAGACAGAAGGGGATAACCACATACTCATAATGATCATAACTACTCATTAATCTTATTTTGGGAATATTCTCCCTCTTTACCCACAACTGATGATATCCTGATAGAATGTGAATCTTAGAGAACCACGGAGATCCCATCAGCCGATCGAACATGTCATCAAATCATGGAAGGGGATATCAATTCTTTATCATTACTTGGTTAAGATTATGATAATCATAACAACTTTTAATAGTTCCATCCAATATTTTAACAAACAAAACCAGTGTTTCCCATGGAGTTGTGCTTGGCAGGATGAACCCTTTGTTATCTAGCTCCTCCAACTTCACCTTCAATTTCCTCAATTCAATTGGTTCCATATGGTAAGATGGAAGTATGATATCACTAGTCCCGGAATAAGATAAATCATAAACACCACTACTCTCATCGTTGGAAACCCTAATAATTCTTTAAAAAAATACATATATAAACTGATCAACTACTAATAAAAAACTGCTTCTCCCAACCTCTTCCATTGATTCCAAATACAAAGCCTCTAACTAACATGAAATTATCCCAATTTCTGGTTCCAACACAGCCAATGCATCAACCATCACATTTTTCTCTCCTCTAATGATATTTTTGATTCCCTCACCTATTGTGAAACTCACCATTCTTACATAACAGTTGATATGGATCTTAAACATCATCAACCAATCCGTACCCATGATTACATCAAACACATCCATCTTAAACAATGATAATTCCCACATCAACTCAAACTCATCCAAAAATATACTAAATTCTATACATAAAAAGGCTCTCCACAATCTTTTTCCCCGAGGAGTTTTCTATTTTAAAATAGAAGGAATCATTTCCACACTTAAACCCAGCAAATCAGCAGAAAAAGATGAAATAAAATAATGAGAAATAATCATATAAAACAACACATTCATAGATGTATAATTAGAAAAAATCTTACCTTGCACCATGGATGGTCACGAATAATTATCCACCACAACTTACTAAGCACCAAACACCTATTTTCTTTTCACACTCTGCTCCTTATTACGCTACTGAAACTTCCTCTGCTAAGGAGTCATGGTATTCCTTGAATCACCCTGACTAAATCGACTATGTAGATGAGGAGTATGTTTCTTCCCATGTCTCATAGAGGAATATGATGCATATGACCCTTGAGTAGTGTCATGAACACCTGAATTCAGAGCATTATGATAATAACACTGAAGATTCCCCATCTTCTTACAGTTATAAAATGATCGAGGCTGTATTGTACAACCCCACTTTATGTGGCCAATAGAAGCACACTAAAAACATCCTGGATTTCTATGAATCTTCAGAAGAATATTCACCAATATTTCTGTCAGATTCTGTGCCATACTCCAACCCTAGAAATTCGTGTCCCTCTTCCACTTGATCCCTGTGTTAGAGTTCCAAATGTTCCCCATGGGTACCAATATGCTTCTCGTGCCTATAGACCCCAATATATCCCTTTCATCCACTGATTCTCTAATCACCATTTTCATATAATCACTTATACATAGAACCATAATTTTTGAATGAATTTCTTACCTCAATTCTGATTCAACAATCCATGACTTCAACGATGTACTAGCTGCAACCTCAGGCATGAACCAGACTATGTTCGTGAACTTAGAGGCATATTCCATCATCGAAAGGTTCTCCTACTTCCAACTGAAGAAATTTGTTGTCATCTAAATTTTGAACATATGAGGGTAGAATTGTTTTTTAAATAATTACTCAAAACCCTCCCATGTCATACCTTGTTTCATTCCAGCCTAGAACACTAACTCCCACCACTGACATGAAAGAGCATACAACATGTACATCTTTATCTTCATTTTAAACTCTGGTGGTGTGCCTAGGAAATCAAAGATTCAATTCATCATGTTAAGTCCCACTTCTACCCTTTATGGTTATGAATCACCCCAAAAAATGAGTAGATTATTATTTTGAATCTAAACCAAGTGATCAACATGCCTTGGATCATCGCCTCTATTCCCTCCTTCCAATACAACGAAATCATGAACTATGATCTGAACTAACTACTGGTACACATGGGAATTAGGTGAAATCATGTTTTCCACAACATCCTCCACTTGGTCTCTATGACTCCTACCCAGTGCCATTTCAATTAGCACAAGAATCAATATATGTCTTACTCCCTAGAAACTGAAGGCTTAAAATGTCAAATTATATCACATTCCAGATATCACAACCATGCTTTCCATAATTTCCATTTTTCCATGTTCAACCATGTTTTAAAAATACAATATATTTTAAAAATAGACCCATTTTCAAAATACCACAACCATTCTCTTTTCAATACCACATATTTGAAATCAATTTCCATATTTTTCAAAAATTAACAAGTCATTAAACACATAAATAATTATGCTAAATAAAATATAAAATCCTAGTGGGACGTCATTTCTACCATTCATTCCATGATCATATAATTCGCTACACCCATGATAACCATATCATGCTCTTATAAGTGTCTCTAAACCAATAATGTACCAAACTTCCTGGTAACTTGATGTTCTATATAAAAGGGTTAGCTACATCTTTTTATGATATACATTTCATGTTGTAAAAATATTACTCCTTGGAAACATTCCAAATTGAGGAGTAACCAAGAACAAATTCCAACTCCAAGAATAATAACTGATCCCAAATGACCAAACAAACTTTATTAAATTGAAAGTAAACGACAAAACTAACTGATACAACTTATACCATCCATCCACTCATCATTGTCTTGATTTGAGGTGAAGGTGATACTCATACTTAGTTGACATCCCCAAGGTGTCAGTCAATGGAAATAAATGTTGAGGGATTCATGAATGGTGGGAGATGATTTACCCTTTGAAAGGAATATACCCAACCAAACATGACAATACCAAAGAAACTACATGATGCATATCAATAATGTTTCACAATTTAACAATACCAATGGACCAATACAACTAAACCACAATAATATATAATCAGAGTACCAAGAGGATGACCAAACAAAAAAACCAAAGGAACTATGACAGAACTCCATAGCTTCACACCAAGATACATGCTCCAAACACCACAATACTGCCCAGGAATCATGATGTGCCACTAAAGGAATGAGATGCCTTACCTTTACCTAGGTTTTAGAATACAACATCTACAAAAGCACCGTGGTGCCGAAGAAGGGGGTGAGTAATAATCCTTAGTTGGTTTCCCCAAATTAATTCCCTGCACATGCCACTAGGATATAACCATTAGAAAAATTTATATAAACATTTATATAAATACAATAAAACATTTGAACAATTAACAACTATCCAAACACATCCTTACCCAAATAAATTCCCCCAAATCAACACAATTCTAAGGAAATGAACCATACATGTCATTAATCATTCCATATTGGCAAAACCAAAGTAATTCCACCTATCTACATTCCTACCACAACAATATTCACACTTATTCACATGTTCTCGGTATTACCATTGACTATGGAACTTCACATCCAACCCCATCACCTTTTTATAGTGCTACTTCATTGACACATTCCATTATTTTGATGGTGGTCCTTCATACCCAATATCAATACCATCCAACCCATGCTTATAAAACAAAATCCAACAATCATAATAATCAACATCTACTAAAGTCATATCAACACATAATTTTGAAACCAAATTAACCAACTATTCCCAAAAAAATCAACAACATTCCATACCACTTAAAAAAATCATCCATTTATTCAAATCACCCTTAATCCATTATTCATAAGAAAAACCATACTCCAATAAAATAATATTTTCCTTGAAACTCAATTTTAAAAAAGTCTGTCTGCCATAATCACCCAAGCCACCAATTTTAAAATCATTATTTTAAAATAAAACAGCCAATCACATTTAACAATAATAACCCATTTTCCCCCAAATCCAAGAATCATCACAAAATGGGTTTCAAACAAGCTTCTCACATCACAATCATTATCAATTTCAAGAAAAATCATTTAATTTGAAATTAATCCTTCTAGTTCTAGAAAAATGATGTTGATAAAGAAGTCACCTACCATATGGTTTTGAATAAAACAACTTATGCACAACCGCACCCCAAATCTGGGTTAAACTTCCACAAAATCACCTTATCTCTCTTTGACTAACATCAAAAATCACAATTCACATAATTTTAGGCAACACCAACCTTAGATATACATGTGAAAGATGTAGATCTTAAAAACTGAGATAGTGGGATAACTAGATCTAGAGAAAACTAGAATAAAACCTAGGAGAGAGACTTACCAAAGAAAAAACACCTTCAAATCATCAATAAAACTCTTAAATTCACTTTTAAAATTAGTGGGGGATCCTACCTAACCCGTGAGAAGTAATCCCAATTTGGGATCATATGGGAGGAGAAATGGGCTGTTTATGGTTAATACTGAGCTCCCTCTTTTTTCAAAAACCTATTTTTAAAGACATGCATGGTTAGGTCACACGGTTAGACAAATTGTGCACTATTTGTGTGATTGATACTATCCAAAAGAGTTCACCGCATGGTTTCCTTACAGAGTTGGACAAACCATGTGCCAACCATGAAGAATCTCATTATCTCAAGTAGCACGATATACCTGGGATGGCTGCACAGTTTGAAAACTATGCACTTTAATCATGAACCCACCCCTTTGCCTCTGCCTCACCATAAAGGGTTTCCTGGGGTTGTTTCATGGTGTCCACTAACCATGCTCAAACCTTGAACACTGGGAAATTCTTCCAAACCTTTCCAAAACCCTTCCAAACTATCCCAAACATTACACAGCCTCTTTAAACACATAAAAAGGTATAAAAAAAGGTTACGTACCTCAAACTGAGGGTACTGAAATTATGATCTTTGATGTGTAGGGTGTGATCTTATAATTTTATGATCATGTTTTCATACCCCTATTCTCATTTCATGCTTATATATATCCCTTTTTCCCTTACTAAACATATAAGATCACCCCTTTGTTATGTTTCCTTTCCAAAGATTATGAATAAAGTTTTTAGGTAGGAGTACTAAAGGTGGAGATCATTAAGGGATATATTTTTGATCTTTCACCAAGAAATAATATTATGTTTCCATGTTTCCAAAGATTCTAAACAATTAAAATCCTCATGCATGTACTTTTTTAATGTGTTAAATATTATTAAAAACTTATGTAATATCCATGTAATTTAATTATGGGTTTCTATAGTTGGTATCAAAGAAATGTTTAGTAATACTTTGGAATATAGGATAAAAAATATTGAGATATCTAGGGATATTTATAAGGATATAACCAGGTATGTCTCTATGGATAAATCTATAGAGGAGTTAAATTATAGAATAATTCCCAAAAATTTTGGTAAAGGATAGAATGAGAGGTTTTCTAGCAATATATCTTTATCTGGATACTAAAATTTGTTGTGTCTCAAGAACATATGTACATAGGGGTAACAACATTGAAAATAATTTATCAAGTTAGACTCAATTCAAAACCAGTGCATGACAATAGGCCTTATTGCATATCTGGTTTGACGCTCTCGAGGTATATTATTTGGATTTTAACAAAATCATCAGGAATATTCATGAAATATTAAAATTGAATTTGACTATGAATATCCTAGGATAAACTTAAGGTGTCAAAGATTATAGAAATACGTTTCATGATTTAGACATGAAATATGTAGTTTTTCATGATTATGTGGTTTGCTGTTATGATAAGAGTTTCTCACACTATGCTTTTTGTTTTTAGTCAATTACATGAACTCGAAGAAACCGGGTTAACATTAAATGTTTTAAATTTGGAAAGTATGTGTATTATGAAAATAAATTTCCTAAGTGGAAATATTATAAATGGAATATAGAAGGTGGTATGAGTATTGGTTATACTATTGAAGATAAAGAGACCACAAAGAACATGTGAAAGGTATATGATGTTCTAACGGAATTGATTATATTAAATTTAAGAAATATTACAAAATTTAGGTTGAGGAATCTGAATAAATGATTCAAATTTCATATTCTATGAATGGTTTATTATGTAATAACATGAGAAACGCCATATAATGGTTTAAGAATATAGTTGGATAATTGAAGTGCATTTTTATTGAATTTCAAGAATTATGCTATTTGAATCTTGAAGTATATGTTTTCCATTAAGGGTCTAAAAATTTATATTGAATGGTGTTGATGACCTATAAAAGTGATATTTTTATTAAGAGAAGGTAACTATTAATGTGTTCCTAATGTTCAGAATTTTTTTATCTTTGATAAAGTGATGAATCATATTGATAAACAAAATTGGATAGTGTTAATGACCTCAAAAATGATAAAGGATTTGGTAAAAAAGTGGTTCATACCATCATATATGGAGTTTATGGAATTTTTTTTTCAATTTATGGAATTTATCTAATAATATTTTTTTAGGGAGTAATGGATCAGAGATGTTTTCATTATAGATTTATGGTCATTCAAGTTATTCCCATGGTTCAAGAGAATACACGATAAAGGTATTCCCATGTTTAGAATGTGACAACCATGAGATATGTTATGATAAATGGGGAATCAACGCTAAGATAATTTAGTGACCTTATTTATTATATTTTGGATTTCATCTTTTAGAAGGGTTACAAGGTTGACCATTTATGGTATAGTTTAAGTTAAACATCTTATGAGGTTTTAGATATTAATATATTATCATGCCATATAGGATATATTAATATTACATAATGTGTGATAACATTTTTAATATGGTGATAACTAATGATATATAGAATGATTTATCATTTGGAATATGGATCTTATGATCCATTATGGCTTCAGGCATAACCAAATTTCCTTCATTTTTTGGAGTAAGAGATGAAGTGAAAATTGGTCAAGACATAACCAAAGGGTACGATTATGCTAAAATCAAGTAATTATATCTTCTTATGAAAATTATTTAGCTCTTGTAAAAGTATATTGAAACATATTTATCTTAATTTAATAAATTCTATTGAAACGATGGTCTAATAAATCATCAATGATTTAAGGTTTTGAGGCCCTTCACATTCCATTGATCATTATCTTTCTTGAGATAAATGAACTAAATCACATTCTATAATTATTTTTGATTTTATTCCATAAACAATATTCCCTTCCCACCAATGATCTCAAATGTAAAAACCTATTTATAAGTTAATTTGGGTAATCGTTATGTTTCCATCATTTTTTCAAAGAAACTTTTAGTATTAATTTTCATGATGTCAGTTTCTATGAAAGGAACTTTTAAATATTAAACCCTTAATAAGGTATGTGGATTTCTACGGATAAATTATTTTTAAGGGGGCTAGAATGTAACACCCCTATATTTTGTGAAATATATTTTTTGAATTAAATTAATCGTTTTGATATTTTTCATTTCTCACAACACTGAATATAGGTTTTGTGTACAAAAGTACGAAATTTGGGTTGAGTTATATGCAACACAAAGTTTACCCTATGCTAAATTCCACACATAGATTATATTTCTATACATGAAAAAACTATTCTTGGATTTTGATACAGACATTTCTAAGTTCCTTTGATATCTTTCCTTACACACAAGATCGTACTTTACCAAACTACAATATACAATTAATATTATTATTAAAATATTATTATAATTATCACATAGTAATTAGAATAAAATATATGAGTGAGATTTACTAAATTTTGAAACTATTGTTTAAAAAATTTATATAAAATGAATCCTTTGATTATCAATTGGTTAGAAATAAAAGTAAGAACTATTTATGTATAAAGAAATTCCTTTTCTTTGAAAACTATTTTTCTACATACAAACATCATTGTATATCAATAAATTAGACAAACCACAATATATGAATATTTTTAATAAAATTTATATATTACATATTCCATAAAACAATTACACTCATCCAGTATATTTTATAGACATTAGATAAGAATAAATATAATTTTATGAATAAAAAAGTATTTTCTAAAAGGATAATTTTACCATATTTTAAGGGTGAACCCATTTTATGTATAATTTTTGAAAATTTTCTAAATTTAATATGAAAAATTAAACTTTATTTTGAAAATTTAAATTTAAAAATTATATTAGGATAAATGTTTGGTATTTTTCTAGGAAGTTTCATTTTTAGATTAATAGGGAAATATAATGAATTTTAATTTTAACTGATTTTTCATATAACTTATTTATATAGTATAATTATAATTTAATTTTGTATTCAATTATAATTATATCATATATGAATCAATTAATATAATTTATGCCAAACTAATTTTACATTGAAAATTGATATAAAAACATTTCAAACATTGGGACTTTTTCACTTTATAAACTCGATGTCTCATCCCATCTACAAGATTGATTTTAAATTAATTTCTACCACTATTGTGATTTTAATTAAGAAAATTGTATTCCTTATTTGGAATCAACATAATTTAAAATGTCTATTAAGTTTAAATTATTATTTTACCAAAAATAATAGTGAAAGTAATCAAAATTAATTGTAGTTTTTAAGGTAAAAACAAGCTTAATTAATGACTGAACATAGAATATGAGGTGTAAAAATGACCCTAAATTTGTCTAAAAATTATTTTATGTCCATATTTAGAATATTATACCTTTAAGGATCTTAAATGGTCTATTTTTAACCCTTTTGGGACATGTAGAACATGGGGATCACTCAAATATTTTCGAGAATTCCCAATGTGTCTTTTCCACACATATAAAAGGCCACCACTTCTCCTCCTCTCATCACACCACTCATTCCATTTTTAATGAGATAAAACCTATCCAAATATACTCCTATATTCCATATATTAATAATATAATACTCTATTTTGGAATAAATCCAACCAAATAATCTCTTTGATTCAAAACAAAAGGAGTTACCTAAAAAAGAAGTAACATCCTTCAACATGCACTTTTGTTTTATTTCTTTCTCCACCACATAAATTATTATTATTTAAGGATAATAAAATAGAATATATATCGTAAATATATTTATATTTTTTATTTTATGGGTTTTATCTACATTCATGCACATTTCCATCAAATAGGATGCACGATCATCATTCGTGTATACGGTAGACTATCGCCTCGCGAACCGATGTCATTCATTATTCCTTTAACACCTTTCACTATTAGGAATAATGATTTAATTACTATTTTTATATGTAATTAATGATAATTTTTAATGAATTTATGCTTCTATAATTATATATATAACACATACCTTTGTGCTTTCCATTTTTTGGGAATACGATAACTTCATCTGTGAACGTGTTGACTACTGCCACCTCAATGTGGTGGGATTCATTCACATATTACATGTAATGTATTAATGATGGGTTTTTAAAACATATATTATATATATAATATTAATTATACTGTAATGATAATATATATATATATATACATATTTCATATAATTTCTTTATTTCAATACGATACGAAAAAAGAAATAGCATTTAGGTATATGTATGGCCTACCATCTCCTTAAATGGTGTGTTCTATTTAATATTTATATATTTCATATATTATTATAAATAATTATATAATTAATATATATTATATTTATATCATGTTTTAAATTATTTAAATAATAAAATAATTATCTATATAAGAAAATCATGAATAACAAGTGAAAAAATATATAAAAAAGAAAGTGGATATTACCCGAAATGTAACATTAACATAGGATTGTTAATAAATGGGTAATATAAAGTCCTAAAAATCATAAATGGATGGATATATAATAATATGGTTCTAGGGAATATTTATAATAAACATTATCTAATTTACAAGTGTTTTTAATGTATATGATAAAAGTCAAGACGTATGGTAAGGGTTTTCTCATCTCACTTTTATTTCTATGAGATATATGATATATTCACTGGTTATTCTTATTGTGTGGTATATATACTTAACTATGAGATTTAATATCATGAATATAACTTAATTCATGATATTAAAAGTTTCATTTGATTTTATTCTATCACATATCTCATGACTCAAAAGTTACTCAAGTAGTTTGGGGATTTCTACTCTCACTTTTATTTATGTGAAACTTATACCTTATTCACCACTTTCTTCCTTTGTGTGGGGTATATACTTCATATGAATGTATTCAATTATTCTTAACCATAAATTTATTTTCATTCCCATATCTATTTATTTATCTCACCTTCATAGAGTAAACCATTCAAAATTTACCAAATCATTAATGTTATTTTGTCTCAATTTTCCACCTTTGAGTCACATATTATGTTATCCACCTATATTTTACTGAGGCATATATAACACCCTAAAATATATTATGTCATGAATATTATTATTTTCATAATATTTTAAGATTTATATAATGTTATTCCTTCATGTTTATTAGGATTCCATGTTACCAATGTGTTGATAGTTTATTTTTATAATCTCATCATTTGTCGATATAATTTATGAGTACGCTTCCATTGATGAAATATTCTGGTCCACCTCTCAAAAATAATCATGAATTATTTATCCTATAATTAATCATGGAATATCATATAATGGTACTATTTTCCACTCTTGGGTACTAAAGATAATCAACAAAATGTTTTTAAGAATACCCGAATTTATTTATCTTTGGTTGGAAATCTATTTTATTCAAAAACCATGTTTTCTAAAAATGATTTCAAAAATGTTTTAAAATGATATTTAATGCGCATTTTTAGGGAAATTTTTTTTTAAAAATATTTTTAGAAAAATATTTTAAATTGTTTCAAAATATCAATTTATACTATTTCGAGGTTACTTTCAAATGAAAAGGTTTTCAAAATGTTTTACAGTTAAAGAAGGGTTTTTCAAAATAGAAAGGATATTTTCGTTAAAAAAATGTTTTAAATGATCAATTCAAATGTAGTTTCCATATTAGATAAAAAAATTATTTTTTTTATTCTATATTTTGGATATGATCCAAGGACACTATTCATATCTTTTCATTGAATGTTTTATTTTTAAAAAGACATATTGTTTAGGAAACTATTTTCTATTGAATGGGTTATATCATGATAAAAAACATCTGAAACATGATTCTTTTCATGAGTTACGGTTTGATGACATGATTATGAAACATGTATCTTTCCCATAGGTTATGATAGTATGCAATTTTTTTGATACCCATTTTATTTCACGGGATGTGATATGATGTTTCTAAAGACCATCTTTTTTTATGGGTCATGATATGATGAGTGTTATTTGAAGGGCGGGTCCTATATCTCCCTAGAATGAATTGGGTAATGTTAAATTTTCTATAAGATCAAAGGGTCTACATAAGGTAATCCAACCATATTAATAAGAGGGAATACAAGAGGGCATACCATGAATATAACAAGAGGGTACATGAGAGGGAATCCTCAAAATGAAACAAGAGGGTACATGGGAGGAAATACCAAACCTATAAAAAGAGGGTATACATGAGGTAATACCAGGCCCATAACAAGAGGGTATAAAATAGGGAATCCCAATACCATAACAAGAGGGTACTTAAGAGGTAATCTAGTACCTGTAATAAGAGGTTACATGGGAGGGAATCCCTAGACCATAAAAAGAGGGTAAACAGGAGGGAATCCCAAGCCTAAAACAAGATTGTACATGTGAGGTAATCCCATTCCCTTAAAAAATGATACACATGAGGTAATCCCAATCCTAAAACAAGAGGGTATATAAGAAGGAATCCCAATCCCAAAACAAGATGGTATATGGGAGGGAATCCCAATCCCATAACAAGAGGTTACATGAGAGGGAATCTTGTGCCCCTAACAAGAGGGTATATTGGATGGAATCCCAAGACCGTAATAATAGGGTATAATGGAGGTAATCTTGCACCCATAATAAGAGGATTAATGAGAGGGAATTCCAATCCCATAACAAGAGGGTACACAAGAGGGAATCCCAACCCCATAACAATATAGTTCATGGGGGGGAATCCCAAGCCCGATACAAGAGGGTATAGGGGAGGTAATCACAATTATGAAAAAAAGAGGTTATAAGGTAGGAAATCCATGTCTATAACAATAGGGTACACTGGAAGGAATCCCAAAACCCAAACAAGAGGGTACATAGAATGGAATCCTGAGACCATAACTAGAGGTTACACATTAGGGCAACCCAATATTGAAGCAAAGGGTATTGAAGAGGTTATATTAACCCTGAAGAAGGTACACATGTGATTATCCCAAATCTAACATGTTATAAGGGTCTTGGTAGGGATCCTTGACATAGGATTTTCTATTCTTATGTGTATGACTCAATTACATGTCTTATTACAGTTTTATGCTTTCATGTATTATGATCTTGATTCCATTATGATTCATGTATTATAAACAACTATTCTTTTTTTAATGACTCTTGATTATGATATTTGATATTCATGGTATTATCTTATAAAGTTATGACTATGTTCTTATATCCTTAGGCTCTTGTTATGCTTACATGTCTCCATTGTTTACCCTTATTGAGCATATTGTCTCACCCCTTTCTTATGTTTTCATTCCTCATGTTATGAAGAATGGTTTTATATAAGAGTACTAAAGTGGTATGTCTTTGAGTGAGATTTTGAAGATCATTCACCAAGAGAGAAGATTATGTTTCCATGTTTCCAAATACAATATACTATTATGGTCTTCGAGAATTTACTTTTTGATATGTAGAATATTATTAAAAAATGATGGCTTATTCATTTATGTTAAGCCTATGTCACTATAGTAGAGGAGTGATTTGAGAAGTGGGAGGTGTAATGTAGTACGACTTATTTCCAACTCTACCCCTAGGTAGCCCGTTCTAGGCTCATGGATTTATTGGTCAAGGACATGGATGTCAGAAGGTAGTGGTGGCCTATGTCACTAAGGATCCTGTCATGATTAGAGGTATGACCTTTTTCTTATCTATGTTAGTTGTAGTACTGATATACAAAGGTGTGATCCAATAATTTCTTTCCACTTATCTGGTTCATGACATTGGGATTTCTGTTGAGCTATTGGATCTACCATTGTGATTGGATACTCTGAATGGAGGTGACTCAATGATGATTCACTTATGTACACAATGTGATCTGACACATGGAGGAAATGGATTCTTATGGGATCTCTTTATTGTATTGATGAGGGATGATGAAATAATCCTAGGTATCAACTATTTATCAACAATTCATTCCCAGATATTTTATTTTAGGCAGATGATGTTGTGTTTCTATGGTGAAAGATCGAGGTATTACTTCTTGGGTGAGGAGGAAACCTAGGAAGAGAGGGAAGGGATCGTGTATAGGATGGTATATATGATTACTCATGAGTTGTCTAGAATGACTCTGGGAGATGTGGATACATTGGGATGTTAGTTTTCAATGATGGTGGTAGACTATGAGACCATATTTCACAAAACAAAAATCTGTGATTACCTCCCCATTGAGAGTTAGAAATCTATATTTAATTACACCACTATATGACCTTGATAACTATATCAGCATATCAAATATTTAAAAAAATAGATTCATGAGATGAAGATAAAGATATAGGACTTCCATATGATGGGATTTGTGAGACATAATATAAGGCCCCAGCCTTAAACCTTACTTAATCTTGAGTTATTACAAGATTACACATTGAGGATCTTTTCGGGTTTAGAGTTTTAGAGAATTAGATCATAAAACTTGCATTACATTCCACATATAAACAAAGTGGTTAAATAAAGATAGTATTCTTCATTCCCATCAATGGAAACACATTTAAAATAAAACATGGATTATTTCTTGACACATCCTTGACTCTATCATCTTATCATGTACCTTTCCCTTGACCTGTGAAAAACATTTCAAAAACTTGGGATGAGCATAAAAACTCAGTATGGGTTATAAAAAAAACATGGAAAGGAAACATGAGTTCATATATACATAAGAATGAAATCATACTTTACCCATAAAACATAGGCACTTGAACTTACCTCATAAAATCATGAATAAATCATAGAAATCATAATACGTAAAGGTAACTTGAGGCATTCATAACATTCTTACGTAGGGAGTAACCCTCTTGGTTACGTTTGTAATACCCATCACAGTATATTCCCTAAAATCGCTTCGGAGAAACCTTAACGTTTCACTCCTTCGCATTACCCAATGCATTGGAGAGCTATAACGGGCTCACCTGCCCTTAGTTTATCACGGAACCACCCGTCTTCATAATAATGACCAAGAACCATAACATAATCATATCACATAAAACATGCATAAAGGAAACATAAAATTTCCACATTTCAATCACGAGATATCAATACAAAACATTGATATAAAAACATTATGAAAACCATTTTCAATACCAAAATAACAGAAAAGTAAAACATGGTATTTATTTTTCTTTTAAAAAGAAGGTATGGCTTGTAGAGGAAGCCGAAACTCAAATAACGGTCATGACGGCGGAGAAGTCGTTGTCGCCGCATACGTACGACAAAAACATTCCCTTTTGTCGTTTAGTAAACGCTTCATATAAAAAAGAGTCCTTTTGAATAAACGTAAAAGTCAAAGGGGTTTATACACCGTATAAAAGAAAGTTGTGTATAAAATAAAATATGCCTCAACGAAAGGAGATTGAGACGAAGTCCCATACCTCGTATCCGACTTGACCCGACCGTTCTTTAATCTCCTGAATAATAAACTTGAGTTAATCTCTACTTGCTTAAGAACCTTTTTCAATTTCATTATTCCTTTTATACCATGTTATGGACATCATGTAATCATTTAAGTTAATAATGTTCATTTTGTCGGTATTTGGTTCTTAAGTCAAAAATAGACTTCTTACACTTACATGTTGTTAATTTGGTCAAAGGTTCGTTATATCCAGAATGGTATTCATGATGTAGATATTATATATGTCATATATATCCAGTACATACATTCATTTATAATATTACATAATCATTTAGAGGTAAGAAATGAAATGCACCGTTCATGGAGACGGTAAGCTGTACGTACGCATGAACGCTACTTCCATTCCTATTTCATATTTTATAGAATGGAATCATAATGATATAAAGGTATATTATAATTCCAGTATAATATCATATATAATATCATAGTTCCATCCTTTATATGTCCCACATATGGTATTTAACGAATCAAATCACTTTCAGGGGGCGGTAGTCCGCACTTCCTAAAATGAAGATATCGTGTTTACCCATAATGGAAACCATAAAGGTATGCCCAAAATGAAAAAAAATAAGCTTAAGGAAAACATAAACATATTATATATCATATATAAAAATAGTGACATCATAATGGCCACCTTTGAAGGTGTTAAATGAGTATCGAACAATCATCGTTTCGGGAGGCATAATTTCGCCATACACGGAAACCATATGTTCTTTAACCATTTGATGTAGTTGTGTGAGAGTGTAGCTCAAATAAATATTATAACAACATCCTAGTATATTTTATATACTGGTTTTGTTACAAAAGAAGTAAATAAAAAGAGTTTAGAGGGTTGGAGAAGCAAAATAAAACAAATGAACATGAGAGAATGAATTACCTTAAAAAGTGTAACTCCTTTTGATTTGAGCCTAAAGGCTTCCTTTGAAAGGATTATGCCGAAAGGGAATCCTCTAGGATGAGTAGAAGGATGTGGAGAGAGTAAATGGGTAGGGTTTGGCCGAGCCAAAGGCTTGAGGAGTGTGTGAAATGAGGTAGAGGTGGGGGACTTTTATAAGTGGAGAGGAGGGGCACTTTTGGAAAGTAAAGAAACATTACTTTATTTGAAAATGTGTTTCGGTTTTAAAAGGTCCCACATTGATATACTTCGTGGATAAGGTGATAAGGGTTCTAAATCCACTCATCCAATTGGTTTTGGACATGTGTAGTTCATAGATTTTACATTATCTTTCTATTTAATTTAAATCGTCAAATAATGATGTCATCGCTGCATCATTATTATGTCATAAATACTTTAATTTATTTAATGTCTAAAAATCATAAAACAAATACTATGATGTAGGAAATCTTTTTAGCTTTCCAATGACTGTTTATAATCAAAATTTGGACTTGTATAACCCCACTTAAAAATTGTTTTCATAAAACATATTATGTTTGTGTCATTTTCACTTTAGCATTAAATAAAAAGTAATTTATGTCATTTCCCAACAAAAGTGGATCCATGGGGTCCCCAAGTTGACCCATGGCATGTAATGGTCGGCCATGACACAACCAATGAGTTTGGGACATGTGTCTAGGTCATTTCATTTTATTAAAGTATTATTTATACCTTAAACTACCCTAATTACCACTAATCGTGATTAAGAACTTAATAAGTTACTATTCACCAAAAATTATTATAATCTCATTGAACCACATTTTACTTCTTAATGACAAACATGTATGTCGGATTTTCAAAATTCAGTACACATTAGTGGTAAACTTTCATTTAACTGAAAAATCAGTTTGCTTGATTACCACTTAGTGGTTTCACTATTCATCAAAAATTGAAGTTTTTCAGAAAATTACCAAAAATTCACCCTAAGCTATATTTGATATTCCGAATTCAGCAATGAAGTCTATTTTACAAAATTCAAATCATATAAGTCACATTAATTAATTTAATAATTAATTCCCGCTGCCAGAGAAAATAGCGTGTTTTTACAAAACAATAAGTATCAAAAGATTGACACCAGTTTAAGTCTAATTTCAAAGTGAAATTGATTCCAATGACCACCATTGGATAAAATGGTAAAAATATATTCATATTACACATTAAGAACAATTCAAAAGATAATATAATCATATAAATAAATTAGATTAAAAAGCAGTTTTGATGTAAAATGCAGTATTTTTCACTATTCATTAAAAAATGAACATTGTCAGAAAAATACCAAAATTTCACACAAGGTAAATTTTGATGTCCCAATCATAAAGAATAAGTTTATTTTGACAAACATAGTTTATAAAATTGTCAAAATATAGATTCAAAAATGGTTTGCCATCAAAAGGCAGTAAAACAATCTTTTTAGAATATTAGTGTATTCCATGCATAAGATTGTATTTATTTTCATTTTAAGCCTCTATAACACTATCTTAATCATTAATAGAAATAGATAAAAATATATATTATTCATTACTTACTTGGGATGTTACATCCTTCCCCCCTTTATAAAATTGCGTCCCTGCAATTTATTTACTTATCGAACAAATGGGGGTACTTATCCCTCATTGCATTTTCAGATTCCCATGTTGCCTCTTCAGTCATGTGGTTTTTCCACAAAACCTTTACCTGGTGAATCACCTTATTCCGTAACACTTGCTCCCTGTGGTCAATAATCTGGACCGGTTGTTCCTCATAAGATAGGTTCTCCTCCAGCTGAACTACCTCTGGACATAAAACATGAGATGAATCTGGCATATACTTTCTCAACATCGAAACGTGAAAAACATTGTGTACCTGAGATAAACTCGGAGGTAAAGCCACTCGGTATGCAACTGATCCAACTCTCTCTAGAATTTCGTATGGTCCAATGAACCTTGGACTCAACTTTCCTTTCTTACCAAATCTCATCACACTTTTCCAAGGAGAAACCTTGAGAAAAACATGATCACCTACCTCGAAAGATAGATCCTTCCTCCGGTTATCCGCATAACTCTTCTACCTGCTCTGAGCTGTTCTCATGTGTTTCTTAATCAACTGAACTTTTTTTGCCATCTCTTCTACCAATTCTGGTCCCATTAAATTCCTTTCACCCACTTCATCCCAGAAAGCTGGAGTTCGACAACGCTTCCCATATAATGCCTGAAATGGTGCCATTTGTATACTGGAATGAAAACTGTTATTATATGAAAATTCAACCAAAGAAAGATGTTGGTCCCAACTTCCCTGATAATCCGTAGAAAAAGCTCGTAGCATATCCTCCAATGTCTGAATTGTTCGTTCTGACTGCCCATCTGATTGAGGATGAAAAGCTGTACTAAAATTTAATTCAGTACCCAACGACTTCTGAAGGCCTTTCCAAAAGTTAAAAGTAAACCTGGGATCACGATCCGATACAATGGAGAGAGGAACTCCATGTAACCTGACTATCTCTTTAAGATACAAACGGGAAAGTTGATCAAGAGAGAAATTATCTCGTATAGCAAGGAAATGAGCAGATTTGGTCAAGCGATCAACAATAACCCAGATTTCATTATTACCTCGAGATGTCTTCGGTAATCCAACAACAAAGTCCATGGATATATTCTCCCATTTCCACTCTGGCACCGGTAAAGGCTGAAGCATCCCTTTCGGTAACTGCCGCTCTGCTTTAACCTGCTGACAAGTCGAACACTTCACAGTAAAATCAGCAATATCTCTTTTCATTCCATCCCACCAGTAATACTCCCGCAGATCTCTATACATCTTAGTACTGCCCGGATGAACTGAAAACAGAGAACTATGAGCTTCACATAACAACTCTCTCTTCAACTGTGAATCACAAGGCACACACAATCTCTTCCCAAATCTCAAAACACAATCATTATCAATGTTGAATTCAGACAACTTACCTTTCTGAACCAGCTCTACCTTTTTCTGTAACTCACTGTCTTGCTTCTGTGCTTGCTTGATTCTATCTAATAGAGATGATCTCACTGATACCTGAAACAAAACAGAAGGAATTCCTGCACCAACAACTTCTATGCCAAAGTTCATCAAATCCTTAACCAAAGGATCACGTTCTAAACACAACATTGTTAATGAAGCATTACTTTTTCGAATCAAAGCATCATCCACTTTATTAGATTTTCCCGGATGGTAATGAATTGTACAATCATAATCCTTGATTAATTCCAGCCATCTCCTCTGTCTCATGTTTAACTCTTTCTGAGTGAATATATACTTTAAACTTTTGTGATCGGTATATATTTCACACTTCACTCCATACAAATGATGCCTCCAAATTTTTAAAGCAAAAACAACAGAAGCTAATTCCAAATCATGTGTAGGGTAATTTACCTCATGAGTTTTCAACTGTCATGAAGCATAAGCAATTACCTGATCATTCTGCATTAGGACGCAACCAAGTCCTTTCAATGAAGCATCACTGTATATAACAAACTCACCATTCCTGGAAGGTAGTGCCAAAACTGGAGCATTCACCAATCTTCTTTTCAATTCCTGAAAACAATCATCGCATTCTTTTGTCCAGATAAAATTAACACCCATCCGAGTTAGCTTAGTCATTGGACTAGATAACCGTGAAAAATTTCTAACAAACCTTCGGTAATATCCCGCCAAACCAAGAAAGATACGAATCTCGGTTACATTTGTGGGTCTTGGCCATTCTTCCACAACTTTTGTTTTTGCAGGATCAACAGTTATTCCATCTTTAGAAACAATGTGACCAAGGAAAGAAATTTGTTGCAACCAAAACTCAAACTTGCTGAATTTCCCATACAGTTTCTTTTCTTTTAAGGTTTGCAAGATAACCCTTAAATGTTTTTCATGCTCCTCTTTACTTTTAGAAAACACCGAAATATCATCAATGAAAACCACTACAAACTTATCCAAGAACTCAAGGAAAATTCTATTCATTAAGTCCATGAATATATTAGGTGCATTGGTTAGCCCAAAAGGTATTACTACAAATTCATAATGGCCATATCTCGTACGGAACGCGGTCTTCGGAATATCTGCCTCATTTACCTTCAGCTGATGGTACCCCGATCTCAAGTCAATCTTTGAAAAAAACTGAGCTCCCTGGAGCTGATCAAACAAATCATCGATATGAGGCAAAGGATATTTGTTCTTAACAGTGATATTATTCGAGGCTCTATAATCAATGCAAAGTCTCATATAACCATATTTCTTTTTAACAAATAAAACAGGAGCACCCCATGGTGATGTGCTAGGTCAAATGAAACCTTTCTCTAATAAATCTTGCAATTGCTCCTTCAACTCTAAAAGTTCAATTTGTGTCATTTGATAAGGGGGTTTTGAAATTGGCTTAGCATCAGGAACTAAGTCAACAATAAACTCAACTTCCAGATCTGGTATTATTCCAGGCAAGAGCATCAATCTCATCGGCGTCCCGGATATTTTTAACCATAGACCACCACTGATCTGCTTCACCCTCCAAACGGAAAATAGCAAGACTAACCTTTTGATTGTCTGAACACCCCATGACATCAAAAATCTTCTCCAGTGCTTTAATCCACCCTTCAGCTAGCACAGGGTCAGATGATCCTCTGAATGATGGTGGATGTTGCCTCATGAAATGTTCCACCACTGACATATTCCTCTGCGGTTGATCTGGCTGATCTCGTGCATGAATACCACTGCCATTTATCTCTTGAGTCAACTGCGTCATTACTGCAACAAACTGTTCAGTTCCAATTCCGACCATCTCGGGATGCTGATTCGGAACGTCATTTCCTTCTGTATGCCTTCCTAGCACTGCTTCCCTGTTTCCTCTGCAGAAAACCATTCTGAACAAACATGTCTTAGATGAAGCAACATGGTAATCTTTAAATGCTATATCATTTCGAAAAATATATATTTTTGGATAATCATTTAATAGAATTCTAATTCCTAAAGTTATCTAAACCTACCTTTGATACCAACTATAAGGCCCCAGCCTTAAACCTTACTTAATCTTGAGTTATTACAAGATTACACATTGAGGATCTTTTCGGGTTTAGAGTTTTAGAGAATTAGATCATAAAACTTGCATTACATTCCACATATAAACAAAGTGGTTACATAAAGATAGTATTCTTCATTCCCATCAATAAAAACACATTTAAAATAAAACATTGATTATTTCTTGACACATCCTTGACTCTATCATCTTATCATGTACCTTTCCCTTGACCTGTGAAAAACATTTCAAAAACTTGGGATGAGCATAAAAACTCAGTATGGGTTATAAAAAAAACATGGAAAGGAAACATGAGTTCATATATACATAAGAATGAAATCATACTTTACCCATAAAACATAGGCACTTTAACATACCTCATAAAATCATGAATAAATCATAGAAATCCTAATACGTAAAGGTAACTTGAGGCATTCATAACATTCTTACGTAGGGAGTAACCCTCTTGGTTACGTTTGGAATACCCATCACAGTATATTCCCTAAAATCTGTGACAACCGGGTCTCGGTGACAGCACAGCCACCAAGTACCCCCAGTTGCCCCGCAGACACGTGGGGCCCACCCCAGTGTACACCCACGTGCCCGAACGGGTCATCTGACTAATGAAAGTCCCCACAGGCCAACACATGTCCTTTCCAGTGTGCTTTGTCCTCACTCACACACATCCTGGGAAACTTCCCAGAAGGTCACCCATCCTGATCACTACTCCAGGCCAAGCACGCTTAACTGTGGAGTTCTAATCAGGTAGGCTCCCGAAAAGGAAGGTGCACCTTGTTGACATGAGTCATATCATTTAGTCATTTAACCCTTTATCATTTGGGGATGTTACAATCACCCCCCCTTTAGAGCACAACGCCCTCGTTGTGGGCCCTACAGCTCAACCCAGGCAGTGCACCGCGCACTTAAGGCTGGGTTCCTCCTCTGATACCAAATGTGACAACCGGGTCTCGGTGACAGCACAGCCACCAAGTACCCCCAGTTGCCCCGCAGACACGTGGTGCCCACCCCAGGGTACACCCACGTGCCCGAACGGGTCATCTGACTAATGACAGTCCCCACAGGCCAACACATGTCCTTTCCAGTGTGCTTTGTCCTCACTCACACACATCTTGGGAAACTTCCCAGAAGGTCACCCATCCTGATCACTACTCCAGGCCAAGCACGCTTAACTGTGGAGTTCTAATCAGGTAGGCTCCCGAAAAGGAAGGTGCACCTTGTTGACATGAGTCATATCATTTAGTCATTTAACCCTTTATCATTTGGGGATGTTACAAAATCTCTTCGAAGAAACCTTAACGTTTCACTCCTTCATGTTACCCAATGCATTGGAGAGCTATAACGGGCTCACCCGCCCTTAGTTTATCACGGAACCACCTGTCTTCATAATAATGCCCAAGAACCATAACATAATCATATCACATAAAACATGCATAAAGGAAACATAAAATTTCCACATTTCAATCATGAGATATCAATACAACACATTGATATAAAAACATCATGAAAACCATTTTCAATACCAAAATAACAGAAAAGTAAAACATGGTATTTATTTTTCTTTTGAAAAGAAGGTATGGCTTGTAGAGGAAGCCGAAACTCAAATAACGGTCACGACGGCGGAGAAGTCGTTGTCGCCGAATACGTACGACAAAAATATTCCCTTTTTTCGTTTAGTAAACGCTTCGTATAAAAAAGATTCCTTTTGAATAAACGTAAAAGTCAAAGGGGTTTATACACCGTATAAAAGAAAGTTGTGTATAAAATAAAATATGCCTCAACGAAAGGAGATTGAGACGAAGTCCCAAACCTCGTATCCGACTTGACCCGACCGTTCTTTAATCTCCTGAATAATAAACTTGAGTTAATCTCTACTTTCTTAAGAACCTTTTTCAAGTTCATTATTCCTTTTATACCATGTTATGGACATCATGTAATCATTTAAGTTAATAATGTTCATTTTGTCGGTATTTGGTTCTTAAGTCAAAAATAGACTTCTTACACTTACATGTTGTTAATTTGGTCAAAGGTTCGTTATATCCAGAATGGTATTCATGATGTATATATCATATATTTCATATATATCCAGTACATACATGCATTTATAATATTACATAATCATTTAGAGGTAAGAAATGAAATGCACTGTTCATGGAGACGGTAAGCCATACGTACGCATGAACGCTACTTCCATTCCTATTTCATATTTTATAGAATGGAATCATAATGATATAAAGGTATATTATAATTCCAGTATGATATCATATATAATATCATAGTTCCATCCTTTATATGTCCCACATGTGGTTTTTAACGAATCAAATCACTTTCAGGGGGCGGTAGTCTGCACTTCCTAAAATGAAGATATCGTGTTTACCCATAATGGAAACCATAAAGATATTCCCAAAATGAAAAAAACAGAAGCTTAAGGAAAACATAAACATATTATATATCATATATAAAAATAGTGACATCATAATGGCCACCTTTGAAGGTGTTAAATGAGTATCGAACAATCATCGTTTCGGGAGGCAGAATTTCGCCATCCACGGAAACCGTATGTTCTTTAACCATTTGATGTAGTTGTGTGAGAGTGTAGCTCAAATAAATATTATAACAACATCCTAGTATATTTAAGATACTGTTGTTGTTACAAAAGAAGTAAATAAAAAGAGTTTAGGGGGTTGGAGAAGAAAAATAAAACAAATGAACATGAGAGAATGAATTACCTTAAAAAGTGTAACTCCTTTTGATTTGAGCCTAAAGGCTTCCTTTGAAAGGATTCTGCCCAAAGGGAATCCTCTAGGATGAGGATAGGGATGTGGAGAGAGTAAATTGGCAGGGGTTGGCCGAGCCAAAGTCTTGAGGAGTGTGTGAAATGAGGTAGAGGTGGGGGCCTTTTATAAGAGGAGAGGAGGGGCACTTTTGGAAAGTAAAGAAACATTACTTTATTTGAAAATGTGTTTCGGTTTTAAAAGTTCCCACATTGATATAATTCGTGGATAATGTGATAAGGGTTCGAAATCCACTCATCCAATTGGTTTTGGACATGTTTAGTTCATAGATTTTACATTATCTTTCTATTTTATTTAAATCGTCAAATAATGATGTCATCGCTGCATCATTATTATGTCATAAATACTTTAATTTATTTAATGTCTAAAAATCATAAACAAAATACTATGATGTAGGAAATCTTTTTAGCTTTCCAATGACTATTTATAATCAAAATTTGGACTTGTATAACCCCACTTAAAAATTGTTTGCATAAAACATATTATGTTTGTGTCATTTTCACTTTAACATTAAATAAAAAGTAATTTATGTCATTTCCCAACAAAAGTGGATCCATGGGGT
Source organism: Viscum album (assembly GCA_963277665.1). Taxonomy (NCBI): domain Eukaryota; kingdom Viridiplantae; phylum Streptophyta; class Magnoliopsida; order Santalales; family Viscaceae; genus Viscum; species Viscum album. The sequence goes on from OY728139.1 coordinate 103,817,968, forward strand.
CCCCAAGTTGACCCATGGCATTTCATGGTCGGCCATGACACAACCAATGATGTTGGGACATGTGTCTAGGTCATTTCATTTTATTAAAGTATTATTTATACCTTAAACTACCCTAATTACCACTAATCGTGATTAAGAACTTAATAAGTTACTATTCACCAAAAAATTATTATAATCTCATTGAACCACATTTTACTTCTTAATGACAACCATGTATGTCGGATTTTCAAAATTCAGTACACATTAGTGGTAAACTTTCATTTAACTGAAAAATCAGTTTGCTTGATTACCACTTAGTGGTTTCACTATTCATCAAAAATTGAAGTTTTTCAGAAAATTACCAAAAATTCACCCTAAGATATATTTGATATTCAGAATTCAACAATGAAGTCTATTTTACAAAATTAAAATCATATAAGTCACATTAATTAATTTAATAATTAATTCCCGCTGCCAGAGCAAATAACGTGTTTTTACAAAACAATAAATATCAAAAGATTGACACCAGTTTAAGTCTAATTTCATAGTGAAATTGATTCCAATGACCACCATTGGATAAAATGGTAAAAATATATTCATATTACACATTAAGACCAATTCAAAAGATAATCTAATCATATAAATAAATTAGTTTAAAAATCAGTTTTGATGTAAAATGCAGTATTTTTCACTATTCATTAAAAAATGAACATTGTCAGAAAAATACCAAAATTTCACACAAGGTAAATTTTGATGTCCCAATCATAAAGAATAAGTTTATTTTGACAAACATAGTTTATAAAATTGTCAAAATATAGATTCAAAAATGGTTTTCCATCAAAAGGCAGTAAAACAATCTTTTAAGAATATTAGTGTATTCCATGCATAAGATTGTATTTATTTTCATTTTAATCCTCTATAACACTATCTTAATCATTAATAGACATAGATAAAAATATCTATTATTCATTACTTACTTGGGATGTTACACATAATGTTTCCCACTAGGTATTCCTTGTGTCATTCTTCCTGAAGGTGGAAAAAATATTGATGTTGCGTGCAGATTATTGGTTTCTAGATATAGTGATTGTAAATAATAAGTTTCCACTTTAGGGGATCAACGAAATCTTTGATAATTTTAGAGGTTCACGATGTTTCTCAAAGACTGAATTTGAATTTGGTTATCACCAACATTGAGTATGTGATAATGATATACTAAAGATGACATTCAGATGTCACTACAGTCACTATGAGTACTTTGTGATGCTCTTTGGAAGTATGATTTCACCAATAATGTTCTTGTGACTCTTAAGCCAGATCATTTAGCCATTCTTGTACTAGTTTTTATTAATATTCATTGATGAAATCCTATCGTACTCTACATATGAGGAGGATATGGTGATAGAATTGACAATGGTCCTAGACATACTATAAGGGCATCATAATTATGGGATGCTCTCAAAGTGTCAATTCTAGATTCCAGAGGTCAAATGTTTAGGATATACAATCTCAACTTTTAGTGTAATAGTGGACCTAATAAAAGTCATGTAAGTATTAGATTGGTATAATCCCAAGAGTTTTACTAGGGTGCAGAATATCATTTGGTTGTTAGGCTATTATAGGATATTTTTAATCGATTTCTCTAAGATATCAGCACTATTAAAGTATTTGACCATGAAAGGGTAGCCTTCCATGTTGATAGAGAGGTGGTAGCATAATTTTTAGGAGATATGATGGATTTTTATGAGAATCACCATCTTGAAATTACCCATGGTGTCAAGTATGTAGTGTTCCATGATGTCTCTATAGGTTCTGAGCACAGCGGAAGCACAAGGATGGGTGTACCGAACTTTTATTTTAACATTAACTACGATCAATCTGAGATCTTCATGATTATAAAATATTGGACCTTAAAAATAGAACATAGAACAAAAAGGAAATAGGGAAGTCCAGGAATGGTAGATAGGATCCTCAAATGTTGGTTATAATTAATTTAATTAAAAGAGAAGAATTTACTTGATGAATTTCTCTCTCCATTGGTGTTTTCAGTCACGACCCATTGTGATCTGTCGTTGTGTCATGGAATCCAAGTGTAAGCTTCCCCTAGCGGTGATCCACATGTGATCCATGTATCTATGGATGACGTCGAGGGTACCTCCAGGTGATAGCATGGAATATTATTCGCTTGCGATGTCCGCCTTCAATCACCTTGAGAGTAGCATATAAAGCTCTCTCCATGATCCAGTGGAGGAGAATCTCTCTCGAAACATAATAGCATTCTTGGAGGAAATGAATTCTCTCTTAGATTGGGAGATTTTTCTAGATCCATTTTGGACAACCACAAAGAATGGCTTGGTCTAATGAGAATAATGTAATTTGGATTTATATTACATAGAATAATAAAATGAATTAATTACCCAAAGGTATTTATTAATTTCATTTAATTCTTAGTAAGACCCCATGTCTAATAATAACATTTGACTATTATTATCAATTGACATGCACCTAGCGAATTATACCTATTATTATTTAATTAAATAAATATTATTATTTCCCATAAATCCTCAAAAAAATACATGGCTTGTACTTTTGTTTTTCCAATTTTCTTTATTTCCTCCACAACATTTATTAGACCCTGAATAATAACTATTTATTTCTTAAATAAATATCACTGCATTACTTGCTAATAAATACATTATTTCTCCCACAATATATTCTCTCGAATAACTACTGTCAAAATAAATGAGATCAGACATCTTTGAATAATTATTAAACCACAATCAGGAATAGTTTTTATTCAAATTGTAAAGTAATTATTTAACTAAGATACTTGGACACACTTATTGTGTGACCCTCTAGGCATATTTCTTAGTGGCATTAGGTGGAGCCAGCCTAAAGTACAATGCTAGCATCTACCGACATGCCAAGGCACCATTATAGAAAGAATTTAATGCCATAATGACATGTCACCTCCTATGAACACTTATCATGTAATGTAAGCCCTTTGTATCGAAATCTCGAATCAAGCGAATTTCATGCCAGTTCCATTAACCCATGTGCTCGATTGTTATTTCGTTGAATTTTGGGAATTGAACTCACTCATTCATCACCATGGTCATGGATTTACTTAGGCTATATCAATTCCATAAATGGGCTTGAGTTATCAACTTCCTTTATTTATTAGAAGGGAAAAATCCTTTATTGCGTTATCTATTAATGTAGTATTACTTGTAATGCACCCAACATATTCTGCCTCACTACAAAAAGTGTTTCCTCATAGTTTCCATCAATACATCTTTGTGTGCGAGTTGTAATACACATTAATAATAATATTAAAGTCTAAGAACTAATACACATGTCCACAGATAGAAACATCTAATGACACATTGAAATGTGGATTTCCTTCATGCGGGTCTCATTCTCATAATATCCTCCTCGATATTACCAAGGGCACAAACCATGAGAAGGTGCCTCATGGTTTTATGAGTCCTCACCCCTGATGGACTGTATTATTTTTTCCCTCAAATAACATCATTCATCCATAGAACATATATTCAAGAATTTTGTTATGGAACTTCTGGTTCCCATCATAACCGAGATCCTTTAAGACCCTTTACTGAAACATCTATCCTTATGACATTATCACATGCATTGTCACACAAAAGAACAATTAAGATGTGATAAGGTATTTATTAATATTCAAATCCTTGAATATAAGTTTATTATAGAGTAAAATGTAGTTGGTTCTAGGCCACCAACTCCAACAGACTCCCACTTGGACAAGAGCCAACTGCTAACAACCATTAACCCTCTAGATCTCACAAGATATTCATGCTTCTATTGAGATATACCTTTAGTCATGGGGTCTTCCATGTTCTCTTCCATGGATACTCTTCTCATTGCAACTTCAATGCTTTGATAGAAATCCCTCTAGAGGTGATACTTATGGAGAATGTGATTTATCTGTTGATGTGCCCTTGGTTCTTTTTCAAGAGCCACCACTGCAGTATTATCACAATACAATGTGGTAGGGTGTCTACTTCTAGGAACCACATCAAGATCCTAGACAATGTTCTGAATCCAGATGGAATCCTTGGCTGCATTAGAAGCTTCTATATATTCGGAATCCACTATAGAATTGGTGACAACTAGATGCTTTGAACTCTTCCAGCTCACAAATCCTGTATTCAGACAGAAATCATATCCTGATCACAACTTCAAATCATTCTGATCTATCTAAAATCCAGCATCAACATACCATATGATGAAACTCTCCTCATCTCCTCCATACACCAGGAATATATCCTTAGATATTCTCATATACTTAAGGATGGTCTTAACAGTAGTCCAATTCATTTCTCCTAGATCATCTTGATATTTGCGTACCATGCTCAGTTCATAGGCAACATCAAGCCTGGTACATAACATGGCATACATGATGGATCCTATAGCCAAAGCGTATGGGATCTTACTCATCCTATCATTCTTATATTGTGTTTGAGGACACATTCTCTTAGAAAGATATAGCCCATGTGACACTATAACCAATCCCCTCTTGGATATTTTCATACTGTATCTCTTTAGTATCTGGTCAATGTATGTACCATGACTTATTACAAATAGCCTCTTGGATCTATCATGAATGATCTTGATCCCTATAATGTAGGTTACTTTTTCCAAGTCCTTCACGGAGAAACACTTGTTCAAACATTCCTTAACCAATTGTAATACCGGTACATAATTTCCAATAAGTAATATATTGTCAACATATACTACTAGGATAACGACCACATTCCCATTAAACCTATTATAAACACGTGGATCACATTCATTCTTAATGAAACTAATTCTTTTATGGCTTCATCAAATCAAATGTTCCATGCCCTTGATTCTTTATTAAATCCATATATGGATTTATGCAACTAGAAACCTCGTTTGGCTTCACCTGGTTTCACAAAACCTTCTGGTTATGTCATATATACATCATCCTGTAGATTCCTATTAAAAAATTCTATTTTGACATCCAACTTCCAAATCTCATATTCATGGTAAGATTATATTGCAATTATGATTCTTATGGAGAGAGGTTCATCATTGTCCTAAAATAATGAATCCTTTAGTCAATAGACTTGCTTTATAGGTGCCGACTTGACCGCCCTTGTCTATCTTTCTTTTGAACACCCATTTTCTTTTAAGAGGATTTACATAAGCTGACTCATTGAACAGAACCCAGAATTGGTTTTGATATAGAGAATCCATCTCAGAATTCATAGCTTCTATCCATCTTGCAGCTTCTAAGCTCTCTACTGCTTCCTTGTAGGAGAGTGGTTCATCATTTTCCAACAATAACGACTCCCCATATTCAGTGACTAGGAGACCTAATCTCCCTGGTTCTCTTCCCTCTCTTCTACACCTATGCAGTACTTGTGTTTCTATAACCTCTTCCATGGGGACTTGTGGAACTTGTTCCTATACCAAATTCGGTGTATCTTGAGCATCAAATTCTTCGAAGTTGATATTGATCCCACTATCTCTTTTGAGGATGTGCTCTCTCTCAATAAATATGGTTTGTCTCGCGATAGTCACTTTCTTGTTTGAAGGGTTGTATAGGTAACATCATTTTGTTTCCTTGGTATATCCTATAAAGATACACCTCATTCCCCAGGATTCTAGTTTGTTTCCTGATAAGGCCTTAAGAAACTCCTCACATCCGCATACACGTGTGTGCAACAAAATGGGTTTCTTTCTATTCCATAACTCAGAGGGAATTCCATTTTCTGCCTTAGATGGTACTTGGTTTAATGTGTATGTTTTAGTTTTTAATGAATATCCTCAAAAGAATAAATGAAGATCTACGTGACTCATCGTCGACCTCACCATATCCAACAAGGTTTGGTTCCTCCTTTCACTGACACCATTCCACTGTGGTGTATATGGAGTGAGTTGAGATAGAATCCCATACTCCCGTAAAAGGCCGATGAGCTCATGGTTAATATATTATCCACCTCAATCTGATCGAAGCTTCTTTATCTTCTTACCAAGTTGATTCTATAATTAATTCCTGAATTCCTTAAATTTCTCCGAGGACTCTAAATTATACATCATTATATAGATATAGGAATATCAAATCAATTAATCAATAAAATTAATGAAGTAAAAATATACACCTATAGATTATATAGGAAATGGTCCACACACATCTATGTGTACCAATCCTAGAAGCCTTGTGGCCCTTTCACACTGTCCAGTGAATGTTGGATTGGTCATTTTCTGTTATAAACAAGTGTGACATCAATTAAGTGGTTTTAGCTCAGAAGAGTCTAAATAACGATCTTGTTAGAGCTTTTTCAAGTTCTTATCATTCACATGACCTAGATGGTGATGCCACCACTGGGTGTTGTAAGAGTCATGTGAATCTATTTCGTTATTGATTTACAATACTTGTTTTTTGTAATTTAATGCATACAAACTATTATTTAAATGCGCCACACCATAAAATACATTGTTCTTATAAAATAAACAACCCTTATTTCCAAATTTGAAAATAAATTCATCCATATACAAACATGATATAGAAATTATGTTCTTGGTAACACTAGGTACATAATAACAGTTCTCTAAAACCAAAAGAATCCCAGTTGGTAGTGAGAGATGGTAATCACCAATGGCCAACGCAGCGAGACTCGCACCATTGGTAGCTCAAAGATCCACCTCTCCTCTATAAATATTTATAAATCTACTTGGTTCCTATAATTAAATATAGATGTTAGCCCCACATGTTGTATCTAATACCCAATGTGTATAAATAGAAATATTACACTTGATAAAAAATGTACAGTTAGCTTCCCCACACATCTAGGTGCAGTTTCTCACCAGTTTCCTAGCTTTCCACATGAAAAACATACTGCCTCCCATTCCATGCCCTGCCTCTTGATCTTATCCATCTTGTAGGGATGGTGCTCAGGGGCTTAAGACCGTTTATAAACCATTCGCCCCTTTTCTTTTTTCCTTCATATTCTTATTCATCGTAAGGACGGTGGGATTGTCATGCCCCATGTCCTTATCTACCTAACGAGTCAAGGTCATAAGTTTTTATAGACGCTTTTCATTGTTTCTCATGTTATATTCGACAATAAATCTAGAGAAATTCTTGCATAGTTATTATAGTATGAGATCTGTATACAACTCATCCGGGAACTAAATCCCTAATATGTCCAGGCATTCAATGTATCCAATAATCTTGACTACATGAGGCCTAGCTGGAATAGATACTCCCAACAAAGTTGTGAAAAAATAGATGGATATCTCATATCTCTCCTATCTTGCCTTCTATTTATAGTGATTCTTAAGGTGAGACATCATGCTATACGTATCCATGTTTTTATGTTGCATCAAGAGATCATTAGACATGGACGATAGAATAATAATTATAAATCTTTGGAATGATCCAAATGTTTCATATAAAGAGATATTTCCTCATCACCGGCCTCGTTTCCAAGTGCAACTGGAACAGGATCCTCCAGCATATACAATTTCCTCTCATGGAAAAGGATGACATGTAAATTCCTCTACCTTTCCTGGAAATTGGTTCCATTAAGAAGGTTTCCCTTCTAGAGTATGGTGTGAAATAATATGTTTGATTCCATTTTTACTGAAGTTTCTAAAAATTAAGATGAACAAAGAATTAGCACTTTATCATGATAAAACTGATACAAATAAATAAATTAATACATATTAGAGTCCCACCATTATATCAAAATCCAATATCCCTCACCATTGACATAGGGATATTTTGTTTCGTGAATATTATAATTGAAAGGATCCATATTTCCCATCAAATTACCCCAACTAGGGTTGGTAAAGAAACATTAATGGTTTTAGGTAGGCATTCCAAATGCCAAATTCATTAACATTTAGTTCCTTATTCCGTTGAGTGGACTCCCCAATCCTAAAATCATTTTATTTTGGATTTCGTCACACACTGTCTCTTGGTCACACCAAGTCCTACTGTGGAAGTAAACCCTTGATGCGAACCAATTAAACTCATCCCAAAACCTCAAATTAGAATTCCACAATAATTTAAAGAACCTCAACAAGAATTGTTCAAGCACTTTGAACTAGCATTTGATTCTAACCAAGATTATGGAAGGCTATACCGACTTAATATTTCATTGAGGGATTTTATCCTTATATGTAAATTAGCATTTTATTATCTTTTTTAAATTCTTCTTAATATTGATTGGGATATACTTAAGTGGTCAACCATGTCTAAGATAATATTTACGCATAATATGATCTTATTTTAGTTTCATCATGTATGATTTTTTAATCCATTAATTATGTGATTGCGAAAACACACCCGCAATAAATAAACCATGAAACTAACAGAAATAAAATAAATGGAATTATCATGATCTTGTTCTAGTGTTTAGTTTATCTAGTAGTTGATAAACTAACCCAAGACCTAGGGGAGAAAACACCTTGAACATTTTGGGTTCATATTTATAGCTTTCCACTTGTCCACCTTTGTATCTCCTTGGATTGGTTTCGCCTCAGATCCTAAAATGATCCACCACCACAAGGTTGGGAGCTCCATCCATTACTTATGCTTTTAGCAGACATGTAGGTATGGGGTAAAACATGGTTTTACAAAAATGAAACCTTGGGCACGTAGAACCTAAATATTAATGAGGAGAAGCCCATAGGGAAACAAATTTAATTTAAAAAAATTAAAAGAATCCATCCGCATACAAAGGTCCTGGTCTAGCTCATGATCACCAATTCATGCAATGATATTTACACATAAATAAAATTAGCATTCAATTGTTTACTCATTCTTGTTTATGATAAATCATTCTTGAATCAATTATTTATCCTCTTTAATTAATTAATCCTTTTATCTTAAAGCCTTTTTCTGAATTTCCTTGATATTCTCATCCATCATAATTTTAAACAAATAAATTCATTTAAAATTATATTTGTACATAACATGAACCTTGGAGGAGACCCAGTGAATTCTCATTCATAACTACCCAATGAGTAGAAATTAACATTACACATATGTTAAATTAAACACATATATATAAAACACTTATCATGTGTTCTGCCTCAGCTTTACGCTGGCACCATGGTACACGTCTCAAGGGTTTGTATAATATAATTATAAATTATAATAAATCTGCATAATTTGGATGATTAAACAGTGTGTATTTCCTACTACATGGAATGTACTATTGTTCACCATCTATTATAAGTACACTTCAGGGGATATGGTGTGTACATGTACATCAGAAATCTTTATAGTACACAGTGTGTCCAACGGGCCACATGCCGTTTAGTATCTGCATTACGCGGTCTTTAGTAGGAAAAGTTGTGTATGGTGTATACGGTCCAACCTTAACCCGAAGGGACTACATTCCAGGTACAGTGGCCCACATGGCATGTAATATGGAAACCATGTGCCACATATTCCTGGTCAACACACGAATTCATTAAGACTTATAAAAAGTATAATGACACATCTCAGTTTGGCGGACCAGTCCCAATGCATTGAACCTTGACTACACAGCATGTGAGTCCAACTACATACTATGTATTCTGGTTTTGTATGTCTAGGAACCATTGGATCCTCAGGTTGATATCCTCTTGTTAATTTTAATCAAAATTAAAAGAAAGGATCATTTCTATAAGGTGAACGAGAAAAAAAATAAGAGGAACAGATCTCAAGATTCAGATTTATAAAACAATTAACTTGAATTGAAATAACTAAATTATTAAATTTATAAATAATAAATATAAAACTGAATAATTATAGTCAATGATATGACCCATGTGATACCACTTGTAGGTTTCGGGCATTGTGGAATTGCGTGGATGGGTGTACCATCCTATAATTTTACTATTAACAATGATGAATCTGAGATTCATCCCGATAATAGAACATCTAATCATCGGAATAGAATAAAGAAAGAAAATGGAAAGATGGATGTCCCTTAAACATATAGAGGATCATCATATGTTGGTTATAATTAATTTAATTAAAATACAAGATTTTACATGATGGAATTATCTCTCTGTTGGTGTTTCCAATCACGATCCAATGTGATCCATCGTTGGGTCATAGAAGCTAAGTGTAGGCTTTTTCTAGTATTGATCCACAGATGCTCCACGTATATGTGGATGTCGCTGAATGGATATCTGAAAGCTATAATGGAAGTGAATTCACTTGTGATGTCCAACATTGATCACCTTGAAAACCACTTCTAAACCGCTCTCCTTGATCCGGTGGAGGAGGATCTCTCTCATTACTTGAGAGTGTTGTTGGAGGAAAGGAATTCTATCTTGGCATGAGAGCTTTCTCCAGATCCGTTGTGCACAAAAACAAATAATGGATAGGTCTAATGAGAATAATGTAATTGGAATTTATATTACTTAGAATAATGAAATTAATTAATTACCTAGAGGCATTTATTCATTTCATTTAATTCTTAGTAAGACCCCATGTCTAATAATAACATTTGACTATTATTATCACTTGACATGTACCCAAAAAATTACACATATTAATATTTAATTAAATAAAATATATTATTTCTCAAAAATCCCCAAAAAAACTACACGGCATATATATATTATTATACACAGTATTTACTTTTATTTTCTATTTTTTTATTTCCTCCACCACATTTATTAGAACCCGATTAATGAATATTTATCTCTTAAATGAATATCACTGCATTACTCTCTAATAAATATATTATTTCCCCCAAAAAATATTCTATCAAATAACTAGTGTAGAAATAAATGTGATCAAGCATATTTGAATAACTATTAAACCATAATCAGGAATAATATTTATTCAACATGTTAAATGAATATTTAACTAAGATACTTAGACACACTTAGTGTGTGACCCACTAGGCCTTTTTCTCAGAGGAATTAGGTAGAGCCAACCTAAAGTCTAAGGTTATCATCTAGAAACATGTCAATTCACCCATAGATAAAGAAGCTAAAGTTGTAATAACATGTCACCTCCTATGAACGCTTACCGTGTAACGTAATCCCTTTGTCTTAATATCTCAAATCAAGTGGGTTTCATGATAGTGCCATCAACCCGTGTGCTCAATTATTATTTCTTTGAAATCATGGAATTGAACTCACCCATTCCTCACCATGGTCACGTATTTATTTAGGATATATCAATTCCATTAAAGGGAATGAGATATCAATATCCATTATGCAATAGAATGGACAAATCCTTTCTCGCATTATCTATTAATGTAGTGTTACTTGTGACGCACCCAAAATATCCTACCTCACTGCGAATTGTGTGTCGTCATAGTTTTCATCAATACATCTAAGTTTGTGATTTTTAATACCGATTAATAATAATCTTAAAGTCTATGGACCAATACACATGTCTGCAGATAGGAACATCCAAGGACACTATGAAATGTGTATTTCTTACTGGCAGGTCTTGTTGTCATAATATCCTTCTGGATATTACCAAGGGTACACACAATGAGAAGGTGACTCAAATTTTTATGAGTCTACACCCCTAATTTCCTATATTATTTTTGTCTCTCAAATAACATCATCCTGCCATAGAAAATATATTCAAGGATAGTGTTATGGAACTTCTGGGTTCTCATCATTGCAGGGATCCTCTATGACCCTTTAGTGAAATAGTTATCCTTAGGACATTATCACATTCATTGTCATGCATAAAAAAAATCAATATGTGATAAGGTATTTATTAATATTCAAATCCATGGATACAAGTTTATCATAAAGTAAGAATTTGTTGGTTCTAGGACACCAAATCCAATAGTCTCATGGAATACACTATGTTGTGTTCTGACACAATGGTAGGCTATGATTTTCTACAGGCCTTGGTTTTTGAGACCTCGTGGGAAGAACTATATGACCCATGATTTTTAGTTGGAAGTGGTAGCATTCTCTCAGAATATTTGGAGATATTTTCTTATGGGTGAGCAATTTATCATTTATTCTAAACATAAATGTTTTGAGTACATTTTCTTATAGAGTGATATGAAATTGATAAAGATTTAATGGATAGTTTTCCCCTGGATTATGAAATCAAGATGGTCTATACTTCTAAGAAGGTATGTATGGTTGGTCATGATATCATAAGGAGATCATTTTCACAGCTATTGACCAAGGATTCAGAGTCGTTTGCCACATTGTAGTTGTCCCTTGTGGATGAGGATGGTGCATCATGTCTATAGTAGATTGTTATTACCCCACCACTTATTAAAATATGTTAGGTAGTCTCAACATGGATATACTAATTGTGATAGGTTGTGTACTCTTATATCCACTAGATTTTATTCTGATGGTTTTTCAAAAGTGGGTAGTACATCATCAATTTCAGAGGATGAACTATGGTACCAGTGACGTTGCGAGTGGAGGTGATTTATGAGTTTCACATATCCCCTTTGGAAGTGAATATATGTGTGGAAAATATATACTAAGACCTCAGACATTATATTTGGTTCCCAGGAATAAGGAAGGGTGTATTAGAATTTGTTTCTTGATACCTCACTTATTTATAGGTAATGGAAGAAAACTAGTTCCAATGAGTTTAGCTCAACCCCATAAGGTTCTAGAGTGTATGTGATATGGGATATCTGTGGACTTTGTGATAGGAATTACACATATTTTCAGAGAACATGATTCCATATGTGTGATTTTGGAATGAATCATCAATTTGGCATACTTCCTAGTTATTTGATAGTAGAGTTCGGTAGAGAGTTTGGAAATACTTTTTGTGAAAGATATAATCTATCTCCACAAATATCCCACGATGATCATTTTATAAAATGATGATCAATTAATTCCATGATTTTGGAGAGGATTACAGGATCCCTTTGGGACTTAGTTTCATTTGAGAATGATGTTTCACCCTCAGACTAACAGCCAGGCTAAGGGGACCACTGCTGCTCGAAAGGACATGTTGTGAGCTTATATGGTTAACTTTGGCCATAGCTGGGATGATCACCTACCCTTGCTGGAAATGTTTTACCCAAAATATACTTTTCAATAATTATTTTGTCACAATTTGAGTCTTTGTATCAGTGACCCTTCATTTCCAAACTATGTTGGACTGATCCAAGTGAGTCAACACTCATGGCCATATAGCTAGGGAGATTTTTGATAGAGAAGGTGTAGATAATATGGGAGATGATGAAGAATACATAGATATATTAGAAGTCCTATGAAAACCAATGATATATTACATTGGAGTATGATGAGTGAGACCATGTCTTCATGAATGTCACACTTTGACATGGGTTTAAAATATTTGGTTGAGGTCGAAAGTTATCTCTAATATTTATTGACCATTTATAGATATCATACCGAGTAATTGAGGTGGTATACCACTTGGAATTACTAGAATATTTATTCCAAGTACACGATGTCTTCCACATTTCATAGCTGGGGAGTTATGTGCAAGACCCAATGCATGTTATCGATTGGGATGAGCTATAAATCAAGGATCGATATACCTTTTTAAAGTTACCATTTTAGATTGAGGATCATTGTGACAAGATCCTCCATGGGAATGAGATTCCCATAGTGCATGTATGGTGGAAGTATACAAATCTCAAGGATAGAATCAGTGAGTGGGAAACCCAGATGTGATCTTAGTAAACAGACCTTTTTAAGTATACTTTTTTGAAGATATATGAGATGAAAACACCTAATATGGGTAGAATTTAATCTCATTTTTTCTTATATATAATTATTTGAAATTTTTCTTATAATATTTTTGGATCCACGCATAAAGACTAAAAAATATTTCAATCCCCAGTGAGCCCAGAATTGATATTTTAAAAATATGAAAAATAATAATATCATGTGGATGGAATTTTCCTAAAAAAGTTGAATAACTCCAGAATAGATGTTCTATTTAGAAATATAATATAGCAATTATGTCTAGAATATACATTTTACCATATACAATACATAACCTATTTCGGCATCAATAATTTTTAAAAAAAATCATCATGATTGAAAATAAAAAATAAATAAATATTTTATTATTTTTATTATATTTTGATGCATTGACTTTGAAATCCTCGATAAATATTCTATTATGACCAATTCATAGGGTTAGTTGCATAATCCTAAGAATAAAGTGATAGAATTGGTGGGAGATAAAGGATTATAAGATCATATCGATAAAATAGGGATCATCTACACTGGTGGAGTTTTTTGGATCTCATGAACAACTATGATATAGAATTTTTATTCATTAGAATCCAATCCAAACTCGTGGTAGGTTTTTTGATTCATGTGATTTCAAATTGTTTATTTATCCCATGTCAAGCACATTTCAATCCCACTAACAATAATTCAGTCATGTATTGAATGTTTATTTACAATTGATTTATTATATTTTTTGTTGGTTAATTCATGAATCCTTATAATGAAAATGAATCAAGGTTAACCCAAAAAATGGTTGTGGTTCATTCCTATTTTCTGATTCTAGGATTTATAACCTATTTTTTCACATGTTAATCATAGGAAATTCATTTGGTTGGTGGTTCGAGGAATACCCAGTATTCAATCGTTGTTTCACCATTCTTTAGCATAAAGAATCAATACCATGGCTTCAGTTTAGGATCAATGATAAGATCTAGGTGGGATGATGATATAAGAAAATTATAGGTGTCTTATATTAGTCTGGTTATTCCCATTATTCCCAATTTTATACGCAATGAAACTGTGATGTGGCAGTGGTCAATTTCAGAGTGTTGTGATGGCTGGAATACAATGAGAGGTGATGATGAGGGTCAATCAACATAGATCCAAAATTATAGATGAGTATCATGGTTGGATCAAAGGTTGAATGCATTGATGAATAAATGTAAAGGAGCCATGTAATTTATATAAAATACATATAATGTAATGTGAAAGAGAAAATATCATGTGGACCTAACTACAGGACAATGGTTTCCTTGTAAAATTAAATACCACATGTAATGTGAAACATGTAATATGTCATGTGGCCCAATGATGGTGGTTTGGTGTGTACTTTGGAAGTAGAAAGGCATGCACATGGCCAAAAACATGGGCATGGGTAGAGTATATGGGATGACACGGTACTCAAACTTGGATAAGTATATAACTAGGTGTGTTGACACAATCATAGTACACAGGCACAACCACTTGTAAATGAGCATTGGTATAGGATTATGGCCACCAAAATGGGATGTTGTAAGGTTTGAGGTACATTCCATTTACCCTCTATACATACATTGTACTTTCTCTAAGTTATCTTGTAATCCAATATTTCCTCATCATAGACCAAGTTCAGTTGTGTATGGTTCCTTAGTGTATTCCTATAATAGTACAATGTGATATTTTTCCATTATCACATGATTGTGATCCCCTCTATTGGAACTGACTCAAATAGATTTCACAGCATCCCTCTATGTTTCATAGGGTTTGATCCACTATAATATCCTTCCTAGGTGAGGTTTGTAGTATCATAATTACCAAAATGAATAGGGAATCAATCCCATATCAACTAGATTGATCTATTAGGTTTGGTGGTTTCCCCTAGTGGTCTTGGGTGTGATCCCCTATCTAGAAAATGTGATTTTCAAAGATCCAGTGAAATTTTTCCTAGATAGGATAGATAACCACAATTTCTCAAATAAGTGTCATCGGTGAATGTTTAAAATGTGGAGTGGGTACTTATGGAATAATCATTAACAATAAGCCTCAACTAGAATCCTATGGTTGAAAGTGTTGGTTTATATCTATTGATATCGGTTGTCTATTATGAGCATATCTTGGTTTACTATTGTTATATCTCTTATCTTGTTGACATATCCCGTGTCGAGATTACTACTATTGTTTCTTTATGATTAGTGATTTTGGGGTGCCCTAATAGGTACTATTATAATCACCCCAAGATGGTCTTTTCCCAAACATGTTGTGTCTTATTTAGGTGACAGACCATTTGACGGTATCCTAGGAGGACTGGGAGTAGGCATAGATGCGTTTGCGCTAGAAAGAGTAATGTTTTTACCATGTGTTTCATTTGAAAGTATCACCCTCATTATATGAAGGTTTCAACCCTTTATAGTTTTTTTGTTGGGATTTTATTTAGACCCTTAAATGCTTTCCATTACTTATTATCATACTCTAATTTCGTATAGGTGTTGTTCATGAATTTATAATATCATTTTTATTTACTTCACATCATTGTATGGGCTTGTAGATACCTACATGTGTACATTTACTTAGCCTAAGGCCTCCTATATTTGATATATGAATAGTTAGCACTGGTCTCCAGCCATTGTTTTATTGGATGTGAGATTGGGGTAGTCACACTTGGATTATCGCTGGCCAGGAAGTACCTAGTGGGTCGGGTCGTAAAAGTTATTATGTTTTATAAGGAATCATTATAGGTTAAATTAAAAAATTAAATGTTTTGGAAAAAAAGTGAAAAAATCAAGATTCATGATTATTATGAATGGGTTATGGACAATGTATACTACTTAGAAAATATTCAAGTTCAGTTTTCACAATAGAAACATGGTTTAAAACTCATTCATTTCAAATAGTGTATTTTAAAAACCCTCCTTTTTGTTTTATTTGTGTCCTTCATGATTTCAAATTACTCATATTATTTTTTATTTCTTATTTGGGTTTAATTAAAGTGTTCTTATGATGTATGGATGTTTTTATTTATACTTTATTACGACTATTTTTTAACTTTAGATACTTTTTTATCAATATTTGTATCTATTATTAATTATAGAATTATGCCTCCCATAAGAGCACCAAAAAAAACTTGATAAGGAACTATTGATAATTTCTAATAGTAAAACCCTCTTATCAACCAAAATTATATTGAGTTTATAATTTATAAAATCTAGACCTTGGTAAGGGTATATGAGAGAGATTCATCTCAAGTTATATAATGAGATCAGGTGTAATCTTAAAAGAACCCACCTTCATTCTATGGTAATCAAGGATTATATAAATTTTAATAGTTAATGTGAAAATTAAATAATTTTTATGTCCTTTAAGAACCTTATAAATCTAAGGTGAATTTTAAAACTTATATTTTGGAAGGAAAAAATCCTAAGTGGTTGGAGTAATTTTTTCATGCTAACATTGATGAAGGCCTCACATATAATTTTTACATTTATATGTTCAACAAAAAATAATTTCAAAAACATTGAAAATTTATAAGTCTAGGGTGTTCATGAGCTTTCAAAAAGGTAACCATTTGGTGATTGAATATACAACCTATTTCATATAATTGGTTCTATCAAATCTTGAGATTTTTATGAATAATACCTTCCATGAATGTTGGTTTGAAATGGACATGATTCCCCTTATCATTCCTAAATTTTTTTATTTCACATAAACTCATACCCTAATGACACAAATAAAGTAGTGATGGATGAGACTGATATGGTTTTAAATACAATTATGGGTAGTTATTTAACAAAATTAGGTAAATATATAGTTATTATTACATTCATAAATTAATGTATGAGTATTTTTTTAATATGAAATAATAGAAGTGTTCAATGACTATCTAAACCTATTTATTTTTCTCCATCTGGGCATAAATCACTAGAGTGCTTCCAATATAGGAATCATAGTCATTCTAAAAAGTAATTTTAGGAGACTCTAAATTTATTCCATATATTTTGGAGGCTCAATGACCTTTAATTCTTCTATAAGTGTTCTCCTCAAGACAGAAAGGGTGGATTTACTTTTACAAGGGGGTATCAGATTTCACTAGATGTGTCCAAAGGGGATGAGACCCATTCTCAAAGATTAGAAGATAAAATCAATCCATAGGGGGATCTAATAATTATATAAAATGAAAGAGTAATCCAGAATCCAAGTATTTATATATATCTGAGCACACACTTGCAGAGTTAGAGGATAGAACAAAAACTAATATAGGTTCCATACTTATTTCTTCTTCTATGGTTCAAGATTTATTTTGTGCAGGTTCCTAAAAAAACTTTTATATATTCTAATGTGGTGGATTAATTGAGTTTCTTAGTGGATATCATTACTTATACAATAGATATCACTTCTATTTTAGAAAAATGAAGAAAAAAAGAATCAAATTCCCTTCTTAACATGTAGCAATTGGTGATATTGTAGTTTTATGGGGTTTTATTGTCCTTAATATAGATATATTTTACCTTATCATAAGGATGGATTGGATGGTTAGATCAAAGATATGTATTGATTTCTATTATTGATAGTATAACATCATTGAACCCACATTCCTAGATCCGATTCTAAAAACATAGTCATTACTTTTTTTGATTTTACACTAATAAACATGTCCCAAAGTTTTCTATACAAAAGATAAAAAATTAAACACAAATATTGGATCACCTATATACCCAATGACTATTAAGGTTTAGAGTTTTATAGAATTGGGGGAAAGAAATACATAACAACATTCATGTCTTTAAGTGACCAATTTTTTCCCACTATACCCGATTTTATTATTTTATAGTAAGTCTTCATCATCTACCACATGAAAAACTTATCAACATATCATACGTAACATCATAATTTATAACCTTTGAAAAGAAACATAATAAGGGTGATATAAAATAATTATTAAGGGTAACCATAAGAATTAACTATTGAAAATATTCAATGATCATAATCTGATCTGAAGGGAATTTGAACATGTTTAAATTGTATGTGAATAATTTAAATGTATTCATTCCTATCACAAAATAGATCATAAATCCATATAAATTTAATATAAAATTATATATATATAAATTTCATATGGGTTATTAGTTATGAGACATTTGAATATATTTCTTAATCAATGGAAACATTATAACTAATTTAATTCATAAAATATTGTTCAAATAACTTGTAATATCAAACATTCATCAAATAATCACCTCTATAGGATAATTATAACATTATATTAGGAGTAACTAACAACAGTTAACTCCATAACCTATTAAGATCCACTAATATTCAATAATATCCATATCCTCTTAATATTAACTTATAATTTTTAAATCTATCATCTTTTAGGTGTAACATACAATAGTTAACTATGTTATTATACCAAATGCATTGGAGGGAAAAATGGACCTTCTTATACTTAGATTATAATGTAACTGACTTTCCTTGGTATATAACATAACCACCCATCCTTCATTTATAAAAAAACCACCCTTCAATCATTCATACATATTTCCAAATACTATATAATAAAAAAAATTATACGACTTCACTTTTCAAGATAAAATCCTTGAAAACAACAATCATTCCAATTTAGATTGGTTAAACCATGGAAATGAAATAAGTTCCTTGAAAATCTTGTTAAAAAATAATATTCCATCTAGAGAAGGAATAAATATTCTATCATTGAAAAACAATAAAGGATATTACTATAGAAGAAAAATACATTTAAAATAGCATCTAAGTAATTTATTTGAAAATAAATAAATTATCCTTTTATATTGATAATATTTTAAAAAAAATTCCATGATTATAGATAAAAATCTTTTATTTGAAATTAACTATGGAAAATTGAAATAGAAAATTGAAATAAAATAATATTTATATTGGGAAAATATATTCATTTGGTAAATATTAAAATAAATATCACTTTCATGCTCCTAGTAAAAACTCAACATATTCTATATGGAAAATGAAGAAAATACATTAATTCCATTCTAAAGAATGAAAAATATATTTTAAAATTACATTGAACCAAATTTTCCTCTTAGAAAATAACATTATTCAAAACGTTTTAATGATCATGGATATGAAAGGGACAATATTCATGGCTAAAAAGATAAGTAATGTCTTTTTTCTATAAAAATATTATTTTGATCTCATTAAGTACTAAAGAGAGAAAAAAGAAATGAAACAATTTAATCCTAAATAATTATGAGATAATATAAAGAAATATGTGGTTCAAGAAATTAAGAATAAAAAAATTTCCCCATAATGAACCATAAACATAAACAGTCTTTAAAATATATTATATTATAAAATAATGCTTTTACCACATTGTTATCTTTTGAATAAAAAAAATTGAAAAAAATAATATGATATAAATCTATATATAAAATTAATAACAATATATAATATGATAAAATTCATTCATGGGATAGTAATTACACCATAAAATGAAATCACGATTCATGATATGAAACATGTCTCTAGAAAATGATATTTAGACAAAGGAAACCCTTACAAATATAATAACATTTGAAGTGATTATTAAATCATGAAGTGTTTATGTTATCATTTTTAAATCAAAATAAAACAAGTGAAATAAAACATAAAACAATATATAGATCAAATCACACATACTTATGTCATAATAAAATCAATGGATAAGTGTTAAAACCCAATGAAAAGAAATTGAGTTACAAAACCCCTTACCTTGAGTCCCAACTTACTATGTATGTCCATTAAATAATGTACAATAAACTTATATTAATTATATAATTTTTTAATAAAATTTTATATGTTTATTCATTTATCATTTAAAAATTAGTTTCATTTATTTAAATTTTGTATTTAATTACTTAATCGGTGAATTCCACGTTAGGAGTTTTTAGGAAGTTTCGTTCAAAATTTTAAAATGGATTTGGTAAGTTGGCCATTGAAGAAGGGGTAATTGTCCCAAAATCTTGAGAATAGGTGTTTTGAAATAATTTTAGTATTTTTAAACTAAATATAATTTTATAATTATCCATGAACTGTTGATAATAATAACAAATCGCATCACTTCGGGGGGTGGTATTCCACACACACACACAAGCAACTTTAAAAAACTTTAATTGATAGAAGGTTAAAAATTTATGTATTATATTATATTTATAGAATAATAATTTTATTATAAATAAAATTTTAATTTATTAAACCAATTATTATAATAATCCTTTTGAGGTGGTGATTAATTAAAAAATGTATCGCTTCATTGAGGTGGTAGTCTACATATACACACAAGCAATGTTTTTATTTCACATAGCACCGAAAAATAGATGATAAAGGGTTATGAAATCCAAATTATAAAATTTGGCTATATTGAATATAATTATGTTATTATATCATCATGAGTTACAAATATTTGAATTAGTTATATGAATAAACAACGATAAAATACTATGTACGGAATTATACATCTTCTATTGAAAACTCCCATGACTTACACATAAATCCAACCTCAGTTTGTCTTTTAATGATAAAAAAAACTATATGTTAGGTATATGGATTTTTTTAATTAATTTATGTTTGTATTTATTGAAATAAATGACTCAAAAAGTATGGTAAGAGAGGATGGGTGGTGTCCTTTTATAAGCATGGGTAGGGGCACCCTTGGAATTATATAAAGTGTTAAATTAATATAAATTAATTCTCAAGATAATGTGGCATCCAAATGATATATTTATAATATATGATAAATATATGTCTAAATAAATTCAAAATATAAAATTTAGATATTTTAATGTGATATTATAACCCTTACCTCTTAGTTTTTAGCGCTTAAACTCTTTCGATGATTACCAAAATATCATTATTTTTATTATTTAGGGGTCTAGAAAGTTACTATAACGGGAAAAATGACACATAAGTGGGAAAGGGTTGATATTATAAACCATATCCCAATTTATTGGAAAAATATAAGATATGTATTAATTTAACATCATTGAATAAAATATTATTTAACATAATATAATATTAAATTCCTTTTCATGACTATTCTCATAATTCTCATTAAACAGATGTCGAAATAAAAATGTAGTTCAGATATAATATTTTAAAATATATATAAGATGTTATATTTATCTAAAAATTATTTTAACATCATAAATCAGAAAAAAGTAATACTTTTTACCTTTTTTTAAATCATTTACTTGTATTTTCTACTTCTTGCACAATCACTGCATCAGTGTTGTGTAAGTATATCTGGTAACTATTCCATCATAAAAAATTAAAAATAAATTACCATCATAAAAAAAATACCATATTAAAATTTAAAATTTATAACCCATTATGAATTGTTTTTATCCATGTGAAAACATATTATAGAAACTAAAATCAAGAAATTGATGTTCTATAATTTTTGTTTGCTTACATTAATATAAATGTATTTATCAAGAAACAATTACACCAATATGTAATATTTTAAATATTTTTTTGGGTCTGGTGGACCAAAACTCATGCAATATATTAAAGTAAACTGTAGGGGTGATTTCAAATTATTATCCCATATTTATCATCTGGTTTTACCAATTTCACCCTCACCCCAATGCCACTGTTTCTTCCAATATTACTATTCATAATGTTAAAAAATAAAAGGCTACTACTAAAGAAATTGAACCTAGTGATTAAAAATATATAATAAATTCTATAAAAATAAATTATTTTATGAGTAATAAGATAATTTTAAAATAATCACTCAAAACAAAATGAGAAACAGTTTTATAGAAAAATGATTTTTATGGACAAAAGTGATTTTATATCAAAATTAAGAACTGTATTTATTTTAATAAATATAATTGCATTATATTCAATCAAAATGAATTAATAAAATATTAAAAATAATTTTAAACTTTTTAATTTTTAAATACATAAAAATAAAATATGGTTCTATATGAAACAGGGATTTTATAATATTCCCTGAAAATTTGACCTTTTATGAAAAATCCCAAAATAGAACCATAAGTTAATTTTAATATGATTGTTTAAAAAATGATATCCATTTATCAAATAAAATTTCTAAAACTGGTATATTTTAATTATAGTATCAATAAAAACAATAAAACCCATTTTGAGAAAACATATTTTTGAAGTATAAAATGACCTATCCCAAAATTGAGTTCTTATTTTCTAAGAATTAATCAATAAATTATTATTGATTATGAGATTTATAAATATTTTTCATAATGTATTTACTCCTATTTATTCCCATCGATTCAATGTCTCAGTTATTGTGGTCTTATTAATAATAATATTTTGTAGTCATTATAGTTTTATGTTGCGTATTTTTTACACTTATCAAAAAAATTATTCAATTAAAATCCTGGGTTATTAAACTATGCCCCCCTAAAAAATCAACCTTTAAATTTGATATCATTCTTGAAAATTCAATGGAATAATATTTTAATATCCCTTTATTGAAAACCCACATAGTAATGAGGGTTAACAAAAGTTCCTTCTGAAGAGATAAAAAGGAAAATATGATGTTCATATGGAATAACACAAAACTATTTTTTTAAAAGGAGAACATTAGTGGGAGGTTAAAATATGGATGTGGAGGGGGAAATTAATTTAAAAATAATTGTGGGGAGTGATAGGGAATGATATCATGAGAAACTTAATGACCACAAAATTGGGAATTAATAAGTGTTAAAGAAGACCATCGAGTCATCAGAAATGATTATAAAATTATAACATTTTTTATTTTTGATGGATTGTTTTATTATCCTAAATACAAAATAAATATATATATTTACATGATTTTCATCAAATCCATATATACAATATAATCCTTCGGTTTCATGTTTCAACAACCTTCAATATCTATCTAATTCTATATTCTATGTGATGTGTATCCATGATGAATCTTCCTCATGCTAATAAAATCAAATTTTAATATATCATAGGATCCATACAGGTATGATTATACAATCCTCCATTATTTACTAAATAAAAATTGGTTAGAAAAAGTTACGATAATACCTGAAATAAAAAATTCATATAAATAAATACTAAATTTAACTCTAAATTTTCTAAAATAACAGTAACGGATCAACTTAGGTCATTCCATAAATCAATAACCTTATATACAAATTAAAATCAATAACCTCAAACATTATAATATAGATAGAAAGGTTGTATAAGGAATTAAATCATAAATAAAAACAATGTAATAACATTATTCTATAATAATCCTTCCTGTTAAACATAAGTGTTATATATTCCTACCTAATAAAACATCACCCAAAATATCTTTAATAACATTAAAATACCATCACTGAAAATCTAAAAAGGGGTGTTTATTCTACTAAACTTATGATCAACTTTAAACTTATAAACCCATATTGGTATTCATAACTCTTAAATGAACCAAATATGAAAGAACCATGGAATACAAAGTTATTTAAACCATGATCTGATGAGAACTATAACTGCCCTAAAACAACACTCCTAGATATGGTGATAAAAAGTTAATATTTACATTGTTGGATTTGATATCCAAAAACACATCCTAATTTAATCCATCCAAAACATGCAAAATCAAATTAAAATATTGGACAACTTATATGGAAAATGAAATTTTTGGTTTTGGGATTCAAATAATTAGGAAAAACTATTATGTAACAATACCAAGGTCATTAAATGAACATATTATACTAAATATACCCAAATTTTCTTATTCTATATTATGTATTTATTTTATCCAACATTAATCTCTTCTAGAAATATCTTACAGAACATATTTATTCATAGCATGGGTAAAAGTAACATAATAAGGGTGAGAAAAAATGCTCAGTAAGGGTAACATAAGCATTAAAAATTGAGTATCATGATTGAGAACAAGATGATAATAAGGGTATAAGAATATATTAAAAAGTGAATACGCATAATATAAGAGCATTTATACCCATTAAAAACTGGATAAAAAATCTTAAAACAAGTAATATAAATATTAACAAATTCATGATTCATATGAGTTAACAATCATGATCTAGGTGAAAATAATCCACGATCAAAGGAAATAATGAAAAATATTACAATCATAAATTAAAATTTCTGGAAACTTAGAACATCAAACATTCATCATGGAATTACCTTAATAGGGTAATTATAACATTATCTTATAATTAACAAATAATTATTATCTTCATTATCTCATAAGAGATACACATATTTAATAATTTGTGTCTTACCTTTAGAGTAACATATAATAAATAACATCATCTATTAAGGTTAACTTACAATAAAATACTACATCACATCACCATATTCATTTGAAGGCTATAATGTACTAACCCATCCTTGGTTTATAATGTAACCACCATCCTTTGTTTATACCCTAACTACCAATATTTGGTTTATAATGTAACCACCCAAAATCATTAATAATTATTTCTAAGTATCATAGTATTAAAAACATTTATATTTCTACACTTTTTGATATAACAACCTTGAAAACAACCATCCTTTTTTTAGATAGATTAATCCCCTGAATAGAAATGGGTTCCATGAAAATATCTTTAAAAACCCACAAACCATGTAGACAATGATCAAGGATGGTATAATTGGAATATATACACATTTTATCATAACACAATAATAAATGATATAGCCACAAATGAAAAATATATTTTAAAGATCATTTGTGAAATATCACTGAAAATTGTCAAAATCCCCATTTCATTTGATAACATTTTAAATAAAAATTACATGAATATTGAGAAAAATGTTTATTTAAAAATAAACATAGAAACGTAAAAATTAAACATCAAATAAAAAAATATTTATGATTCTAGGAAGAACTATTCCTTCGGTAAATCGTAAAAAAAAGTCCCCTTTCACAATTCTAGTAAAAACCAAAGTACCCTATTTAGAAAATAGAAAAAAGATTCCAAATAAAGTATTTTAAATAAATTAAAATATAGTTGAAATTGTCTTTGAATAATTATTTCATTCAGTAAAATATAATTATTGAAAACATTTTAATAATCATGGATATGGAATTGAAAATATTACTGGCTAAAATGATAAATAAGTTTAGTTTTTTCTTAAAAATGATCATCTGATCTTCTTAAATACCAAAGAGAGGAAAATAGAATAAATAAGTAAAGTCATAAAGATAAATAGTAGAGAATAATAGATTTATTGTTCAGGAAATTAATATCATAAAATTTTCTCCTAAAGGAGTATAGAACACAAATTATCTTTAAAATAATTGATATTATAACATAAATCCTCTACCACTTTGGTAACTATTGAATTAAAACTTATTGAAATGAAGAATTAAAGGAACCCATTGCACAATAAAAGCATGAAAAGTGAACAATTTAAAATTTTGGGTTTGGAATTATGTTCAAAACACTGAATATGAAAAATCTCTTTCCCATATTTCTTAAAGGATCTCCCATAATTCAATTTAAGAAAAAAAATAAAGTCAAATGAAATCATAAAGGGTTCTTTTATTGTTTGAATTCATTTGTTTTATTCTATCTCCATCAATGTGTATTGGATAAAATGAACCAATCTAAGAATACTATAGATTATCCAAACATGCTAGAAATCACACTGATTATCCATATATGGTTCATGTGTGTGATCATGAGAAATCGTAGTCCTTTATAATGTCTCTTAGATTACCTGGACAATGCAGACTTGATCAAAGAATATAGGATTAATACAACCTTGTTATTATTTTTTAATCTCTCACTAAGAACATGATAAGAGATGATAGGAGAGATTATATGATTAAATTCTTGAATATGGAAGCGATTTCATTTTAAGTGGCTAAAACTATCTTTTGTACCTAAGTTATAACTTCCAAAATTGGACTTTGGTCCCTAAAAAGTAATAACATTAATTTTATACATTTTAAAAAACATTTGAGTTAATATAATTATCATAAATGTCACAAATATTTTATCACTCACTTGCAACACTCTTAAATGTTACATGATAAAATATATGTAATGACTCAAACTATTATAAACAAAATTCCCCTTTTGATTCAATTAAATGTCCTATTAAGTAAAATGGTTATAAAAAACATGTTCCTTTGTTTTATTTTATTATATCTAATTGGATTTAAATGAATATTAATAATCTTTATTGTTGATAATATATCCACTGAATAGTAATCACATGATTATAATAAATATTGGGTTTTGACAAATCTAATTGAAACAAACAAAGGATGTGATGGCCTCAACCAGTAGGATCATACCATATGAATACCCTTTATCATAGTATCCAAGAGAGATATAATTTCTATTATTTTCCCTTGACTAAACCCAATATGAGTTCCAATAACTTAAGCATCCTCGAAACCATTTATAGGATAAGTTAAAGCTCTTCGAGATCATAACCCAAACCATGTTCGCAGAACTAACCCATGAAAGTCTCACCATCACGCACCTTACTCTTATGAAATTTTGTGGTGTATTAAAGGTACATGCATCAAGACCATATAAATATGAGTATTTATATTTTTTTTATAAAATAATGAGTATATTTTCATCCTGTTATTATAACTTGTTAAATTATTTCTATTTTGATATAATAAAGAACAAACTGTATTTTTGGTTAATATTCAAAATCAATTATTGAATTTATGAATTAATGTATTACTGAAATAAATAAGTCTCTACTTAAATATTATTATTAAAAATGTTTTATCAAATATAAATGAGTATATAATTTGTATGCAATAAAATGTAATTTTAATTAGTGTTCGAAAACTGCTATTGTCAAAAACCCGTCATTTTCATTCAATGACAGAAATTATTTTAAAAGTAAAAATTCACATATTTAGAAACATATTTAGATAAATTGGATACTATTGTTTTAATCATAACATCTAAATTATCCAATAGTGAATTTTTCATAATATTCTTCTACTGTCGAATTTTTAGTTAAAAATTAAATACCGTATAAATATACTTTGTATTTTATGACATCATTATTACCCAAATCTGATGTAATATGTAATATAAATGGATTCCACAACCCAGTATATCTTTTACTTAAAAATAATTTTATTTTAAGTTTATTTTATTTATTTCATAGACTTTATGAATCATCCTAATGTTAGGATATATTTTAATGTTTTAAAATCATTTCTTTAAGAGTGTGACTCACCTCCACATCACCAATGGTAATATTTTTGTAACATAGGCCCTTATAAATATAAAATAATTTAAAACACTCCCATTTTGTAGAAATTAATTGATGGATTGAGGTTTTGGATATTTTATAGAGTCCCAAACCAAAATAATATAGAAATCCACATCCTTTACAACATAAACCCACCCAAGTTCTCATTTATCTTCACTAAAACTCCTTAGATCACATCCATACTCTATAATCCACTCTATAGAGTCCTATTAATGTTCCCAAAATCTCTTAATAAGTCATTCCCAAGCCTTTGGAGGAACACACTCTAGTAAGTAATCCTTACTTTCCTCCCTTCGTTTCAAATTCAACGAAACATATTTAAAGTTAGTTATTATAACTTAATATAGTTATATTTTAAATAATTTATAACAATTTTATTAATATAAATTTGATTTTTTTAGTGAGGTTTCATTTATCCTCCCCCATTTGGAACCTTACCTAATCTGTTACTATGCTAAAATTCCATAAGGTATCCTCACCTTCTCTTCTTTATTCAAGTTCCTTTATAAACTTATGCATTATATTTCCATTTTCTAATGTTGGGACATGTCCTTACATGTCCCAAATACATAAAAATTTTGTTTAAATGATTAGATACCCCTTTTCACTCTCATAAACCATTTTTATGAATATTTAGGTAACATCGTCATGCTGCTGAAATTTCAAAGTGATTTTCTATGCCAAAATAGTTTTGTAGTGAATATCGTACTCATTTTTCTATCAAGGGCATTCACATTTATTCACATATACTTATTTATTGGGGAATTATGTATATTTATTCTATATTCATTAATCATGGAATGAATTATTATGATGAATGGACACATTTTGTATGATCTATGTGGAACACTTAAGCCTGAGATTGAAATGAATATGATGGGTGTGCCCAGATAGCACTCCAATAAATTGGGTACTGTTTAAAATCATGATATGTCATGTTGGGGAAGGTATTAAACCTGATTAGTTTATGGTAACATGTACACAAAGAGGTATTTGTGGGTTTACCCTTATCCTAATTTCATGATTACATCTTTTAAGTTGTTTCCACATTTCCCATTTTTCCTTTATGATTACATGTTAGATCATGTATCATTGTTTTGTTTATGATTCATACTATTTTTATTCCCCATTAATATGCATATTTTCTAAAATATATCATATTCGTTATTATATTTCAAGTTTATTCCCTTTCTGGGCTTTATATCTCACCCATTTCTATGTTTATCCACAGGTTATCACCTGCAGTTTTAAGTTCATTGGAATATTATGGTCATGTCTAGGAATTGTTCAACAATTTTTTGTATCCCATGTTATATGTTTTCATGTAATGTAACTAATTCTAAAATACACTATAATTATGATCTTTTAGGTTGTACTAAGTTTAATTTTATTTAATAAAACATGTATTAATTTGCAATAAAGAGATGGGTTGTTATAGTTGGTATTAGATGAAAAGTTTGGTTATTTTTTGGATTAAGATTATAAAACTCTAGGGAATCCTTGGGGATAATAATAAGTATAAGAAAGAACCCGTATATTTTGGTTAGTATAGATTAAGTGGTTTATCAAGAAATTTAATCCCTCTCTATATACTACTAGTGGAAGTGGTTATGGTAGAGATTTACTAAGGAGTAACAACTTTGGCAAGGTGTTTTGTGCATGACTCAAGGTAACCTAGTACACAAAAATGGGTCTTACTACATACATAGTTTTACACTCCTAGGGGATATTATTTGGTAAATTCAAAAGCACATAGTGAACCATTATTAAGGAGACAAAAAATGAGAATAAGAATATATGTTTGGATATGTATCATGGATAACATAGATTGAAGTCTAAAAATTCATAAGTTAAGGAAATAAATGTTATTTATAAATTGTCCATTTTTTTCAATGGATTCCCCTTTATGTGTTTAGTTTTTTAGATAATCATCCATAATTTTTCTTTTATTGTAGCCAATGGTTGGAAATAAAAGGAAGCAGGTTAACAAATGATGTGAATGAAAATGTGATGACTTCCCTAACCAGATGTCCAACCCGATAGGGGTGAGATTTACAAACATTGTCAGGATAATATCCCAGCTAAATCATGTTTTAACTAAAAACCTAGATAAAAAAGAGCCCCCAAACCCCCCCTAAGACAGAACAAGACACAATCAAGAACTTCATGTGAAAATGGCATCTGACTTTTAATGGATTATCTAATACCTTAATCTCCAAAAAAGGGATCAAATCCCATGATAAGATATTCACCATCCTTCAATGTTCCAAACAAGATAATTTTCTACTAGTTTTTATCCTATGGAATGAGAAGAAGATAAATTGTGGACATTGATAAAATATACAAATCATGAGGAAGATATCAAAGTAATATAGTGGAAGTAATTGCAAAAAATGTTTTTGGATAAATATTTTCCTCACACTCAGAATCAAAATGGAGAGGGATTTCGTTTCCCTCAAGGAAAGAGAAGATGAATATATCAAGGGGTATGATGCAAACTTCACAATTCTTGCAAGATACACATTTGGCTTTGTCATTTCCTCTGAATGAAAGGTTTATCGCATTGTTGTAGAGCTAAAACCTTGTCTACAAAATCTTCGGGTGATCCATGACATTGATAGTTATGATGTAATTGTTTGATGCTCCATCAAATTTGAAATTATGTTCAATGAATCTCAAGGGTATAATGTGGATAGGAAGAAAAAGTAGAGTTCAATACTAGTAGTTTGATACAAATATATAATGGTGCCATGAAATTACGTCATCCCACTTTTCAAAGGTGTGGGAAGAAGCACCCCAAAAATTGACTCCCGAATAGCCTGAAGTCCTTCTTTTTTATTGATTTTGGATAACCCCTCATTCAAGGGATGGGGGGAACCATTATAATGCCCAAAGGAATAGATATTACATAACCCATAGGTCTTAATAAATATATATTCTATAACTACTTGGAACAGCTCCTCCCCAGCTTCTTTATTGTGATGTGAGCCCTCTAACTTTGCATGGCTAGTTTGACTAGGCTTCCCATGCAAGCACAGGCTGGTCCCAATGGAAAATGCCATACCCTATCTTTCTGAAAAATCCTCTTAAGCTTCTGTTGTGGTGAATGTCTTGCTCTGAATCCTCGTCTGGATTCTGATCCTTATAGAGTCTACGAGGTCATTAAGCACAATTTCAGGTGGCCTGAAGACCTTGAGGTGGCTCGAAGGCCTTGAGGTGGACTGAAGGCCTTGAAGTGGCCCGAAATCCTTACTTTCCTTAAGGCCTTGGGTGGCCCGAAGGCCTTGAAGGACCCAAGGCCCAAACCAGTGGCCCGAAATCCCAATAGGATGAATAATATCAACTACTATGGTACTAAACAATGCCTTATGTAGTGACTATTACAGTACTATTGCGGTAAACTGGAAATTATGTCTTCACCCAGTTTTGAACTTGGGTCTCTTAGATTCACTTTTTGAGTCCTCAACAATTAGAATGAGGCTCCTGTGCACCCTAAAAATTGACTAAAGGTAACAAATATATGATTTAAATGCATAAAGGAAGGATACCTAGCATGAAATTTCTGATAGTAGAAACCCAAAAATGTGATGGAGGAAAGGAATGATCCATCAACCCTCATCATATTATCTATTGATTCAACATCAAGGAACCATGGCACGTTTCATACCAATGCCCTAAGCTAAGGGTTTTCAGAGAAAACCAACAACCTCAAAGGAATAAAGCGTGAAATTTTTCCATCACTACCACCAAAGTTTATCCCAAAACGAAGTGGTGATTGGTATGCTAGTTATTCATTCAATAATAGTGAATGTAATTTTCAATTTTGGTTCTACACATTCCTTCATATCACAAATTATTATTAGAAATATCAAAACCCCACCACAAAGTAAGGAAGTATAGATTTCTGTGAAAATAGAAAATTGGGAAATTATTGCACCACAAGTATATTACTCATCCCCAATAAATTTTTGTGGGATGAACATTTTGGAAAACCTTTTCATTTTCCCTTTGGTGGAATTTGATTCAATTATGACATGGATTGTATTTCCCTATATAGAGACGCCATATATTTATTCCAGAAGGAAATCACTCTCAGTTTGAAGAATCTACCCCTGATTCTATACAAGTGCAGGGAGGAGGATGAAGCTTCTTTGGAACCATCATCTCAATAATGGATATTACTGCACAATGAGAAAGTGAATCTTGATCAAATTATTTAGTCTAAGGAAATAACTATCCTTGAAGACATTTCTATTTTGAGGGATTACGTTGATAGGTTTTCTAAGTAATTTCCTCATCTTCCTCTGAGAAAAAAGGTTGAATTTTCAATTGATATTATACCAGGTGTGTCACAAATATCCAAAAAACTATATTGGATGGCTATTGTGTAACTTGATGATCTAAATAAACAACTACAGGAGAATCTATATGAAGGGTTTATATTCCCAAGTGCTTCACCATGGGGTACAGTAGTTCTCTTCATCAAGAAGAAGGATTGGTCAATATGACTTTGTATTGATTTTCATGATCTCAAAAAGGTCACAATAAAGAACAAGTATCCTTTTCTATGGATTTATGACTTATTCTATTATCTATGTGGAGAAAAATACTTCTTTAAGGTGGATCTGCAGTTGGGATATTACCATGTTAGGGTGAAAAAAGAGGATATCCCCAAGTCTGATTTTCTTACAGGGTATGGGCACTATGAGTTCATAGTAACGTCATCCAGACTCATTAATGCTCCAGGAATAATAATGGAATTGATGAATAGAGTATTTAGATATTTCATAAAAAAATTGGTAGTATTTATAGATTATATTCTAATATACTCTAAAACTAAGGAGGATCATGAGGAGAATCTGAGCACTATTCTAAAGACCTTGTGAAAAAAGAAACATTATGAAAAGTACAACATGTGTGAGTTCTTCTTGAAAGAAGTCTCATTATTGGGTAATATCATCACAATAAATGGGATATCTATGGAACCTTAAAATAAAAATGAAATTGAAGGATGCACAATTCCAACACCAGTGACATATATCCATAGTTTCCTTGGGTTAGCAGGATATTATTGCCAATATTTTAGAAATTTCTCAGGATTGGAAAAACCTCTTACCAAAATAACTCATAAGGGAGTCAAGTTTTCTGGGAATGATGAATTTAAATGATTTTCAATTAGTTGAAAAGGATTCTAATCACTACTCATGTTCTCACACTACCGATAAGTGGGTATCATTTCAAATATTCAGTGATGCTTCAAAAAATGGTTTTGGCTGTGTGTTGATGAAAAATGAAAAAGTCATAGCCAATTATTCAAGCATGTTGAATGTTCATGAATAGAACTATCCAATACATGATCTAGAGATGGATTCAGTGATGTTCAATTTGAAAATATGGTGATATTATCTATTTTGGAGAAGAGTGATATATATATAGATCACAAAAGTCTCAAATATATATTCACACAGAATGAGTTGAATATAAGCCAACAAAGAGGGTTAGATCTGATTAGGGACTATGATATCTCAATTCAATACCATTACAAAAAATAGAATAAATTGTTAGATTCTATAATTAGAAAAGATCCATAAAATACATCATTGATGAGAATTAAAGAGGATCCAATCTTCTTAGAATTAGAGAGGATGGTCAAGGAAATCAAAAAGGAAGGAACATCATGAATCCATTCACAAATTATTTCTCAAATCCATAAATTTTATCATTGATGAGAATTGATAAGGATCCAATCATATTAGAATTATAGATGATGGTCAAGGGAATCAAAAAGGAAGGAACATCATGAATCCATTCACAAATGATTTCTCAGCTGTTTCTTATTGAAAGGTTAAAGGGTTCTCAAAAATATGATTTGGGAATTCAGAAGAATGTGGAAACTATAAGAAAATGTAAATCCTTGGTGTTAAATGTTAATGAATAATGAATTGTGATATTTGGGTCAAGAATATGTGTTCCATCAAATTCTGAGTTAAAAAAGGAACTATTGGATGATTCACATAGTTCGACTTTATCTATTCTCCCAGTAAAACACAAAGATGAATTGAGATGTGTGAGATTATTATTGGTGGGAAAATATGAAGAAGGATATCATGAAATATACATCAATGTGCATGTTATGTAATCAGGTGAAGGACTAAAGACATAAGTTTAAATGGATGATCCAACCATTACCCATACAAATATAGAAATTGGAAAACACCACCATGATATTTTTCACTGGACTTCAAAAGATATCCAAAAGAAATAAATATATCTGAATTTTTGTGGATAATATTATAAAGACTACACACTTGATTACAAGTCAAGGGGATTCCTCACTGGATTAACTTTCATGGATATACATTAGAGAAGTGGTGAGGATGCACGGAGTACCACTATCGATTATGTGCAATCGAGATCCAAGATTCACCTCTATGTTTTGGAAAAGTATTCAGTATGATATAAACACTATGTTGAACTTCAATATGTATTATCACCCAAAAACTGATGGAAAATCTAATCTATAGAACACATGCATGTTGGGATGAATTTAGGGAACAAAAATGTCTACATCTTGAAGTGGTTGAAGAAATGGTAGAGAAGGATAAGATTATTAAGTAGCACATCAATGCTACTCAGAGTTAAAAAAGATATATGTTGATATTCATTGACAAGACCTAGTGTTTGATGTGGGAGATATGGCATTCCTATTCATTTCTCCATGGAAGAAAATGCTGATATTTGAAAATAAGGGAAATCGTAGTCTAAGATAAATCGGCCCCTTTGAGATCCTTGATCGCATCAATGCAATGGGATATTGACTAGAACTACCACTGAATCTATCTCATGTACATGATGTATTCCATGTATTCCTGTTGAACAAATAAATACCATACCTATCACATGTACTCAACCCAGAGTTAGTACCATTGGAGAATGACCTTTCCTATAAGGATTAATCAATGAAGATCATATATCGTAGAGAAAAGGATATATGAAATAAGAAAATGCACCTTGCCAAAGTGTTGTGGAGGAACCACAAGTTTTAAAAAGCAACATGGGAACAAGAGGTGGTGATGAAGCATAGTTACCTGCATCTTTTTTAGAGTCGGAAAAGAAAATTTTGAGAGTGAAATTTCAAAAGGTGTAATATTGTAAAGACCTAAATTATTTGAAATAAAATCACCCTTTTGATTCAATTAAATTTCTTATTAAGTAATATGGTTATTGAAGACACATGAAATTCTATTTTTTTATTGTATCAAATTTAATATAAATGAACAATACTTATATTTACCATTTATAATATTTCTATTGAATAGTCATCACATTATTAATATAAATATAGGGTTTTAACAAATCTAATGACATAAACAAAGTGATGGCCTCAACAAGTAGGATCATACACTATGAATCCCATTTATCAGGGCTTACAAGGGAGTTATAATTTCTAGTTTTTTCCCTTGAACAATCCCAAGATGACATCCAACATCTTAAGCATGAGAAAAACCATTTATGGGATAATTTTAAACTTATCGAGATCACGACCCAAACCATTTTTGTTGAACCACCCTATGAAAGTCCCACCATAATGCACCTTACATACAGATTTTTCTAGTGTATTAAGTGCAGATTCAAACCAGACAACCTACAAGGAAAAAGCTCTACAATGAGAATGAGTAAGGATCTTTAACCATAGCAGAAGCTAAACGGATTGCAAGAATGAGAGGGTATGGCACCGACCATTGGGACAAGCCTGTGCATGCACGGGAATGCCTAGCCGAACAGCCATGCAAAGGTGGAGAGCTGATTTCACGATGAAGATGCTGGGGAGGAGTAGTTCCAAGTAGTTAGTATAGTTTGTATGTAATGTTTGAAGCCTACGAGCAATGAATTCCTCTAAGGCCTACGGGCCATGTAATACTTACGCCTACGGGCCTTGTAAGGGTTCCACCTCACCTTTTGAAAGGTGGATTATCAAAATCAATAAAAAATGAAGGTCTTCGGGCCATTGGAGTAGTGTCTTAAAGTGATACGCATAAAGTGATTAGAAATATGAGTATGTACATTATTTTTATAGAATAATGAATATATTTTCATCATATTATTGTTACTTTTAAATGTTTTTTATTTTGATTCAATAAATCACAAATTTTATTTTTGGATAATATTCAAATTCAATTAATGAATTTATGAATTAATGGATTTTTTAAATAAATAATATTTAAATGATATATTATTATTAAATAATGTTTATCTAATATAAATTATCATATCGTTTTTATTAAGAGAAAATGTACTTTTAATTAAGGTTCAAAATTTGTTATTATCAAATACCAGTCATTTTCAATAAATATTGGCCATTATATTAAGTAAGAAATTTGAATGTTTATAAATTTATTTAGATAAAACACATATTTTTTTAATCAGAACGCCTATATTATCCAATGGTGAATTTTTCATAATTTTCTGAGACAATCTAATTTTTAGTTAAAAAATAAATATCTTGTAAATATACTTTGTGTTTTATGACATCATAATGACCCAACTATGACCTAATAAGAAATATAAATGGGATAAATGATGAAATGTATTATTTTCCTTGAAAATAATTTTATTTTACATTTATTTTATTTATTTTATAAAGCCTTCGTGAATCCTCTAAAACTTATAATATTTTTTATGGTTTTAAAATCATTTTTCTCAGAGTGTGACGAACCTCCACATCACCAATGGTAAAATTTTACTAATTTCAGACCTTTTAATTATAAAATAATTTAAAAAAATCCCATTTTTCAAATAAATTTTGCAAAAACCATGGGATGGTTTGTGGTTTTTGATATTTTATAGAGTCCAAAACCTATATAATAACAAAATCCCCCTCCATTCCTTCATAAACCCACCCGAGATCCCATTTATCTTAACTAAATATTATTGTAGAACATATATACTCTGCCATAAACTCTATAGAGTCCTTAAAAGGTGCCCCAAGCTCTAATTAATTCCTTCCCAAGCCTTTTGAGTCACACATTCAAGTCAGGGATCCTAACCTTCCTCTCATCCTTTAAAATTCAAGCAGCTTCTTTGAAATTAGTTCTTGTAATTTCAAATAGTTATGTTTTCATTCATTTATAATAATTAAATTACTATTAATTCGATGTTATTTTAGTGATGGATCATTTATCCTCCCCCATTTGGACCCTTACAAAAGCTGTTACTATGCCAAAATTCTATAAGGGATCCTCACCTTCTCTTATTTATTTACGTTTCTTTATGAACACATGTATTATATTTCCATTTCCTAATTTTGGGACATGTCTTTCCATGTCTATATTAATTCCCATTTAATTTTTCAATGATGAGAATCCAATTTTCTCTCTCATAGAAAATTTTTATTAATTTTTATTTAACACTGTCATGATGCTGAAATTTCACCATGATTTTCCATGCTAAAACAATTGTTTAGTGAATACTATATCCAGTTTTGATAAATATTATTCACCTTCATCAACATATACTTATTTTTTGGGTACTTATATATATTCCACACTACTTAATCATAGAATAAATTATGATGATGAAGGGACCCATGTTGAGTGGTATATGTTGCACAATTAAGCATAAGAGTTAAATGAACATGATGGTGCATCGAGATAGCACTCCAATGCATTGGATAATTTTTAGTATCATGATTTTTCATGTTGGGAGAGGTGTTGAACCAGATTAATTTATGGGAAATTGTTCGCCATGAAGTATTGGAAGGTTTACCATTGACCTAAGTTTATGGTGTAATATTTTATATTGTTTCCACATTTCCCTTGTTGACTTTATGATTACATGTTATATCATGACTCACTGTTCATGTTTATGATTCTTACTCTTCTTATTCCCCATTGATATGCCTACTATCTAACGTATATCATATTCTTCATTTAATGCCTTGTTTATTCCCTTACTGGTCTTTATATCTCACCCCTTCATTATGTTTTTTCCTAGGTTATCCCATGCACTTTAAAGTTTGTTTGAATATTATGATCATGTTAAAGAAGTGTTCAATAATTTTTTTCCCATTTTATATGTTGTTATTTAATGTACATATTCCCAAATACATTAGGCTTATCGATGTTTTGGGTTGTATTAAGTGTACTTTTATGTTATAAAACATGAATTAATGTGTAATAAAGAGTTAGGTAGTTATAATATGAACTATTAACTCATCCCATAATCTCACCAAATAATTTAATGATCCTTGAACATCTAATGTTCATTTGAAAAATTATATTCTACCATATTCACTTTTATGATAAAAAACTTTTTAATGCCTTGGGAAATAAATTCATTCCTCACCATTATAAATTTGAGTAATATCATTGAATTAGTATTAATTGTGATCGATCTTACTTAGACATTAACTAGCCCTAGAACATGGGGTCCAATTCATCTTAAACTCATATTCATTAGAATAGGTGGATGTTTTAGATACACTTAGTATGTGATCCTATATGTTATTATCATGATATAAGTGAGTCCAACCCAAAGACCGAGAGAAAAGACTAGTAACCGATCATAGACCCTACTACTACTACCTCTTATGAACACGTTCTATGTGATATAATCTATTTCTATCATGATATCACATAATTCAGGATGTACCCTTGTGTCATCATAATTATTTTGCCTTAAATATATTATGAAACATCTAGAAGGATATGAATTCTCTTACCATGGATATGGATTAAATGAATTTACTACCATCATAGTCATCCTGGGACAATGATATATCTCTTCTTTAACTCAAAAAAACAAATTATATCTAGATCATTCAACCAATGCCATACCACCAAGGATTCACCCAACATAGGCTACCTCACCATGACCCCAATTTCATGGGATTTTCCTTTCATCAAAGTATGTTATCAAATAGTTCATGTTGATAATAATCTAAAGTCTAAATACCAATACACACGTTTGTAAATAGTAACATCCAATAAAACCTGAAACATGTGGTTTTCCCATTGGAGAGTATGTCCTCATGATCTCATCTACTAGATATAACCATGTGAGAACATCAATAGAATAAGTATCAATGCTTATGATCCCCCATCACCTAATATTAAGAAATCATCTATGTCCTGTCAGTATAATTTAACGAGATCATAGGAAATATGTTTAAGATTACTATCATAGTATCTCAAGGTTCTCATTATAGTTGGGGACTTCTATGACCCTCCGATATGACATGTAATTAGAGGACATTACCATGTAAATTGTGTATGAAAAAGTATAAACTCTGCCATGGTAAAAATAAAGACATTTGTATATCAAACTATATACATGTAATGGTTATCCAATTACATGAAAGATATGGGTCCAAGAAACTCACTCACTACACTCCCACTTTCACTAGATCTAATTGAAAAAAATATCACTCTGTAAGATCTCACATGAGTATCATTCTTCTTCTATGATATGTGTTTATACAAGGGTCATACATGAAATCGTCTCTGGATAAACATATAACTGCATCCTTTCCTATTAGAGTAAAATATCTTAAGAGGTGATACTTCCAAATTATATGTTTTGTCTTCTTATGTGACATTTGATCCTTGGAATGAACCACTACCATATAATTTTTTTAATATAATACAACAAGTTTTGCACTTATAGGAATAATAATAGTATTAGAAACAAATTAGTGTATCTAAAATACATCCTTAGATGCATCATAAGCTGATATATACTCGGATTATGTTATATAATTGGAGACCACATACTTTATTGAACTCCTCTTGCTCACATCACAACCATTCAAGAAAAAGACATAGCCTAACTGTAATATCAGATCATCCTAATCTGTCTAGAATCTAGCATCATTGTATCCCTCGTGATTAGCTCATTATCTTCTATAGACACCATCAACATATCATTTATATGTTCCAAGCACTTTAAAAACGTATTTATATCTTCCCAAGGAAGCACCCACCAGATTTGCTTGATATCTTCCCCTCATGGTTAATGAAAAGGCAACATAAAAACTAGTATATAGAATAAAATACATGATAGATCACACTGCTAAAGAATAATGAATTCTAATCATTATTTCAATCTCCTCGTGTGTTTTTTGGACAAGTATTCTTTGAGAGATTTATCCCAGGTGACACTGGAAATAATCCTCTCTTGGATTGTTAAATATTAAATCTTTTGAGTACCATGTCAACATATGTTTTTTGACATATCCCAAGAAACCATAGAGATCTATATTGATAGATCTTGATCCAAATAATATATGTTGATTCACCTATTTCATTCATGGAGAATCATTCATTTAACCAAGTCTTCCATGACATTAATCATTTCACTTCATTTCCAATTAATAATATCTAATCAACATATAATATTAGGAAAACGATGGCACTTACACTAAACTACTCACATATAAATGTATTTATTTTATTCATAAGGAAACCAAATTATTTTAAGGCCTCATCAAATATAATATTGAATTACTGAGATGCCTATATCATCCCATAAATTGATCTATGTAGCTATTACACTTTATTGGAACTCTTTGAAAAAATGAACCCTTGAGTGGTTTTATATTGAAATCTTAAACTAAAATCCCATTAATAAAAGAAATTTTGACATCCCTTTTTTAAATATCATAATCATGGATGAACCCTATTGCATGTAATATATTGATGGATTTTATCAACAAAATTTGTAAGAAGGTTGCATCATTATCGATGCCTTGACGTTTCCTGAAACCCTTCACCACTATTCTTGCCTTATAGGTTCTCACTTGACCAAATTCCCAATTAAAACCAATATTATTGAAATATGATGGGAGTTCTACCAAATTACAAGCACTATTTTCATATATGGGATCCATTTTAAAATGCATGTCTTCATTCTATTTAGAAACATCATTTCCATATACTACTTCATTATAGGTTAGAGATTCATCATTCACTTGGAGTAATGTGTCACATGAAACTTTGACAAGAAAACTATCTCTCTCTAGTTATCTGACCTCTATAGAAGATAAAAATAGTCCTTGTGTCTTATGAATATCTTTATCTCCCACTATTTCTGGTAAATATTGTTCATATACCAACTATTGTGCATCTAGAGAATCAACTTCATCAAATTAGATCTTTCTCAAAATATTTCAAATATAAAGGTGTTCTCTTTTTTGTAATGTATCATTTATTACACAACCACTTTTCTATCTAAAGGTTTTTTTGGTGTTCTCTTTTCTATCTTTATTATGACTTATAAAGATACCCTTCAAGCTCTGAGATGCTAATTTTTCACTAGATATAGTCTTAAAAAAATTCTCTCTATACCATACATGTATTTGTGACATATTGGGTTTAATTCCATACGAAAACACATAAGGAATCCAATGTACTAATTTATTTGGTACTTAGTTTAGTGTATATGATGCAGTCTGTAGTGCATATCTCCAAAAGGATAATAGAAGAGTTTCATGACTCATTGTTGATATGACCATGTAAATCATGGTATGATTACTCATTTCACAAAAACCATTTCACAGAGGTGTATAAAGAGGAGTTTGTTGGAACATTATCCAAAAATACAACAAATGATCAATGAAAGTTTGGTTAGGATATTATCCACCATGTTCTAAGTGGATTTTCTTAGTATTCTTACCAATTTTATTATCTAATTTGATCTAATATTCCATAAAAATGATAAAGGAATGTGACTTATAACTCATTAATTAGATGTATCCATATCTACTATAGTCATCAATAAAAGTGATGATGTAAGAAAACTCATCCCTTGACTCTACTAGAAATATACCACACTCATCCTTATGGACCAATTCCAATGGTTATTTGTCTATTTCTCATTTTCCACTAAAATTATATAACTTTCAACTTTCATGAAGGAAAGAAGGATATCATTATAGTGATTATCTCCCTAACAAGTAGTACTATATAGCCTGACTATCATGTCACCCCTAATTCAAATTGTAAATAATGCTTAAATGTTTTTGTAGTGATTTATGACTCCTTTATATATGGATGTAGGTTTAATTTTTTGAAATAAATTCATGCAATTAAATTTTTATTATTTTCTAGACACTTTTGAGGATAAATTGAGAAACCAAGAGTGCATGGACAACTATATATCATAATAGCCATAAACATCACCACATCTGCCAAAAGGTTCTTCATGCACGATGGCTGATTCCCATTTAGAGGCCATGTTATAATTCCACAAGAGATTAGAATACTGGTTGTTAAGCTTTGGTTACTCCAATGAACTCGCTTCAGGACATATCTGGTTGACCACACGATCATTCCCAAAAGCAAGGACAACCCCTCTTCCCCTCTTAGAAGCGGACCTTGTTCTCATTGGTTTTGACAGGTAAGAATATTTATTCCTCATCCTTATCCTGGATGGAGCTGACAGAACATCTTCACACACACGTATCTTAGATTTTCTACCTTAAACAATATCACTATAGAAATTTCTGGCCATACCACTCACATTCTCCTTTCCA
Source organism: Viscum album (assembly GCA_963277665.1). Lineage (NCBI taxonomy): Eukaryota > Viridiplantae > Streptophyta > Magnoliopsida > Santalales > Viscaceae > Viscum > Viscum album. Next base: position 103,860,416 of record OY728139.1, read on the forward strand.
TCATCCCCCCTTTATCAATTTTAGGCCCAACTTCATTACCCTTGCATCCATCCTTTTTCATCAATAGGGGATGCAGGTTAGAATCAATTGGAGTAAGACATTGAACCACATTTACATTGTTGTCAATAGATTCCACTCCCATTAAACCACCCTCAATCACTACCTTATGAATGTTGGACTCCTTTTTTCCTTCTAACAGCACCACAATCTTGATTTTTACATGACTGAGGTCCCATAAGTTTTGGTATCTGCAGGTAATCCTTGTGTCCCCTCCTTTTCTTCTTCATGATCATACCTTCCTCAAGAACCTTATATTATCTTTTGATCTCCTCATTCCCCGCACCATCTGAACTGCTTCCATCAGGATCATAGGATGCTTCATGAGGGAGTGTCTCAGTGTCCAGAAACTCAAAAGAATTATGAGTTTGAACACCCCCTGAACAAAACTTGGATCAACTACTTGTTGGTTGACCCTTGAAGAAGAAGCAGCCAGGGGGTCGATCACCATGTCACTCGTCCAAACCACAACCTCCTTTCCAGATAACCTCCCACCTTCAGATTGAGACAACGTCAAGGAATGCTCATCGATCCGAACTTCCACTGTTTTACCCCTGGCCTGACCCATCAAATCCCTTTTTCTCCAATACACAGCCCCCGACATAGGAGGATCGACACCCAGTTATTCCATTATGAACTACGTCATATTGCTCACCCAATGAGCCTGATTTCCATTCGCAACCTTCCTCTCCTGGTCCGTCACCTTCTTCTTGAGTTCACCCCGCCTACAGACATCACTCGAATGACCCAGCTGATGGTAGGAAGGGCAGTACTCCACCCATTACTCAAAAACCCTTAGTTGATTGCACCTGACCTCCTCGCTAGCTTTAATTCACATAAACTCCAACATAGCTTCTAAAACATCCACCTCCACACACATGTGGGGGTTGACCGGATGGAAAACCGCAGTACTATAAGAATCAATGCAAAGGAATCATCCAACCAAATTACCTAACATAAAAAGAATTGCAGGGTTATTGAATAGAATAGGGAGCTCAGGAAGGCTTACCCAAATATAAACCGTAGAAAAATCATGATTCAGATATAAGTCAAATCTCCACCAAGACAGGTGGAATCCACAACCACCACACCTCCTGGGAGAAAATTCTAGAACGCAAAGAAGATCTTCTGATGATGAACATCGCACCATCATATGTCTTTTATCCAACAGACCGACAACCACTCTATCTTGATTCCCCCAAGAGTCGAAAATGAACCTATTTCTCCTGGCCTGACCCCTTAAATCCCTTTTTCTCCAATCCACAGCCCCCGACATAGGAGGTTCGACACCTAGTTATTCCATTATGAACTGCATAGTATTGCTCACCTGGTGAACCTGATTTCCATTTGAAACCTTCCTCTCCTGGTCCGTCACCTTCCCCTTGAGTTCACCCCGCCTGAAGACATCACTCGAATGACCTAGCTGATGGTAGGAAGGGCAGTACTCCACCCATTACTCAAAAACCACTAGCTTATTGCACCTAACCTCCTCGCCCACTTTAATCCAAATAAACTCCACCATATCTTTTGAAACATCCACCTCCACACACATGCGGTGGTTGACTGGATGGCAAACCGTAGTACTACAAGAATCAATGCAAAGTAATCGTCCAACAAAATTCCCTAAAATATGAAAAATTTCAGGGTTTTGGAATGGAATAGGGATTTGGGGAAGGCTTACCCAAAAAGGAACTGTAGAAAAATCACGATTCAGATATAAGTCAAATCTCCACTGAGACAGTTGAAATCCACAACCACCACACCCCCTGGGGGAAAAGGCCATAGCGCAAACAAGATCTTCTGATGATGAACATCGCACCATCATATGTCTTTTATCCAATAGACCGACAACCACTCCATCTTGCTTCCCCCAAGAGTTGAAAACGAACCTATCAAAGTCGTCCACATATGGCCGCTTGTTTCTAAAACATGCAACCAAAGTGAGGTTTAGAAGGAACTCCACTTCTATAAACTCCAAAGCTGATAGTGGGACTACGGGTGCACCATCATAGAGACCAGGGACCTTCGAGGCAAGATTAATCGATGGAAATGATGGAAGAAAATTAAGTTTTGTGAAAGGTGAGAAAACGCGGGTCCAGATACGAGGATACCAAGGATCCTCCCCCCTCGCGTTGACATGCAGTGGAGGGGGGAACATCATCGATCCCATTAGGTTTATGCCATCGCCGTCTCCTGGAAGGAAAGATAAGAGGAAATTTTGTGGAAATAATAATAATAATAATAATAATAATAATAATAATAATAATAATAATAATAATAAAATATAATTTTCATAAGTTAATAATAAATTTTTTAAAACCCACCAATTAAACATGATTACCTTGAAAATAATATAAGTATTATTAGAAAAACTATTCCCTTAACTAATAATTACATTGAGTAAAACTATAATTAGAAAATTGAAATGATAAATAAGTTTTTGAGATTTTAAAATATATAGAGTGTTTTAAATACTCTAAATTATGCTAATTGTTCTATATTATATGAATCAATACTTTATACCAACCCTTAAATAAATAATTTTATCTCCAAAATAATGATAAAATACCAACATTATACTATTCTTTCTATTCTGGTTTTTCATTGAATTCATTAATCATAAATTAAATAAAAAACATTAAATAGAACATTAAAACCTTAAATAAACCTTTCCTTTTAATCATCATATTTTATTCAAGTAAACCTTAATGGTTTAATAAAGTTTTATAGTATTTCTAATCATTCATGATTAAAATTCCCACTTTGTTTCCCATAAAATCATGTTTAAATGTTACAAAAATATTCATTTTACTCAAACTATTTTGAATGACCCATATAACCCCACCCAATGTATAATCAAATATATTCCATTTGATATATGAAATATTCATTAAACACATTTTATTAAGACATTAAAAACATTGAATTTCCCGCCAAAATTAATAATTTCTATAAAATTGACCAATAAAAACACAAGGTTTATAAACCCATTTTAAATTAATTAAATATCTACCCATTAAACATTTTGAAGAATAATATAGAAACTACATTACAAAAAAACCACATTTCCTTTCTATAGGATAATGAATAATTCACGGGAGATATACTTATATAGGTATAATTTCAATATGTCACATGATTTTTATAAACTACGCATATATCCTTGAAAACATTTGTAATGTTTTAGAAAAAGACAATAAATTACCATTTAATTTAAAAATAAATTAATAATTTAAACTTTTCAAAAAATCATCACATAGACCACTTACATAAATCCGTTATCAGGATGGTAGGAATTTAATTCAATAAGAAGATAAAAGGTTTCTAATATTAAATATAGTCTACAAGATTACAAATATGTTTATTAGAAGTTATCATTTAATATAAACACTCAAAAACCTTTATATTAAAGTTAGAAAACATAATTACAACCAAAAGTTTTGTAGGAATGATTTTTTAGGATGATGTGTGGTGATAGGTATTTTTCACAAATATGTCACCAAAAATATATTATTTCTTAAGAATGTAGTGCAATGTGCACTCTAGGTTCTATCACATGAGGTGGCCTGTCACAAACACTATTCTCCTATTGTATATATTCATAAACTATCTAATATACTACTAGTAATACACGAATAATAGGTGATGGGGTTTGGAAATTCATAAAGTATATAAATTTGAAATCCAAATACAAATAACAAGAGAAGACACAAAAAAATTAGTGAAGAAGAATTATTTGTTAAGATATCTTAGTAATACATTCAGGACTAAAAATTCACTATTTTATTTTGAAAACACTTTTAAGGGAAAGTGAAAACCCATTCTAGTACAAAATACAAAACATCAAGAACCATGTGAAATGGATGAGCAATTAAAATCTAATTTGAGCCTATTCGATATGTTGTCCTAAAATAATTTTCATTGCTTACCTCTCTAGACGGGTTATCATTGATAATATCCTCAAACCAATACACCATCTTTTCCCATGTTTTAATGTACTCCTCCATCTTTAATTTAACTACATTGAAACCTCTTACCAGAATTAGGTGCTTCTTAATGATCTGCTTCATCATCTCCTTGTTGGTATCCATAACACTATAAGAATTTTTGGCTTTCAATGCGGGGGACTTATAGTAGCCTCCATTTTGTGGCCGCTAATACTATCAACAGCGGCCACCAAATTGAAGTCTCTACACTTTAATACCGCAAAAAACTTATTTTCCCCTCCCCCCATTATCCCCTCCCCGACCCCGTGACCCACCCCGCCCCGACCCCCGGTGATCCCGACCCCCAGTGACCCCAACCCCCGGAAACCCCTCCCCGAACCCTGACCCCTGACCTCCCGGCGACCCCGGCAACCCCTGGCGACCCTGACCCCCGGCAACCCCCACCCCCTTGCCTCCGTGCTGCGCCACCTACAACTCGGGAGACCCCCACCTCCTTGCCTCCGCGCTGCGCCCCCGTGACCCCGACACACCCGCGACCTGGAAACCCCCACCCCTGCCTCCGCGCTACACCTTTGGATAGTCTCGTCGTCGTCATCCCCTCCCGTCCCTGTTGCATCCCTCCGACAAGTCCTCCTGCCATTGTTGGACCCTCCCGGTTCGTTGTGCCCTGCCATGTAGAACCCTCCATGCTTCATCCAATGGTTCCGCTCCTTTCAAGTCTGATGGTCGAACCCCTGTCATCAAGTCATGACGCCATCATGGATCCACAATCAAGTCACACCCCATTACCCGAGGTCGAGTCCTCTGAAGGTAATGTTTTTTATCCTCCAAATTTGGTTTTTAAATTTTAATGATATGTGTTTTTTTTAGAATTTAAATAAGATATTTCACTTTTTATTTCTACTAAATACAGATATGGATAAGAGCTGGATTGATATGCAAGGTAGATTTTCAGCTGAATTTTATGAGGGGATTAAGCGATTTATGGATATCACCAACAGATTTCCAAGCGATACGATTAGTTTTCCCTACAGAAAATGTGAAAATAGATATCTCTTCAAACGAGATAGTGTTAGAGAACATTTGTTTTTGAATGGGTTTTTGAAAAACTATAAGACATGGACATGTCATGGAGAAGATTCTGTTTCATGTCATCGCTCATAAAATATTCATATGAATGTTGATTCGAGAACAGTTGATCTGATGAGCATAATTCTCAATGATATGATGCATCAGTTTCAATCTAAATAAAGTAATGTCGTAAATGACGACGTTGGATTGAGTAATCCCCATTATTCTACAGATGGAGAAGCATTGAAATTCTTTGAAATTAATGGAGATGCGCGTACTGAATTATATCATGGATGCACTAAATTTAGTAAAATTTCGTTCATCGTTGAATTGTTACACTTGAAGGCCTTGAACCAGTGTTCAGACACCTCATTCCACATGTTGTTGGTATTATTGAATAAGGTACTCCCTTCTGGAGCGAAGATTCCAGAGTTATTCTATCATTCTCGCAAGTTGACCGATGATCTTGGTTTTACATATGATACAATTGATGTGTGTCCTAATAATTGTATGTTGTTCTGAAAAGAGAATGCACAATTAAATAATTATACTAGTTGTTATAAATATAGGTGGAAGACCAATGAGATTAATCAAGGTAGTCAGATTCTTCCTGAGAGAGTTTTGAATCAAGGGAAAAAAGTTTCCGCTAAACAGATGCGTTATTTCCCACTGAAACCGAGACTGAAGAGAATCTTCTTGTCCACTAAAATTTTTAAATTTATGACATGGCATTCAGAGAGAAAGAAAGAGGTTGATAAATTAACTCACCCGGCAGATTCTTTGGCATGGAAAGAGTTTGATCAAAGACACCCAGACTTTTCCCGAGATGATCGTAATATACAACTGGGTTTGGCAGTAGATGGTTTTAACCCATTTAGGTCCATGGTTGGAGCGACAGATAGTACATGGCCAATGGTGTTGGTTCCATACATCATTCCCACATGGGTATGTATGAAGCAACCTTTTTTTGTTACTGTCAATTCTAATTGATAGACCGAGAGGACCTGGTGATAAAATCGATGTTTATATGAAACCTTTGATTGATGAGCTGCAAGAATTTTGGGCCAATGGTGTAATGACTTTTGACTCGGCACCTAATGAAAAGTTTAGACTTTGGGCCGCTTTGTTATGGACAATTAATGATTTCCCAGCGTATGCTAGCTTATCAGGTTGGAGTACAAAAGGAGAATTTGTTTTCCCTTTTTATAATAAGAGTATGAAATATATATGGCTTAATCACTGTAGAAAGTGGGAATATCTTGGTCATAGACGCTTTCTTCCTCCATTTCACAGGTTCAGAAAAGACCCTGTATCGTTTGATGGGAATAGAGAGTATGACCCATCACCACAGATATTGTCTGGGGTTTAAATTTGTGCACAAATTGATCAAGAAAACATCCATACAATATATGATTTTCAAGATTTATTGGTTCCTGCGTTTCATTCTATTCCTGCTGTAAATAAATAGCTAAGTCATAATTGGAAGAAACGATGTATTTTTTTTTGAATTGCCTTATTGGAAATATAATATTTTAATACATAATTTGGGTGTGATGCACATTGAAAAAAAATGTATGTGATAATATTTTGTGCACCATTTTAGGTGTCAAGGGGAAATCAAAGGACAGTGATAATGCATGACGTGATTTGTAATAAATGAGATTGAGAAAAAATTTAAATTTATAGCTGGGTGAAGGTAATCGGGCATACATGCCTACTGCATAGTACACAATGAGTAAAAAAGATAAAAAAACATTTCTATCAATTTTGAAGACCGTTAAGGTGCCAGATGGTTACTGCTCTAATATTTCAAAGCGTGCGAATATGACGAGCATGAAATTATAGGGTTTGAAAAGTCACGAAAATCATATTCTGCTTTAAAAGTTAATTCCTATAGCAATTCGTGATTGCTTACCTTCCCAGGTTGTTGAGTCATTGATTGGAGTTTCTAATTTTTTCAGATAGCTCTGCTCTATGAGTCATCGCATGAGTGATTTGAAAAAGCTACAGGATAAGATTTTACTTGCACTATGTCTCATAGAAAAACTCTTTCCGCCATCTTTTTTTGATGTCATGGTTCACTTGACCGTTCATTTAATTGGTGAAGTCATTGATAGCGGTCCCATGCAATTTAGGTGGATGTATCCAATAGAGCAATAGTTAAATACATTGAAACGGTCTGTGCGCAATAAAGCTCATCCGGAAGCCTCAATTTCCAAGGGATATTTAATGGATGAGTGTACTAATTTTTGTGATTCATATATTGATGATGTTGAAAAAAAGATATATAAACCATCCCAGAATGACGAGGGTCCAATTGGAGAAGGAATAAAATTTGATATGCAGAACGACGAGTGGGTTCAAGCTCATCGATATGTGTTGTTCAACACTCCATCAGTTATGTCATTGATACAGTTATTTTCATAGTTTATGTGTATTTTGTTTCTATATTTATTTTATTTCTTACCTTATATTGTGTTATGATTTAGGATGCATATCACTGAGTTGAAATGTGAAAGGCCCTGTGCAACTGATTATCAAATCCAAAAACATCATTTCAACACATTCCATGAGCGGTTCAAGACTCATGTACGTATAATTGATTTAATATTTTTATAGAGAAACTTAGTTGTATTTTCACAATCTTTTATCCATTAACCTATATATGTGAAATTTTCCGATTCAAAAGTTACGTGATTTAACCCAGTATGTGAGCGAAGAACTCAACCAATTAGCTGATGGTCCATTTATTACAGCTCTCGCTACAAGTCTTTGGATGCTAACGAATTCTGATTTCGTATTAGCGATGTTGACATGAACCGAGCCACATAAAATAGCGGTGTTTGTTGTTCTTTTGTTGGTGAGGGTTATTATTATGGATTGTTGAGAGATATTATTGAGTTTATTTATGGTCATGTCTTAAAACCCATATTGTTAAGGTTTGATTGGGTCAATCCAGTTCGTGGAATGAAAGTTTATAACTTCCAATTTACATTAGTAAACATTAACAATATGCTATATAAAGATGACCGAGTTAGCAACGAGCCCTTCATACTGACATCGTAGGTAGAACAAGTTTACTTTGTCGGCATTGATTCTGATTGGAAAGTTGTGTTGAAAATGTCTAGAAGAGGGGTTTTTATGATTGACCAAAAGGAACCTGAAGTTGTCGCATTTCCAGATCAAACACTTGACCAAACAACAGTAGTTGTACGTGATGAAGATATACAATGGGCCATAGAGACAGTTGAAGGAGATACGATAGACTTGCATGATTAGTGAAAATTGTGATTATATCCCCAGCTATTATATCTAAAAATATTTATGAGTTATATATGTATAAAAATTTCTTGATTTAACTATAATTTTTTTAATGTAGGTATGTCACAGGGTGGTCACAGTGGTTCACCTGATGTTGTTGGTATGTATGTTTTCATTTTTCTAAATTAATTGATTGTAATTATCTGTTTATATTTACCTAACTTTTTCTAATCATTAATTTATATTGTAATTGAATTATGAATTTATGTTTATCAGGATCTAGTGCTTCTTCCAGAAGACGCGGGGGTCCTGGTAGAGGGGTTAGATCCTGGAACTCTGGAGCCTGATTGGATGTGTTATTGGATGACACAATTCATCCAGTTGTATATGGTGCTACTGCATTTAGTTGTCAGTTTGGGAATATGATACGAAACTCACACAGATTCTCTCTAACAACTAATGACTGGAGTTCTTTCCCCCAGGATACGATGGACAGATTATGGAGAGAGGTTCAGGTAAATTCAATGTTTAATTTTTCATGATATTGTTATTATTATTGTCTCATCTACTGACAATTTTTTTAACAGGATAATTTTACATCCTATCCAGATGAGTTTCGGGCTGTATGTATATCCAAATGTCGAAAATTATGGAAGGATTACAAGTCAAGGGTGAAGAGAGATCACTGGACACCATTTGCGGGTGTGCCAGACATTCTACAGCGAGTCCCTCCGGGAATTCTTCCTACGCAGTGGCAGGATTTGGTTGCGTTTTGGTCAATTGAGGTGGCGATGGTAAGATTTATTACTTTTAATCTATAAATGACTAATTTTTCAAATTTCTATTAAGTAAATATGTTGAATGTAGACCGAGTCTGCTCGTCATTCACATAATCGGGCATTGCAGGGCATGCCTTCCAGACTTGGCACTCGACATGTGTCACAGCTCAGACATGATGTAAGTTTAGAATTCACTATTTCATTCATATTTTAAAAATATTTTAGTATAACATGGTGAACCCATTTATTATAGTTACACCAACGTGGCGAGCCAATCGATCGGATGTCCATATGGATGAGGACTCGTAGGGCGAGTGATCCTGATGTTGCCGGTGTTATAGTAAGAAAATTATTTACTAATAAATGTATTTTTATTTTATATAAATTATTCATATTTGCTCATTCATTATATGCTACGGTCTCAGTTTGAAGCTCAGTTAGCATATTTTCCAGAGAAGCAACGTCGTAGTACTGTGCGTAGAGATGAAATATTTCACCGTGTCGTGGGGAATGATGGTCATGGTTATTCTTTGACTTATGGAGGTGGTGTCCCACGAGTTGTTAGAGCAGATGTGATGGGTGCATGCAGAGAGTCAGGGATGCGCACACAGGTTGAGATAGATGCTTCCATGCAGGATATACAGCACAATTTTGATTCACAGTTTCAGTAGTTACGTGCAGAGTATGAGGAGAGGTTGTCACAAATGTCATCATGTATCGATGAAATGACAACACAACAAGTGGTACCACAGGTAAACAATAAAACAAACCATACTCAGATTGACTTTTATTGATATGTTTAAGATACATAATATTCATATATATTGTAGGCTCTGAATACAACTAGTGGAAATCGCAGGGATATTGGTGATCCAGATGAGAATGAACCCCATGCATGAGGAAATTTCATTTGTGTTGATGAATTCTCTAGAAGTTTTTAAATCCTTGATGAATATAATTTTCTTTTTTTACCAAGATTAGTTTGTTTTAGTATTTGTGGATGAAATCTTCGTGAAATCCAAGACTGATGATGATCATACCCAATATCTTGAAATCATACAGATTATACTTATAATGCATCAACTATACACCAAGCTATATATATGTCATTTTTGTATTGATTAGGTATAGTTATTGGGTCAAATAATCTCAGAGGAAGGTATGTTAGTGGATGGAGAGAATCTTCAAGTAGTTGTTTCCTGGGAGAATCCCAAGAACTCTTTCAGTATATGTAGCTTTCTAGGGTGACTGAATTGTGATGTGGTCGAGCAGACGACACGTCAATCGGACGTGTCGTGTGCCCGCGATGACTGAGAACGCCGTTCTGGTGTCATAAATGGCCAAAACGGGCATCTAACGGTCAAATTCATATCGGATGACATCGGATTGACCTAAAATAACAGGTTAAAAATATAATTATTATTCGTGACGTGTATGCACAGATGGAAAATCAATCGGACGTGCGGTTTGCGCGGTACGGCTCAATATGTGTTTTTTAAGTGCTGTGTGCGCTTCATAAACACACGTGGGGGGGGGGGGGGTCCAAACGGTCCGAATGAAATCAGAATGGATTTAAATCAGACGAAATCAACGAGTGAGTGAATTGTGATGTGGTCGAGCATACGACACGCCAATAGGACGTTCCGTGTGCCCGCGGTGACTGAGAACGCAGTTATGGTGTCATAAACGGCCAAAACGGTCATCTAACAGACAAATTCATAGAGGAAGACATCAGATTGACCTGAAATCATAGGAAAAAAATATAATTATTATTTGTGGCATGTATGCGCAGAGGTCACGTCATTCGGACATGCGGTTTGCGCGATACGACACAATATGAGTTTTTAAGTGTTGTGTGCGCTTCATAAACGCACGTGGGGGGGTCCAAATGGGCCGAACGATGTTAGAATAGCCTGAAATCAGAATACATCAATGGTTCAGTGAATTTTGATGTGGTCGAGTAGACGACACATCAATCCGACGTGTCATGTGCCCGCGGTGACCGAGAACGCCATTTTGGTGTTATAAACGGACAAAATGGGCGTCTAACTGTCAAATTCACCGCGGACGACATAGTATTGACCTGAAATCATAGGAAAAAAATATAAATATTATTCATGACATGTATGCGCAGACGGAACATCAATAGGACGTGCGGTTTGCATAGTATGGCTCAATATACGTTTTTTAAGTGTTGTGCGCACTTCATAAACGCGCGTGGGGGAGTCCAAACGGGCCGAACGAAGTCGGAATGGCCTGAAATCAGACGACATCAACGAGTGAGTGAGTTTTGATTTGTTCAAGTAGACGTCACATCAATCAAACGTGTCGTGTACTCGCGGTGACTGAGAACACCATTCTGTGTCATTAACGGCCAAAACGGGCGTCTAACGGTCAAATTCATAGAGGACGACATTGGATTGACCTGAAATCACAGGGAAAAAATATAATTATTATTCGTGATGTGTATACACAAGAGGCACGTCAATCGGACGTGCGGTTTGCATGGTACGACTCAATATGCGTTTTTAAGTGTTGTCTGTGCTTCATAAACGCGTGTGGGGGTCCAAACGGGCCAAACGAAGTCAGAATGGCCTGAAATCAGACGATATCAACGGGTGAGTGGATTGTGATGTGGTCGAGTAGACGACACTTCCACATAAATCGGACGTGCAGTGTGCCCGCAGGGACCGAGAACGCGATTCTGGTGTCATAAACGGCCGAAACGGGCGTCTAACGGTCAAATTCATAGCGGAAGACATCTGATTGACCTGAAATCACAGGTCAACAATTTAATTATTATTCATGATGTGTACTCACAGACAACAAGTCAATCAGACGTGTGGTTTGCATGGTACAGCTTAATATGCGTTTTTTAAGTGTTGTGCGCGCTTCAAAAACGCGGATGGGGGTCCAAATGGGTCGAACAAAGTAGGAATGGCCTAAAATCAGATGACATAAACTGGTGAGTGTATTGTGATGTGGTCGAGTAGACGACATGTCAATCGGATGTGTCGTGTGCCTGAGGTGACCGAGAACGCAGTTCTGGTGTCATAAACAGCCAAAACGGGTGTCTAACGGTCAAATTCATAGCGTGCGACATCGGAATGACCTGAAATCATAGGGAAAAAAAATATAATTATTATTCGTGATGTGTACACACATACGACACGTCAATCAAACGTGCGGTTTTCACGGTGCGACTCAATATGGGTTTTTAAGTGTTGTGCGTGCTTCATAAACACACGTGGGGGGGGGGGGGTCTAAATGGGCCGAACGAAGTCCGAATGACCTGAAATCAGACTACATCAACGGGTGAGTGAATTGTGATGTGGTCGAGTAGACAGCATGTCAATTGGATGTGCCGTGTGCTCGCGGTGACCGAGAACGCCATTCTGGTGTCATAAAGGGCCAAAACGGGCATCTAACGGTCAAATTCGTAGAGGATGACATCAGATTGACCTGAAATCACAGGTTAACATTATAATTATTATTCTTGACGTGTACGCGCAGAAGGAACATCAATCGAATGTGCAGTGTGCGCGGTACGGCTCAATATGCATTTTTAAGTGTTGCACATGCTTCATAAACGCGCGTGGGGGGTCCAAATTGGCCGAACAAAGACAGAAAGGCCTGAAATCAGATGACATAAACTAGTGAGTCAATTGTGATGTGGTCGAGTAGACGACACGTTAATCAGAGGTGTCGTGTACCCACGGTGAACGAGAACGTAGTTCTAGTGTCATAAACGGCCAAAATGGGCGTCTAACGATCAAATTCATTGAGGACGACATCGGATAGACCTAAAATCATAGGGAAACTATATAATTATTATTCGTGATGTGTATGTGCAGACAGAACGACAATCGAAAATATGGTTTGCACGGTACAGCTCAATATGCATTTTTTAAGTGTTGTGCGAGTTTCATAAACGCGTGTGGGGGGTCCAAACGGACCGAAAAAATTCGGAATGCCCTAAAATCAGACGACATCAATGGGTGAGTGAATTTTGATGTGGTCGAGTAGAAGGCAGATCAATCGGACATGCTGTGTGTCCTCGGTGACCGAGAACACCGTTCTGGTGTCATAAACGGCAAAAACGGGCGTCTAAAGATCAAATTCATAGAGGACGACATCAGATTGACCAGAAATCATAGGAAAACAATCTAATTATTATTCGTGATGTGTACGCACAGACGGCACATCAATCGGATGTGCGGTTTGCACGGTACGACTCAATATGCATTTTTTAAGTGTTGTGCGCGCTTCACAAACGCGCGTGGGGGGGTCCAAATAGGCCGAATGAAGTCGGAATGGCCTGAAATCAGACTACATCAACGGGTGAGTAAATTGTGATGTGGTCGAGCAAGGGGAACGTCAATAGGATGTGTCGTGTGCCCGTGGTGACCGAGAATGCAGTTCTGGTGTCATAAACGGCCAAAACGGGCGTCTAACGATAAATTTCATAGCGGACGACATCATATTGACCTAAAATCACATGGAAACAATCTAATTCTTATTCGTGAAGTGTACGCACAGACAACACATCAATAGGACGTGTTGTTTGCATGGTACGACTCAATATGCGTTTTTTAAGTGGTGCGCGCACTTCATAAATGCGCGTGGGGGGGTCCAAATGGGCTGAACGAAGTTGGAATGGCCTGAAATCATCCGACATAAACAGGTGAGTGAATTGTGATGTTTTCTAGCATACGGCACGTCAATTGGATGTGTCGTGTTCCCACGGTGACCGAGAACGCAGTTTTGGTGTCATAAACAGCCAAAACGGTCGTCTAACGGTCAAATTCATAGCGGAAAACATCGGATTGACCTGAAATCACATGGAAACAATATAATTATTATTCATGATGTGTATTCATAGACGGAATGTCAATCAGACATTCGGTTTTCATGGTACGGCTCAATATGCATTTTTTAAGTGTTGTGCGCGCTTCATAAACGCGCGTAGCGGGGTCCAAATTGGACGAACGATGTCGGAATGGAATGAAATCAGACGACATCAACGGGTGAGTGAATTTTAATGTGGTCGAGTAGACGACATGTCAATCGGACGTGCCGTGTGCCCACGGTGACTGATAACGCTGTTCTAGAGTCATAAACGGCCAAAACGGACGTCTAACGGTAACATTCATAGTGGATGGCATCGGATTGACCTGAAATCACAGGTCAACAATATAATTATTATTCTTGACGTGTACGCATAGACGACACATTAATCGGACGTACAGTTTGCGCGGTACGGCTCGTTATGCATTTTTTAAGTGTTGTGCGCGCTTCATAAACGCACGTGGGGGGTCCAAACAGGCCGAATGAAGTCGGAATGGCCTGAAATCAAACAAAATCAATAGGTGAGTGAATTTTGATGTGGTTGAGTAGAAAACACGTCAATCGGACCTGCTGTGTGCCCGTGGTGACCGAGAACGTCGTTCTGGTGTCATAAACGGCCTAAACGGGCGTCTAACGGTCCAATTCATAGAGGACGACATCGGATTGACCTGAAATCACATGGCAACAATATAATTATTATTCGTGACATGTACATGTATACATCACATCAATCGGACGTGCGGTGTGCCCGATACAGCTCAATATGCCTTTTTAATTGTTGTGTGTGCTTCATAAATGCGTGTGGGGGATCTAAACGGACCGAACAAAGTCAGAATGGCCTGAAATTAGATGACATCGATGGGTGAGTGAATTGTGATGTGTTCGAGTAGACGACATGTCAATTGGACTTGTCTTGTTCCCACGGTGACCGAGAACATAGTTCTAGTGTCAGAAACGGCCAAAACGGGCGTCTAACAATAAACTTCATAGCGGACGACATCGGATTGACCTGAAATCATAGGGCAACAAACTAATTATTATTCATGATGTGTACGCGTAGACGGAACGTCAATAGAACATGTGGTTTGCATGGTACTTCTCAATATTCATTTTTTAGTGTTGCGAGCGCTTCGTAAACACACGTGGGGGTCCAAATGGGCCAAACGAAGTCGGAATGGCATGAAATAAGATGACATCAACGGGTGAGTGAATTTTGACATGGTTGAGCAGACAGCATGTCAGTCGGATGTGCCGTGTGCCCGCGGGGACCGAGAACGCCGTTCTGGTGTCATAAATGGACAAAACGAGCATCTAACGGTCAAATTCATAGCGGATGACATTAGATTGACCTGAAATAATAGGGAAACAATCTAATTATTATTCAGGACGTGTACACATAGACGGAACGTCAATTGGATGTGCGGTGTGCGCGGTACGACTCAATATGCATTTTTTAAGTGTTGTGTGCCCTTAAAAAACACGCATGGGGGGTCCAAATGAGAATAAAGAAGTCGGAATGGCTTTAAATCAGACGAAATCTACGGGTGAGTGAAGTTTGATGTGGTCGAGAAGACGACATGTCAATCGAACGTGTCGTGTGCCCGCTGTAACCGAGAACGCAGTTCTGGTGTCATAAACGGCCAAAACAGGCATCTAACGGTCAAATTCATAGCAGACGACATCGGATTGACCTGAAATCATAGGGAAACAATATAATTATTTTTCATAATTTGTACGCACAGACGACACGTCAATTGGATGTGCGGGGTGCGCGGTACATCTCAATATGCATTTTTTAAGTGTTGCGCGCGCTTCATAAACACCCGTGGGGGTCCAAATAGGATGAACAAATTTGGAATGTCCTGAAATCAGACGACATAAATGGGTTGGTGAATTGTGATGTGGTTGAGGAGATGGCACGTCAATCGGATGTGTCGTGTGCTCGAGGTGACCGAAAACGCAGTTTTGGTGTCATAAACGGCCAAAACGGGCGTCTAATGGTCAAATTCATAGCAGAGGACATAGAATTGACCTGAAATCATAGGTAAACAATATAATTATTATTCATGATGTGTACTCATAGACGGCATCTCAATTGGACATGTGGTTTGCGCGGTATGGCTCAATATTTGTTTTTAAGTGTTGTGCGCACTTCATAAACGCGCGTGGGAGCCCAAACGGGCCGACCGAAGTTGGAATGGCCTGAAATCAGATGAAATCAATGGGTGAGTAAATTGTGATGTGGTCGAGAAGAAATCATGTCAATCGGACGTGTCGTGTGCCTGTGGTGACTGAGAACGCCGTTCTGGTGTCATAAACGGCCAAAACGGGCGTCTAACGGTCAAATTCATAGCGAACAACATCGGATTGACCTGAAATCACAGGGCAACAATATAATTATTATTTGTGACATGTACGTGCATAGTAAACATCAATCAGACATGCGGTGTGTGCGGTATAGATCAATATGCGTTTTTAAGTGTTGTGTGCACTTCATAAACGCGCATTGGGGGTCCAAATAGGCCGAACGAAGTTGTAATGGCCTGAAATCAGACGACATCAATGGGTGAGTGAATTTTTATGTGGTCGAGTAGAGGTTATGTCAATCAGACGTGTCGTGTGCCCGCGGTGACCGAGAACGCCGTTCTGGTGTCACAAACAGCCAAAACGGGCGTCTAACGTTCAAATTCATAGCGAACGACATCGGATTGACCTGAAATCACAGGGAAACAATATAATTACTATTCCTGACATGTAAGCGTAGAAGGAACATCAATCAGATGTGTAGTTTGTGCGGTATGGCTCAATATGTGTTTTTTAAGTGTTGTGTGCACTTCATAAACGCGCGTGGGGGGGGGGTCCAAACAGGCCGAACGAAGTCGAAATGGCCTGAAATCAGATGACATCAATGGGTGAGTGAATTTTGATGTGTTCAAGCAGATGACACGTCAATCGGTTGTACTGTGTGCCCATGGTGACCGAGAACGCATTTCTGGTGTCATAAACGGCCAAAACGGGCATCTAATGGTCAAATTCATAGCGGACGACATCAGATTGACCTGAAATCACAGGGCAACAATCTAATTAGAACCATAGAATTAATGATTTTAAATTTATAAAATGGTAATAAAAATTATGTATATATTTTTAAAATCAAATACTTTAGATCTATTACAGTAAGTTTGAATTGAAATATGTTAGTTTGTTTCAATTATTTGTTTTCTAGGTTTTATTCTGTACTAATTTTGTTATGCAGTTATATATGATGATGGATGTGGAGCTTGGAAGATGACTGCTGAGATTTATTTGGGTATATATTATTGTCATTGAATTTTTTTTAAAAACAATTAAAAATCTATAGTGGCCGCCAAATGGAGGCCGCTAAAGATATAGAATATAACAACTTCCATTTGGTGGCCGCTATAGGTTTTTCCATTGACACCTGTAACGGCCGCCATTCAGCGGCCGCTAAAGGTCTGGGTTGCAGCAGTCATCGAATGGCGGCCGTTAAAGCCTATCCCGGCTTGCCTACAGCGTCCGCCAAATTGTGGTCCCTGATAGCAACAGTGATGGGCCAAAAGCAGACAACGATTGGCGGATGCTAGGTGGCCGCTATAGACCTTTATCGATGGCTTTTGGCGGCCGCTAAAGGTCATGATTTTACTAGTGTAAGTAGAAATCTCTCAAACATATTATTTTCATCCTCTTGCGAGTCATTAATCATGAGTGATTCATCCATCATTTCTTCCTCATAGTGTACAATAATCTCTTAGAGATTGATTGGGTCATCTTTACAAGATTCCCTCTACTAATCATTGGGTGCACCCCTAAAGAGATCAACTTGGTCAGTGGTGTTCTCAACCACCACCACTGAGTCTTCTTGAATCAAGATTGTCTCTCCCATCACACCACCAGCTTCTTGTTCAACACTGTCAGATGATTGGTTTTCACCTTGAACCGCCGCACTCATTTTTTGATCCTCATATTTATCATGGGTTTTGAGGTATGTCTTAGGCATCAACTTCTTAGCAGACCTTGTCTCCATTGGTTTAGGAAGATATGAATAGTCCTTGTGTCCTTTAAGTTTTTGTTTTTTGATAAGGATGAAGCTACCTGAATCTTTATTTTATTTCTTCCCCTTCTTCTATCTCATATTGTGTAGCCCTCTTCTATGGTGACCCTCTACACTAACATCTATGAAACCACCAGAAAATACATTACTAGACACATCCCCAAGGATGCAACGACCTTCATCACATCCCTCATCTTGGATTGTGTATGGTTGATACTGATCCAATCCTTCAACAGTTAATCCCTCAAATTTGTTTCCAAGTTGAATCGATGATCTGATCATTAGACCAAACCATTTATCACAATAAATAGCACCACTCATTTCCTAACAACTCATTATTGGGTATTATTTTGTATCATTTCCAAAATATGGCTGCCTGTCCACATCTGGACAGTCCTATGCAAGCCCTCATTGTGTGTGGTACCACTGCCACCTCTTAATACCTCAACATAAGAGGGTGCATTGGCAGAGGTTTGAGGACCAAAGGAATACGATCCATTTATCCCCCCTGACCTGGTTGAATCCTATATATTTGATACATTCATATCATGATACAATCTTCTAAGAACATTAGAAACTTTGGGACTAACCTCACTCAAATGGAACTTCTTCTAGGTGGGAAACAATTATGTTGCCTTACCTACACCCCACAGACCAGCTACCTCACTAGAGGTTGGAGGTTGAAGCTCCTGATGGGTCCCCACATTCGAACCAGGACCCTCCATGAATATCAAATTTTTCACCTGAGCTGTTGACACAAATTCACCCATCATCAGATCCATACCACCGCAGCTGACTCCCTGCAGGAAACAAGAACCCAAATGTCCCAAACGATTACACTTATTTCAAAAATACACCCTAGATTCAAAGAAAACTGGTTGTTTGCACCTAAATTCTTCACTAACAGTAACCCAGACCCACTCCACTAGTGGGTTGGAGATTTTGACCTCCTCATATATTTACATGTTAATCAGATGGCTGATACAGATGGTTATGTTTTCTGAGCACAGAAAACAACCTACCATATTTCCTCACATTTGAAGGATTGCAGGTTTTTGAAATGGCAATGGGAGTTTTGAGAAACTAACCCAAATCGCAATAGAGGGAGAGTATTGCTTCATATGAAAACTATAATACCAGCAATAGAGGAAGAACTTGTATCCAAGGCACTTACGTGGAGCACTGGGCCAAGCACGGATGAGATCCTCCTGTTAGCTAAAGCGAATCATCAGTTGGTGATTATCGAGAAGGCTAAAAATCGAAGTCTCTTGTAACCCCCAAGATCCAAAGATGAATTGGTCAAAATCATCAACAGATGGTCGACGGTGCCAAAAAAGAGCCACAAGGGTCAGATCCAAGAGGAATGAGGCTTTTATGAACTCCAACAATGATAACGGAAGTTGAGGCTCCCCATCAAGAAGATCGGGAACCTTCGGGTTGAGCGATATAACCAGTCATATGGGGCGAGCATTGGGGTTTGAGAATGGGATGAAGAAACGAGACTTCAATGCTGGTGGGAGGAGATCCTCCCCCTTCTGGTGATGGGAAGGGGGAGAAGTCATCGCCATCTCAGATAGGGCATCACTGTTGGGAGATGAACTCGAGAGTGATGTCAGGTAACACAATAATTGCTGAATAAAAAACTCACATTATTCTATCCAATGTTATGATAAACCCTATCACTAAAATACTTCCCATTTAATTGTTATTATCCCTCACCAGACCTCTATATACTAGACAATACTCCTTCACGTCATCACTAAAATGCTACTCCACCCCATTTTTTGCATTATAATCTTGAAAGAGATGAATAAAAAATAATGGGAAGAAGAATACAATAGTAGTGAAATTAAGATGAGCCCTACACCAAAAACGAGGATCACTACTACTCAAATTCTAATAATAAAATAGAGTGAATCATTTATGTCCATGAAATCAATCACCCCCCCCCCCCCCCGAAAAATAGTGGATGTTAGTAGGTATGAGTTATCACAATACATCAAATTTTGAAATTTATTAACCAACTAACTATTGTAGAAGAGGTGTGTGGGGTCAAACCATAAGAGGAATATGCATAGAAAATTAAAATATCCTCTTGGAAGAATGTTCATGTAGATGAGTTTTTAATGTGATTAATGTCTAAAAATTTTAAAAACAAAACAAGTATTTGAAAAAATGAATTTAAAAATAAATATAATTTTCTAACTGAATTAAATAATACATAGAGAAAATAGGTGGATCTGGAATTGTCGTAGTGGTGACACCCATTCAGTTTCATGTAATGCTAGTTATTTAATTCTTCAAACTGAATATTTACTTATTCAATTATCGCTGATTAAAAAATTTAATCATAATACTATTAGGTATTTTTCATTGATGTTACAATGTATTCTAATTGTTTTCACAAACCATCTATTATTTTGTTCACTGATTTTGTGATTAACTTGTGCAGAATATTATCAATGAATAACTGGGTAAAATGAAATGAACCATTTCTCACAAAGTCGAAAAAAATTTCTATGTCGAGTTCGCAAATAAGATATCACTTATTAGGGGTCACTTATGATTGTTTTAAGGGGAAAATACAAAAAAAAATTAAATTAATATAGGTATTTATTTTATATTAAATTGTTTTTATTTTTGATTCTCTCACGCACACACTACTATAGATAGCGCTTTTATAAACACTATAAATAGCTTTTACCAATACCTTTTTAGTGTTGTTAATATACGAAAAGATAAATGGGGGTCCCTTTTATCAACACTCAGAAAAGCGGTGATAAAGACCCCTTTTATTAGTGCTCAAAAAAGCAATGATAAAATGTGTCTTTTATGATCACTCAAAAAAAGTGCTGATAAAAGGGGCCTTTATCAGTGATTTTCTTAGCACATATAAAAGACTCTTTTATAAGAACTTTTTTAAATAAGATGACAAAATTCAAAAAAGGAAAAAAAATATAAAAATACAAAAATTAGATACCCCGTTTAACAGCACGCTCTGCCCTCTTTCAATAGTGCTCCCCCCTCCATTAAACAGTGCCTTGAAGCCCCCAACTTGTGTCCACCTCTGCCAACTAGCCTTTAACAGTGACCTCCCCATTATTTTAACAGCACTACACCCCCTGCACCTGCGTGCGCGCCGCTGCCACTCCCGGGATTCGAACTCGAGACCTCTTTTCTTCATGCTAGACACTTTACCACTCCTCCATGGTACTTTGTTCTCCATTTAATGATATATCTATTTATTTATATATTTATTTATTTATATTTATTCATATATTGAAATATATTTATATTTATATTAATATATATATATATATATTCTTGTATTGATATCTATTTGTATCTATTTATTTATATATATATATAATTATATTTTTTATCCATATATTTATTCATATATTAATATATATTAAGTTTTATATATATTTATATATTAATATATATTTTTAATATTACTTTTAAATACATTCATAAAATACATTTTTGTGTGTGTTTATAAATAAATAAGTGCATACATATATACAACATACATACACATGTATATATGTTATTTATATGTGTATATGTAGGTATAATTATACACATTTATATATATTATAAATAAATATTTACATCATTATATATTAATTATTCTATTTATATGTTAGAATATATAGATAATATATATCATTTTACTAAAACACACACACACTAATATATATATGCACACAAACAGACACACATTATATAGGTATATAAATATTCATATTCTGTATTTTAAATAATATGGATATTATTTTTTATTTATTTAAGGCTTATATATTAATAAATATATTTTATATGTAAATATGTTTAATTAATTATTTTTAAAATTTAATTTTTAGGTGTGAATATATAAAAAAATGTATCTATTTTAATATATTTGATTATAAATAACAGTACATTACAAAAAATGATAAAATTTTAGAAGCATTATATCAATATGAATGTAAGTCATCGGAATAAATTTAGTCCCCACCAAAAAATGGAAAAAATACCCCCATAAATGATCCTGAAAATCCATCAAATTTTAAAATATCGGGGTACAACGACTAGAAAATCGGTCTTGAAGGCTTTATGGGCCTTTTTTAGCCTCTAAAAAACCATGGCTAGGGTTACCCAATCATATCATCATAAATCTCATTGCAAGATTCTATTTGATATATGGTAGAGCTCAAACGAACACCCGGATCAAAAGTTATGGTCATTTGACCTTTGAGTTGTTTTTAACATAATTCAGATCTTTTATTTATTTGTTTATTTATTTTAGATTTAAATTATTATTAAATGACTATTATTCAAAAAATAAAAAAAATTATTAATTAAAAATATTTTTAAAAATATTTTATTAAATTTTTGTACTAAATATATTATATATTAAGTTTAAATTTCTATTTATCCTTATCTAAAACACATTTAAAAAATGTATATTATATTTATATCAATATAAATATATTTATATATTAATATATTAATATATTAATTTTAATGAAATATTTTTTCTTGAAATATACCCTTTATCAGTGCTAGTAAAAAAGCACTCATAAATGGGGTCTTTATCAGCGCTTTTGAAAAAGTGCTAATAAACCTCCCCATTAACAGCGCTAAATAAATTGATGATAAAGGGTTGCTTTTAACAATGTTTTTTAGCACCATTAAAAGTAACCTTTATCATTTCTTTTTTTAGCATTGATAATGGGCACCCCCTTTATAAGCATTTTTTAGCGCTATTAAAGGTGTGGTGCTGCGAAAGCCTGAATATGTGGCAGTGGCACGACTGAGATCCAAACAAAAAAAATATATGATGATCTTATACCAATTATTACTTATTAGGTATCACATGAATGGACACTAAACCATATTTGTAGAGACCATATGACAATTGTATCAGAAAAAAATATAATTTAATAAATAAAATTCCAATCAATATGAATTAACTAAAAATCAATCCCTGAAAAGAAAACCCAGGCAATTACAATCATATTCATTGACACTCAAAAACCATGAAAATTATATATACATGATAAAAAATGACACCTAAAATAAAAACTGATAGATATCACCACGTTCACTTCATCGCAATTGTCAATGCTAGATGTTGTCGATGATCTCAATATGAAAACCATCACCCTATGGACCAACACAATATTGAACTGAACCCCCACGCACATCATCGATGTGTGTGAACTGCATCCAAACTTGAATGTAATATGAACATCTCCCACCACAAAGGTTAGCCTTGTTCACACACACAAGTAGTGGGGTAGTGCATGGGTGGTTGGGTTGCCTAAGTGAGGACGACCTGAACCAAAGGATGATTGATGACCCTATCTGGTGCATTATGGGTGGGGAATCCAATATAAGAGTGTGGCTGGTGGCCGATCGACCTGAGAACAGAGGAGTTGGATGATGATGGGAGACACCAGTGATGTGATGTGGGGTAATGTTGTAGCGTAAAGGAGGGAGGAGGTCACACGCAGGGTGTTGTAGTGGAGGAGGGTGCTGCTGCACTTGGACACTGTATAGGGTGAAGAGTCTGACTCTTATGAATGAAACAAAATGATGTCATTGCGGAATCCTTTTATGGTTTATAGTGCCATGGAGGCAGTGTGGTAGAAAAGACGATGTGTGCTTGACATGGAGGACACGCTACCTCCCTAGGTTTTGAATAAAGGTTGGTGGTTTAGCGGAAGGCTAATTTGAAGGAGGGGAGGGATGAGCTATTGTGGGGTGTTGCTACGTGGCAGAGATAGATGAGGCAATCCCTAGATCTCCTATATGAACAACTGAAGAAGAATATTTAAATATTAAAATTAATACATAAAATTATCTACATGTTTTAAATAATATTAATTATTATTATAAATAATAAGAATTATAATAAAAAAATTATTTTTATATAAATACATATTATGCTAATTATAGAAAGAAAATAATTAGATAATGTTATACAGTTATATATATATGCACATGTAATAATATTTACTAAAATATAGATATAATTAGTTAAAAGTATTATTATACATATAATAACGTTACTACAACTAAATATTGACGTAATTTTATAAAAATAATAAAATATTAATATTAATACTACGATAAATAAGAATCCTAATGCTTATATTGATATATAATAATATATAATACTAATATAGAAAATTAATATATATAATAATAAATATTTATAGACTAATAATAAAAAAATATTAGTGAAACTACTAAAAAATAATAATGTATTAAACATTATAATTATAATTAATTTAAACTTATAAAAAAATAGATTATAAAAATGGATATATAATTAACTAAAAACTATAAAAAAATAAAAACACTATTAAACTATGAAGATACACATAAAATAATAAAAATATTTAATCTATTTAGTTAAAAGTAAGTAAGAAAATTATAAAAATGTTTTTTATATCCATGAACATAAAATCCCTCACATTTAAAATTTTTTACTCATGGGAAAAAATAAAAAAGAATACACAACCATACGTAGAACCAAATACATATCAATAAATAAAAATTATGAGTTAAAAAATAATTCATCCCCCAACCCATAAAATAGTGTAAAGACCCAAAGCGTGACGTACATAGACATTACATTACTTTTTTGGAATACTTAATACATGACAAAAACAGATGCCCAAAGACCGTGTTAGTTTAGTGTCTTTGGAAACTCAGAACATAAACATCTAGTCATGGTGAAAGATCTTCAACATCTCCCATAAATATATTTTCCTTAGTTTTTCTTACCTAAAACCTTTCTTTATATCCTGGGTAAAAGAAAATATAAAAGTGTAAGCTCAAATGCTCATTAAGGGTAAACATGGAGAACATAAAACAATCCCTAAACATTTGAACGTAAGAACATGAACATAAAACATCAAAATCTTGATTAATGACATAAATCTTGGTAGTGCATAAGGCATAGATCATAAAAGAACATTATTCATGATAAAATGGTAATAAAACATGGAAATGTGGCAAACCATTAATCAAATGTTATGATTTATATAGTAGCCAAGACATTGCTGCCAAGACCATCATAGTGGAAAAGGTTCATTACAAAACCGGATTT
Organism: Viscum album; assembly: GCA_963277665.1. Lineage (NCBI taxonomy): Eukaryota > Viridiplantae > Streptophyta > Magnoliopsida > Santalales > Viscaceae > Viscum > Viscum album. The sequence goes on from OY728139.1 coordinate 103,885,556, forward strand.
ACTTGTCGTTCTAGCCTTGTATTACTGAACCAGATTTTAGTTGTCGTTCCTTCCATATTTATCACATGAGAAATAAATCATTACCCAATGAATTAGAAGTAGATATATTTCTCACTCATCTCATAATGAAATCATTCTTATGTGTGTTACAAAATAAAAATAAATCATTCATCATAACCCAATGAATAAAATGGGTTTCATAAACATCATCTAATCATAACATAATCTATATAAAACAAATGGATATAATTTAATCATATGAAAAGTGAAACCATGTAAATCATAGAGATATTATACTTGAAACATAAACATGATAAATAATGTCATCTTAAATGGAAAATAGTTTTGATAAAACACTTGAGCTGAATTCTTGAGGAAAATATCCTTTCTTTGTCAAAATCATTTTCTTTTCAAAAAATGACACACAATTTTAAAAGAAAGGGATTTTATTGAAAATAATAATAAATATTTTAGAGTAATCTTCATGAATAAAAGTCATTATGAAACCATAAAAATATGTTCATTCCATATAAGTTAAAAAAACATTCTCCTCGTACTTTTACCGAAAAAAGTCAAAAAGTACCTCGTTTGGTAATAAAATGAAAGATTCCGTCCATAACACAAAGTAAAAGTCAAAGAGGGGTAAATATGAATTTATAAAGACATGGAAAAATAGTATACACTTTATAAAAAAACATTTTTATGGACATGGATGAAAATTATAACCTCAGTAAATACTTACGTATAAGCAATCCCTCATAAAAAAGAGATTGCAAAATTATCCCTTACCTTAGGTACAATTTCATCCATACATGTCCGAAACTCCTATATAGTGGGTTTAAACAAATTATTAACTTGTAAAAGAACAATAATAATATTTATGATATCATATATGATTCACATAGGAATTTATATTACCCCTTCTTTTGTCAATTCCATGTTAAAGCAGCGTTTTGGGTAAAATCGTTTCATTTATCATATGTGTTTCGACTTGTTGTTCTTGATATTATTATTTATATCCTGATTTACATAATTACAGAATGTAAAACATTATTTATATATAATATATATTCATCATATAAATATATATGATAGATCAATAAATGGAATGAAATACACCGTTCATGGGGACTGTAGGCCGTACGTACGCATGAATGTTGTTTTCATTTCCTTATTGAATTGAATGGAAGTAAGTAGATGACACACAGATATATATATACATAGATCTTGTAGAATTATTATGTCATATATTTTATTATTATTCATTATATATACTTTATAATCACTCATGAATTGTTAACATGGTGAATGAATCTCGTCGCGTCATGGAGACAGGAATCCGTACGTACACACGAGCGATGATATCATTCCCATAATTATTGAATGAAATTGGAGTGGATGATATAGTATCTCAGAATTAGTATCATGTTATAATAATCATATATAATTATTATTTCCACCATTATACCCATCCAAGTAAGGTGATGTTGGAAAAACAGATTACACTACGGCGTGGAGATGGTATTTCGTACGTACGCATGTGCAGTGATTTCATTTTACGTAGGATGGATATAAGGTAAAATAGGGTTGTTTTATATTTATAATAAAATATTAGTATATTATTGATACTGATGTTATTACTTTATAATTAAACAAATAAATAAGAGGAAGTAGAAGAAGAAATAAATTTGAAAGAATCGGTAAAGGATATTACCTCTTCTTCGATGCGCCTCTTCTAAACCTCCTCTTAGGGCACTAAAGTTGGTCTTTGAAGAATACCAGGACCTATTTTATGTTTATAGGGAAGTGGATAAGAGAAATTGGTAGGGGTTGGCCAAGTTTTAAGGCTCAAAATGGTTGGAGGAGGAGAGGGGGGAGGTTCCATTTTATAAGGGAAGAGAGGGTCACCTTTGGAAACATAAGAAATATTAATATATAATAAATTGAAACCCCCCTTAAAAACCACAAAAAATGACTAAATTTGAAGATGAGATAAGAAATGGTTGTAATATCATCAACCAATAAAATTTATACATGTTGGTAATTTATTTTAAACCTTATCAACTTGATTTATCCTTATTCAATCTATTTAATTTTATTTGTGGAAATAATATTCTAAATTTTAAATTGTTATAAATAATTACGTCTCTATTGTGAATTGTCCATAATTGGATAATTTATGACAATTTAGGCCATATAAATTCAAATTTATAATTTTTAAATATTTTTGTGATTTTGAACCATTTTATAATATATTATTTTTATAAAATAAGAATAGTGTCAATTTTGACACTATTAATTTATTTGAATTTAAATAAAATCCACATAGAGGATATATTCGAACCAAAATATTTAATAGATTCCTAAAAATTTAAATTCATCCAGAAATTTCGTATAGAACATTAATTAGTTCATAGAATATTTATTTTAAAAAAATTTAAACTATTTATTTGATATTTTTCTTAATAAAATAATTACTACAACATTTTTTTATAATTATTTAATATACTTATTTGTCACATAAAAATTGAAAATAAAATACTATGATGCATATATATATATATAATATCTTCCATAAGAACAGTTTTAATCGAATTTATCATCTTAAAATAACAACATTTAAATTGTTATATTTATTAAATTATGAAGGTGACAACTTTGACATCATTTAAAATAAAATAATATAAGTGTCATAATCACTTTTATAAGGCTCCAAATGGACAAATATTAGACCATTGTATGATTATGGTTTATATTTACATGAACAATAAGTTTTGGTCAGGTGTGTGTGCCTTTTATGGTCACTATTAGTTTAATAAAAACTGTATTATTGATTTTTCACTAAATTGACAATTTCCGCATCACTATTGTGTTACCATTAATGATAATTATTTAATCCCTAAAAATTGTAAATAAATTCACATTATTTATATAATTTTATTAGATTTTTGTTGACTATTTATATTCTAAGTTTTATGAATTTTATCATTAAATTAAAATTATTACACTTATAAGATATAAGAGAGTGACATGCTGTCACTTTCTTTGGTTTTAATAATAATTACATCCTTTTCATGGTCAAAAGTCCATGAAATGAATCTATTACAACCCTTAGGAGATATGGGTAGACTTTTATTCATCCAATAGAATTTTGGAAGGTGTTAGGGTAATTTTATAATATTATTTTTACCCTTAATTACCAAATTTACCTTTAACTGTGGTAAATAAACATTACCGTAGTTACTATTCATAATGCCCAAAAATAAAAAGTATCCTATTAACATAATTTGAACCTAATGATTCCAAATATGGAATCAATTTTTCAAAACTCAAAACACATAAGTTACAGTTATTAATTTAAAATTAATCCAATTGTTGAAAAGAACGGGTTTTTGTTTAAAACATTGCAAAAGATTGAATTGATTTTACCTACAAATTCAATGTAAAATTAATGATAATGACATACATTATATTAAATGGTAAAAATATATTCTATTTATAATTTAAAACGTTTTTCTACTATAATTTAGTCATATAAATTATCTCTATGAAAAAAGTTGTTTTTAAGTAAAATTTAGCGTGTTTTTACTATTCATGAAAATAAGAACGTTGTCAGAAAAATATCAAAACTTTTTTCAATGTAAATTTTTATATCCTGATTCAATATAAGAAGTTTATTTTGTGAAATTGAAATTATAAAATTGTCAAAAATTAGATTTAAAATTGGTGCTCCATCAAAAGGTGGCAAAACTGCATTTTTTTGAAAAATACTTCTTTTATCCAAAAAACTAATTTTTTTCTCATACCTCATTCTAGAAAATGTGTAAGATGAATTATAATGTTATAAAATTTAAATTGAGGTTAATACTATTTATAACAGCTATTCCATTATAATATTATAATAATATATCGTTGTTTAGTGAAACTTGGTATTGCGTATAACACATGCTTTTGAGGAAGGTCGCTCTTGCCTGTAATGAAAGCTAACTCAGGGTTGCGTGTAGGGAAATATTCCTTTAGTGTTGCATATAACATACTCAAAATATAGTTCAGTTATACATTGATCAAAATCAATACATGGTGTTGTGTAAAATGAATTTTATTCTTAAGAACTTGAAATTGTTTGCATCACAAGCTAAGAATAGTGTTGCGTATACTACGAGCTAATACGATGTTGCGTATAATGAAATATAATCTTGATGAAGCATAAAACAAAAGGAATAAAATAAATTAAAAATAAAAATTCTTATAAAATCTCAAGGTTTTACATTCTATCCCCCTTAAAATGAATTTCTCCCTCGAAATTCGTCGGGGTTATAAATGGTTTTCTACTTTAATGTTTCTTTAATAGAAACCCACATCATAAAAAGTAATACTAAAAAATAATTTTAAAAAGTAACATTATAAACATAATGGATACCCAAAGTAACTCATCACAGGGTTTTCATATAGGATAATATAGGTGAAAATATGGATATGGAAGAGAAATCTAACCATCAAGTTCTAATGTAGAGTGGTAGAGAACATGGCTATGAAAAATCCAACAATCACAAAGCCATAAATTTGTGATGATCTAAGTTACCATATAATTCATCATATATGAGGTTACTAGGACAATATTTTTGGATTTCAAGATCATTTCCCAAAAGTTGATGAATTTTAGCATAAGGAGAAATACTTACTTGATTTTAGTGTTATATCATCATTGGTCATTCCATGAAGAATTTCTATTTCATCTCTTATTTAAAGAAATGAAGTTGAATTTTTTTTTCTTTAAGTATTAGCAGATCATGTGATAGAATGATAGTTCATTCCATCTATCTCAAACATTAGGTTAACAAAAGTTATTAAATATACATAAGTCCATCTATGGTGAGATTAAACGTATATGGTTCCAAAAATGGACTTATACGTCATCTATCATAACAGTTAATAAAACAAAACTAGTTTCTACTAACCAGGGACTTCCTGTAGGCCAGTGGTAGGCAATAAAGGCCTGTCGCACTTCAGTTGTGGGATCGATTCCCACAACCCTGTCCGACGTGAAGGGTTATCGTCCATCCTGCAGGTTGTCCTTTTTCTAAAACTTCACCATTATAACATTCCAGAAATAATATCGAAATAATTTTCCAGTCTTAAACAATACTATCTGATGTCCAACTTAATCCATTCAATTATTTAGGATTATCCAAAATACATCTATCCAATCTCATATTATAAATTAAACTATTACTAGAAATTTCATCTACTGAGCATGTGAATACTATTATTTATCCACGATATATTATACGATATATCTTGTTGGTCACATTCCAAACATGTGAATACCTTAATCATGTATTCTTTTTAAACATGAATTACCAGAGAACCTTAGTGAAAACATGAATGCTGTCAAAAGTTAACACTTTACACATACCAAAATCCCAAAATTTCAATATACTCAAACCATGATGTCACTTATTCCTTATATCAGTCATGTATTCATTAATACTATCAAATATATTATTTTCTCATTATCCCTTTATTATGCGCATATCATCTACTTTCCAAAAATATTTCAATCACTTTTCATGGTTACCAGTACCATATTCTTATGGAAAACCACAATGGGACAATACATAGATATTCCAATATACCATAAAATTACCTCAACAACATTATTCGTGAATACCAATACATAAACACTTAAATCTATCCTCTTCAATGATTTTAATTAAATAAGTCCTTCCTTGATTTAGAAGTAACCTCTTTGGGCATGGCATTGAGTTGGGTAATGCCCATGTTCTCCACAGATAAGACATTGAACTCCATAATAGTCTATCACTCTATGATCGTTCTCCCCACACAGATAACATCTTCCCCTCTATTTGATGTATTCATCAAGGTTCTTCTTCCCTTATTTTGAAATCTCAATCTCCCTTTCTCTACGCTCCTCACTATGCGAACATACATAAAAGTAAATCTTCCTCTTATTTGATGAATTAGGAATACAAATAAATTTCACCTTGTTAATCTTATATCACGATAACTGATTCGGAATAATCACAATATCTTTCTTTATAGGCATTATGCAATTTCGTTGCTCATAGTCACCAAATTTTCCATTGGATTAAATGTTGAGCCAATTCCTTCTGGTTCCCTCCATTGACTAAAACCAAAAACCATGGTGTAAGAAACAGTTAAAATAACGAGGAACCACATAATCATAAAATTTCTAACTTATCACACATTCTTTAATCAATGACACCTTAGGTTCCCCCTAGGATATTCATGATCTTCATCATAATTCTAGGACTGTAACCGATAGAATACTAAACCTTAGTGACATACCTAGACATGCCATAGAAATATCTCTAGGGATGTCACTAATGTTTTCACATCCTAGTTTACAAAGGTTAACTAAACCATATCTCTGATACCAACTGTAAAGACCCAAAGCGTGATGTACATAGACATTACATTAATTTTTCGAAACACTTAATACATGACAAAAACAGACACCCAAAGACCTTATTAGTTTAGTGTCTTTGGAAACTCAGAATATAATCTTCTAATCATGGTGAAGGATCTTCAACATCTCCCATAAAAATCTTCCCCTTTGATTTTATTACCTAAAACCTTTCTTTATATCCTAGGGAAAATAAAACATAAAAAGGGTGAGGTCAAATGCTTAGTAAGGGTAAACATGGATAACAGAAAACAATCCCTAAACATTTGAACGTAAGAACATGAACATAAAACATCAAAATCATGAGTAATGACATAAATCTTGGTCGTGCATAAGGCATAGATCATAAAAGAAAATTATTCCGGATAAAATATCATGGTAATAAAAATGGAATTATGGAAAACCATTAGTCACATGTTATGATTTCCATAGTAGCCAAGGCATTTCTGCTAGGACCATCATAGTGGACAAAGTCCATTACTGAACCGGATTTACTTGTCGTTCCAGCCATGTATTACTGAACCATATTTTACTTGTCATTCCAACCATGTTTATCTCATGAGATATAAATCTTTACCTAATGCATTAGAGGGAGATATTGGTCTTACACATCTCATAATTAAATCATTCTTACGTGTGCCACAAAATAAACATAAATCATTAATCATAACCCAAAGAATAAAATGGGTTTCATAAACATCATCCCATCATAACATAATCCATATAAAACAAATGGATATCATTTCATCATAAGAAAATTGAAACCATGTAAATCATAGAGACATTACACTTGAAACACAAACATGATAAATAATGTCATCTTAGATGGAAAATAGTTTTGATAAATCACATGCGATGAATTTTTGAGGAAAATATCCTTTCTTCTTCAAAATCATTTTCTTTTCACAAAATGCCACGCAATTTTAAAAGACAAGGATTTTATTGAAAATAATCATGAAATATTGAAGGGTGAGCTTCATGAAGAAAAGGTATTATGAAACCATAAAAATCCGTTCATGTCGTATAAGTTAAAAAAACATTCTCATCGTACTTTTATCAAAAAAAGTCAAAAAGTACCTCGTTTGGTAAACAAAAGAAAGATTCCTTCCATAACACAAAGTAAAAGTCAAAGTGGGGTAAAAATGACTTTAAAAATACATGGAATAATATTATACACTTTATAAATTTTTTTTAAGGAAATGGATGAAAAATATAACCCCAGTAAATACTTATATATAAGCAATCCCTGATAAAAATGAGATTGAAAAATTATCCCTTACCCTAGGTCCAATTTCTTTCAAACATGTCCGAAACTCCTGTATTTTGGGTTTAAACATATTATAAACTGGTAATATAACAATAATAATATTTATTATATCATATATGATTCACTTAAGACTTTATATTACCTGTTCTTTTGTCAATTCCATGTTAAAGCAGCGTTTTGGGTAAAATCGTTTCATTTATCATACGTGTTTCGACTTGTTGTTCTTGATATTATTACTTATATACTGATTTACTTAATTAAATAATTTAAAAAATGATTTATATATAATTTATATTCAGCATATAAATTTATATTATAGATCAATAAATGGAATGAAATACACCGTTCATGGAGACAGTAGGTCGTACATACGCATGAACGTTGTTTTCATTTCCTTGTTGAATTGAATGGAAGTAAGTAGATGACATAAATATATATATACATAAATCTAGTAGAATTATTATGTCATATATTTCATTATTATTCATTAAATATACTTTATATTCATTCATGAATGGTTAACAAGAAGAATGAATCTCATCGCGTCGTGGGGACGGTAATCCGTACGTACGTACGAGGGATGATATTGATCCCATAATTATTGAATGGAATTGGAGTGGATGATATAATATCTCAGAATTAGTATCATGGTTTAATAATCATATATAGTTATTATTTCCACCATTATACCCATTCAAGTAATGTGGTGTTGGAAAAAAAGATTACACCACGGCGTGGAGATAGTATTCTGTACGTACGCATGCACGGTGATTTTGTTTTCCGTAGGATGGATAGAAGGTGAAATAGGTTTGTTTCATATTTATAATAACATAACATTATATTATTGATACTGATTTTATTACTTTATAATGAAACAAATAAATAAGAGGAAGTAGAAGAAGAAATAAATTTGAAAGAATCGGCAAAGGATATTACCTCTTCTTCGATGCGCCTCTTCTAAACCTCCTCTTAGGGCACTAAAGTGGGTCTTTGAAGAAGACCAGGACCTCTATTATGTTTCTAGGGAAGTGGATAAGAGAAATTTATAGGGTTTGGTCTATCTTGAAGGCTCAAAATGGTATTAAGAGGAGAGGGAGGAGGTTCCCTTTTATAAGGGAGGAGAGGGGAAACTTTGGAAACATAAGAAATATTAATTTATAATAAATTAAAACCCCACTTAAAAACCTCCAAAAATGACTCAATTCGAATATGAAATGAGATATGGTTGTAATTGAATCAACCCATAAAATTTAGACATATTGGTAATTTATTTTAAACCTCGTCAACTTGATTTATCCTTATTTAATCTATTTAATTTTATTTTTGGAAATAATATTCTTAATTTTAAATTGTTATAAATAATTACTCATGTGTTGTGAATTATCCATAACTGGATACATTATGACATTTTAGACCATATAAATTTAAATTTATAATTTTTAAATATTTTTTTGATTTTTAAACCATTTTATAATATATTATTTTTACAAAATGACAATACTGTCAATTTTGACACTATTTATTTATTTGAATTTAAGTAAAATCCACATAGAGAATAAATTCGAACCAAAATATTAAATAGATTCATAGAATTTAATATTCATCTAGAAAATTTTGGTATCACATTAATTAGTTCATATAATATTTATTTTAATATTTTTAAAACCATTTATTTGATATTTTTCTTAATAAAATAATTACTACAACATTTTCGTATAATTATTTTATATACTTATTTGTCGCATAAAAATTGAAAACAAAATACTATGATGAATATATATATAATATATTCCATAATAATAGTTTTACTCGAATTTATCATCTAAAAATAACAACATTTAAATTGTTATATTTTTTAAATTATGAAGGTGACAAGTTTTACATCATTTAAAATAAAATAATATATGTGTCCTAATCACTTTTATAAGGCTCTAAATGGTCAAACCTTATACCACTGGATGCTTATAGTTTACATGTACATTAAAAATAATTTTTGATCAGGTGTGTGGGCCTTTAATGGTCACTATTAGTTTAATAAAAACTATATAATTTATTTTTCACTAAATAAACAATTTCTGCATCACTATTGTGTCACCATTAATGATAATTATTTAATACCTAAAAATTATAAATAAATTCACATGATGTAGATAATTTTATTATCATTCTGTTGACTATTTATATTCTATATTTTATGAAGTTTATCAATAAATCAAAATTATTACACTTATAAGATATAAGAGAGTGACATATTGTCACTTTATTTGGTTTTAAAAATAATTACATCCTTTTCATGGTCAAAATTCCATTAAATGAATCTATTAAGATCCTTAGGTGATATGGGTAGACTTTTATTCATCCAATAGAATTTTGGCATGTGTTAGGGTAATTTTATAATATTATTTTTACACTTAATTACCTAATTTACCTTTAACTGTGGTAAATAAAATTTACCGTAGTTACTATTCATAATGCCCAAAAATAAAAAGAAGCCCATTAACATAATTTGGACCTACTAATTAAAAATATGGAATCCAATTTTACAAACTCAAAACAAACTAGTTGTAGTTATTAATTTAAAATTAATCCCATTGTCCAAAAATTGGGTTTTTGTTTAAAACATTGCAAAAGATTGAATTGAATTTACCTACAAATTCGTTGTAAAATTAATGCTAATGACATTCATTATATTAAATGGTAAAAATATTTTATATTTATAATTTAAAAAAATTTACTATTATAATATAAGCATATAAATTATCTCGATGAAAAAAGTTGTTTTTAAATAAATTTTAGCATGTTTTTACTATTCATCAAAATAAGAACGTTGTTAGAAAAATATCAAAACTTTTTCCAATGTAAATTTTTATAACCTGATTAAAAATAATAAGTTTATTTTGTAAAATTGAACTTATAAACTTGTAAAAAATTATATTTAAAATGGGTGTGCCATCAAAAGGCGGCAAAACTGCATTTTTTGAAAAATACTTCTTTTATCTAAAAAACTGATTTTGTTCTCATACCTCATTCTAGAAAATGTGTAAGATGAATTATAATGTTATTAAATTTAACATTTGGTTAATACTATTCATAACGGATAGTTCATAATAATATTATAATAATATATCTTTTTTTAGTGAAACTCGGTATTGCGTACAACACATGCTATTGAGGAAGGTCGCTCTTTCATGTAATGCAAGCAAAGTTAGGATTGTGTGTAGGGAAAGCTTCCTTTGGTGTTGTGTATAATATACTCAAAATATAGTTCAGTTATACATTGATCAAAATCTATACTTTGTGTTGTGTAAAATGAATTTTATTCGAAAGAACTTTAAATGGTGTGCATCAGAAGCCAAGAATAGTGTTGTGTATACTACAAGCTAATACGGTGTTGCATATAGCGCAAGCTAATCTTGGTGAAGTGTACAACAAAAAGACATCAAATAAATTAAAAATAATAATTCTCATAAAATATCGGGGTGTTACAAATATCATGCTTCATTTAAAACTGCAATTTTCAAAAATAGTTTCCCATCCACTTGAATTATTTACAAACCATGTTCCTAAGATGATTCATTAGTATGAAATACCTATCCATGACTCTTATCAATCAAGAAACTTAATTAATAAAACTATGTAAAATTATCATACTCATGCATTATTACTATAGTATTTCCATTAAATTAAAATCTATACCATTGGGAAAAAATAATGCACCAATCCCAAGGTATCACATTAGAATAAAATGTATTTGAGGCTATCGGGAAGTGGATCATAAAAAAAATAATATTTTTTTTGGAAAAAAATGAGGTTTAGATCTTGAAATATAAGAATTATAATTACAAATCCAAATGTGTCCCTCAAAATCCTTCTCCCTCACACTTAAAACATTACTTCTCCACAATAATATGATGATCTATAAAAAAATTATTTTTACTCGATTCTTTTTTTCTCTCTAGATTATATTCTTATCCTTTTTCTTCATGATACAATTCACTCAAACATAAGGTATAAGTAAACAAGTGACTATTATCTCTAGAACCCATGGAATATATATATGAAAAAAATCCCAAAGAAAAATACAAAAGAAGCACATACGTTGCAGAATCTCAATGAATGTAGGTTATATAGAAAAATCTATAGAACATAGAGTAATGAATCATCACTTTTATAGGTATCCCTATAGGGGAGGGTTAGCACATAATACCCATAGATTTTCTTGTTGTTGTAAATAAAAAGAATTTATATTATGATACGAAAATACATGTAATGAGTGTGGCTATTGTAAAATATAACACATATAATCAAGATAAGATAATGTCAATCCATGTACATCAAAGGAATCAATTCCCTAAAACAACCCTATTGAGGAATAATCTCTCCCCCACAGTTAGATTGAAAATCATAATGACAATATTCATGAAATTTTTAGGGATGGGAATTTGATGTGGTCTCATCAAAAAATTATTCTTCTTGGTTTTTAGGGTCTACATGAAGGAGAAAATTAAAGGGTGGATTAGTGGGTAACATGTGGAAATTAAAAAACCCACATTAATTTTAATTAAAATTCCCGAATTCAAATCAAATTTACCAAAAAATATGGAATGTTTTATAAGACGTAACATGATATAGATTCGCTCAATAAAATTATCAACAAGATACAGTGTAAAAATGGGACAAAATTCTCCTAGGTTTGGTAATAGAATATTGAAATGAACAAATGAGTATGATTGAATATAAGTCTCTAAAAAATAAACTAGGCACATAATCATTGTTCAAACCATGGAATGATATCAACAATCATCTAAATCATGGTTTCAATAATCAAATCATGTCAAAAAGGAATCATGTGCTCAGACTACACAATGATGCAAGTGGCATGCCCCCGACAATGTTACTATTGAAGTACAACTATTTTCATGTGGGCATAGTGATGATAATAACGTTTATTTATTTTTAATTATTATTTAGTAAAAATATTGATTTCTTGAAATATAAAATATAACATAAAATAAATAACTTCCCTATGTAAGTGAAAATAGATGTAGAAAGGATGCCTGTATGTAATGAATATTCAGAAATAACAAAACCTGTAAAATCAACACATAGACAACACATACCCACATCATATCAATGAATTCACTCCATAATCAAAATCATGTTAATGATAAAAAATGTGATTAATTTAGATCAAATTTAGTTCTAGGAGAAAATAGATTTTGGTAAATGTATTCAATTTTTTTTACCAAAAACACTACATGAATTGAAACTAAATTTAGTAAAATGAAAACATTTAATGATGGTTTTCCACCCATTGAGTTATAAGTTTAACTCATCATTAGCTAGATGTTTATGACACTACACCATCATCAAACGGGAATTATACCATGCATATTTTTCTATTTCAGTGTATGTGAGTAATCTATTTATCATAAAGGATATTATCCCACAGGACACACAATATCTCAATAGAACCTTTTTAGTATAATGAATGCGTGGAATTAAATGGAAAAGGCCAACTCTCTAGGGAATGAATATAACACAACTTAAGAAATAATCTCTTAATAATTTATGTTTGTGAAAAGGGAATTAGTGGGAAGAGAATGATGATTGCTTATTTGAATGTGCATAAGAGAAGAAATTACATTACAATTATCATTCAGTGGTTAGCATATATCTATCATATCCTTGAATGCAGTACCTAGGTTGATGATGTATCCAAATCCATTTTTTACTTCCAATTACTAGTATATGGAAATCCAATAGTTTTAAACTCAATTCATTCTCTATAGTTTTAGTAATTGTTCCAAGGTCAATATTATTACTAGTATATCTGGGTATTTCAAGTAATGTGTCCTTAACCATGGAACATGGAGCGGGTTGTGTGGGATCAATTAGATATGGTGAATTCAATGTGTCCATAATAAAATCATTTTAAAAAAATTCTTAAATAGTTTTCTCATCATATTTCTCCATTGACACACATTTCGCTACAAACTCAGGAGCCTTTAGACAATAAAATTCATGCATTATTTATAGAAAATTAAGAGTGTTATTTACCACCATCTGTGACTTATTTTTGAATCCTGAAATGTTTCATATGCCACCATTTTTGGAAAAAATTTCATAGTCAGAAGGACTTTCATAAATTCATGATTTAATTTCATTTAATGTTATGTCATATTGTGTGCGGAAATTCATGTTTTTTGGATCAATTATGTCTCTATTTTCATAAAGAGAGGTGCTACGTCAATTCCCTCTTCATCCTATATAAGATTTTGATCTTTAAAATGTGGAATGTGATATAAATATAAGGTATTATTTCTCACATTGAGATTTAAGGGTTTTAAACTCATAGAATAAGGAACTTTTATCACAATTTCTAAGGGACCATTATATTAATCCAAGTGGAAGAATAAGATCTCATATTATTAAAATGTTATTTGATTAAAAGAATGAAATTGTGAAGAATATGAGTCATTATTTGTATGATAACTAGAAGGATCAATAAATATAGTCTCATTATCAAAATCATGAAATGGATTTTGTTCAAATAGAATCATCACTACACTTTCCTTAAAAGTTTCATTCTGATTTGAAGCATCTATTGGTATTGAGGTGGCTAGTTGGACAAGATGATTCATTTGATTTTCTATATTATTCATTTGATTTTAAATATATTTCACTGAGTAAAGAAACTTTTCCTGATTTTCATATTAAAGTAAAAATATCTTATTTATCTCAGCCATAATAAAATACAACATATGAACCAATTATAAAATAATTTGGTTCACATGGTGATAGGTCAAATTTAATGTCTTCCTATTGTGTGAATTTCTAGTTATAAACAATGATTTTCTGTAATTGTGGTGTTGAGTGTTCAATGTTTTCTAAAATATCTTGAAAATTTGATAGGTATCATAAATTACCAATTTCTATATTTTTAGGAATGATTTAACTTTGAAAATGATCAAATGGTGTGTAGGAACTAGCAGTAGAATATGGTGAAGTATTTTGACATAGATCAAGACATTGATTGAAATAATCATCATTAAAATAAACAAAACTACCTCGAGAGATCATGTGTTGTGTAATTTTGTATTCCATACATTGAAATGTGGGTGGGTATTGGTGGTAACTGTGTAGTTTGGACCATTCCATTCTTAACATCTAGGTGTTTGGAATATTCATATAGTGATAAAAAAACAAATTGTAGATCTGAACATGTTTTAATAGATTTTCATTTGTTTTTTAGACCTCAGTCACTCTTTTTAAGTATATCATTAATCTACTATTAACCATGAAAATAGTGCCAGAAAATTGGTACATGTTGTCACATCTTGTCAAATTTGAAAATTCATTAGCCTACTAACTACTATTTAAGCGACAAACAGGTTTGAAACAATAGGGATAATGTGCATTGATACTAGGAATATCCTCTTGAAAGAATGTTCATGTATATGTGTTTTTAATTTTATTAACAACTAAAAATTATAAAAATACAAATATTTAAAAATAGTTATTTAGCATTAAATAAAATTATCTAACCAAACTAAATTAATATATAGAGGAAGCTAGTGGAGATGGAAATTCTAGATTTTTGATGTCCTATGCAATGCCAATTATATAATTCTCATATTTAAATATTTATTTATTAAATTATCATCAATTTAAAATTAAATAAAAATAAAATTAGGTCTCATTATATGATGTTAGAAAGTATTCTAATTAGTTTAAATCATCTATCATTTCATTCTATAATTTCACGAATAACTTGCGTGAAACATTACCATTGAATCACTTGGTAAAATGAAATGACTTGTTTCCTAAAAAGTCAAAGAATCTATATGTATCAGGTTCACTCATATTAGAACACTTATTAGATATCACTCATGAATTTTTGAATTGGAACACACACAAAATATTAATTTTACAATTAATATAGATATTTCTGTGGAATTAAATTTCATGTGATTTAGGATTTTCTCACGCTCGTGATCAAGTTCCAAACAAGTAAATTATCTGATGAAATCCTACTCATGAATACTTATTTGGAATCAAACAAACAAAAACCAAAGCTTCTATACAGATTCCATATGAAAATTATATAAGAAAAAACTACAATTTAATAAATAAAAAACCAATCAATATGAATTGATTAGACATCAATCTATGAAAACAAAATACAAGTATTCAATTACTGTCACATTCATTGAAACTCCGACACTAAAAAAATTAGTCATCCATGAAAGAAAAATGATACATAAAAGATATCACCATGTTTGTGTCATCATATTTTTCACAGTCATCTGTCATCTGTCATCAACAATCTAAACATGAAAACTAGCACTCCACTGATCACCACAATATTGAAAAAAACAATCACACACTTTACTGATGAACATGAACTCCCACAAAACATGAATAAAATAATAACCTCATCCACTTCCAAGTTGATCATTGGTCACAAACTGAATGAGATTGGGGGGGGGTAACAAGTGGTCAGGTTACCAAAGGGAGAATGAAACTTTCCAAAGTAGTGTGGCAGACCCTTTCTTGTATGTTGTGGCCGGTGCAACTAGCAGAGGAGCAGGGTTGGTGGCCAATCATCCTGATAATGGAGGAAGGGGCTGATGATGGGAGGACCTAATGATGTAGTTTAGGGTGGGCATGCAGTGGAGAGGAGGGAGGAGGCCACATGTTGTGTGTTAAAGTGAAGGATGGTGACACTACATTTGTACACTATATAGGGGGAGACATCCGCTTAGTCTGTAGTAAATAAGAGGAGGTCGGCGTGGAGTATTTTGATGGTCACAATACCAAGGAGGCAGTGTGGCAGTGAGAATAGCGTAACATATTTTTGAATGAGGCACTTCCACCCTAGTTTTCAAAGAAAGTTTTGTGGTCTGGAAGATGAGTGATTTTCATTAGGAGGGGGAGGCACTCTTGTGGGGTGTTGGTGTGCATCAAAGATCGCCAGAGCGCTCCCTGGATCTCCTGTATGAAAAAACTAAAGAAGGAAATTTAAAAATTCATAATTCAAACTGAAAATTTTCTACATGTGTTAAATAACAAAAATAATAATATAAATAATAAAATTATAAATATATAAATATATATTCACTACCAGAGATCCGAGAAAGGGATGAACCGACTTTTATCAGTGCCAAGTAGAAAGTGTTGTATGTGGTCTACCTACTTAGGAGACCGATGAGGGTGCGTTTTCTGTTCAGATCTGAGAAGATCTATAACTAGAGTGGCATTTCTGGTTCATATCATCCTGGATTTATTCATCAGTGATGCTCCTTCGGTGTGGTGTCGGGTCATTCAGTCCTAAGTGATGATGGCTCAACTTCACGTTCCTTGGATCGTCTTCCAACTGCTTCTACGACAATAGTGGTAGTGAGTACGTGGTAGAGTTTTTTGTTATCTTCGGTGGAGGTGCAGATGTTCATGAAGGTTTCAGGGTGAATTGATCTATGAAGGTTTGATGTTTTATGGTGATAAATTTTTGTCTTATTGAAATGGTCTTTCTGTGGTGTTGCGGTCTTACGGTTCGTGGTTTAAGGCCCTTTGCAACCATTTCAACTACTTAGGACTGCTCTAAATGAGGTTTAGAGTGATATTTTTTCACCTAGTCACTGCTATATAGATTTGGATGTTTGATAGGGTATATAATTTCTATCAGTACCGGGCCCATCCATTCTTGTACGAGATATCTATCTGTGTAGTGATGGGTTGGTGGAAACTGGTCTTCATGATTTTGATGTTGGGTAGGGGCATTTCTCTATAGTCTTGAATTGTTTGTTTAGATTTCAATTTTTTATGTGGAGACATGATTGTTGGTCCTAGCCTTTGATGTCATATTGGGTTCCCCCTTACCCCTTAAAAGGGGATTATGAAAATAAAATAAAAATTAAATTTCAGGGAGTATAATTATAAATAAATATATATATCTATTTATAGTCATAAATATATATATATATATACTTATGCAACTAAATTAAATATCTTAATTATATATATTTTTTATAAGTTCCTAAGTATTTAAATATATATTTATTTACTTACTTATATTTATGACTATATAAATACATATACATTTTTACAATTACAATTTTAAATATAATAAATATATTAATTATAATTTTTTTTTAATTTCATAATTATTTAAATATAAATATATTTTTTATTTAAATACTTATTAAATTATAAAATATATGTAATTAATATATTTATTTTAATTTCACAAGTATTTAAATAAATATATTTATTTATATTTATGACTATATATAATTAATAATTTTATTTTAATTTCATATGTATTTAAATATATATATATATAATTTACATTTATGACTATAATTAAAATATATATGTAATAAATAAATATTTAATATATATATGTAATAAATATATATTTATAATATATAAATACATATATATTAATATATATTTATTTATTGTTATTAAATAAATATCAAATTATAAATGATATATACAAATGTAATTTTAAATAAATATAGATATATTTAAATAAATATAAAATTATAATAAAGATATTAATTATATATAATTATAAATATAATAAATATATTTATTTTAAATTTATAATCATTAATATATATATATATTAGATATTTAAATATAAATAAATAAATAATTATTTATAGTTAATATTATAAATAAATATATTTATTTATTTATTATACATATAATTTTATAAATATATATAAAATAAAAAATAATTTATTATAATTATAGTTTTATCAGTGCTTTTTTAGCACTGATAAAGATTGGCCTTTATTAGCACGAAAAAAGCACTGATAAAGAGGTCGTTTATCAACGCTAAAAAAGTGCTGATAAAGACATGTTTTATCAGTGCTTACTATTTTCGTACTAATAAATCATACCTTTATTAGATATTTTTATCTAGAGTGGATAAAAGGTTTACCTGGTTTTATAAATAAACCCCAATAATCTCCTCCTTCTATTGCACGACTCAAGCTCTCGTGGAAGCCGAACCTTTCTGCAGACTCCTCCTCCTCCTCTGACGCCTCCTCCTCCTCCTCTGCAATCATCGTGAAGTCATACTCCACTACCGTGAAGCACTCCTCCTCCTAATCTTCTGCATACTTCTACCATCGCGAATCCCTCCTCCACCACTGCAAATCCCTTCTCCCCTTCCTCTATCATTGACTCCTGCTGCCACGAATCCCTCCTTCACCACCGCGAATCCCTCCTCCGTTGTGAAGCTCTCATCCTTGTACCCCACCATTGCTGCCAGACCCCACCTCTACAGTGAAGCCTTCCTCATCTGCGAACCCATATCTACTGCGAATCCAACTCCTAACGTGATACCACACTGTGAGTATTCTTGTAATGTTCTAAGTACAATTTTTGTTCAATAAGTATATGGTTAGCTATTGGATGCTTGTAGCCCAATTGATGTTTAGTGGCATAGGAATTGTTTTGTTTGTTAGGTGATTTTGAGAATGGAGACCATGTATGGATGAATATCATGTCATAGAATATAACCCATCCATTTTTAGTTATGTTTTTCTAGTGTATTTTCACATTTTTTGTCATCTATTTACATATGGATATGGTTTATTGTTTCTGACTACATTCATATAGTGATGTTGGTGTATATATTATATTTTTATTCAATTATAGAGTAATGTGATGTTTATTTCTCTCAATAATTTATGGAATATGAATGTTTCATGTCATTTCATAGGATATTTCAATTATACATTGTATATTTACTCAAAGTGGGAAAATTGTGCCCTATATATTAAACCAATACACAAAGTGATAGGAACCAACCCTAGTGAATCTATGTAAACTCCTAGGTTATTAGTTAATGAATTCATCTATTTTGAGATGGGATAATTATAATATCACACACATATCATCATATCGTCACACATAATCTTCAACTTTCATGTCCATGTTGGAGGATTAGATTATAGATATCATTATAGCCATGGATAATAACCAATATTTATTATCATATAAAGGAATTACCAAATCTAGTAATATAATTTCATCCAAAATTTCACTAACCCCAACCCATGAAGTGGAGGAATGGATATAGGAAGAAAAGTAGGAAAAAAATTAATCAAGTGATGATGAAACTATTCTTGGAGGTTTATCCTGATCACTTCATGCACCAGGTGGAACATGTTCATGTACTTGATCCAATTACTGATTAGGTATAAGATTAATTTTCTATTGAAGTGAAAGAAAAACTTTGATACCTACAATAATTCATAAAACTCAAGTACAATGATTTCTTATAAAAATATGTATGTTTTGGGTGCACCTTGAAGGGCCAACCCCAGTCCATACCGGAAACAACTCCAGGGCATAGATCCCAACTCGAAGCCCAACCAAATCATTAGTCAACAATGTAGTTTTTAGTATAGAGTCATAACTATGGGCACAAAAAATTTGTAATAAGTATACATTCCTCTAGATTTATATGTTCATAACCTAGGATATGACAATCTATTTGATTCACCTCCTTGATGAAGCATCCTATAACCAAGATCTTTTCTTAGGCTAGTTCATGGTGATGATTAATCCAGATTCCCAGTAGATTCCCTAGTTATGGTGTTTATATTGAATCATCACCCAAAAATCCAAATCCATATATGGGAAGACTATATAATACAAGATAGTATTAAAGACCCACCCTAATGAGATTTGAGAGTAGTAAATGACTCATTCAGAAACTATGGAATTTTTTGGGAATTTTCAGTTATTACCAGACGATCAACCAAGATTCTTACTAACTCGTTGGGCTAAGAATCCTTAACCAAGAATGTGGTATGTTTTATTTTTATTGATGTTCAAGATAGAAAATTCTAAGATCATAATGGTAGATTGATGAAAACACCAATATTAACCATAAATGAGGTGGGTAATGAGTACAGATTATATTTTGATATATCAGGTGTTAGGATTTGAACAATTCTAGTCCATTATGGTTATGTGGTTGGTTATGGGTCCATATAGTTATGGAGACATCAGTGAAACAATCCAAATACTTTCCAAGATTTGGAAATAGTGATTATTTCCATGAGGTGTTTTTGGTATTATCTTTAGGGTGAGATATTTTTGGAATAAACTAAAAAGTGTTTGAAATATATTTAATCACAAATTGAAATGAACCATTGATGGAAGAGAAGGTTTGAGTAACTATAGTCTTTTAAATTTCACCTAATGTATATCTTCAAGAAGGGGAATTTGTTTCTAATGTACTATATTGGAAGGATCAAGATTAAGTAGTACATGATTCATGCATCAAGTGGAAGATGGGTTCCCACTTTGAAGAGATGTGACATCATGTTAAATAGTATCATGGCCAAGTGACACTTATGTCTATATTTATCACTTATTCAATCCCCAATAGTACTATAGGAGTAAACTAAAGGATTCATACTATTTATTCACAAGAGACATGAAAAACATTGTATAGATTTATATTTTATAAAATGTTGGTCATTTTTTTATTCATGTGTCCTTTATAAAGTTCTTTTCCTAGGGTTTATGTCTTTGTGAAAATGACTAAGTGGATATTTCGAAATGATTCAAGTGTTTTGAAATATTTCTTAAAACATTATATGAGTTCAACATACCCTTTTTTGGTTTTAAATATATTTAAAATTATTTAAACACTTGGCATGGACTTAGGATGCATGACAAGTGTTTTTAAACTCCCCCAATTGAATTTCGTAAAGGGATGTGAATGTTTTGAAAGCATATTTAATTTTAGTTTCATTTAAAAAAGGTATGTTAATTTAAATAGGAATTTGTGTAAATGATTTATTTTTTTAAAAGGGAATTAAAGTGTGATTTTATAAATAGTTTTCAAAGGAATTTGGTGTTATATTTTAAGGGGATGAGTCCTAGGAAATGAAATGAAATAATGAATATCATTCAAATGTTGAGTACTATTTATTTGAAAGGATGCTTTTATTTTTTATTTTGTTAAATATTAATATCACCGAATCAAATAGGATGGATATGAATAAAGAATGGATGGATTCTAATAGTTTTAATAAGTAGTATGAAGATTAAGTGAAAGAGTTCAAAATGTTTTCAAAATATCATTCATATGACCCTTCTCAAATCCTATGTTTGTTTTTACACTGTTGTTATTCAAGAAAAGTTAGTCTAGATGAGTTGGAAGAACGCTGGATCTATCACAGAATAGATCAAAGTTTTACATGTTGTAATAAACTTGGGGAAAAAGCTATTGTATCTAGTGATTGGGATAGAACTACATTTTATAGATCATATGATATGATTACAAGTGTGGAAAATGAAGAATACTGTATCAAGGATGTGATTATAGATGTGACTGATGATGAATATCGTGTTGATGAAATGACAAGGACAGTTGATGATGAACATCATGATTATACAAAATTATTTTACCCGTTAAAGAGTTCTGAAATGTCACCATTGTATGGTAGTTGCACTAAATATACAACATTGTCAGCTATATTGAAGCTGTATAATTTGAAAGAAGGCAATAGATGGAGTGACACCATTTTTACAGAATTAAATTCTCTATTGAATGATATGATCCCAGAAGATAATAATCTCCCTATAAGAACGATGCAATTTTTTTTTACAATTGATGGGTATGATCTGTAAAAGAATACACACCTACATGAATGACTTTATACTTTTTTTCAAGGACCAAAAACCACTTAGAGAATGCCCAAAGTGTGGTGTTTCTCAATAGAAGAAAGATGAATCCAGTCTTAAAAATGTTTTATGGCACTTTCCAATCATTCCACGTTTTAGTCACATATATGGAAGTGAGGATACTATAGGGCAGTTGATGTGGCACGCAAAAACAAGAAATAAAGATGGGAAAATATGTCACCTGGTAGACTCCCCTTAGTGGTAGAAAATTGATCATGAGTATCCTGAATTTGAAAATAAGTTGAGAAACCTACATCTTGAATTATCTATAGATGGAGTGAGTCCTTTTGTTTTTCATAGAAAAACTCAAAGTACATGGACGGTTATATTGTAAAATTAAATCTTTTCACTGTAGGTATGCATGAAATGAAAATACATCATGTTTTTAATGATTATACCAGAACCAAAACAAACAGGTAATGATATTGATGTTTATTTGGCTCCATTGATCGAGGATTTGAAATTATTGTGGGATCTAAGTGTTACGTTGTATGATTCTTACAGAAATAAAAATTTCATGTTGAGATCCATGTTGTACAAGATGATAAATTACATTACTTCTTATAGAAACTATTTAGGATATATCATTAAAGGAACTCAATGGTGTCCCATATGTGAACTAGGTAAATAGTAAATTAGGTTGAAACATTCATCAAAAATCATGTTTCTAGGACATGAAAAATTTCTACCCTGACAAAATAAGTACTGATATTTGATTACATCATTTGATGGATGTTCAGAATAATTTACAACACCATATCCACTAATAGGTGATAAACTATTTGAGAAAGTAAAAGATATAGACCCTGCATTTGGTAAATCATTTTTGAGAAATCATATGAAAATCAGTTAGAAAAAGCGATATGTTTTTTCTTTAATTACCATACTGGAATTGTTTTTACGTTATACATTTTCTTATTGTTATGCATGTTTCAAAAAATTAATGTGTTAGTGTCTTCAACACATTGCTAAATTCACACATCAAAACAAAGTATGGAATTAAGGCTAGGTTGGACATGGTTGACATAAGAATACGAGAAGAGTTGGATCCAGTGAAGGGTGAAAATGAAAAAAAAATCTCTAGCTTCTTACACTCTCTCCAAGAAAGAGGGATATCAGTTTTGAAACTTCTTGAATGGCGTAACAGTTCTATAGGGTCATACATCGAATATCAAGAATGTAACACCCCGAGATTTTATGAAAAATATTCTTTTTAATTTCATTAATGTCTTGTGTTGTACACTACACTAAAAGGAGTTTGCACAACACGCATCCTTGACTTTCCTTTCATTACACACAATCTTGACCTTCCTTGATAGCGTGTGTAGTACGCAATATCGAGTTTCACTAAACAACGATTTGCTATTAAAATATTATTAAAACTAGCTGTTATGAATAGTAATAACCACTTTTTGAAATTTTGTAAATTTTATTTTTCAAAATGAACTTCATTTTTGGATTTGGAATATCGAAGTTATCTTAGGGTGATATTTTGGTAATTTTCGGATACCTTTCATATTTTGATGAATAGTGGAAATTACTAAATTTTAATTAAAAACAACTTTTTCAATTGAAATAATTAATAGTGATAAATTATTAATTTTAGTGGTTTTAAAGTATATTTAGAATATATTTTTACAATTTAATACAATGATGGTCATTGGATGTAATTTCACATTTAAACCAGTTATAAACAAGTTTCAATCTTATGATAGTTATTATCTCTTAAAAAAAACACGCTATTTGTTTTGACGACGGGAATTAATTTTTAAATTAGTTAATGCAACTGATATGTTTTGAATTTGGTAAAATAGACATAATTTTTGAGTTCATAATATCAAATAAATCTTAGGCCTAATTTTTGGTATTTTTCTGAAAACATTCAATTTTTGATGAATAGTGAAACCACTAAGTGGTAGTTAAAAAAACTGAATTGTTCATAAAACATAATTTTACCGCTTCTGTGAGTGGAATTTCAAAAATCTGAGACACACGGTTGATGTCAGTAAGTAAAATGTGGTCCAATGAGATGAAAATAATATTTTGGTGAATAGTAACTTTTTACTTTTTTTTACCACGGTTAAAAGTAAATAGGGTAATTAAGGGTAGAAATGATATTATTATTACCCTAACACATTTCCTAATTCTATTGATAAGTGTAATTCGACCAAAAACAAACTTAGGAATAAAATATGACCATTTAGGCCCACTTGGATTAGATTAGGACATTTATTATTAATTTATTTAAAGAAGGGTTAAAAGAGTTAAAATCAATGTTTATTTACTAAAACATTTTTAATATGGGGTTATACATAAGATAAATTAGACTATAAATATTAATTAGAAATATAAAAAGATTTCCTACATAATGGTATTTTATTTGTAATTTTTAGACATTAAATAATTTAATTTATTTATTACACAATGATGATGCAGTAATTATCTTATTAATGAAATGTTGACATAATTGATGTTTTAAATACCCAAATAAATATAATTTTAGCCTTTTTATAAATTCCACTAATTTTATAGGTTAATATGACATGTTAGTATTGATTTAATTAACTTTTTTAGAACTTATCATTCTGTTATGATTTTCAAAAAAATCAATTACTAAATATTGTCAAAATTGACATAAAATAGTTTTTAAAACAAATATTATATTATTAATTGTTATTTTATTCCTAAAAATCTAAGTTTCGGCAAAATGACTTATATAAGGTTATATATATTAATAATAAACATTTTGGGGTTCTTTTGGCTTCTTATAGTAAGTTTATTAACCTTATAGTGTAAGAACACAAGAAGACACGGTAAAAGTAAAATTATTTAACTTAATGTTAAATCTAAATGATAAGGTTAAAATAGGAACCTAAACTTGTCTAAATTCTATTGGATGAGAGGATTTAGACCCATACACACTTAGCCTCGAAATAAATCAATTTGGAGATATTTAAAACCGAACTTGACTTTATAATAAAATAATATTTTTATTTTTTCCAAAGGAGCCCCTCTCCTCCCTTATAAAAGGGCACCTCCTCCCTCTCTTTCTCACACAACTTTGAGCCTTCAAGCTCAGCCAAACCCTGAAAAATTCTCTTCTCCACTTCCCTAGTATCATCCTAGAGATCCTGGTCTTCTTCAAAGACCATCCTTAGTTCTTTAAGTGGAGGTTAAGAAAAGGCGTGTCAAAAAGAGGTAATATCCATTACCGATCTTTTTCAATTTCTTTCTTCTTCAACTTCTTATTATTTAGTTGTTTCACGATAAAGTAATAACATCAGTATTTATTATATACTGATATGTTATTATAAATATGAAACAACTCTAATTAACCTTCTATCCATCCTACAGAAAAAGGAAATCACCGCACGTGCGTACGTATGGAATACCGTCTCCACGCCGTGGTGTAATCTATTTTCCGCCACCACCTTAATTGGATGGGTATAATGGTGTAATGAGTAACTATATATGATTATTATAAAGTGATATTGATACTGAAATAGTATAAAAACACTTCAACACAAGTTCACGATCATGAGAACGATATCATCGCTCGTGTGTACGTACGGACTACCGTCTCCATGACTCGATGAGATTCATTCTCCATGTTAACCATTTAAGAATGATTATAAAGTATATATAAGCAATAATAATGAAATATATGACATTATAAAGCTACTATATTTATGTATATATGTATGTCATCTACTTACTTCCATTCAAGACAATAAGGAAAGGAAAACAGCGTTCATGCGTACGTACGGACTACCGTCTCCATTAACAATGTGTTTCATTTCATTTATCTATCTATTATATATATATACTGAATATATATGATATATAAATCATTTTTTATATTCTGGAAGTATTTAAATCCTGATATATGTAATAATAATGACAAGAACAACAAGTCCAAACACCTACGATAAATGAAACGATTTTACCCAAAATGCTTCTTTAACATGGAATTTACAAAAGAACGGGTAATATAAAGTCATAAGTGAACCATATATGATATCATAACAATGAATATGATTCTGTAATAAGTTAATGACATTATTTAAATCATTATACAGTAGGTTCGGACACTTACGAAGCAAATCGGACATAAGGTAAGGGAAATATCACAATCTCATTTTTATCCGAGATTGTTTATACTTTGGTATTTACTGGGGTGTATTTTATCATCCACATCCATGTTTCTTCAATATGTAATTTTATTTCCATCCACCTACAATTTTTTTTAAAAATCCAATTTTACCCTTCGGTGAGTTTTTAGTAAAGGATATGAAAGGAATCTTTTGTCGTTTTTCGTACGAGGTACTTTTTGGCTTTTTTGAAAAAAGTACGAGAAGAATGTTTTTTTTAACTGATACAGCATGAATGGATTTTTAATAAAATTATTTCCAAGAAGATTACTTTACAATTTTTCAAGTTTATTTTTAATCAACATCTTTTAGATTAAAATTTTATGACATTTTAAGAAAGAAAAAATGTTTTTGAAGTAGAAAGGATATTTTCCTCAAGAATGGAGTTCAAGTGTTTTATCAAACTTCTTTTCCATCTAAGATAATATACGGTTATGTTTTTATCCCTATTATTACATTTATTTGATTATTTTGTGATGGAATTATATTTTTATGAATTCCTTTATCTTATATGAATTGTTTTATGATGTTTAAGATTCCCATTTTTATTACATGGGTTATGAAATGATGTATGATTTATGATTTTGTGGCACACATAAGAATGGTATCATTATGAGATGGGTGGGACCTATATCTCCCTCTAATGTATTGGGTAAAGATTTTATATCTCATGAGATAGACATGGCTGGAATGGTAGGTTATACCAGTTCAGTGAAACATGACTGAAACGAGGGTGACTCGGTTCCGAAAGGGACTTTGTCCACTAATATAGTCTTGGAAATGTGTCTTGACTAACAAGAAATGATTCTCTATGATTATGTGTGTATGCCACAAAGTTTCATGTTTTATGTTATGATTATTGTGATTACATTTCACTTCCATGATTTATCCCATGTTATGAAATTATGATCTCTTTTGTAGGTTAAGATTTCCAAAATGTTATGTTCTTATGAATATGATGTGATTGATATTTCTTTTGTTTACCCTTACTGAGAATTTGAGCTCACCTTTTTATGTTTTCTTTTCCCCAGGATATAATGAAAGGTTTTAGGTAAAAAAAAAGGAAGATCTTTATGGGAGATGTTGAAGATATTTCACCACGATTAGAAGATTATATTCCGAGTTTCCAAAGACACTAAACTATTACGATACTTATGTGTGTTTTTTTGTTATGTACTAAGTATTCCGCACATGTAATGTAATGTCCATGTACGACAAGTTTCGGGTCTCTACAGTTGGTATCATAGGAAAGGTTTAGTCAACCTTTGGAAACTAGGATGCGAAAACATTAGTGAGATCCCTAGAGATATTTCTAAGGTATGTCTAGGGATGTCCCTAAGTATAAGTATACGTATAGGATATAGTCCTATAACTATGGTAAAAATATTAGATTAAACCAATGATGTTAGATATTGAAGTTACTCCCCATTTATTATGATTTCTGCCTCTCACACTATTCTTTTTGGGTTTTAGATGATGGCTGGAGCCCGAAGGAACCGTGTTGATCAATGTAATGGACAATGGAATTATTTTCCTCCTGAACAAACAAGTGTTATGGGAGATGGAGTGCAAAATATTATTCCTATACTTACACAAGCTATGAATCATTCTGGACTTCCAAATGAGCAGAGAAGGGAACAATATTCTATTGAGTCCTTCATGAGGCAACGTCCACCTTCTTTTAGTGGGTCTTCCGATCCAATTGTTACTGAACAATGGATCAGTACCACTGAAAAGATATTTTCAGTTCTTCAAAGTTCTGAACATGATAAAGTCATCTTAGCAGTATATCATTTGGAAGGTGAAGCTGATCAATGGTAAAATCTTATCAAAAATACGAGGCCAAGAGATGAAATTGAGTCCATGGAATGGGACGAGTTCAAGAACTGGTTTTTCAGTAAGTACTTCCCTCGTATTCTTTGAACAAAGATGGAAAAGGAGTTTCTTGAGATGAAGCAGAAGGATGATGAATCTGTTGGTATATACGAAGCGAATTTTACAAGACTTGCAAGGTATGCATCTGGCATTATCATCCAACCTGAAAGTAAAGTTGATCGATTTTTCAGTGGCTTAAAACCAAGTCTTCGAAGAGAATTATCTATAAGAGACTTCAGTAGCTATGAAGAAATTGTGCGTTGTGCTATCAAGGTAGAAATGGAAGTTGGTGTTACATATCCATCTCATGGTTTTGACAAGAAACTAAAGATGGAGTTCAAGGAGAAATCTCAAAATAATGGTGAAAAGAAGATGAATGTTTCCTTATGCTCAAAGTGTGGAAAGAAGCATGGTGGAGATTGTCTTAAAGGGATTAGAAAATGTTTTAAGTGTGGAAAAGAAGGTCATCGAGCAGCTGAGTGTCGAAGTAATGGAAAAAGGGTTTCTAATGATGTGAATAAAGCAAAGAATGCAGAGAACGCACCACCAACACTTCAATGCTTCAAGTGCAAGGAAATGAGGAATTATGCTAATAAATGGCCTAATCCAAGGGTTAGTGATTATCAACATGAGCAACCACTTAAGGCAAAGGAAAAAGGGAAGTCACATGCGATCACTATTGGCGATGTTGAATATGACAACGATGTGGTGGAATGATTAAGTGTTTATGTAATGGGATTCCAAAATAGTGTTGTATATAGTATCGTGGAATATTGGAATATTTATGTATTGGTCTATTGTGGTTTTCAATAATTATATGGTACCAGTAACCATGAAAAGTTATTGAGATATTTTTGGAAAAAGAATGATATGCGCATAATGAAGGGAAAATGAGAAAATGAAATATTTGACAATATTCATGAGCTCATTATTGATATAAGGACTAAGTGATATCATGGTTTGAGTATATAAAATTTTTAGGATTTTGGTATGTGGAAGGTGTTAACTTTTAACTGCATTCATGTTTTCACTAAGTTTCAATGGGTATTCAAGAGAATACATGATTAAGGACTTTGAATGTTTGGAATGTGACCAACAAAACATATCTTATGATATATGGGGATCAACGATGGTATTAAATCCCTGGTAATCGTTTTCACTATGTTATGAGAGTGGACTGCAGTATTATGGATAAGCCTAAATATTGGAATGGATTATGTTGGACATAAGTTAGTATTATTTAAGGATATATGTTTTTTCAATATTATTGATGGGATGTTATAGTAATATAGTTTTAGAAAAAGGACAACCTGCAGGACGGGCGACAGCCCATCGCGTCGGACAAGGATGTGGGAATCGAACCCACAACCGAAGTGCGACTGGCCTTTATCGCCTACCACTGAACTACAAGAAGTCCCTGTTTAGTAGAAACTAGTTTTATTTTATTAAGCGGTATGATATATGAAGTATAAGTTCATTTTTGGAACCATATACGATTAACCATAAGATGGACTTATAACTTTTACTAACCTTTTATTTGAAAGAGATGGAATGACCCATCATTCTATCACATGATCTGCTAACACATCACGAATGAAAAATTCAACTTCATTTCTTTAAGAGATGAAGTGGAAATTGTCCAAAGAACGACAAACGGTGAGACTATACCAAAATCAAGAAAGTATTTCTTCTAATTCCAATTTCATCAATTTTAGGGAAATGATCTTGAAAACCAAAAATGTTCTCTTAGTGCTCTTATATCTGATGAATCATATGGTACCTTAGATCGACACAAATTTATGGCTTTGTGATTGCTAGCTTTTCCATAGCCATGTTCTCTACCACTCTCCATCAGAACATGATGGTTAGATTTCTCTTCCATATCCATATTTTCATCTATGTGGAAACCCAGTGATTAGTTTATTTGGGTAACCGTTACATTTCATACTTTTGTTTTAAAGATTGGTTTGGGTATTATTTTTTATGATGTGGGTTTTGATTGAAGAAACTTTTGAATAGTAAACCATTTATAACCCCGACGAATTTTGAGGGCGAAATTCATTTTAAGGGGGGTAGAATGTAACACCCCGAGATTTTATGAAAAATATTATTTTTAATTTCATTAATGTCTTGTGTTGTACACTAGACTAAAAGGAGCTTGCACAACACGCATCCTTGAATTTCCTTTCATTACACGCAATTGCGACCTTTCTTGATAGCGTGTGTAGTACGCAATACCGAGTTTCACTAAACAACGATATGCTATTAAAATATTATTAAAACTAGCCGTTATGAATAGTAATAACCACGTTTTGAAATTTTTTAAAATTTTATTTTTCAAAATGGACTTCATTTTTGGATTTTTAATATCTAAGTTAGCTTAGGGGGAAATTTTGGTAATTTTCGGATAACTTTCATATTTTGATGAATAGTGGAAATTACTAAATTTTAATTAAAAACTACTTTTTCAATCGAAATAATTAATAGTGATAAATTATTAATTTTAGTGGTTTTAAAGTATATTTAGAATATATTTTTACAATTTAATACAATGATGGTAATTGGATGTAATTTCGCATTTAAACCAGTTATAAACAAGTTTCAATCTTTTGATAGTTATTATCTCTTAAAAAAAACACGCTATTTGTTTTGATGACGGGAATTAATTTTTAAATTAGTTAATGCAACTGATATGTTTTGAATTTGGTAAAATAGACATCATTTGTGAGTTCATAATATCAAATATAGCTTAGGCCTAATTTTTGGTATTTTTCTAGAAAGCTTTCAATTTTTAATGAATATTGAAACCACTAAGTGGTAGTTAAAAAAACTAAATTGTTCATAAAACATAATTTTACCGCTTCTGTGAGTGGAATTTCAAAAATCTGAGAGACATGGTTGATGTCGGTAAGTAAAATGTGGTTCAATGAGATGAAAATCATATTTTGGTGAATAGTAACTTTTTACTTTTTTTTACCACGGTTAAAAGTAAATAGGGTAATTAAGGGTAGAAATGATATTATTATTACCCTAACACGTGTCCTAATTCTATTGGACGAGTTTAATTCGACTAAAAACAAACTTACGAATAAAATATAACTATTTAGGCCCACTTTGATTAGATTAGGACATTTATTATTAATTTATTTAAAGAAGGGTTAAAAGAGTTAAAATCAATATTTATTTACTAAAACATTTTTAATATGGGGTTATACATAAGATAAATTCGACTATAAATATTCCTTAGAAAGATAAAAAGATTTCCTACATAATGGTATTTTATTTGTAATTTTTAGACATTAAATAATTTAATTTATTTATGACACAATGATTATGAAGTAATTATCTTATTAATGAAATATTGACATAATTCATGTTATATATACCAAATAAATATAATTTGAGACTTTTTATGAATTACACTAATTTTATAGGTTACTATGACATGTTAGTATTGATATAATTAACTTTTTTAGAACTTATCAATCTGTTATGATTTTCACAAAAATCAATTACTAAATAGTGTCAAAATTGACATAAAATAGTTTTTAAAACAAATATTATATTATTAATTGTTATTTTATTCCTAAAAATCTAAGGTTCGGCCAAATGACTTAGATAAGGTTATATATATGAATAATAAACAATATGGGGTTCGTTTTTCTTCTTATAGTAAGTTTATTAACCTTATAGTGTAAGAACACAAGAATACATGGTAAAAGTAAATTTTTTTAACTTAATGTTAAATCTAAATGATAAGGTTACAATAGGAACCTAAACTTGTCTAAATTCTATTGGATGAGAGTATTTCGACCCATCCCCACCTTAGCCTCGAAATAAATCAATTTTGAGCTATTTAAAACCGAACTTGTCTTTATAATAAAATAATATTTTTAGTTTTTTCAAAGGAGCCCATCTCCTCCCTTATAAAAGGGCACCTCTTCCCTCTCTTTATCACACAACTTTGAGCCTTCAAGCTCAGACAAACCCTGCCAAATTATCTTCTCCACTTCCCTAGTATCATCCTAGAGATCCTGGTCTTCTTCAAATACCATCCTTAGTTCTTTAAGTGGAGGTTAAGAAAAGGCGCCTCAAAAAGAGGTAATATCCATTACCGATCTTTTTCAATTTCTTTCTTCTTCAACTTCTTCTTATTTAGTTGTTTCATGATAAAGTAATAACATAAGTATTTCTTATATACTGATATATTATTATAAATATGAAACAACTCTAATTAACCTTCTATCCATCCTACGGAAAAAGGAAATCACCGCGCGTGCGTACGTACGGAATACCGTCTCCACGCCGTGGTGTAATCTATTTTCCACCACCACCTTAATTGGATGGGTATAATGGTGTAATGAGTTACTATATATGATTATTATAAAGTGATATTGATACTGAAATAGTATACATACACTTCAACACAAGTTCACGATCATGAGAACGATATCATCGCTCGTGCGTACGTACGGACTACCGTCTCCACGACGCGATGAGATTCATTCTCCATGTAAACCATTTAAGAATGATTATAAAGTATAAATAAGCAATAATAATGAAATATATGGCATTATAAAGCTACTGTATTTATGTATATATGTATGTCATCTACTTACTTCCATTCAAGACAATAAGGAATGGAAAACAGCGTTCATGCGTACGTACGGACTACCGTCTCCATGAACGGTGTGTTTCATTTCATTTATCTATCTATTATATATATATATATACTGAATATATATGATATATAAATCATGTTTTATATTCTGGAAGTAAGTAAATCATGATATATGTAATAAAAATTTCAAGAACAACAAGTCCAAACACCTACGATAAATGAAACGATTTAACCCAAAACGGTTCTTTAACATGGAATTTACAAAAGAACAGGTAATATAAAGTCATAAGTGAACCATATATGATATCATAACAATGAATATAATTCTTTAATAAGTTAATGACATTATTTAAATCATTATACAGGAGGTTCGGACACTTACGAAGCAAATCAGACTTGAGGTAAGAGAAATATCACAATCTCATTTTTATCCGAGATTGTTTATACTTTGGTATTTACCGGGGTGTATTTTATCATCCACATCCATGTTTCTTCAATATGTAATTTTATTTCAATCCACCTACAATTTTTTTAAAAAATCCAATTTTACCCTTCAGTGAGTTTTTAGTAAAGGATATGAAAGGAATCTTTTGTCGTTTTTCGTACGAGGTACTTTTTGACTTTTTCGACAAAAGTACGAGAAGAGTGTTTTTTTAACTTATACGGCATGAATGGATTTTTAAAAACATTATTTCCAAGAAGATTCCTTTACAAGTATTCAAGTTTATTTTTAATAAACTTCTTTTAGTTTAAAATTGTATGACATTTTAAGAAAGGAAAAATGTTTTTGAAGTAGAAAGGATATTTTCCTCAAGAATGGAGTTCAAGTGTTTTATCAAAATTATTTTCCATCTAAGATAATATACGGTTCTATTTTTATCCCTACTATTACATTGATTTTATTATGTTGTGATGGAATTATATTTTTATGAATTCCTTTATCTTATATGAATTGTTTTATGATGTTTAAGATTCCCATTTTTATTACATGGGTTATGAAATGGTGTATGATTTATGATTTTGTGGCACACATAAGAATGGTATCATTATGAGATGGATGGGACCTATATCTCCCTTCAATGCATTTGGTAAATATTTTATATCTCATGATATAGACATGGCTGGAATGGTAGGTTATACCGGTTCAGTGAAACAGGACTGAAACGAGGGTGACTCAGTTCAGAAAGGGACTTTTTCCACTAATATAGTCTTGGCAATGAGTCTTGACTAACAAGAAATTATTCTCTATGATTATGTGTGTATGCCAACAATTTTCAAGTTTTAAGTTATGATTATTGTGATTACATTTCACTACCATGATTTATCCCATGTTATGAAATTATGATCTCTTTTGCAGGTTAAGATTTCCAAAATGTTATGTTCTTATGAATATGATGTGATTTATATTTATTTTGTTTACCCTTAATGAGCATTTGAGATCACCCTTTTATGTTTTCTTTTCCCCAGGATATAAAGAAAGGTTTTAGGTAAAAAAAAGGAAGATATTTATGGGAGATTTTGAAGATCTTTCACCACGATTAGAAGATTATATTCCAAGTTTCCAAAGACACTAAACTATTACGATCTTTGTGTGTGTGTTTTTGTTATATACTAGGTATTCTGCAAAAGTAATGTAATGTCCATGTACATCAAGTTTCGGGTCTCTACAGAGAACATCATGACAATGAACGATTTAATGTTAAGGGGTCTGAAATCACATAAATTTCATGTTTTGATGCACGATTTAACACCTATAGCATTAAATTAAATTATTCCTAAGAATGTCTGTCATACATTGACCAAGATTTGTTTCTTATTAAAATATAAATGAAACAATATTATAGACCCGTTGAAATGTCTGACTATGGAAAGTGAAATTTCTTTCATATTATGTGAATTGGAAATGTTCTTCCCACCAAAATACTTTGACATGATGGTTCATATTATGGTTTAATTGGTGAGATATATTCGACTATGTGGCCATGTATACTATAGATGGATATACCACATTGAATGGTATATGATTATTTTGAAACGGTATATCAAAAATCGAAGTGTTCTAGAGGATTGTATTGAGATGAGATATATTTTTGAGGAAGCTGTTTAATTCTATATAGAATGCCTATCTGGTGTGGAGATCACTGGTATACCAAAATCTAATCACACTTGGTGGATTGCAGGTAAAGGAATGTATAGAAGTGATGTTATCATAATGAATATTATAGATCCAAAGCATGACCGCCTTTACATTTTGTATAATAGTTTGGAGGTTTCTCTATATGTTGAAACCCACAATGAAATTATTAAGCATTTGAATCCATCAAGGGATGGAAGACTGATATCAAATACACATAATCAACAATTTATAGGATGGTTTGGGGACCATATTTTGAAAGAGTCAAATGAAAATATAGATTCAATTTCTAAAATAATTCAATATATAGCAGGAGGAACAAGTGTGTATGTGTTATATTAAAATGTTTATATAATTAATAATTATATGTTCTATAAAAATGAGCATTATGAAGATAGAACCATGAAGAATAGTAGAGTTATACTCGTGGTTGAACCGATGGATGTTTCTGGTACTAAGGGTAGAAATCCAATTTACGTAAATATGTCATACTTTGGTATCATCAAAAAAATGTGGGAGTTGGATTATACAACATTCTAAGTGCTTATTTTTCAATACAGGTGGGTTGATAACATGAGTGTTGTTAAAGTAGATGAATTTGGATTCACAAAAGTTGATTTTAGTAAGTAAGGGTACAAAGATAAACCATTTATAATTACATCAGAGGTAGTACAAGTATTTTCTGTTGCAGATGTTGCAAACTAAAAGTGTTTAATTGTTCTATTATCAACCAAAAACGATGAAAGGTTAGATGAAAATTAAACCAAGGATGACGCTTTCATTGGGAGGTCACAATAATTTCATAGTGGTTGTAATGTAGATGGTGTTTTGTATGTCAGAGAACACCACAATGAAGGGATTTGGATCATCGATAGAGGGGTCAAATCCATTCATCCATTACAGTAGAAAAATAGTGTTCAATAATCAGGTTACATTTTTTTGTAATATATATCATGTTACCTCATGTTATTATGCATTTTCTAATGCATTTATATACTCTAAATTAAATGGTAAACTACTTCTGCAGATAATGAATTCTGTACATGTTGGTGTTCCCAATCCTGAGGAACAATAAGTCTCTCAACCTGATACTACTCACAGTGCAAAGGAACAATCTTCATCACATGCTGGTGCTCCCATTCCTAAAGAACAACAGTTTTCTCAACCTTTTGTTTCTCTCAGTATAGAGGTAAAATGTCCATCTTCACATGTCGATGCTACCACTCTAGAGGAAAATATTAACGATGTTGATTCTGAGGAAATGGTAGGTGATGAAAGACCAAGGTCATAGAAAAAACTGAAGCACCTTATTTTGACAGTGATAGAAAACTTCATTAAGAAGAAATTGAAAGGAATAAAATTTGTGGTGGGTTAGAATGCGTGGGATCAACATGTTAAACCCAACAATGCCATGTTCAGTAATTATATTGGAATCGTCAGTCGGTAACTCATGCCGATTGACATAGATTCATGGAACCATATTGTGCCCGAGCAGAAGATATTTATGCGGGAAGAGATTATTGTAACATTATGATATCATTTCATTATTTTAATAAAAAAATAAAATATTGAAATATTGACTTACTCTTCATCATCCATTACCATGTGTATTTATAGTATATTAATCCCACAAGAAGTATATATTAATTCTTTCTAGAATGATTCATAGAGGGTTTCACACAATTCTAACAAGACGTCATCTTAAAGATAATGAAGGAAAAATAAACCCACACCCACTATTTATCTATTCACCCAATAAGTGTGTGATACGTTTTCTAGAAATCATACAGACGTATCTTTTCTGGTACATTGTGAAAATTAATACACTATCTTACGATATGTGTATTCATCACTTTGATGGAAATTTTTTTATTTATGAAAAAACATGTGAGTTCTAGAAATGAGTAATGAGCAGAAAAACTAGAATACCCCTACCATAAAGCAAGGATGGGATATGCTTCACTTCAAAAAAAATTAGTACATATTTTAAATCAAACATAATACTTTTATGTGACATGAAACAACACCATAATTATGATCCTCTATTTATATGCAGATTCATGAATCAAAATCTAAATCCGCTTCAATCCCATGCCATGTGCTATGAAACGAGGCACATGTAAATAAATTCAAGATACTAATATATGAAAACACACGAAAAGTGTGGGATAAATTTGTAAGTATTACATAATAAAAATTGGTTTTTCTTTATATCGCTATTACATAATAATGATCACTAATTTTCTTATATTTTTATTCTAACATAGTCATAGGAATCAGTAAAACCTATTTTGGATGAAAAGAAACAATCAGTGTCCTTGATGTAGTAAAAACAGCATGGTCGTGTCAGAGGTGTGGGTTTTGGGGTGACACCCGGAACATATTTTTAGAAAACAACAAGAGGTCAATCAAAGTAAATTAAGAGAATAGATGAGAGAAAGAATATTTACCCTTTAAGAACAATTCCAATTAAAGATATATATGATGGAAAATATAATGGGGGAGAATCAAAGAGAAAAAGAAACTCATGAACTTCCTTGTGTTGAGATCCTGCCCAACCCTCCACCAACTATGTGGCTAGACATTCCCCTCAAAGTGATATCTTAGCAGAGCTAATTAATGTTCTAATAATTGTTTCTGTGAAATGAGAATGAGATAAACATTGATACCATTTCTGTACTGATATTCTACAAGGTTATATTGATTATGATTTATATCTAGGAACACCCACCCGTCACCTTGTGAAAAGGGATATAGTGTTCATTATTCAAAACGACATGCTACACAACATACAAATTAGAATAGGTCATGTGTAAGTGTTGATCAACATATACCATGAGACAAACATAGAGCTATGTATTCCAATTCATGAGGATGATATTAATTTAGTCAAAAAATATATTGGATCCTTTATTTCATGGCTATCACATCTTGTAAAAATCATGTCGACAAGGAGGTATTCATTTCCAATTTTATTTTCAAGTGAATCCTTTACTAATTATTGAATAAAGGTCTAAACCGATGAATGTTATTATAGAAGGAAAAAGAGAAGGGGATGAATCAATGACTGTCTCAAAACCATCTGAAGGACTGACCAACAGATCAAAAAAATCTACCAAAAAAACCATTACGCCACCTATTCAATATGAACATTTATAATTGTTGAAGGTTAATGGGGATACAAAATTAAAAGATGGTCACAATCACATAGTTTATTTTGAAGAAAATTTATATAGAGAGAAAGATCAAGACTTCATTGGTGTTAAGAGTGTAACTGAAATCCTTGACTATGAATAGATAGCTTTCTTAGTTTTAAATGTATTCATGAGGTATGTTTTCATGAATTTATTTTCCAAAAGCTGATATATTGGTTAATTATGACTAAATACATTTCAAATTATTGGAAGGTGTATGTAAGAAAAACAATTGAAGGTATTTTCCCATGAAAAAAAATTCGGACTCATTAGTCCTTACATCACCACTACAACACAAAAAGAAATAGATAGAAAAAAGAGTTAAATATTGGAAGGTCTGATCAAATTGTTTCAAAGAAACATTTCTTATGAAAGACCCTATTTAATACCAATGATGTCGGGGTATGACTCTACAATTTAATCATATCAAATATATTTTCATTTCATTCATTACTTACTCCTTTTTTTCATTTTAGGTGGCATTGGATTCTCATTTCGGTAAATTTGGATACTCCATGGTTTTATTTCCTGTATTAAATGCATGGATATCAAACAAACAGTCCACACATGATGGAATTTTTGAATGTGTGATACAATACATCCAACATATTATAACTAAAAAACAATTTATATAATTTATATTATCTTTTAATGAGGATTTTATTATGATAGGGTGGTGCATCACTATTGTGAAAAACAACGAATAAGGCCAGGGGATAAGCACAAGGATGAAGACAAGTTATACGACTAGATAAATATATAGGTATATATAATAAAATTTCACTGTCTAAAAACATATAAAGAAATTAATTATTTTTCTCAATGTTTCTGCAATGTCCTAAAAAATCCAATGGAAAAGATTTTGGTTATTATGTTTGTAAATTTATGAGGGAGATCATATTCCATGAACAAACTAGCATCTCGAAAGAGGTATATTTTAGGATAATTACTATTTCATTTTAAATATTCATTGATCCTTTGTGTATTTATATTTTTCCATTACTACTATGATTGTTGAAAAGACTCATATTTGCAAAATGATATAGATGTACTCAAAAAAGAATGGGTAGCATAATTGATGGATGAATGTAAACAAATAGAATGAATATGTGACTTCCATAGAAGAAATGTATCACTTCATATTTATGATTAATTTACTTACTTTTAATATAAATCACCTAGTAATTTTTTTATTATACAGGTGGATTCCTTTGTTTAAGTTGGGGTAGTTTGTTCAAAGATGCTCATGCTCATGGGAGATTGGACTTTGCGGTAGCAACTGAGATAATAACAATAAGGAAATGGGTCAATACTATATAAATGTGAATTCTTACTACTTATTTAATTAATTAATTTTTTTATTATCTTATATACTATTTGTAAGTTAATTTTTTTTATAATTTTCATTTAATAATTATTTATTTTTTTAAATATATGTTGGGATGTGATATTTACCTTTAAATTATCTAAAACAAGCCAAAAAGAGAGAACATGTTGAATGAAAAGCATGACTTCTCAGAAGTTGAATAAAAAATAATGACTTTCCAAAATATTTATTACGAATATTTTCATAAAAAATATACTAATAAACTGAATCTCGATCATTCGAACCTCAATCTGATAAACAGTGGGCTCGTTATGACTTGAAGTGTATGTTTTTAGTTTATAATATTCATTGATCTTTAAGATTCATGCCTTATGAACTACCAATATTTGACCCATGACTCATAATTATGATCTATGATATGTAGGGTGTCAATTTATTATGTTAATATCACCTTATAACATATTTATTTTCATGTTATCCTTATATAATCATTGATATATTCCTTTTTTACACTTATTTACCATCTATGATAACCCTTCCTTATGATTCATATCATTAGTTTATTAATAATTTTTTTATAAATGATATGTCTAAGAATGATTCTATTAAATAATAACTTAATGAGAGACTCTTATGAACTAGTTCATTATGTTTTCATGTCTCCAAAAGTTAAGGAAGGGATCATTATGTTATGTAAGGAATATTAGTCTACTAAGATGTGATATCTATTTATGAAATGTAGTGGTCAATATAGTTGGTATCAAAGCAACTGAATATCTCAAAATTGAGAAAAAATAACAAGTGAACGATATCACTATAAGTGTGTATTTTTATTTAAAATTGAAATTACTTTTAGTAAAAAGAAAAAATAAAATACTAAAAAAGGATAAAACACATTCAAATTGTTTTGATATTGTAGGAAAAATATCCATATGTAATTTATGAGGTGTACAAATCAACCACACCTTAATCTGATGCACGGTGTGTCTGGTATGACATTAAGTGTGTATTTGTATATTTAATTGAAATTAAATTGAGAAAAAAGAACAAAAGACATACTAAAAACCAAGAAAACACATTTAGATTGTTTTGGTACTTTAAGAAAATGACACATGTGTCATTTCTGATTTATGGGAATAAACTGAACCTCAATCTGATGCATGGTGTGATAGGTATGACTTAAAATGTATGTTATCAATTTAAAATTGACATTTTGGTTTAAAATGATTCCATCACTAAAAGAATAAGAAAACATGATCAGATTGTCTTTATTATTTAGGAAATCGTTTAATAAGTCATTTTTGATGTGTATGAAGTTGTCTCATGTCAAACCGATGCATGATGTTACCAGTATGACTCATAATGCATGTTTACTATTTGAAATAACATTTTAGAAAGAAAACACAACTGACATACTAAAAACCAAGAAAATGAATTTAGATTGTTTTGATATTATATTAAAATTATCTATATGTCATTTGTGGCATGTAGGAATCATCCACACCTCAATACAACGCACGATGTGGCCAATATAACTCAAAGGGTCTCTCTTTATTTAAAATTGGCATCAATTTAAGTAAATTCAATAAGTGACATATATAGAATTGAGAAAACACATTTGTATGGTTTTTATATTTTATAAAATTGATCCATGAGTCCTTTTTGATGTGTTGGAGTTAGACACACCATAATACAACACATGGTGTGATCGGTGTGACTCCAAGTGTGTCTTTTTCTTTAAAATTGGCATTAATTAATGTAAAAAGAACTAGTGACATAGTGAAAACCAATAAAACAACTTTAGACTATTTATATACTTCAGTAAAATGATCCATGAGTCATTTTTGACATTTAGGAATAAACTAAACCTCAATACGATGGATGATGTGGCTGTTATTACTCAAAGTGTCTCTTTTTATTTAAAATTGACATGAATTTAAGTAAAAACAACAAGTGACATAATAAAAACTAAGAAAATGAATATATATTGTTTTTATATTTTAGCACAACGATCTATTAGTAACTTTTGACATGTACGAATATGTCTCACCTTAATATGATGCACAACATGTCTGTTATAACTTAAAGCGTTTCTTTTTATATAAAAGTGACATTAATTTAAGTAAAAACAAAAAGTGAAATACTGAAAACTGATAAAATGAATTCGAATAATTTTTAAATTTTACTAAAATGATATATTAATCATTTTTGATGTTTAAGAATTAGCCTCACCTCAATAAGACACACGGTGTGTTCGATAAAACTCGAAGTGTATCTATTAATTTAAAATTGACATTAATTTAAGTAAAAACAACAAGTGATATACTATAAAATGAGAAAACACATTCAAGTTATTGTTTTTAGGAAAATGATATATTAGTCATTTGGGACATGTTGGAACCAGCCACACCTCAATAAAACACACGGTGTGGCCAGTATTACTCAAAGTGTCACTTTTTATTTAAAATTCACATTAATTTAAGTAAAAAACAACAAGTAACATAACGAAAACTGAGAAAACATATTCGAATTGTTTTGATATTTTAGTAAAACAATCTATTAGTCATTTTTGATATTTATTAATCATCCAATCCTCAATAAAATTAATGGTGTGGCTGTTATGACTCAAAGTGTCTCTTTTTATTTAATATTTACATTAATTTAAGTAAAAACAACAAGTGACATATTAAAAATTGAGAAAACACATTCATATTGTTTTTATATTTTTGGAAAATGATATATTAGTAATTTTTGACATGTTGGAATCATCCTCACCTCAATACGTCTCATAGTGTGGCTAGTGTCACTCAAAGTGTCTCTTTTTATTTAAAATTGACATTAATTTACATAAAAACAACAATTGACATACTGAAAACTGAGAAAATATATTCTGATTGTTTTGATACTTCAGGAGAAATATCTATTAGTCATTTATGAAATTTTGTAATTATCTTAACCTCAAAATTACACACTATGAAACTAGTATGACTCAAAATGTGTTTTTCTAGTTTGAAATGGCATTTTAATAAAAAACACAACTGATATATTGAAAAATGAGGAAAAAAGTTCATATTGTTTTGATACTTTTTTAAAATGATTGATCATTAATTTGGGATAGGTAAAAATCATCTACTCCCCAACAAGATGCATGGTGTGTCATGTATGACTCCTAATGTGTTATTATTTAATGTTGACATTAATTTTAGTAAAAGAACAAGTGACATACTCATAGTAGAGAAAACACTTTCAGATTGTTTTTATATTTTAGAAAAATGATCCACAACTCATTTGTAACATGTTGGAATCAACCCATTCTTATCAGGACACACAATGTGACTGGTATAACTCTAATTATGTCATTTTTATTAAATATTGACATTTTATTAATGTGTTCTTTCATATTAATTTTTAATTTATTTATTTATAGTATTACTAACATTATATTTGTTTTCATATATATAAGTGGATTATTTTTCTCTAGTTGAGATGATTTGTTTGACAATTGATACCATGGGTGGAAATTTTTTAGAGGGGATCATGGGCATCAAGAGATGAAATATTAATTTTTTAGAATGTTTGTTGGAGAATTGTAAATGTAATTATATAAAACATTTTGTTTTAAATATAAATAGAAATATTTTTTGTATATAGAATGGGTGTGGATTTTTTAATTCATTATGTTAATTAAATATATATATCATTGTTTTAAATTATATAAGTTTTTTAAATTATATGGAAATTGATGGGTTTTTCCTTCTGGTTATGTTGATGTAGGCGGCTAGGCCTTTATCAATGCTAAAAATAGCATTGATAAAGGTGGTATTTATCAGTTATTTTTTTATCATGGATAAAGGACCCCATTTATTAGTGATTTTTTAGCCATGATAAAGTGGACCCCCTATCATCACTGTGATTAAATGCACTTTTTTTACTTT
Source organism: Viscum album (assembly GCA_963277665.1). Classification (NCBI taxonomy): domain Eukaryota; kingdom Viridiplantae; phylum Streptophyta; class Magnoliopsida; order Santalales; family Viscaceae; genus Viscum; species Viscum album. The sequence continues at coordinate 103,929,232 of OY728139.1, forward strand.
TAAAGGCCATTTTGTGTGTTGTGAAAGGCTATTTGTGTAGTAGTGATTGTACTAATTATAGAAAGATTCAAATAATAGTTAGATAATATTATATATATATATATACACATGTAATTAGATATACTAAAGTACAGATATAATTAGATAAAAGTATGATTATACAGATAATAATATGAATATAATTAAATAATAATATAATTTTATAAAAACAATAAACAAAAAATATTATTATTACTGTAAATAATACTAATAATGCTTATAACTATATATAAAAATATATAATACTAATTATAGAAAATAATATATATACTAATAAATATTAATAAACTAATAATAAAAATAATATTTGTGAAGCTACTATAAAATAATTATGTGCTATATATTGTCTATAAAATTAATTTATGCAAGTAAAAAAAATAAATAAAAAAATTAGTATCTAATTAACTAAAAACATTAAAAATAACAATGAGACCAACAAACTATATAAACAAACCTAAAATACCAAAAATCGTTAAACCATTTAAATAAAAATAAGTTTTAAAATTATAAAAATGTTAATGAAATCTATGTACATCATTAGTTATATATTTTCATGGAGTTGAAATGAGAACAGTGGAAAACCAAAATAGAAAAAATGAAAAAGAGTATATATAAAGATGAAATAAAGCATATTATACATATAAAACACTACTATAATAAATAACCCCTAATTAACCCAAAATTGATAAATAAAATAGCCAAGCCTTGACATAGAAGTTGAGGTGTATATTTTTAGGAAAAAGTGTGGCCAAATTCCCCCCTAAAAATGTTCTCAAGATTTTTTCTTCTTTTTTTGCCTACTCAATATATGAATATGGGAAAGTTTCCCTCATTGATGTTTCTCTGTTATGTCTCCCATCTTCACCCATACAATTTTATCTTCATTAGACATGTTTAGTATGAGTTATGTATATTTTAATTCAAAAATTTATTATGTATTAAGACTATTAGAATTCCAAAGAATCAAATTCACTTACATTTATGGAATTAAAGGAGGAAAAAATTTCACTTGGTTAAAGTTAATGAAGTTATTTCCATGGATGGTTTCTATATATGATAAGTTTAATTCATATATATTTATATTAGAACAATTTATTCGTGATTTGAACATGTTTTGTACATTGATACTATGGTTTCTGGTTGGTTTTTTCTAGTTGTTTGAGCTAAGGTTAAAAAAAAGATGAATGTCATAAAAGTCTTCATTTTATAACTATTTAAACTGTATAAACCTTTTTATGAAATAAGTTCATCGAGACATGCCAACTGTAGAATATAACTTATGATCCATTCAATCCATAAAATGTTCTTGATATGAAGTACTTATGAAATAATTCTCCCACTAATACTATAAAACCCTCAAGGATCAAATACCATGTGAATTTTCTTCAAGTCATAAATCATGAAGATATAAAAAAATAGGAGACTCAAAAGTTATCATTTTTCCCATAATGACAAAACATGCAACATAAAATTGTTGGGAAGAGTGTAATTAAAGAATAATTATAACATAAAACCCGTTTAATCCATGAGGTGGTGTGGCTTATTTTTATTCTAGGCACCAGATGTTTTAAGGGGGATTTTAAATTTTCTTTTACTTAGACTTCTATCATTCATTTATTTCATATATTCATTCAAGAGTGTTTCCACATTAATTCATTTGATGAAAATTCAATTTCATTTTTCTATTAAACACGTTGTTTACATCATTATTCATATTGACATTTTTTTTCCTCTACATGTAATGATTTGGTTTCTTAATTTTGATACTAAAATGAAATTTCATGTTTAATTTTTGTACTTCCATGATTCTTATTTAAATTTCATTAATTATTGTCATGTTTTATCTATATTTTTTCCAGGACAGCTAAACGCTTTAGGTATAGGGATTCAAAGTCGAGGTAATAATGCATTAATGTATTCATAAATCAAAACCTAAGTAAATTATTTTTTATGGAATTAGGTAATTCAAAAAATCATATTTCATTCCCTTGTATGACCTAGCCTAGGAGATTAAAATGTATGGACCTTGACCTTATTGGGATGAACTAAACTAGGACCAATTGTTTGATTTGTTTTTTTTCTTTTTTGTTGTAACTAAAACATCTAGATTAGAAACCACATATAGACCAACAAGTGGTTGCCTATCTGAGTAGATCCAGTTTAATGGACCATGGTAAAATTGGTGAATTTTGAACAAAAGTGTAGTCTAATCCAATTGGACTTCCTTCATTAGAGTTTGGGTTATCCTATGTGTAGGCTCCCTGAAATTGATCCCAAACACTTCTTTTCAAGAAACAAAAGTTTTATCAATATGCTTAGTTATAGAACCAACTCATAAAATAATGTGAGGAATATATCTCTAGGTTATATTTTCTATTTCACGATCCATTATCAACTCTTCCCTATGGGTTCTATCATGAAAACCCACTATTCTACATAACATCGAAGTAGTGGTGGGTGGGTTTTGTAAATTTATAATCTGATCAGACCAATATCTTATTAAAAACACTAAACAGGCTAGTCAAATATTTTTTCCATTTCCCAGGAACAAATCTTCTTTTCTTTGGCACAGTGAACTTCTATATGAAACAAGGATTTCCACACAACCTCCTTCATTACTTTCCCACATATATATTTTCTTCAATTTTCACACACGAACTAGGTCTTTATTCAGTGTTGTTCTTCTAGTGCATGATTTAGAGCCTGGAACATCAAGAACCACTCTATTTTGAAACCAAAATCATGAGGTATATCATTTTACACCATTTTACAGACAAGGATGGTCATAATATTCTTGCTTTAATCCATCATAATAAGGATCTATATGTCCCACCTGAATATCAAGGAGTGACACCTTTGTTTTTAGAGTTCACCATTATAGACTATGGCTTTCCATCCATATGTGGTGTTGTAACCAATATTATTGGGTATCATATTCAGGAAAATAAATTTTAGATAAAACATAGACTCATTTATATGATTAAAAACATTTTCTTGTTTATTGGACTTTAGAGTGAAGATCTACATGAAAAAATTAAAAATTTCCTTCAATTCTATAATACCTTTCAAAACCAATAATTATTTTTTTATTACATTCATATTATGGTCTTTACATTTTTCTTGGGTGATAGATCTAACGAATATATGCAGAGTTAGGCTCTTCAATCCATTATATTATAGGAAAAATTAGATAAAAAAATTAGATAAATATTTCCCACCCATACATATTTGGAAGCTCAAAAATGAAATAAAGAAATTCACTCTGGTGGATGGTGAATAATTATGGGGGGCCTAGGACCATTTTATGTATTTTATTTGAAAGTGAAAAAATCATTGAATCTATGTGTGGTTACACATTTAGACTTTCATATATGGCCTACAACCTATTTCACTAACTAATTTAGATGCTTCCATTGATGGAATTTTTTTTCTCAAAACACTAGAACTTGTCTGTGTACTTATAGAGGATATCTAAAATGATTATAGTCTGTAGAATATTCACTTAGTAACTCATCAAAATATAATTCTCCAAGTATAATAAACCACTAATCTTGAAGCTGAAGACGAATACCTAACAAAAAAACATCAAATTTTTCAGTAGGCTTCTCCACCGTTTCCACCACCTGCTCCTATCATGGAAGGTAAATATTGAGATATGTGTGAAAGGCAAAATTTATAACAATAATTCCATGAAATCATAGAAAAAAACAATGTTAGTTTTTTAATAACATAAATTACAATCTTTAACCATAAAAAATCAGAAACCTTTTTACTAATAATGTTTGGTTCTACAAAGACAACAACAACAAAATAAAGGTTACTATCAATGAAGAAGTTGTCAAGAACCACCATAGAATCATGGAATTTATTGTTACCCACATCAAAATCTATAACCTTAACCATAATAACACTCCCCACAACATTTTTCCCCCTAGGACTTATCATTTTTCAGTCCCTCGTTAAAAACACTTTCACCATGATTTTCTTATAGAGTAACAAGCCCCACCTCAGTAGTCAAACATTGAAAATATAGTCACAAAGTTATTTAAAAATTAATACCATTTAATACCTACTCATTAAATGGAGATTAAAAATCAAAGGGATACTCTATTAAACCTTGAGCACAACATAGGGAAGATCTATATGACTCTTATAGGATGATTTTTGAGCACAGTTCCCAGAAATACTAAGAAACGTCTTAAAGAGGAGGAAAAATATGTAGTACATGATAGAGAAAAATAACCGAACATTAAAAATCTATAAAAAGGTGAGGAAAATCAGATTTAAAAACCATAATCACATGTGATAGTCATCAACAAGGATATAGATGAGAGAACACAAAAATCTTATGACGAACAAATCCTAGAAACATAGAAAAGAGAAAAAAGCTCCCATACAAGAGCATATCACAATGGAATATGTATATGTACCACCCCTAGCATAAATAACCCCACTTCCATTCATTAATAGGATGATACAAGGAAATATAGATGTTCAGTACACTAATTTTTTAGAAATTTTCAGATAACTACGCATTAATATCTCTTTCACTAAAGCTATTTCTCAAATTCCTTCCTATAGTAAGTTCTTAATGAATATACTCTCTAATAATATGAGGATAGAGAAAATTTGAGTTACAATATTAGAAAGTAGAGTTATACCCTTAGATATATATTGATGTTTTTGGAATTACCAATGGTATATGTTCCTTATACCTAACGTATACCAACAATTTTGGCCAAACCATTGGTATAATTTACTTATACATACCATATAACATTGGTTTTGGGAAAACTATTTGTATAGGTTTCTAAAAAATTCCCTCTAACAACAGTTTTAGAAAAACCATTCGTATATATCCCTTATACATACCCAATATCAACAGTTTTTTGAAAAACCATTAGTATAATATCCTTATACATACCCTATACCAATGTTTGAAAAAACCATTTTTGTAGGTACCTTATACATATACCCACAGTTAAACAAAAACCATTGGTATAGTACCTAACATTTTGTAAACTATACCAACAGTTCCCAAGACCACTAATATATGTCTATACCAATGGTTTTGAGAATTATTAGGATAAGTGCCTAAATTTTTTATGAACTATTTTTTCAAATTAAAATAAATACTTAAAAATATTAATATATTGCTATATATAAATATATATTTCAAATTATATTCATAGAATTAACTATAGCTTAGTGGTTAGGTTATTGAAATATAGCTAGAAGATACTAGGTTCAAATCTTGGATAGCATTATTTTACATTACCTATAAAAATGGGTTTTCAATACCATCAGTATAGGAATTTCAGAGGGCCTATACCAATGTTTTTGGAACCATTGGTATATACTGACTATAAAAATATGTTTTCCAAAACATTTTGTATAAGTCTATAACAGTGAAAAAAAATATCCCCAAAACATCCAAACCATTGGTATAAGCTATACCAATGGTTTGGGGACCTATACAAAAGGGTGAAAATCATTGTTGTAGTATTTTTCGAGTATTATTGTCTCCATGAATTAAGAGTTCTCCTTGTTAGTTCATTAGAAAATTCTACCCAAGATGAGAGAGCCTGGATTTATCTCAATCCCATACACCCTCATCTCATACAATTTTGGAAAAACATTATATGATACTAGTGCATTAGTTAATATAATGATAATGAGTGTATTTTAGGTACTAGTACCTAAAGTCCCAAATCCTATGAGATTATCTCTATAGCTAGATGACCAATATATCATGTATCCCTAAGGTATTCTTGAGGATGTTTTTTTATAAAAGATAAAAATTCATATTCCCAATTTATTTTATTATCCTTGATATGGATGAATAAGTTGATGTAACCATAATTCTAGGAACACCATTTCATTACACCAAAAATTATTTAATAGATGTAGACCAAGGTAGACTTATATTAAATATTGGTGAAGAAAAAATAGAGTTCAATCTAATAATAAGATCCAAAAAAAGTGGTGATGTGTTTGGTTTTGAAGCCACTTTTCCAAATAATGTACAGTAGGATCTCATTGATATTGGGAATTGGAATTAGACTTGTTATACTAATTAATAACAACATTGTTTGTTCATGGAGGTAAATTACATCAAACCACATATGAGAGACAACATTACATAGTTCAATCCCTAAGTTATTAAGCTATAAAATTTAGAATTAAGTCCTTTTCTAAGAACCTTAAAGTACACATATTTAGAAACTGAAGGTACACTGCTACTTATCATAAGATCATAGATATATTACTAACAATAATAATAACGAATAAATTTCCTCAAGATAAAAAAATCAAAAGCATGGGGTGTGGATAATAAAAAGGGGATATGCCCCATGATTTTCACCCACATGATTCTACTGTAAGATTGCGTTATGCCAAAATTCAAACCCGTAAGTGACTCAAACCAAAAATTGAATAAGTTTTTAAAAAGGATATTCTAAAACATCTCAATGTTGGAATTATATTTTCAATATCTGATAGTGAGTGGGTAAGCTCAATGCATGTCATTCCAAATCAGGGAGGTTTGACTATGATTAAAAAATGAAAATGAATTAATACCAATTCAAAACATTATTGTATAGATATAGTGTTTATACTACAAAATTATTAATATATTAAACTGAAAAGACCACTTTCCTCTCACATTCATGGATTAGATTCTTGGGATATTATCTGGGAATAAATTATTTTGTTTCTTGGATGGATAATTTGGATACAATCAAGTCACTATCTACGCAAAATATTTTTCAAATACATTATTCACTTTTCCTTTTACCATGTTCTCCATTAAAAGGATTTCATTTGGAATGAGTAATTCACTAGAAACATTCCAAAGGTATAAGATACATGTATTTCATTATTTGGATAAAGAGATCATAGAAATCTTGATGGTTGATTTTATTATTTATGGATAACCCTTTGAATTCTGTTTAATCAAACAAGAATTGGTTTTAAAATTATGTGAAGAGAAATTCCATATCATTGTCCAAGGAGGAATCATCCTCATTTATAAAATTTCATTAAAAGACATGGAAGTCCACCTAGAGAAAATAAATTTAATCAATGGCTTACTATAAACCACAACTGTGAAAGGAATAAGGATTTTTCTAATCCATGAAGGATTATGTCATAACATTATTATAGTCTTTACACAAATTTCCAAACCACTGAAACATATATTATTAAATAAAAATAGATTTTAATTAAATAAAAAAATAGTAGTAATTTAATACTGTGAAAAATAGCTGGAAGTCTACTTTTTTCCTTGTATTTGAAGACTAGGACATTGAATTTGAAATGATGTGTGATATTAGTGAAATAATTATGGATTATGTTTTAGGATAATATGATGTATAAATTAGTTGTACCATTTATTATGTCATCAAAATTCAAAAATTAATACATATTTAATTGTACTACCATAATCAAATATCATTTAGATGTAATTTTCACATTTGAAAAAATTAGATCATTCCACTTTCTCTATAGATTCATAGTTTACAATGATAAACATCATTGAATTGCATTATCAATAAAAATAATGAAAAAACATGGATGATTATGTGGATCCTACTATATCATTAATTTTAAATAACAATTAATGATAGTAAAGGGAATGAAAATTTCATTCCAGACCATCTTTCTAGTCTATCGCTCCCCAATATCATGAATAAAAAATAGATGAATGTTGAAGATGATTTTACCAATGAAATACTATTAAATGTGGATGTGCATGAATGACCGTGGTTCACTGATATAGAAAAATATATTTCAATTCAAACCCTTTATACCTGTTTATACTATCAAAAAAAGAAGAAGTTACTTATAAATTCTTCACAGTATTATTGGGATGGGGTTATAATGTTTTACTGATGTTCTAATAGATTAATGTGGTTATCCTTTCAAGAGGAAAAAACTCAAAGTGTTCAAGTGTTATTTAATACATTTCCAACCAGAGGAACTCATGGGTAGGAGTGTACAATGACTAAAATATTTCAAGGCTTACTCTTTTGGGCCACAATCCACAAAAACACATCATGATTAATCTTATTCCTTGATAGTTTCCAGTATGCATGAAACATGAGGAAACCTAATGAAATTAGCCTAATCCCTATCATGGAATTATAAATATTTGACATTTGGGGGATTTATAACATCATCCCATTTACAAATTACCATGAAATTTTTTACATTTTATATTGTTTATACGATGTGTCAATGTGGGTAAAACAGAATCTACCACTTTTGACATAGCCAAGGTGGTCATGTTTATTTAAGAGGGTGTCTTCACCAAAGTGAAAATATGATTTATTAAAAAAATTGGAATTACATAAGTCTAAAATAAGATATTTTATTAAAATATTCCTCAATAACAGGAATCAGGTCAGGTGGAAGATCATTTAACCATGTGAGCTCCATGTTGATTCCTTTAGTTTCATGTCTGTGTGCCACAACATTATCTTCTAATTAAACATGAGTGATGATGATATTGTGACATAAACGGAATGTGAGACACTCCATCTATCTAGAAGTGAGATTCCAAGATAGATGTATCACACCATTTCGAATCACTTCCACCATGGTAGTAGAGTCACTTTTTAGCCAAAGGTTTCCATGCCTTTAAGGGGAGAAAATTGAAAAACATTAATAATGTCGATCATTTCAGCTTAAATATAAGAATAAATATCACACTTTGTGAAAATATAACCATGTAATTTACTAATTTGGTTTCTTAATATAGCGCCACAACCTGCAGGTCTTAGATTACCTTCTGAGGCTCCATCTACATTGATTTTGATCTAACCTTTTAATGCATCTTGCCAAAAAACTCCAAGACAAGGTAGTAATGTTTTATTTAAAGAAAAATAACTTTTCCAAAATTGATATTTCCCTAATTTATAATTAGTTATTAGGGAACACATTTCAATAATACATCCATAAAATGGATACTTGAAAATTATAGGTTTCTATGAAATAATACAACTCCTTACCACCTATAATATACCAGGTAGGTGGAACTCTCCAATCATGAGGTCTAGATGATTATGTAAAAGGAATTCAATAAAAATAGGAAGTACTGGATTCTAATGATTTATGACACACTCTGTTCATACCACACATATTATAAAACACCCATTGAAACAACACCTTTCTCAATTTTTTATAGAAAACCCTTTCATATGATATTGGAATTAGAACATCGATCATATTGGGTAATTAAAATGAAAAACCTGGAAGAGAATAAAGATATGAAAAGATAATGTTATAATTGGATGACTTAGAAGAAATTAGAATTTATGATTTTGATAATGAAAAAAAATATAAGGGAAAAAACCTAGAAATGGAATGACCAATGCATCACGTGATGAGTTTTAAAAAAGGGGAAGAAGTTATAATGTTGAATTCTCATATGAAACTATTCCATGGAAAAATACATTCTCTATGGTTGAGTCTATTTGAAATTGATAATTTATTCCCATAATGCACTATCAAAATTCAAAAGAGAAATGGAACGCCCATTAATGTTAATGGAAGATAGTTAAAGACTTGACAAGACAAATTTCAAGAAGAATGTTTCATGAATGTAAAATTAACTTGACTTGGGGGATTTTAATATCATGATTTTAAATGAAGTGTCTAAGATGAGGAAACCTAGGTTTTTCCCCTTTATTTTGGATAACATCACTGAACTTTAGTAGTTCACTTCTAGTGGACTGATGCTAAGTTATACTATTGAAAAAATGAAAATTATTATTTAATAAATTACATTTTTGTTTTAAAAATTCATGGCCTACAAAATCCATATCTCCCTTATTACATAAAAAATACTTGATATATAGTGTAAATGTGTTGGGTGGATTAATTATGATATAAACCTAGGGTTTATAATTCCATCACCTTCACCGCTCCATCTTCTCCCTCCCTAACTAGGATTTTACCCGTCCTATCCTCCTCCAATACTCTTTCCAAGACACCCACGACCATATTTTCCTATCCCTCATTTAACCCTACTCACATTCCCTCCCTTCCTAAAACAAATATAATCATACTTACTACTAACATGACCCAACTTATGGGTAGAGAACTCTATTATTCCAATCACATGGATCATAGTTCACGACCTCCCACAATAAAGTGTTGGGCCTAGACACTAACTCCACTCTATCCTTCTTGTTCTATTTTTTTCACCGACACCAAAAGATATCATACCTTCCTATTCCAATTCATATTTCCAATCCCTCCAGTAATAAGGTGTTTCTATACAAACCCCAATCCATACCTTCTTGTGATTTACACACCCATAGCAGTAGCAATTATTGTGCCATTTGTAAACTAAGAAGATGAAGAATAAATAAATATTGGACATGGATGTCCTTCATAAGATCTTGGTGGATATGGAGGTCATAGAGGCCCACATATAGATGAACCTCCCAAATATTTTATAGGTGAAAAGGAGACCTTTTGAATTCCCTTTCGGGAGTTATTAACCAGTTTTGAGATAGACAACATAAACATCACCTTTTAGTTGGGAGTCAAGGATTATTAGCTAACATTGGAAATATTCATAGTCAACCTGGGGGTTTATTATTCATACATTTCTACCACTCTCTCATATGGTTCATTCCATCTTATTTAGAGAAATATGGATACACATTAGATCTTGGTGAGGATCACCTACGACACCAACAAAATTCATGATAAGATGACAACAAAGAGAACCTATATGAAGAGTACATCTCCTAAAATCATCCTTCGGGCTTTAGCCCATTCCCGGATGGCATGTAACACCCCCAAATGATAAAGGTTTAAATTACTAAATGATATGACTCAAATCAACAAGGTGAACCTTCCTTTTCGGGAGCCAACCTGATTAGAACTCCACAGTTAAGTGTGCTTGACCTAGAGTAGTGATCAGGATGTGTGACCTTCTGGAAAGTTTCCTAGGGTGTGTGTGAGTGAGGACAAAGCACACTACAAAGGACATGTGTTGGCCTGTGGACATACTCATTATTCAAATGACCCGTTCGGGCACGTGGGTGGGCCCTAGGATGGGGACTACGTGTCTATGGGGCAACTGGGGGTACCGGGTGGGCCATGACCTGACAACCATGTTATGGTGGGGTGTCTGTGCTATCATCAGGGCCTAGTTGTTACATTTGGTATCAGATAAAGAACCCATCCTTAAGTGTGGTGCACTGCCTGGGTTGAGTTGTAGGGCCCACAACGGTGGGTGGGCCCTAGGGTGGGGACTACGTGTCTGCGGGCCAACTAGGGGTACCTGGTGGGCCAGGACCCGACAATTATGTTATGGTGGGTTGTCTGTGCTATCATTAGGGCCTAGTTGTTACATTTGGTATCAGATGAAGAACCCAACCTTAAGTGTGGTGCGCTGCCCGGGTTGAGTTGTAGGGCCCACAACGAGGACATTGTGCTCTGGGGGAGGTTATTGTAACACCCTCAAATGATAAAGGGTTAAATTACTAAATGATATGACTTTTGTAAACAAGGTGCACCTTCCTTTTCGGGATCTTACCTGATTAGAACTCCATAGTTAAGCATGCTTGGCTTGGAGTAGTGATCAGGATGGGTGACCATCTGGGAAGTTTCATAGGGTGTGTATGAGTGAGGACAAAGCACACTAGAAAGGAAATGTGTTGGCATGTGGAGATAGTCATTAGTCAAATGACCCGATTGGGCATGTGGGTGGGGCCTAGGGTGGGGACCACATGTCTGCGGGGCAACTGGGGGTACCTGGTGGGCCAGGACCCAAGAACCATGTTATGGTGGGGTGTCTGTTCTATCATCGGGGCCCAATTGTTACATTTGGTATAAGAGAAAGAACTCATCCTTAAGTGCAGTGCACTGCCTGGGTTGAGATATAGGGCCCACAATGAGGGCGTTGTGCACTAAGGGGGGTGATTGTAACACCCCCAAATGATAAAGGGTTAAATGACTAAATGATATGATTCATGTAAACAAGGAGCACCTTCCTTTTTAGGGGACTACCTGATTAGAACTTCATAGTTAAGCGTGCTTGGCATGGAGTAGTGTTTAGGATGGGTGACCTTCAGGGAAGTTTCTTATGGTGTGCATGAGTGAGGAAAAATCACACTAGAAAGGACATGTTTTGGCCTGTACGGATAGTCATTAGATAGATGACCCATTCGGGCTCGTGGGTAGGCCCCAGGGTGGGGACCACGTGTCTGTGGGGTAACTTGGGGTACCTGGTGTGCCAGGACCTGATTAACATTTTATAGTGGAGTGTCAGTGCTATTATCAGGGCCCAGTTGTTACATTTGGTATCAGAGAAAGAACTCAGCCTTAAGTGTGGTGCACTTGCTGGGTTGAGTTGTAAGGCCCACAATAAGAATGTTGTGCTCTAAAGGGGGGTGATTGTAACTTGGGGTACCTGGTGGGCCAGGACCCGATGACCATTTTATGGTGGGGTGTCAGTGCTATCATCGGGTCCAGTTGTTACATTTGGTATCAGAGAAAGAACTCAGCCTTAAGTTCGGTGCACTTCCTGGGTTGAGTTATAGGTCCCACAATGAGGATGTTGTGATCTAAAGGGGGGGGGGGGGGTGATTGTAACACCCCGAAATGATAACGGGTTAAATGGCTAAATGATATTACTCGTGTAAACAAGGTGAACATTTCTTTTCGGGAGCCTAAAGGGGAAACTGGGGGTACCTGGTGGGCCTGGACCCGACACCCATGTTATGTTGGGGTGTTTGTCCTATCATCGGGGCCTAGTTGTTACATTTGGTATCAGAGAAAGAACTCATCCTTAAGTGCGGTGCACTGCCTAAGTTGATTTGTAGGGCCCACAATGAGGATGTTGTGCTCGAAGGTGGGGGGTGATTGTAACACCCACAAATGATAAAGGGTTAAATGACTAAATGTTATGACTCCTGTAAAAAATGTGTACCTTCCTTCTCGGGAACCTAAAGGTGAATCTGGGGGGGGACCAGGTGGGCCAGAACCTGACAACCAAGTTATGGTGGGGTGTCTGTGCTATCATCGAGGCCCAGTTGTTACATTTGGTGTCAGAGAAAGAACTCATCCTTAAGTGCGGTGCACAGCCTGGGTTGAGAAGTAGGGACCACAATGAGGACGTTGTTCTCTTGGGGGGGGGGGTGATTGTAACACCCCCAAATGATAAAGGTTTAAATGACTAAATGATATGACTCATGTAAACAAGGTGCACCTTCCTTTTCGAGAGCCTACCTGATTAGAACTGCACAGTTAAGCGTGCTTGACTTGGAGTAGTGATCAGGATGAGTGACCTTCAGGGAAGTTTCTTAAGGTGTGTATGAGTGAGGAAAGCACACTAAAAAGGGAATGTGTTGGCATGTGGGGATAGTCATTAGTAAGATGACCCGTTCGGGCACGTGGGTGGGCCCCAGGGTGGGGACCCTTTGTCTCTGGGGTATCTTGGGGTACCTGGTGGGCCAGGACCCGACGACCATGTTATGGTGGGGTGTCTGTGCTATCATTGGGGCTCGGTTATTACATTTTGTATCAAAGAAAGAACTCATCCTTAAGTGGGGTGCACTACCTGGGTTGAGTTGTAGGGCCCGAAACGAGGATATATTGCTCTAAAGGGGGGGGGGGGGAGGTGATTGTAACACCCCCAAATGATAATGGGTTAAATGACTAAATGATATGACTCATGTAAACAAGGTGCACCTTCCTTTCCGAAATCCTAGCTGATTAGAACTCCATAGTTAAGCATGCTTGGCTTGGAGTAGTGATCAGGATGGGTGACCTTCTGGGAAGTTTCTTAGGGTGTGTATGTGTGAGGAAAGAGAACATTATAAATGACATGTGAGGGCCTACGGGGATAGTCATTAGTCAGATGACCCGTTCGGGCACTTGGGTGGACCCCAGGGTGGGGACCACATGTTTGTAGGGTAATTTGGGATACCTGGTGGGCCAGGACCCAACCACCATGTTATGGTGGGGTGTCTGTGCTATCATTGGGGCTTAGTTGTTACATGGACTGAGGAGGCTCCCATGGGTCCCCAGGAGACTACCTGATTAGAACTTCACAATTAAGCGTGTTTGGCTTGGACTAGTGATGAGGATGGGTGACCTTCTGGAACTTTCTTAGGGTGTGTGTGTGGGGGGGGGGGGGGGTGGTCAAAAAACACTAGAAAGGGAATATGTTTGCATATGGGGATAATCATTAGCCAGATGACCCGTTCAGAAACGTGGGTGGGCCCCAGGATGGGGACCATGTGTCTGCAGGGTAACTTGGGGTACCAGGTGGGCCAGGACCCGATGAACTTGTTATGATGGGTGTATGTGTTACCATCGGGGCCCAGTTGTTACATTTGGTATTTGAAAAAGAACTGAGCCTTAAGTGTGGTGCACTGCCTGGGTTGAGTTGTATGTCCCACAATGAGGACATTGTGCTTTAGGGGGGTGGGGTGATTGTAACACCCCCAAATGATAAAGGGTTAAATGAAAAAAATGATATGACTCATGTAAAAAAGGTTCATCTTAATTTTCGGGAGTTTACATGATTAGAACTCCACAATTAAGCATGCTTGACTTGGAATAGTGATCAGGATGGGTGGGATGGGGACCACATGTCAGTGGGGTAATGTAACACTCCAAGATTTCATAGTATGTTATTTCTCCAAGATAATTCAATAACTTGCACTACACCCAACACTGAGTTCAAGCGCACCACGACTTACCAAACTAGTCGTTCAAAAGAAGTTATGAATAGTATTAATTGAATTTTTAAATATATATAATTCTTCTTATTTTAGAATCCATATTATGAGTTTCTCAGACATAATTTAAGAACTAATTCATTTTTCATATAAAAGAAGTATTTTTCAAAAAAATGCACTTTTACCGCCTAATAATTGTGAACCCTTTTTATATCCGATATTTGAAACTTTTATATTTTCAAAATGACAAAATAAACTTCTTCTTTAGAATCGGGACATAAGAATTTAGTTTCAATAAAGTTTTGGTGTTTTTCGGATAACTTTCATATTTGGGTGAATAGTGAAAAATACTATATTTTAACTGAAAACAACTTTTTTAATCAAAATAATTTATAGTGTTAAATTATAAATATTAATGGTTTGGAAGTATAAATAGATTATATTTTTACCATTTAATCCAATACTGGTCATTTTGAGAAATTTCACTTTGAGATTGGACATAAACAAATGTCAATCTTTTGATAATTATTGTTTCTAAAAAATACTCCTTTTGGTTTTGACAACGAGAATTAATTTAAAATAAATAAATTCAACTTCTATGTTTTGAATTTGGTAAAATAGACTTTGTTTCTGAATTCAGAATATCAAAATTAGCTTAGGGTGAATTTTTTGTATTTTTCTGAAAACTTTCAATTTTTGATGAATAGTGAAAAACACTGAGTTATTATTTAAAACCAACGTTTTATTTAAATAATTATTTATTTTATTTAAATTTATTTTAGGTCAAAATAGATACATAATACCTATATATATTCAATGTAATTCATTGGAGTCATTTTTTAATAATATTAGATATATAAAATTTTATTGAACTTTTCACCGTCTTTTACCCACCTCCTATTAGAATTTACAAATTTGCATAAAACTTAATTTTACCGCTTCTGTGAGTGGAATTTAAAAACTACGAGAGACACGGTTGATATCAGTCATAAAAATTTGGTTCAATAAGATAAAAATAATTTTTGGTGAATAATAACTTTTTACTTTTATTTACCACGGTTAAAAGTAAAAATGGTAATTAAGGGTAAAAATGATATTATTATTACCTTAACACATGTAATAATTCTATTGGATAAGTGTAATTAGACAAAAAAACCTTAGGAATAAAATATGATCCTTTGGTCCACTTGGATTAGATTAGGACATTTATTATTATTTAATTCAAAGAAGAGTTAAAAGAGTTAAAATCAAAGATTAATAACTAAAACATTTATAATATGGGGTTATACATAAGATAAATTAGACTATAAATATTAATTAGAAATATAAAAATATTTCCTATATAATGGTATTTTATTTATAATTTTTAGGCATCACATAATTAAATTAGTTTATGACACAATGATGATGAAGTAATTATCATATTAATGAAAGATAAAAATAATTGACCATATAAATATCTAAATAAATGTAATTTGATACTTTTTTTAAATTAAAATAATTTTATAGATTATTATGACATGTTGGTGTTGGTTAGATTAATTGTTTTTAAAGTAATCATGTTTTTATTATTTTAACAAAAAAAACAAATACCAAATAGTGTCAAAATTGACATAAAATTGTTTTTAAAAAAATATTATATTATTAATTGATATAATTGTACAAAAAATCTAAGGTTTGGCCAAAAGACTTATATAATAATATATATTACATTAATGAACCAATTGGTTTTCGATTGTAATTTTATAGTAATTTTATTAACCATATTATATGAAATTACAAAGAGACATGGTAAATGTCAAACTATTTAACTAAGAGTTAAATCTAAAAGTTAAGGTCAATATGGTAACCTAAACGTGTCTAAAACCTATTGGTTGAGTGTGTTTCGACCCATATCCACCTTAGACTTTAAATAATTCATTTTTAGCCATTATAAACCGAAAATTAATTTATTATAAAATAATATTTTAAGTTTATCCTAAGGTGCCCCTCACCCCTCTTATAAAAGGGAAATTCCCCTTCTCTTGAATTCACACCTCCAAAGCCATTTGGATCTTCCAAAACCTACCCAAATATCCTCCCAACTATTCTACCTTCATCATATAGGTCTTACTTTGGTTATAAATCCATCCTAAGAGACCTTTTTATCAAATCAAAATAAAGAACCCGAATAAGAGGTAATGATTTCACCACCCTATTTCAATTTCTCTTATTATTCTACTTACTCTTTATTTGTTTTTTTCATTATAAAATAATAAATCAAGTATATTATATATAATGGGATGTTATTATAAATATTTAACAACTATATTCATTATTCTATCCAACTTATGAATGATAACGTCACCATGCATGCGTACGTACGACTTATCGTCTCCATGCCGTGGTGTAATTTTTTATTCAGCACTATGTTATTTGGATGGATATAATGATAAATAATATGTAAATAAATAATGAAAATAACATGATAATGTCTCTATAAAATTAATATAACATCCAATTCCATACCTTTAAGGAAATGATATTGTCACTCATGCGTACGTACGGATTACCGTCCCCACGACGCGATGATATTCATTTCCACGTTCACCATTCAACGACGATTATAAAAATATATATTAATAATAAGTATGTAATATATAACATAATAATTCTACTGGATATATATATGTATATATATATATATATATATATGTATATGTACTTACATATATCTTATTCACTTAGTTTCGTTCAATACGATATGAAAACGAAAACAACGTTTATGCGTACGTACGGACTACTGTCTCCAAAAACAGTGTTTTTCATTTCATATATATGTCTACTATAAATATTTATATTCTTAATATTTATGACATATAAATCACGTTTTATATTCTGTAAGTATTTAAATCTTGATCTAAGTGATACAATCAAGAGTAACAAGTTAAAACACGTACGATAAAGAAAGCGATTATTACCCGAAATAATAATTTAACATGAAAATTATTATTAAATGGGTAGTATAAAGTAATAAATAATTCATGTATGATATCATAAATATTAATATGGTTATGTTATAATTTAATAACATACTATTATCTTCATATAGGAGGTTAAACGCACCCTCGACTAAAGGAAAGTGCAAAGTAAGGGTTATTTTCACAATCTCTTTATTATCCGAGGTTGTTTTTATTTAAGTATCTACTGGGACATATTTATTATCCATGTCCATGTTTCATAAAAGAGTTTTCAAAGGGATTATTTTTATGGTACTCTTTACTAAAACATCATTCTAAATGTTTCAAATATTTATTCTTCTAAATCGTTCTCATTAATGTCCATGATTTCAAAATGTTTTTAAATGATTTATTTATATGGACATGATTTTTTTAAAATGTTAATTATTTTGAAAAGTTTCAAATTGGTATGGGACACTTTGATTCAAAAATGTATTTAAATGTCTTCCTTTTTAAATTGTGTGACTTTTAAATGTTTTCATGAAAAAGATATATTTCTCTCAAAGAGTTTTACAAATCATTTTCATCTATGTCAACATCCTTTGATGGATTTTAAACTTTTTTAAAGTTGATTTATTATGATACATATCTTCCATATTGTATTGAAGGATTTGTGATATGTTTTACTGTGGTTTTTTTTATATACCATTCATGGTTTGTGTATAAAGTATTGACATTTCGTATGCTTTTTTTAATACGAATGTTTATGTTATGTTTCAACCTTTTCATATGAGGAATGCAGTGGACTTAGTAAGTGACGGGTGGAGCCCGCTATAGCTCCTCGATGCATCGATAGGGATCATGAGATAAACTAGTGTCTTGGCATAAGTCCTTGAAAAAATTCTATTTGTAGTCTTGGCACAAGGCCTTGACTATGTGGTAATGATGTCCAGTGTTAGGCATTCCCTCATTATGAAATTAGTTATTACATGTGATTATTCAACTAGTAGAATATCCATGTGCATGTTTATATGGTAATGTTTGATTTATTTTTTCCACATTATGTTCAAGTTTATGTTTAAAAAGACTGTTGTATTTATCAAACATCTTGCCTTAAAAGTTTATAGATTCCACTAAATTATTTACCCTTACTGGGCATCTGAGCTCACCCCTTTCTTATGTTTTATTTTCCCAGGATTCCAAGAAATGTATTATGATTGATATGCATGGTAAAGCTAAAAGGAATAATGGATTTGTAAAAGAACTATCTATGCTGTGTTTTATGTATGAAATAGTAATGTAAAGTTAATGTATGTTATATATTTTCCAAGACTGCTAAACTGATCAGTCCATCAGGACTTGATTCCTTATAATCATTCCAATGTATTAAAATAATGCACTGGATCTGGGTAACTGGGGTCGGGGCGTTACAATTGGTATCAGAGGAAGTTATGTACAAACCTTGCAATCTATATTTAGATAAAATCTAATTATAACACATTACCCTAAGATAGAATTTGAGGATTAGTATAGAAGAACTTCCTAGAATTTTGGTATTGTAGAGATTTTGTGAGGTTTCTAAGAAATACATCCCTGTCTGGATACGAGCAGGTAGAGGTGGCTCTGGCACAGATGTACCAAGGGGTAAAACCCGAAAACACCACTTTGAGCTAGACTTGAACGCTAACTGGTGCATGATAATAGGCCTTGCTGAACTCTTGGTTACGATACTCCCGGGGGATTTTCTTAGGATAATTTTCATTTTCTTTACAAACAATTATGAAGGGTCTATAACTATATAATTCCTCAAAGATTTTTTTTATGATTATGGATTATATCCATAAACTGTTCAATTTACATTAGGTATTTTACAAGTTTGGAATTATTCATTGTAATTTATAAAATGACCTAGTGTATACCATTGTATAGAAATGGCACCCAGTAGAAGGAATGTGAACTCCAGCAATACGTATGATCCAAAGAGAATGAAGGATCATATCTTTCATGGTATTAAGCCAAAATTTTGAAGGGAAATAAGCTACCATGTATTATCAACATATGAATAAATAATATCATGTGTTAATAAGATAAGTAAAGAATTATGTGAGTCCTATGGATTTGAAGGGAAGAAAGAGAAGAAAAGGATGGAAGAGAGAAATATGGATAAAGGGAAGAGGGAAAAGACAGATTTTCTCATATGTTATAAATGTGGAAAGAATAACCTTGGTAAATTATTGAAGGGAATGAGAGTTTGTTATAAGTGTGGACAAAAATGTCCCCAAGTATGTGATTGCAAGGGTAAGAAAAAAGTTTCAAATGTACAATGCTTCATCTGCAAGAAGTTGTGACACTACGCGAATCAATGTCCAAATCATCAGAGTATACCCCAAATGCTGCTATTGGATAAGAATCGAGTTATGATACTACCTAAGATGAAGAGGAATGATTAAGAGTTATTTTGTTGTTATTAAAGTATTGTGTCATTTGAGTGTTGTATCAATTATGTACTGGTTATATGAATTATGTAAATAAATATGGATTGCATTGCAGTACTATTTCATTGGGAATTTGAGATTATATGGTCCTGATACTAAGGTAGTAATTTTGGAATAAGAGATGGTTGATTTGGATAAATTATGTTGGATATTCTTGACTAACTTGGAACTTATTAATGGTTTGTTTATTTCATGATTGTTGAAATATTCAAAAAATTTGGATATAAGGAATATATCCAGTATTATATAAAGGATAAGGGAGCATGAATGTAATCAATAATGTTTTATGGTAATTCAGAGTGTTACCATGTTTTAAAATAATACACGATGAAGATGTTCACATGTTATTACATGGAAAAAAGGATCTTCATTGTGTTTAACTTCCTTATAAATTTTGCACTGTGAGTTTGGATAGAAGTATTTTGGATAAGTCTAAAGGTTGGAATAGATTAAGTTTGAAATTGGATATTATTGTTAATGTTTTTTTTGGATTTTTATAAAAAGGACAACACCCAGACCGTGTGGAAATCTGTCACGTCGGACGAAGCTGTGGGAATCGAACCCACACCATAGTGCGATTAGGATTTATCACCTACCACTGGACTACATGAAGTCTCTGGATGGTAAAATCTAGTTTTTTTTAAAGGGTCTGATAGGTGAATTATAAATTAATTATTTTTGGTACCATATGCGATTAAGATAAATAGAATATTTTTTTGAAATCTTTTGGAGTGAAAGATGAGTTTGTGGTAGGAATTAGTTAAAGTATGTAACTCTACTTGTCAAGTATATATATATATATTCCCTCTTATTAAGACTAAATTTTATTAACCCAATTTATGATATGAGTTCTCCAAAAAATAATTTTCTATTTTCAACCTTTTATTTTCGAAGAACAATTTCAAATTTCGAGGAAGGAATTTATTGAAGGAGGGAAAAATGTAACACCCGAAGATTTCATAGTACGTTATTTTTTCCATGTAATTCAATAACTTGCACTACACACAACACCGAGTTCAAGCGTACCACGACTTACCAAAATAGCCGTTCAAAAGAGGTTATGAATAGTATTAACTGAATTTTGAACTATATATAATACTTATAATTTTAGAATCCATATTATGAGTTTCTTAGACATAATGTAAGAACTAAGTCATTTTTTCAGATAAAAAAGTATTTTTCAAAAAATGCACTTTTACCGCCTTTTAATGGAGAACCCTTTTTAAATCCAATATTTGAAACTTTAATATATTCAATTTGACAAAATAAACTTCTCCTTTTGAATTGGTACATAAGAATTTATTTTCAATAAATTTTTGGTGTTTTTCTAATAACTTTCATATTTGGGTGAATAGTGAGAAATACTATATTTTAACTGAAAACTAATTTTTTAATCAAAATAATTTATATTTTTAAATTATACATTTTAATGGTTTATAAGTATAAATAGATCATATTTTTACCATTTAATACAATACTGGTCATTGTAAGTAATTTCAATTTGATATTGGACATAAACAAGTGTCAATGTTTTGATGATTATTGTTTCCTAAAAATACGCCTTTTGGTTTTGACAACAGGAATTAATTTTAAATTAATAAATGAAACTTATATGTTTTGAATTTGGTAAAATAGACTTCATTTTTGAATTCAGAATATCCAAATTAGCTCAGGGTGAATTTTTGGTATTTTTCTGAAAACATTCAATTTTTGATGAATATTGAAAAACACTGAGTTATTGTTTAAAACAGACTTTTTTTAAATAATTATTTACTTTATTTAAATTTATTTTAGTTCAAAATAGATACATAATACCTATATATGTTCAATGTAATTCATTGGAGTCATTTTTTTAATAATATTAGAAATATAAAATTTTATTGAACTTTTCACCGTCTTTTACCCACCTCCTTGGATAATTTGTAAATTTGCATAAAACATAATTTTACCGCTTCTGTGAGTGGAATTTCAAAACTACGAGAGACACGGTTGATATTAGTAAGAAAAACTTTGTTCAATAAGATAAAAATAATTTTTGGTGAATAGAAACTTTTTACATTAATTTACGACGGTTAAAAGTAAAAACGGAAATTAAGGGTAAAAATTATATTATTCATAAACTAAACCATGTCCTAATTTTATGTAATAAGTGTAATTATACCAAAAAACCTTATGAATAAAATATGATCCTTTAGGTCCACTTGGATTAGATTATGACATTTATTATTATTTAATTCAAAGAAGAGTTAAAATAGTTAAAATCAAAGTTTAATAATTAATGAATTTTTAATATAGGGTTATACATAAGATAAATTACACTATAAATATTCATTAGAAATATAAAATAATTTAATATGAAATGGTATTTTATTTATAATTTTTAGAAATTAAATATTTAATTTTATTTATGACACAATGATGATGTAGTAATTACCGTATTAATGAAAGATTAAAATAATTGACATTATAAATATCAAAATAAATGTAATTTGAGACTTTTTATAAATTACCCTAATTTCTAGGTTATTATGACATTTTAGGGTCGGTTATATCATTTTTTTCTAATTAATCATGCTGTTATGATTTTAACAAAAAAACAAATACCAAATAGTGTCAAAATTGAAAAAAAAAAATAGTTTTTACAACAAATATTATATTATTAATTGATAAAATATTACTAAAAATATAATGTTCAGAAAAAATACTTACATAATAATATATATGACATTAATGAACTAATTGGGGTTCTATTGGCATTTTATAGTAAGTTTATTAACCATATAATATAAAAATACAAAGAGACATGGTAATGTCAAACTATTTACCTAAGAGTTAAATCTAAAGGTCAAGGTTAATATAGTGACCTAAACCTGTCTAAAACCAATTTTTTGAGTTGTTTTCGACCCAACCCCACCTTATCCTTTAAATAATTCATTTTTGAGCCATTAGAAACTGAAAATGAATTTATTATAAAATAATATTTTAAGTTTTTCCTAAGGTGCCCCTCACCCCTCTTATAAAAGGGCACTTCCCCTTATATAAAATTCACACCTCCAAAGACATTTGTCTTAGCCAAACCCGACCCAAATATCCTCCCAAATATCCAACCTTCATCATAGAGGCCTTCCTTTGGTTATAGAGCCAAACTAAGGATCCCTTTTGGTCAAATCAAAAAGAAGAACCCGAAGAAGAGGTAATGAGTTCACCACCCTCATTCAAGTTCTCTTATTCTTCCAAATACTCTTGCTTTGTTGTTTCCATTATAAAATAATAAATCCAATATATTCTATATACTGTGATGTTATTATAAATATGGAATAACTATATTCATTATTCTATGCATCTTATAAATGATAATGTCACCATGCGTGCATACGTACAACTTACCATCTCCACGCCGTGGTGTAACTTGTTATTCAACACTATGTTATTTGGATGGATATAATGATGAATAGTATGTATATAAATAATGAAAATAACATTCTAATGTCTCTATAAAATTAATATACCATCCAATTCTACACCTCTAAGGAAATGAGATTGTCACTCGTGCGTACGTACAAATTACCGTCTCAACGACGCGATGAGATTCATTTCCACATTCACCATTCATTGAGGATTATAAAAATATATATTACTAATAAGTATGTAATATATGAAATAATAATTCTACTAGATATATATATATATATATATATATATATATATGTACTTACATATATCTTATTCACTTAATTCCGTTCTAAACGATATGAAAATGGAAACAACATTTATGCGTACGTACGGACTACCGTCTCCATAAATGGTGTTTTTCATTTAATATATATGTCTATTATACATATTTATATTCTAAATATATATGATATATAAATCATTTTTTATATTATGGAATTATTTAAATCTTGATCTATGTGATACAATCAAGTGTAACAAGTTAAAACGCGTACGATAAAGAAAGCTATTGTTACCCCGAAATAATAATTTAACATGGAAGTTATTATTAAATGGGTAGTATAAAGTCATAAATGAATCATGTATGATATCATAAAGATTAATATGGTTCTATTATAATTTAATAACATACTACGATCTTCATACAGGAGGTTAAACGTACCCTCGACTAAAGGAGAGTGCAAGGTTAGGGTTAATTTCACAATATCTTTATTATCCGAGGTTGTTTTTACATAAGTATCTACTGGGAAATATTTATTATCCATGTCCGTGTTTCATAAAATAGTTTTCAAATAGATTCTTTTTAAGAAACTTTATACTAAAACATCATTCTAAATGTTTTAAATATTTATTCTTCTAAATCGTTCTCATTAATTTCCATGATTTCAAAATGGTTTTAAATGATTAATTTATATGGACATGAATGTTTTTAAAATGTTAATTCCTTTGAAAAGTTTCAATTTGGTATGGGACACTTTGATCCAAAAATTTCGTTAAATGTATTCATTTTTAAATTGTTTGACTTTTAAATGTTTTCATGAAAAAGAGATATTTCTCTCAAAGAGTTTTACAAATAATTTTAATCTATATAAATATCCTTTGATGGATTTTAAACTTGTTTGAAGTTGATTTATTAGGATAGAAGTCTTCCATATTGAATTGAAGGATTTGTGATATGTTTAACTATGGATGTATTATTTTTATACCATTCATGGTTTATGGATAAAGTATTGACATTTCGTATGATAGTTTTAATATGAATGTTTATGTTATGTTTCAACCTTTTCATATGAGAAATGCAGTGGACTTAGTAAGTGACGGGTGGGTCCCACTATAGCTCTTCGATGCATCGGTAGGACTCAAGAGATAAACTAGTGTCTTGGCACAATGCCTTGACAAAACTTTTATTTATAGTCTTGGCACAAGGCCTTGACTATGTGGTAATGATGTCCGACGTTAGGCATTCCCTCATTATTAAATTAGTTATTACATGTGATTATTAGACTAGTAAAATATCCATGTGCATGTTTATATGGTAATTTTTGATTTATTTTTTCCATATTATGTTCAAGTTTATGTTTAAAAAGGCTCTTGTTTTTATCACACATCTTGCCTTAAAAATTTATTGCTTCCTCTAAATTATTTACCCTTACAGGGCATCTGAGCTCACCCCTTTCTTATGTTTTATTTTACCAGGATTCCAAGAAGTGTATTATGATTGATATTTAGGGTTAAGATAAAGGGAATAATAGAGTTATCAAATAACTATCTATGATGTGTTTTATGTTTCAAATTGTAACGTAAAGTTAATGTATGTAATCTATTTTCCAAGACTGCTAAACTGATCAGTACTTCGGGAGATGATTCCTTGTAATTATTCCAATTTATTAAAATAATACACTGGCTCTGGATAACTGGGTTCGGGGCGTTACAGGTAACTTGGGGTACCTGGTTGGCTAGGACCCGACGACCATGTTATGGTGGGGTTTCTGTACTATCATCGGGGCCCAGTTGTTACATTTGGTATTAGAGAAAGAAATCATCATTATGTGTGGTACACTGCCTGGGTTGAGTTATTGGGCCCACATTGAGGATGTTGTGCTCTAAAGGGGGGAGGGTGATTGTAACACCCCTAAATGATAAAGGGTTAAATGACTAAATGACATGACTTGTGTAAACAAGGTTCACCTTCCTTTTCAGGAGCCTACCTGATTATAACTCCACAGTTAAGCTTTCTTTGCTTGGAGTAGTGATCAGGATGGTTGACCTTCTAGAAAGTTTATCAAGGTTTGTCTGAGTGAAGAAAAAGAACATTTTAAAGGACATTTGTTGGCCTATGGGGATAGTCATTAGTCAGATGACCTGTTTGGGCACCTGGGTGGGCCCTAGGGTGGAGACCACGTGTCTGCGGGGTAACTTGGGATACCTGGTGGGCCAGGACCAGACCACCATGTTATGATGGGGGTGTCTATGCTATCATTGGGGCCCAGTTGTTACATGGCATGAGGAGTCTCCCATGGGTCCTCAGGAGCCTACCTGATTAGAACATCACAGTTAAGTGTGCTTGGATTGGAGTAATGACCAGGATGGGTGACCTTCTTAGAAGTTTCTTAGGGTGTGTGTGAGTGAGGAAAAATCACACTATAAAGGACATGTGTTGGAATGTGGGGATAGTCATTAGCCAGATGATCCGTTCAGACATGTGGGTGGGCCCTAGGGTGGGGACCACGTGTTTGCGGGGTAACTTGGGGTACCTGGTGGTCCAGGACCCGACGGCGATGTTATGTTGGTTTGTATGTGCTATCATCGAGGCCCAATTGTTACATTTGGTATTAGAGAAATAACTCAACCTTAAGTGTGGTGCACTACCTGGGTTGAGTTTTAGGGCCCACAACAATGACGTTGTGCTCTAAAGGGGGTGGGGGGTGATTGTAACACCCCCAAATGAGAAAAGATTAAATGACTAAATGATATGACTCGTTTAAACAAGGTGCACCTTACTTTTTGGGTTCCTACCTAATTATAACTCCATAGTTAAGAGTGCTTGACTTGGAATAAGATTAAGATGGGTGGGGTGGGGACCACCTATCTGCGGGGTAACTTGGGGTATCTGGTGGGCCAGGACCCGACGACCATGTTATAGTGGGGTGTCTATGCTATCATTGGGCCCCCGTTGTTACATGGCATGAGGAGGCTCTCATGGGTCCTCAGGAGCCTACCGTATTAGTACTTCACAGTTAAGTGTGCTCGGCTTGGAGTAGTGATCAGCATGGGTGACCATCTGGGAAGATTCATAGGGTGTGTGTGAGTGAGGAAAAAGCACACTATAAAGGACATGTGTTGCCATGTGGGAATAGTCTTTAGCCAGATGACCTGTTCGGACATGTGGATGGGCCCTAGGGTGGGGACCGCGTGTCTTCAGGGTAACTTGGGGTACCTGGTGGGCCAGGACCCAACAACCATGTTATGGTGGGGTGACTCTGCTATCATCAGGGCCCAGTTATTACATTTGGTATCAGAGAAATAACTCAGCCTTAAGGGTGGTGCACTGCCTGGGTTAAGGTTTAGGGCCAACAACAAGGACGTTCTGATCTAAAGGTGGGGGCGGGGTGATTGTAACACCCCCCAAATGATAAAGAGTTAAATTCCTAAATGATATGACTCATGTAAACAAGGTGCACCTTCCTTTTCGGGAGCCTACCTAATTTGAACTCCACAGTTAAGCATCCTTGACTCGATGTAGTGATCAGGAGGGGAGACCTTCTGGGAAGTTTCTTAGGGTGGGTATGAGTGAAGAAAAAATAACACTAGAAAGGATATGAATTGGCATGTGGGGATAATCATTAGTAAGATGACCCGTTCGAGCACCTAGGTGGGCCCCAGGGTGGGGACCACATGTCTGTAGGGTAACTTGGGGGTACCTGGTGAGCCAGGAGCATACAACCATGTTATGTTGGGGTGTCTCTACTATCATTGGGGCCTAGTGGTTACATGGCATGAGGAGGCTCATATGGGTCCTTGGGAGCCTACCTAATTAGAACTTCACAGTTAAGCGTGCTTGGCATGGGGTAGAGATCTGGATGGGTGACCTTCTCGAATGTTTCTTAAGGTGTGTGTGAGTGAGGACAAAGCCCATTAGAAAGGACAAGTGTTGGTATGTGGGGATGGTCATTACCAATGACATGGGTTTGCATGTGAGGATATTCATTATCTAGATGACCCGTTCGGGCACGTGGGTGGGCCCTAGGGTGGGGACCAAGTGTCTGTGGGGTAACATGGGGTACCTGGTGGGCCAGGACGCGACGAACATGTTATGTTGGGGTTTTTGTGTTATCATTGGGGACTAGTTATTAATTTTCATGAGGAGGCTCCCATGGGTCCTCAGGAGCCCTACCTGATTAGAACTTCACAATTAAGTGTGCTTGGATTGGAGTAGTGATTAGGATGGATGAATTTATGGGAAGTTTCTTAGGGTGTGTGTGAGTGAAGAAAAAGTATAATATAAAAGATATGTGTTGGCCATTGGGGATAGTCATTAGTCAGATGACCTGTTTGGGCATATGGGTGGGACCTAGGGTGGTCACCACGTGTCTACGAGGAAACTTGGGGAACCCGGTGGGCCAGGACCCAACGACCATGTTATGGTGGGATTTTTCTGCTATTATTGGGGGCCATTTGCTACATGGCATGAGAAGGATCCCATGTTTCCTCGGGAGCCTACCTGATTAGAACTTCACAGTTAAGTGTGTTTCTCTTGGAGTAGTGATCCGGATGAATGACCTTCTGGAAATTTTCTTAGGTGTGTGTGAGTGAGGACAAAGAATACTAGAAAGGAAATGTGTTGGCATGTGGGGATAGTCATTAGCCAAATGACCCGTTCGAGCATGTGGGTGGGACCCAGGGTGGGGAACACGTGTCTGTGTGGTAACATGGGGTACCTGGTGGGCCAGGACCCGATGAACATGTTATGGTGGGGTGTCTGTGCTATCATTGGGGCCCAGTTGTTACATGGCATGAAGAGGCTCCCATGGGTCCTCGGGAGCCTACCTGATTAGAACTTCACAATTAATCGTGCTTGGCTTGGAGTAGTGACCCGGATGGATGACCTTCAAGAAACTTTCTTAGGCATGTGTGAGGGAAGACAAAGCACACTAGAAAGGACTTGTGTTGGCCTGTGGGGATAGTAATTAGCTAGATGACCCGTTCGGGAACGTGGCTGGGCCCTAGGGTGGGGACCACATGTCTGTGGGGTAACATGGGGTACCTGGTGGGACAGGACCTGAAAACTATGTTATGGTGGTGTGTCTGTGCTATCATTGGGGCCCAGTTGTTACATGGCATGAGAAGCTTCCCATGGGTCCTTAGGAGCCTACCTGATTAAAACTTCACAGTTAAGCATGCTTGGCTTGAAGTAGTAATTATGATGGGTGACCTTTTATGAAGTTTCTTAGGGTGTGTGTGATTGAGGACAAAGAACACTAGGAAGGAAATGTGTTTTCATATGGGGACAGTCATTAGCCAGATGACCCGTTCGGGCACGTTGGTGGGCCCCAGGGTGGGGACGACGTGTCTGCGGGGTAACATGGGGTACCTGGTGGGCCAGGACCCGACGACCATGTTATGGTGGGGTGTCTGTGCTATCATTGGCGCCCGATTGTTACATGGCATGAGGAGGCTCCCATGGGTCCTTATAAGCCTACCTAATTATAACTTCACAGTTAAGTGTGCATGGCTTGGAGTAGTGATCAGGATGGGTGACCTTCTGAGAATATTCTAATGGTGTGTCTGAGGGAGGAAAAAACACACTATAAAGGACATGTGTGGTAATGTGAGGATAGTCATTATCCAGATGACCTTTTCGGGCATGTGGGTGGGCCCCAGGGTGGGGACCACGTGTCTGTGGGGTAACTTGGGGTACCTGGTGGGCCAGGACCCAATGGGCTTGTTATAGCGGGGTGTATGTGCTATCATTGGGGCTGAGTTGTTACATGGAATGAGGAGGCTCCCATGGGTCCTCGGGAGCTTACCTGATTAGAACATCACAGTTAAGTGTGCTTGGCTTGGAGTAGTGATCGGGATGGGTGACCTTCTGGAAAGTTTCTTAAGGTGTGTGTGAGTAAGGACAAAGCACACTAGAAAGGAAATGTGTTGGAATGTGGGGATAGGAATTAGCCATATGACCCGTTCGGGCACGTGGGTGGGCCCCAGGGTGGGGACCACGTGTCTGCGGGGTAACTTGGGGTACCGGGTGGGCCAGGACCTGACGACCATGATATGGTGGGATGCCTGTGATATCATTGGGGCCCAGTTTTTACATGGCATGAGGAGGCTCCTATGGGTCCTTGGGAGCCTACCTGATTAGAACTTCACAGTTAAGCGTGCTTAGCGTGGAGTAGTGATCAGGATGGGTGACCTTCTCGAAAGTTTCCTAGGGTGTGTGTGAGTGAGTAAAAATCCCATTATAAAGGACATGTGTTGGAATGTGGGGATAGTCATTAGCCATGACATGTGTTGGCATGTGGGGATAGTCATTATCTAGATGACCCGTTCGGGCATGTGGGTGGGCCCCAGGGTGGGGACCACGTGTCTGCGAGGTAACTTGGAGTACCTGGTGGGCCAAGAACTGACGACCAAGTTGTAGTGGGGTGTCTGTGCTATCATTGATTCCCTCTTGTTAAATGGCATGAAAAGGCTCCCATGGGTCCTCAAGAGCCCTACCAGATTAGAACTTCACAGTTAAGCGGGCATGGCTTAGAGTAGTGATCAGGATGGGTGACCTTCTGGGAAGTTTCTTAGGGTGTCTGTGAGTGAGAACCAACCACACTAGAAAGGAAATGTGTTGGCCTGTGGGAATATTCATTATTCATATGACCCATTTGGGAATGTGGGTTGGCCCTAGGGTGGGCCCCACGTGTATGCGGGGTAACATGGGGTACCTGGTTGGCCAGGACCCGACGACCATGTTATGGCGGGCTGTCTGTGCTATCATTGGGGCCCAGTTGTTACATGGCATGAGAAGGCTCCCAAGGGTCCTCGGGAGCCCACCTGATTAGAACTTCATAGTTAAGCATGCTTGGCGTGGAGTAGTGATTCGGATGGATGACCATCTGGGAAGTTTCTTATGTGTGTGTGATTGAAGACAAAGTAGACTAGAAAGGACATGTGTTGGCATGTTTGGATAGTCATTAGCCAGATGACCCGTTCTGGCAAGTGGGTGGGACCCAGTGTGGGGACCACTTGTCTGAGGGGTAACTTGGGGTACCTGGTGCGCCAAGACCCGATGACCCTGTTATGGTGGGGTGTCTGTGCTATCATTGGGGCCCAGTTTTTACATGGCATGAGGAGGCTCCCATGGGTCCTCGAGAGCCTACGTGATTAGAACTTCACAGTTATGCATGCTAGGCTTGGAGTAGTGATCCAAATGGAAGACCTTCTGGGAAGTTTCTTTGTTGTGTGTGAGTGAGGAAAAAGAACAATACAAAGGACATGTGTTGGCATGTGGGGATAATCATTAGCCAGATGACCCGTTCGGGCACGTGGGTGGGCCCCAGGGTGCGGACCATGTGTATGTATGGTAACTTGGGGTACCTGGTGGTCCAGGACCTGATGACCATGTTATAGTGGGGTGTCTGTTCAATCATTGGGGCTGGTTGTTACATGGCATGAGGAGGTTCCCATGGGTCCTCGGGAGCCCACATGATTAGAACTTCATAGTTAAGTGTGCTTGTCTTGGAGTAGTGATAAGAATGAATGACCTTCTAGGAAGTTTCTTAGGTTTTGTGTGAGTGAGGACAAAGAAAAATAGAAAGGACATGTGTTTGCATGTGGGGATAATCATTATCCAGATGACCCGTTCAGGAATGTTGGTGCGTCCCAGGGTGGGGACCACGTGTCTGAGGGGTAACTTGGGGTACCTGGTGGGCCAGGACCCGATGACCTTGTTATGGTGGGGTGTTTGTGCTATCATTGGCACCCAGTTGTTACATGGCATGAGGAGGCTCCCATGGGTCCTCAGGAGCCTACCTGATTAGAATTTCACAGTTAAGTGTGCTTGGATTAGAGTAATGATCAGGATGGGTGACCTTCTGGGTAATTTCTTAGGGTGTGTGTGAAGGAGGAAAAAGGACACTAGAAAGGACATGTGTTGGCATGTGGGGACAGTCATTAGCAAAATGACTCGTTCGGAAATGTGGGTGGGACCAAATGTGGGGACCACCTGTCTTCGGGGCAACATGGGGTATCTGGTGGTTCAGGACCTGACGACCATGTTATGGTGGGGTGTCTGTGCTATCGTTGGGGCCCAGTTGTTACATGGCATGAGGAGGCTCTGTTGGGTCCTCGAAAGCGTACCTGATTAGAACTTCACAGTTAAGTGTGCTCGGCTTGGATTAGTGATCAGGATGGGTGACCTTCTGGGAAGTTTCTTAAGGTGTGCTTGAGTGAGGAAAAAGCACACTAGAATGGGAATTTGTTGGCATATCGGGATATTCATTAGCCAAATGACCCGTTCAGGCACGTGGGTGGCCTCAAGAGTGGGAACCACATGTCTGCGGGGTAACTTGGGTTACCTAGTGGACCAAGACCCGACAACCATGTTATGGTGGCGTGTCTGTGATATCATTGGGGCCCAGTTTTTACATGGAATGAGGAGGCTCTAATGGGTCCTCGGGGGCCTACCTAATTAGAACTTCACAGTTAAGGGTGCTTGGCTTGGAGTAGTGATCAGGATGGGTGACCTTCTGGGAAGTATCTTAGGGTGTGTGCAAGTGAGGACAAAGCACACTAGAAAGGACATTTATTGGCATATGGGGATAGTCATTAGCAAGATGACCCGTTCGGGCACGTGGGTGGGCCCCAGGGTGGGAACCACATGTTTGTGGGGTAACTTGGGGTACCTTGTGGGCCAGGACCCGACGACCATGTTATGGTGCAGTGTTTGTACTAACATTAGGGCCCAGTTGTTATATGGCATGAGGAGGCTCCCATGGGACCTCAGGAGCCTAACTGATTAGAACTTCATTGTTAAGTGTTCTTGGTTTGGAGAACTGATTAGGATGAGTGACCTTCAGGGAAATTTCTTAGGGGTATCCTGGGGTACCTAGTGGGCCAGGACCCGATGACCATGTTATGGTGGGGTGTCTATACTATACTTAGGGCCCAGTTTTTACATGGCATGAAGAGGCTCCCATGGGTCCTAGGGAGCCTACCTGATTAGACCTTCATAATTAAGCGTGCTTGGATTGGAGTGGTGATCATGATGGGTGACCTTCTGGAATGTTTCTTAGGTTGTGTGTGAGTGAGGACAAAACACACTAAAAAGGACATGTGTCGGCATGTGGGGATATTTATTAGTCAGATGACCTGTTCAGGCATGTGTTTGGGCTCCAGGGTGGGGACCACATGTCTGCGGGGTAACATGGGGTACCTGGTGGGCCCGGACCCGATGACCATGTTATGGTGGGTTGTCTGTTCTATCATTGGGGCATAGTTGTTACATAGCATGAGGATGCTCCCATGGGTCCTCTAGAGCCTAACTGATTAGAACTTCACTGTTAAGTGTGTTTAGCTTGGAGTAGTGATTAGGATGCGTGACCTTCTGGAAAGTTTTTTATGGTGGGGTGTCTGTGCTATCGTTGGGGCCCAGTTGTTATATGGCATGAGGAGGCTCCCATGGGTCCTTGGGAGCCTCCCTGATTAGAACTTCACAGTTAAGTGTGCTTGGATTGGAGTAGTGATTAAGATGGGTGACAAACTGGGAAGTTTCTTTAATTGTGTGTGAGTGTGGAAAAAACACACTAGAAAGGACATGTGTTGAGATGTGGGGATAGTCATTAGTCAGATGACCTGTTCGGGCACGTGGGAGGGCCCTAGGGTGGGGACCACGTGTCTATGGGGTAACTTGGGGTACCTGGCGGGCCAGGACCCGACGACCATGTTATGGTGGGGTGTCTGTGCTATCATTGGGGCCCAGTTGTTACATGTAATGAGGAGGATCCCATGGGTCCATGACTCAAATTGAGGAGGACATTCTTACCACAGAAATTGGAACCCCTACACTCAACATGGCCTTATATTTTTTCCCACACTATTAGAGTTAGTCCAAGAAGAACCATGGTGGGCTAGGACCCGACAACCATGTTATGGTGGGGTGTGTGTGCTATCATCGGGGCCCCGTTGTTACATTTGGTAACAGAGGAAGAACATAGCCTTATGTGGCATGCACTGCCTGGGTTGAGTTGTAGGGCCCACAACAAGGATGTTGTGCTCTAGGGGGGCTGATTGTAACACCCAAAAAATGATAATGGTTTAAATGACTAAATGATATGACTCATGTCAACAAGGTGCACCTTCTTTTTCGAGAGCCTATTTGATTAGAACTCCATAGTTAAACATGCTTGGCTTGGAGTAGTGATCAGGATGGGTGACCTTCTGGGAAGTTTCTTAAGGTTTGTTTGAGGAGAAAGCAACCTAGAAAGGATATGTGTTGGCCTGTGAGGATACTCATTAGTTAGATGACCCATTCAGGAACGTGTGTGGGCCCCAAGGTGGGGACCACATGTCTGAGGGGTAACGTGGGGTACCTGGTGGGCCAGGAACCGACAACCATGTTATGGTGGGGTGTCTATGCTATCATTGGGGCCAAGTTGTTACATGGAATGGGGAGGCTCCCATGGGTCCTCGGGAGCCTACCTGATTAGAACTTCACAGTTAAGCGTGCTTGGCTTGGAGTAGTGATTGGGATGGGTGACCTTCTGAGAAGTTTCTTCGGGTGTGTGTCGGTGAGGACAAAGCACATTAGAAAGGACATGTGCTGGCCTGTGGGGATAGTCATTAGTTAGATGACCCGTTTGGACACATGGGTGGGCCTTAGGGTGGGGACCACGTGTCTGCGAGGTAACTTGGGTTACCTGGTGGGCCAGGACCCAATGACCATGTTATGGTGGGGTGTCGGTGCTATCATTAGGGCCCAGTTGTTAAATTGCATGAGAAGGCTCCCATGGGTCCATGACTCAAACTGAGTAGGCCATCCTTACCAAAAAAATTGGAACCCCTACACTCAACATGGCCTTCTATTTTTCCTCACACTATTAGAGTTAGTCCAGGAAGAACCATGGTATTCTAATGGGGGGACTTCAGTAATCCTCTGGTCAGTCATATGGGTATCTTTGATAGTATTGAGCATGTCTCTCGACAAGGACCAATGAAGACTATTGAACATATCTTTTTATAAAATATGGGAATAATTCAAAATGTGGCCATCCTTTATGATTAAGATCCTAGGTACTTTGAGTCCTTCAAAAAGGCCCCTTCTCCTAATGTTTTATATACTCCTTCCATTCCCACAGATCATCGCAATGCTTTATGATCTAAGGAATCAATTTCCTCCCGACCTCCCTCCAAATGTTTAGATATTTTAATGGTGGTCAATACCTATTATCTACTTATTCACTACATTCTAGAGAACTAGAGGTTGATATTCCTCCATTTCAGAATTCCATTCAATGATAATTCCTTAGATAAACCCCTATACACTATATCTACTCTACCTTGTCCTAAAGCTGAGCCTCCCTATGGATCTATTCCAGTCTCATCCACCCTAAACCCAGAAATGACCATTTTCTTCGTCCCCATAGAGATAATGAACCCTAATATCGATCATGAATTCTTGGAGGATTAGATCAATGGTGAAAGGGTGCTATATTTTCATATTCCTCTGAGGTTCCTTTTATCAATCTATTTTACCAACACACTACCTCTACAAGGATCAACACCTCATATCATCCCTCCTTGGTCTTAGTATCACCTATGGAAACCGACCATACTACCATCACCACGAAATTAGTTTCAGTAGTATATCCACCTACTCCTTGCACCGTCACATATACAAATATAGTGGTGTAGATATAGCCACCTAGAATTTGGGAGGGGACCATCGAGGATCCTTTCATTGATTTATCACATTCAACTTAGTTATCTCATACTATACACCTCCCCAGTTGTTTTTATTTTTGTGTGTTTGACTACTTTACATGTAATATATTTTCTTTATTTTATCATTTATATTATATAATGGAAGGGATAAAATAATTTTGATGGAAAATTATTCTCTTAAACCATCCTCATTACATGTAAACTCAGATTACTATGTCTTAGTCATTTTCCTCAACTATTTATATTGATTGACATGTTAGGAAACTATGGGACTTCCCCAAGAGGTATTTTATCATGTATTTGAGATATAGGGTTTACTATGGGAGTATCATCCATAACATGAAAGGATTATCGAGCTACAACATGGGATATATGGTTGGAAAACTTCTAAGTTGGGGAACCCCATAAAAAGACCATTAGATTTTGAGGAATCCTCCTTATGTTTCTGCAAGACTTAGAGGATGGCTGAGTTGATGAACTGCTCTAATTGATCTTTTTCCATTATCATGAATGATGAAGTCCTATCAGAAAATTATTATAGGAAACTGACAATTTGATCTTTTGAGTATTTACTAGGATTGAGTAGGTATTTTATTTTATTTTTCATTGTTTTTATATTTTAATCTTTGGTCTAGAACTTAGTTTTTATTCTTAACCATGCATGTATATCTTAGTGAATGCCCATTTCTATCAACTGGGTGTAGCTATTAATTTTTCATCTTAAATGTTTGTTATATCATTTGAATTGTTCATTTCTCCAGGGAAGGTATATTTTTATCCTGAATTTTTTTATATGTCCAATTTTACATTAACATCCAATAATTTCCCCCATGTTATGACATTTATAATAGAGGTCTCTCAGTTCTCGACACAAATTTAGTTATAGCCATTTGAATTTTTTTTAATTTAATTGATTACTCTCCCACATCACTTCCTAAAAAGGTAGGGACACTATTTCATTTTAAGTGTGGGGGAGGGGATTATTCATGAATTATATTTCATTTACGCATTTTTTATTGGATTTTCTCATTAGATAAGGTGACATTTTTCTTTTCAAGAATGCTTTAAATTTAAATCTCATTACACCCATGTAAATAAAAGAAATTGTTTGATATAAAATATTAAAATCTTTTAATTTTCCATGTTTATAATTTTTTCATGAATATTGATTTTAGTTATTTAATTATAATTAAAAAACTATTCAATTATTTAATTGGATTAATTACTGGATAATATTCAATGAGTGATATACCTTTTTATATTTATTCCTTTTCCTATGGCTATTCTAGACCTATATTATCCCATTATATTATGTGAATATTTATTAGAATATATATGGGTCATATAGACCTATCAAAACATGCATTGGAATCTTATAAAGGCTATAAATGAACAAATACATTATTGAAATGAATGATCCATTTTTGTTGATCAATTTTTCCTAAGCCCAACCTATACATTTTTCCTTCATATGCCAAGAGAATCCACAGATGGACTTATTAGTATTGAGCCATGTTACATGCCAATCTAATCCATTTCTACCCAATACTTTAGTACAATTAAACAATTTTCACTTAAATAAGTGTGGGGTAACAGTTAATACTGATGGAAATGAGATTTTTTTCACTGAGTTTATGTGTGGGGAATTTATCACATGATCTATTAGATGTGGTTTATAGTTACTTTTACATACCATTCATAATCAACCAGTTCCAAAAATTAATATATAAATAAAATATAATAAATCATGGGTTTTTGTATCAGGAGGGTAAAAAATCACCGTTATCCGACCATTAAATCTCATGGTCGATCATATTTTGATATATGGTGGATGTGAGATGCTTCTAAAAATTTAATTTTTTTAAAAAAGAATGAAAATTAGAAAAATAAGAAACACGATAACTTTATTTATCTTTTTTAGTATATCCATGGAACAACCCTAATCTTTGGTCAGTGTGGAGATGCTAATTTCTAGAGAAGGTTCCTCAGTGAAATATTAATTATTATCATGCATTTTACTCTAGTGTCTACCCTTTTGAGGTTGAATTTTGTCATTTACCCACCTACACTTATCCTCAGAGTCATTTGAACCTTAATAAAAATCTATAATGGTAAATTGTTTTATTTTTATTTATGATAATGATATATTAGAACTAATGAAATCATTTTATTTTTAACATGTATTTAGTTTATAAGCATAACTCTAAATTCTTTTTTCCTTGAGTTATTAGTGCTAATTGATGTTGTGTTAAATTGCAACATGGGTATTTTTATCTAATGAACAATTATAAAATGGAAAGTAATGTAGAAAGGAATTTGATTAAAGAACATTATTATGAGGCTTGACTAATTTTCTTTGTTTGGGTGATTTTGGTAGACTATAATGTTCTACTAAACCTTGTTTCAATTTCTTGTTTGTAATAGAATTTTTCGATTAAAAGTTTTTCCCTTTGGAAACCTTCTTGAGATGTTTTTTTATTGAGTACATGAAATCATTCAAGTGTTAGGGAATTTTATAAGAATAATATATATATATATATATATTTAGAACTATCACTTTGGGATTTGAACATGTGTTTCAAAAAGAGACTATGATTTTTTGTTAGTTCTTTATAAAGATTTACCTAAGGATGAAAACAGAAGTTTGTTGAAAAGGTATGAAATTTCAAACTATTTACACCATAAAAAAATGTTTGTGGAATAAATTCATTGAGGTAAGTGAACTATATAAAATGAAGTAAGATCTATTTAATAAATAACTTATTCCAGATAAAGAAGTAATTATTATGTAATTCTATCACATACATCATAAAAACCCTTAGGGATTGATTTCCCCAACAATTTCATTCAAACCATAAATCATAGTGATGTAAAAGTACCAGAGACTTCAAAAAAATCATTTATATTATAAAAAAAATAATTATGTCATGAAATTGTTAGGAAGATAAATGAGAGAAGACTTAAATCATAAAACCCATTTATTCTATAAGGTGGTGTGGCCTATTTATATTCAAAGAATTATAATTTTTGAGGGGGATTCACTATTTTTATTCATTTATTGATCTTAAATTTTTTTCTTTATTATTTTTATTCTAGAGTGTTTCCATAATTATTTCTTTGAATAAGATTAAATTCTTTTTTCTTTTAGATGTTCTTTTTTTCTTCTTTAAAAAAATTGCTGTATGATTTGTATTTATCCTATTTGTAATGGTTTTTTTCATAATTTGGATTGAATGTTTGATAATTACACTACCGGGATTTATTTTTCAAATGCATTAATTATTTGAATTTTTTATCCTTTTTTCCTTGTGCAGATAAAATTATTAGAGCTAGGGATAGAAATTAGGGTATGTAATGATTTAATGATTCCAAAATCAAATCATGGGTAATTAATTTTAAAAATAATTAGGTTTATTGTAAAATCATATCATATTCTATTGCATAAGATAAACCAAGATATTATAAGGGAATGACCCTGACCTAATTATAATGAACAGTACAAGGACCAATAGTTTGATTTTTTTTCTTTTGTAGTGGCACATAATACATATGGATTTTCAACCAAATCTATACCAAATATTTTTTCCTATTTTTGCTGATCCAATTTATTAGGTGAAGGAAAAATTTGATACTTTTTAGCAATTATGTAGTCTAATCAAATAGAAATTAGCATGTAATATTTCAGTTTATCTTGCATTTAGGCTCCCCAAAACTATCTCTAGAACCATCATTTCATCAACTATAGTTTCATAAATCTAATTAGTTAAAGAAAATCTCATATAAGTGTGATAAATATATATTTAGGTTCCCTTTTTTATGTTGTAATTAATTTATTAGTCATCCCAAGGGGTTCAACCATGAAAACCCATTTTCCCATGTACCATCATAGTTGTGATAGTTGGGTTTTATAAATTTTAAATCTGATCACACAATAGTTAATATCCATTTTAATTTTGAACACATTTGGGCTTGTAAAGTGTGATGTATGGGTACATAATTAAAATTCATCTAATCTATACATAGATTTCAAGGCCTATATTCTGGCCTAGTTTAGGGACTCAGAATTGTTGATTGAGCTTTTGGTCCTGTTGAATGAAATAAATCCCATTCTGAACTTATACCTATAAAAAATAATTTCAAAATTTAAATTAGTATAGAAATATTTATTGGAAAAATTGAAATCCAACTTAATAATATTAAAATTAAAAAATTAGGTCATTTTTGGAATTAATATCAATGTAATAATAAAAAAATTATAAAAAATACAATTAAAATATTAAATTGGTGGTATTAAAACATTTAGTTATATATTAATATATGTGAAATTTTGAGCTTAATCAATATTCTACACTTAATCATTCCAATCCTATGAAATTATATAATATCCTAATCAAAATTCACACAAAAATAAAAAAGTGTGGAAATTTCAATATAATATCAAAAAACGGAATTTTATCTTATCTCATCTATGAAAAAAATTCCCTTTCATTTTCATCTCTCACATTTAAATTTGATGAACCTTAAGAATCCATTCATGGCCCAATCAAGTATAACTCACAATTAAATTTTTTTCACTCTTCACTCAAGAGAAATTACATGTTTATATATTATTATACATGGAAAGTTCATGGGACACCATAGGTGTGTGAATATTCTTATATCTATAATCTGTTATATGTAAAAAAAATTCAACCATGAATATTTTTTCAAGGATAATTATATGGCTATAGGTTGGTTGGTAAACACATTTAAAAATTTAAGGTTGAAAAGAGGTGGCTAAACTCTTAAATACCAGTGTATGAATATTCAATTGAGAACCCAATAAATATACTTCACTCAATTAAAATTACCAATGAAACACAGCACCCCCATTTCTTGACATGGTCCATGAATCAAAAAGTGAATAAAAAATATTTCATCAAATTTCTTATATTTTACCAATTTTTTTATTTTTTTTATTTTTTATTTTCTATTTATTTTAGAGAAGGATGAGATGATAACAACATAAAATTAATCAATGAAAATAATATCCTTTATTTTTTATATTTTCATGTTCCAAAAATATAAGCATAATGAATAATTAAATCTCACCTCTATTTTTCTTCTTTTTTTCATTTTTTGGGAGAATCAGAAGATAAAAAATGAAACTCAGTGAATGAATGTGACTCATTCCCACTATTAGAATTACAAGAATAATTAAAAACCTCAAACCACACACAATTATATAAATATATCATATAACACACATTAAATTCCCTTCCACTACTCACAAACTTGAAATATTAAAGAAAAAAATCATGAGTGAATGAAGGTAAGGAAGATTGGATTTAAAAATGTCTTAAACCTATAAGTAAATTCATTTATTCTACTGTATAAAGAAGTAAAATGTGTTTTTTAGTGTCATGTTAAAATATGGATTTCTTAAAAAAAATCTTCAATCACATCATTTTTTATTAACATCAAATCATTGAAAAATAATAATTAAATGTTTTGGTTTAACACAAAATACAAGTTGCTCTCAAGAAAGTGTTGGTATTAGAAAAAATATGCCAAAATGGTTCATAATAAATCACAATATGATATCAAATAATTTATTCCTATGTTTCATGGTCATTTATTTCAAAAAATTTCCAAACTCATAAAAATTCTTGAAAATAAAAAACCATGAAAAATGTTCGATAATAACTATAATTAATTATCTTATTCTTCTAAAATCAAAAACACTCACTCAAAGAAAATTCAAGTGTAAAAAATTAAGATGGATTTTAATTTATGATTAAAATTCCTGAAAAATAAAAAATAAATAAAACACACAAAATTTCTAACCATGTTGGCACAACCCCCATATTTATGATCAAAGTATCCTTCATTTAGGCTTAACAAAATAAGAAGATATGATGAGAAAAACCAATGAGAAGGAAATATACAAAATGAATTTATTTTATAGAGGAAGACTTGAGGTAATATATTAGATATTACCACATGTACCTATAAATTAAGAATAAAATAAATCATAATAAAAATAAAGAAAAACAAATTGAATGGGAAACAAGTATATAACTTGGTTTCACCCCCTAAGGGGGTGTTATGTTTTTTTACTACCCTTGGTTATGAAGTGATGTATTCCATTTTTCACCAATACCTATATTAACTATTTATAAGGCTAGAATTGAAAAAAAATGTGATATATATAATATAATTAATATAATTAGTTGAAAAATTATAATAAAACTTCACTCCCACTCATTTTTGGGAAATGTAAATGTTTATCGTATACTGTGCAGACTATTTACTCCATTTAGTAATGTGTCCCATTTTTTATCTAGTTTTTTTAATAATTAATAAATATCTTAAAATTGGTTTCCAAAACATAAAAATTTATAAATAATATCATTTTGCTTCTGTAATAGTGATATTATTCCAAAAATAAATAACTTTTATAACTATAATATTCTATTAATTATGATATGATCAAGTTAGGGTTGGTATAACAAACTACTTGAAAAATGATATAAAATGGTTTCATGGATGAATATGTTTTATTAAATACTCATATTATTAATATTTAATAATAAAATAATGATTTTTCTATGGTTATGGATGTTTTATATCATGTACTTAATTTATTATTAAAATATCATCATCGGTTACTAAAATTATTGAAATATATTGATACTGATTCCATTTTCATGCGGCATAGTAAGAAACAAATATGGAATTATTTAAGAAATTATAAATAAATGTAATAGATATATTAAAATAATATAAATGATATATGAATTATAAGAATAATATCAACAAATGGTTGTTAGTATCGATAATATAAACATACTGAAAAAAATTCACTAACACTCAATGGTA
This sequence comes from Viscum album, assembly GCA_963277665.1. Taxonomy (NCBI): domain Eukaryota; kingdom Viridiplantae; phylum Streptophyta; class Magnoliopsida; order Santalales; family Viscaceae; genus Viscum; species Viscum album. Next base: position 103,971,655 of record OY728139.1, read on the forward strand.
AAGATAATCCATAATTAATTAATATATTTTCTGTGAATATTTATAATTGAATTATATAAAATGAAATATATATAAATAATTTTATTAAATAGGTAATTATTATAGTTTTTTTACATGAGTTTATGTATTATCAACTATATATAAATCCACAGTAAAGGTTCCATCAAATAAAGTTTTGATTCAATTGGTCATAGTATTTCTTACATGAATATAGATTTGAACATATCTTTGATTCTTTAATTCACATATTTTATTTTTTAGCTTCACATTTTCTCTTGGTAAATTACTTCTCATTGTCAATAAGAACTTATATAATGAAATATTTTTGAAATAAAAGTATAGTGTTTTTAAGAATAACTATCATTCTCAAATATTGATATTATCCTTTCATGTCAAGGTTTTTTGTATAAAACTAGATTTATTTAATGAAATACAATTATGTTTTTTATTTTATATTATTAAAAATTAATTTTACAACATTTATGAATTGAAAGTCTTTCAATACTTCTCTGATGTATGTTTTTCTTTAAAACAACATAAAATGCTTAATGAAGGCATTTATTTTCATTATTTACCACTCTAGATTTATTAGACAGATTATTTTTCATTTTAGGGGATAGTTTTTTTTGGAATTTTTTATTAAAAGGTTTTGAAAATAAATTTTTTTACCTTCTCAAAATTGTTTTTTCAATGTAATTTTCACTTCACTCTTTATAACATTGTTTAACAGGTTTTATGAAAACCTTTTTATTTTCACTTCAATTTTCGCTCCAATGTTTATCTATCATGAATTGATGTTTTTAATACCACATATATTTTATTTTGATATATTTTATTTTTCAAATTCATAGTTTTATATCCTATGAATTTTTATGTTGATGTTTTGTGATGTTTTTGAAATGTTTAAGAATCCCATTAATTTTCCTTGGTTTATTGAATATATTATAGAAATTGATTTTAAATGGACCACATATATAAGGATGATTATAGGTGGGTTCTTATATCACAATCAAATGAATTGGTTTATGTTAATATCTCATGAGATATCTGGGAATGGAAATAATATTTTTGTTCCCAAAGGTGTGGATATAATGAGTTTTTTCATTTTTTTGGAATATATATTATGAGTTTTTTTCACAAAGAAATGAGTATAATGTGTTTGATCATAATTTTTTTCTTAGTATTATTTTTTTTACACATTTCCAAGATTTTATAATTTTATTCCCCATTACAATGATTCATTTAGTTTTTATCATATTCCAACTTTTCATGTTATGCCTTATTTTTGAAAACATTCCTTACTCTTATGTTATGATAAAATGTTTTATGATTATTGAGACATTATTTCACCCATATCATAATTTTTATGCCTAATTAAATATATATGATGATGTAATATTTCTCTACCATGTTATATATTTATCACATATAGTCTCATGATTTTTAAATAAGATATGTATCCCCTTCTAATGTAATCAGTTAGGTTTATAAGATATTACATTATGATTTGTTATTCCATTACTGAGAATCTGAGCTAATCCATTTGTTAATTTTCAATTACACTAGTTGCAAAGTTGAATATATCATGGGATATGTCAATAATAGGGTATAAGGAAATGTTATTATGAATAAAGTTTTACAATTGTTTTAAACCAATATTGATTTTTATCTAATCTCAAAGACACTAAACCTGTAGGGCATTGGGTTGTGCGACATTTTGGGAGATATATTATTCAAATCATGAAATTAATATGTTATTTATTTTATGGTTATATTTGTTTTATTAAACATAATATGTGAAAAAAATTAAATAAATGTGAAAATGGTCACATAAATTTGAAAATATTAGGAATGAATAATGATGGACATCATAAACCTACCATCGAGGAACTATGCCAAAAAATAATAAACAATTTGTAAGGATGTTACCATTAGCCTATAATTGTTTTATAATGAGAACTACTAGTGAATTGAGGATATATATAATTTTACTTCCCACCCATCACATACAATTCCAATACATTCCATCACATACTAAATGATTACAAGTAAAAATATTCAAGAAATAATGAAATTAAATAATTAACATAATTATGTAATGAGGATTATCATATAATTTTATACCCTATATAATATTGGATAATACAAAATCAAACTATTTTTTCCCAATTAATGAATTAATTTTATGAAATATTTGGAATCCCATGTATTATATAAGGAGAGACTAGGGAATCAAAATGTTCATATAAGTACCTATAGTGTGTAGGAATATGAAATTAAAGTTATTATGTATATGGATATTATTATATGGTAAATTTATTATGGTTTATGAATAATTTTATTTTAAATTGTAAGAAACTACTGAAATGATTGAAAAATCCTTTTTAATGTTTTGTAAGTAGTATGTAAATCAACCAAAGCATATCCCATGGGAGTATCAAACTAGGTTCACTTTTAGGCCCACCACTCATGCACCAGAGTAAAGATTAGGTTAATAACCAACAATCATTTTTTTTGGGTTTCCCCTCTAGGTGCATATGTTTCAGTGTTTCAAACACCTTTTAGTATCCATATAGGAATTTTATATTTTTTAAGACCACACACACCTTATTTTACCAAAAGTTTTGGGCGATTTTACGGGTACGAGAATTTTTTAGCTTTTAACTACTTATGAAGGTTATATAATTAGAGGGAAAAGGGAAATATCATTGATAATATAATATGGAATTTATAAAATTAAATCACAATAAAACATCTCAATAAAATGTAATATAATTAATAATAAAGGAAAAATAAACATAACAAGATAGGAAGCCTTACCATGAAAGGAATCTTCCTAAATCTTGACATGAGATTACATGGGCCCTGAAAACTATTTATAGAGACTATTGATAAATAAAAATTATGGTAACATGGATTAATGGATATAGAGCAGAGTGAAATGGGAGAATGGATGGTTATTTATAGAAAATGAGGGAGGATTGTTTATTAATTATCTAAACATAGGCCATGGAAATATAGATCGTTAAAAATGAAAAACCATTATATTGACCATTATATTCGATCATGATGTTTAATATTTAGTGAATGGATTTTGACAGGTTTATGTTTTGAAACAAAAAATATATTTTATTTTACTTTTCCATGGTAATATAATTTTTTTAAAATATTATTTTATAACCTTATTTTCTATTTTAGGCATTGAAATGTTATTTATAGGTCTAAAAAATCCTTTTATTTCATAAAAATACAATATATTAATAAAATTAATTATTATTTTTCATGTTTTATGTTATATTTATTATTAATTAATTTCTACATCATAATTATGTCATAATACATATAAGGCCCCAGACTTAAACCTTACTTAATATTGAATTAAATGAATAGTTCACATTGAGGATCTTTTCAGGTTTAGAGTTTTAGAGAATTAGAACATAACTATTACATCTTAAAAGATTACAAAGTAGACACTTCTACTAAGTATCCATAAAATAAAAACACTTAAAAAGAAAGATGTCTAGATTCCATGTTTTAGATAGCATGAAATTCCCTTGATCCCATCCTTGATCTTATTCCACTTTAAGTCCTGTGAAAAACATTTCGAAAAACTTGGGGTGAGCATAAAAAGCTCAGTAAGGGATACAAAAAGAATGAAAACTGTTAGTTTTTCAAACATCAAGTAAACCATGTATACTATATCAAAGTAATACCTTCACCTTCATGAAGTAGTAAAAACAATCTTCACTGAATAAAGTATCATTACTTACCTTTTTGTAACCAAAGAATTACCATAAAACCCATATAAAGAACACATAGAATATATAAAGGTAACTTGGGACATAAACATACTTAAGTGGAATAACCATACGGTTTACTTCCACAAATATCACTTAATGGAATAGCCATACGGCCAATTTCCATACATACTTAATGGAATAGCCATACGGCCGACTTCCATACCCAATGCATTGGAGGTTATAACGTAACCACCCGTCCTGGTATTCACGGCACCACCCGTCATATGGTTTATAACGTAACCACCCGGTAAAATGTCCAAGTACCAATATAAAATCATAAAACATAAAACCAATATAAAGGAATGATAACATTTCCACATTTTGATCACAATATATCATAAATATATTGACATAATAGAATCCTTTTTAAAAACCATTTTCAATACCAAAATACATAAAAGAGTATATGGTATTTATTTTATTCTAAAAACATTACGGCTTGTTGAGAAAGCCAAAGATCAAATAATACTCGCGGCGGCGGAAAAAGGTCGTTGTCACCGCGTACGTTAAAAAAAACATTCTTTTTTGTCGTTTAGTAAAACGCTTCGTAGAAAAACATTCCTTTTGTATAAAAGTAAAAGTCAAAGGAGTTTATACACCGTATAAAAGAAAGTTGTGTATAAAACGAAATATGCCTCAATGAAAGGAGATTGAGACGAAGTCCCTTACCTCGGGTCCGACTTGACTCAATCGTTCTTTAGCGTCCTGAATAATAAACTTGAGTTAATTTATACTTTATTAAGAACCTTTTTAAACTTCATTATTCCTTTTATATCACTTATTGCCTTGTTATAAACATTATCTAACCATTTAAATTAATAATGTTTGTTTTGTCAATATTTGGTTCTTAAGTCAAAAGTTGACTTCTTACAATTACATGTTGTTCGTGTGGTCAAAAGTTCTTTATATCCAGAATGAAATTCCTGATTTGGATATCATATATATCATATATATCCAGAATATACATGTATTTATAATATTACATAATCATTTAGAGGTAATAAATGAAATGCACCGTTCATAGAGACGGTAAGCCATACGTACGCATGAACGCTACTTTCATTTCTTTGTCATATTAGTGGAATTAAAACTAAATGAGAGGTATGTATATTTTAATTCCAGAATTATATTCATCATTTATATATATCATTAATTATATATATACATTATATACATGTAATTTTAATAGTACATTACATTTGGGGATAAGAAATGAAATGCACCGTTCATGGAGACGGTAAGTCGTACGTACGCATGAACGCTACTTTCATTTATATATCATACTTTAATGGAAAGAAATAATAATGATATAGAGGTATATTATAATTCCAGTATAAGATCATATATAATAACTTTAAATCCATCCTTTACACGTCCCACATATGGCATTAACGAATCACACCACTTTTAGGGGGCGGTAGTCCGCACTTCCTTTAATTAAGATATCGTGTTTACCCATAATGGAAACCATAAAGGTATGACAAAAATGAAAAATACAGAAGCTTAAAGAAAACATAAAAATATTATATATCATATATAAAAATAGTGACATCATAATGGCCACCCTTGAAGGTGTTAAATGAGTATTGAACAATCATCGTTTCGGGAGGCAGAATTTCGCCATCCACGGAAACCGTATGTTCTTTAACCATTTGATGTAGTTGTGTGAGAGTGTAGCTCAAATAAATATTATAACAACATCCTAGTATACTGAAGATACCGGTGTTGTTACAAAAGAATTAAATAAAAAGAGTTTAGAGGGTTGGAGAAGCAAAATAAAACAAATGAACAACAGAGAATGAATTACCTTTAAAAGTGTAACTCCCTTTTGATTTGAGTCTAAAGGCTTCCTTTGAAAGGATTCTGCCCAAAGGGAATCCTCTAGGATGAGGAGAGGGATGTGGAGAGAGTAATTGGGCAGGGGTTGGCCGACCCAAAGGCTTGAGAAGTGTGTGAAATGAGGTAGAGGTGGGGGCCTTTTATAAGAGGAGAGGAGGGGCACTTTTGGAAAGTAAAGAAATATTACTTTATTTGAAAATGTGTTTCGGTTTTAAAAGGTCCCACATTGATATAATTCGTGGATAAGGTGATAAGGGTTCTAAATCCACTCATCCAATTGGTTTTGGACATGTGTAGGTTTTAGATTTTTCATTATCTTTCCATTTTATTTAAATCGTCTAATAATGATGTCATCGCTGCATCATTATTATGTCATATATAATATAATTTATTTAATGTATAAAAATTATAAAAAAATACTATGATGTAGGAAATCTTTTTATCTTTCCAATGACTATTTATAATAAAAATTTGGACTTGTATAACCCCACTCAAAAATTATTGTAGTAAAACAATTTATGTTAGTGTCATTTTCACTTAAATATTAAATAAAAATATATTAATGTCATTTTCCAACTAAAGTGGCTCCATGGGGTCCCCAAGTTGGCCCATGGCTTTTCTTGGTCGGCCATGACTCACCCAATAGGTGTAGGACAAGTGTCATGGTGTTTTCACATTCTTATAATATCATTTTTACCTTAAACTACACTAATTACCTCTAATCGCGATTAATGAAAAAAAGTTACTATTCACCAAAAAATTATTTTAATCTCATTGTACCACATTTTATTTCTTAATGACAACCATGTATGTCGGATTTTCAAAATTCAATACACATTATTGGTAAACTTTCATTTAACTGAAAAATCAGTTTGCTTGATTACCACTTAGTGGTTTCACTGTTCATCAAAAATTGAAGTTTTTCAGAAAATTACCAAAAATTCACCCTAAGCTATATTTGATATTCTGAATTCAAAAATGAAGTCCATTTTACAAAATTCAAAACATTTAAGCCAAATTAATTAATTTAATAATTAATTCCTGCTATCATGACAAATAGCGTGTTTTTATGAAACAATAAGTATCAAAAGATTGACACTAGTTTAAGTCTGATTTCAAAGTGAAATTGATTCCAACGACCACTATTGGATTTAATGGTAAAAATATTTTCTAATTTCACTTTAAAACCAATTAAAAAGATAATCTAATCATATAAATAAATTATATTAAAAAGTGATTTCGAATTAAAATACAACATTTTACACTATTCATTAAAAAATGAACTTTATCGGAAAGATACCAAAAATTTACACAAAGTAAATTTTGATGTCCCGATTCTTAATAAGAGTTTTATTTGGTCCAAAATAATGTATAAGAGTGATAAAAACTATATTTAATGACGGTTCACCATTAAAAGGTGATAATTGAACCTTTAGTGAAAATTAGAGTATATATGCCTAAAATTGAACTCTTTCCGTATTTTAAGCCTTTATATTTTATTGGGTAAATGTATAAAAATTTAAAAAAATATATAATAATATTTTAGTTATTTATATCCATTCCCGCCATTACAATGGATACATGTTAACTACCATTTAAAATAATATTATTTTATTATCAGAGTGCAACGTAAGATTTCAATGAAACTCTTTGTTGTGTATCGGGTACGCTATCGAACATAGCAACCCTTTAAAGTATTATTAATACTTTATTCACAAATATGGATAAATATGAAAATGTCTATTCTTTATTTACCTAGGGTGTTACATCCTTCCCCCCTTTTGGGAATTGCGTCCTCGCAATTTTAAAATTGGGCTTGGTAACATCCTTGAAAGTCCCACATCGGAACAAGGATCGATAAAACAATCACTTTAAAATAAAGAAAGATAAGTACAAAGGTCACCCGAGTTAACCCATACTAGGATTCCAAGTATGAAAACATGGACATGGAGGAGAAAACATAGGGTCATGTTCTGATGGAGAGTGATAGAAAACATGTTTAGGAGAAAGTTAACCATGAGAGAATCACAAACTTGTGATGGGTTAAATAGTATTTGATTCCCTAGTAGTAAAAGTTAATAGAAAACATTTTTCTTTTAAGTTAATTTTCATTTAGGAATTTAGTTTTTGATCTTAAGGAAACATACTTGTCATGTTGACTTTCAACTCTTTCTAGGTTTCTTACACAAACTCATAATAGCATACCTTGATCATGGCGTCCACTCAGTTTCATCGTAATCTTGTTCACGTAGGTAGAAGTCCCATGCATTACAAAAATGATTTAGAGATCCTTCAAAATCATTTGCTTCCTCCATCCAAATACACCTTGCACAACATGGGTCATATGGGTGTTCACAGAAAAACAGTTTTGGAAAATAATCATGTAGGACATATAATTCCAAAACATCTGATAAAACATGATTTCTAAAAAATAGTCGGACCGAAATTGAGTTGAAACTTTCTATCATTGGTCCTTTTAAAATACCATAAGTATGATATGTGAGACTATATTTTAAAAGCAAATATAAATAGGTTGCGCAAGGGTCTCCTTCCTCAGCACCATTTTTAAAATCATAATATGCTTCAAATTCTTGTGATAAGGTAAAATATATGAAAATACCTTGATAATATTTACCTCTCTTGAAAACATGAGAATATTGTGAAAATAGTATTTTTCTAAAAACAACCCATGATCCACGATGATAACGAGGTATAGAGGAGGTGTTTGATATTTCAAACAAATGCTTTCAAGTGAGTTGAATGCTAGAAAAAGTTTCACAATCATCCGAAGATGACTTTGCAATAATTATTGCAAGCATGCCATCAGGGAGAGATAGGAATGTCATTTGAGACCCTCCCCCTTCCATTCGTAACCGACTTTACTTGACCTGAAAAAAGTTATAAAACAAGGATTTAACTGAAATAATAGTTATAGGGACTAATCATGTGCCTCACAAAAACTCCTAATCCCTAAAGTTGTCTAAACCGTCCTCTGATACCAACTACAAGGCCCCAGCCTTAAACCTTACTTAATATTGAATTAAATGAATAATTCACATTGAGGATCTTTTCAGGTTTAGAGTTTTAGAGAATTATAACATAACTATTACATCTTAAAAGATTACAAAGTAGACACTTCTACTAAGTCTCCATAAAATAAAAACTCTTAAAAAGAAAGATGTCTAGATTCCATGTTTTAGATAGCATGAAATTCCCTTGATCCCATCCTTGATCTTATTCCACTTTAAGTCCTGTGAAAAACATTTCGAAAAACTTGGGGTGAGCATAAAAAGCTCAGTAAGGGATACAAAAAGAATGAAAACTGTTAGTTTTTCAAACATCAAGTAAACCATGTATACTATATCAAAGTAATACCTTCACCTTCATGAAGTAGTAAAAAAAATCTTCACTGAATAAAGTATCATTACTTACCTTTTTGTAACCAAAGGATTACCATAAAACCCATATAAAGAACACATAGAATATATAAAGGTAACTTGGGACATAAACATACTTAAGTGGAATAACCATACGGTTGACTTCCACACATATCACTTATTGGAATAGCCATACGGCCAATTTCCATACATACTTAATGGAATAGCCATACTGCCGACTTCCATACCCAATGCATTGGAGGTTATAACGTAACCACCCGTCCTGGTATTCACGGCACCACCCGTCATATGGTTTATAACGTAACCACCCGTTAAAATGTCCAAGTACCAATATAAAATCATAAAACATAAAACCAATATAAAGGAATGATAACATTTCCACATTTCAATCACAATATATCATAAATATATTGACATAATAGAATCCTTTTTCAAAACCATTTTCAATACCAAAATACATAAAAGAGTATATGGTATTTATTTTATTCTAAAAACATTACGGCTTTTTGAGAAATCCAAAGATCAAATAATACTCGCGGCGGAGGAAAAAGGTCGTTGTCACCGCGTACGTTAAAAAAAACATTACTTTTTGTCGTTTAGTAAAACGCTTCGTAGAAAAAGATTCCTTTTGTATAAAAGTAAAAGTCAAAGGATTTTATACACTGTATAAAAGAAAGTTGTGTATAAAACGAAATATGCCTCAATGAAAGGAGATTGAGACGAAGTCCCTTACCTCGGGTCCGACTTGACTCAATCGTTCTTTAGCGTCCTGAATAATAAACTTGAGTTAATTTATACTTTATTAAGAACCTTTTTAAACTTAATTATTCCTTTTATATCACTTATTGCCAGGTTATAAACATTATTTAACCATTTAAGTTAATAATGTTTGTTTTGTCAATATTTGGTTCTTAAGTCGAAAGTTGACTTCTTACAATTACATGTTGTTCGTGTGGTCAAACGTTCTTTATATCCAGAATGAAATTCCTGATTTGGATATCATATATATCATATATATCCAGAATATACATGTATTTATTATATTACATAATCATTTAGAGGTAATAAATGAAATGCACCGTTCATGGAGATGGTAAGCCGTACGTACGCATGAACGCTACTTTCATTTCTTTGTCATATTAGTGGAATTAAAACTAAATGAGAGGTATTTATATTTTAATTCCAGAATTATATTCATCATTTAGATATATCATTAATTATATATATATATTTTATACATGTAATTTTAATAGTACATTACATTTGGGGATAAGAAATGAAATGCACCGTTCATGGAGACGGTAAGCCGTACGTACGCATGAACGCTACTTTAATTTATATCTCATAATTTAATGGAACGAAATAATAATGATATAGAGGTATATTATAATTCCAGTATAACATCATATATAATAACTTTAAATCCATCCTTTACACGTCCCACATATGGCATTAACGAATCACACCACTTTTAGGGGGCGGTAGTCCGCACTTCCTTTAATGAAGATATCGTGTTTACCCATAATGGAAACCATAAAGGTATGCCAAAAATGAAAAATACAGAAGCTTAAAGAAAACATAAACATATTATATATCATATATAAAAATAGTGACATCATACTGGCCACCCTTGAAGGTGTTAAATGAGTATTGAACAATCATCGTTTCGGGAGGCAGAATTTCACCATCCACGGAAACCATATGTTATATAACCATTTGATGTAGTTGTGTGAGAGTGTAGCTCAAATAAATATTATAACAACATCCTAGTATATTGAAGATACTGGTTTTGTTACAAAAGAAGTAAATAAAAAGAGTTTAGAGGGTTGGAGAAGCAAAATAAAACAAATGAACAAGAGAGAATGAATTACCTTTAAAAGTGTAACTCCCTTTTGATTTGAGCCTAAAGGCTTCCTTGGAAAGGATTCTGCCCAAAGGGAATCCTCTAGGATGAGGAAAGGGATGTGGAGAGAGTAATTGGGCAGGGTTTGGCCGAGCCAAAGGCTTGATAAGTGTGTGAAATGAGGTAGAGGTGGGGGCCTTTTATAAGAGGAGAGGAGGGGCACTTTTGGAAAGTAAAGAAATATTACTTTATTTGAAAATTTGTTTCGGTTTTAAAAGGTCCCACATTGATATAATTCGTGGATAAGGTGATAAGGGTTCTAAATCCACTCATCCAATTGGTTTTGGACATGTGTAGGTTTTAGATTTTTCATTATCTTTCCATTTTATTTAAATCATCTAATAATGATGTCATCGCTGCATCATTATTATGTCATATATAATTTAATTTATTTAATGTCTAAAAATTATAAAAAAACTACTATGATGTAGGAAATCGTTTTAGCTTTCCAATTACTATTTATAATCAAAATTTGGACTTGTATAACTCCACTCAAAAATTATTTTAGTAAAACAATTTATGTTAGTGTCATTTTCACTTAAATATTAAATAAAAATATATTAATGTCATTTTCCAACTAAAGTGGATCCATGGGGTCCCCAAGTTGGCCCATGGTTTGTCTTGGTCGGCCATGACTCACCCAATAGGTTTAGGACAAGTGTCATGGTGTTTTCACATTCTTATAATATCATTTTTACCTTAAACTACACTAATTACCTCTAATCGCGATTAATGAAAAAAAGTTACTATTCACCAAAAAATTATTTTAATCTCATTGTACCACATTTTACTTCTTAATGACAACCATGTATGTCGGATTTTCAAAATTCAATACACATTATTGGTAAACTTTCATTTAACTGAAAAATCAGTTTGCTTGATTACCACTTAGTGGTTTCACTATTCATCAAAAATTGAAGTTTTTCAGAAAATTACCAAAAATTCACCCTAAGCTATATTTGATATTCCGAATTCAAAAATGAAGTCCATTTTACAAAATTCAAAACATATAAGTCAAATTAATTAATTTAATAATTAATTCCTGCTGTCATGGCAAATAGGGTGTTTTTATGAAACAATAAGTATAAAAAGATTGACACTAGTTTAAGTCCGATTTCAAAGTGAAATTGATTCCAACGACCACTATTGGATTTAATGGTAAAAATATTTTCTAATTTCACTTTAAAACCAATTCAAAAGGTAATCTAATCATATAAATAAATTATATTAAAAAGAGGTTTCGAATTAAAATACAACATTTTACACTATTCATTAAAAAAATGAACTTTATCGGAAAGATACCAAAAATTTACACAAAGTAAATTTTGATGTCCCGATTCTTAATAATAGTTTTATTTGGTCCAAAATAATTTATAAGAGTGATCAAAACTATATTTAATGACGGTTCACCATTAAAAGGTGATAATTGAACCTTTAGTGAAAATTAGAGTATATATGCCTAAAATTGAACTCTTTCCGTATTTTAAGCCTTTATATTTTCTTGGGTAAATGTATAAACATTTAAAAACATATATAATAATATTTTAGTTATTTCTATCCATTCCCGCCATTACAACGGATACATGTTAACTACCATTTAAAATAATATTATTTTATTATCAGAGTGCAACGTAAGATTTCAATGAAACTCTTTGTTGTGTATCGGGTACGCTATCGAACATATCAACCCTTTAAAGTATTATTAATACTTTATTCACAAATATGGATAAATATGAAAATGTCTATTCTTTATTTACCTGGGGTGTTACAATACATATCTTGTATGCGTGTTCTATTTTACTATTTAGTGAAAAAATTTACTAAAGTGGAAAATTAAGAAAATTTCACCATTGTAAGATTTAGATTTTTTATTTTAACATTTTAATTTTAATTTTATAAAAATAAAAAAATTTACATGATAAAATTAATTTTAATATAAAACTCTTTCTTTATTTCAAAATCATGTGTTTGATGATAAAAATTTAGAAACTCATTCCTCTAGTAAATATTAATTTTTTTCTAAGTCATATGTGTGTAATTATATTATTATTAATTGATTAATATAAATTTATCTTATTAGTAATTATATTATTATTCATTTTTTCCATTTTACCAAAAAATTAAATGAATCAATGTTACATCACTTTTTTAATGGTCATATTTCCTATAGTCAAATTCTAACAGCTACTTCCCAATGGTCAGATTACAATTGTCAGACTACAATGGTCATATTAAAATGGTTATATTACCCCTTATATACATACACTTCCTTTTGTTATCCTATGAATAGTCATATCATTCCCTGAGCTACTATTACCATTCTCATACTAATTATTTTCTTCATAATAGAAACATTCCCCATAGAATCATTATTTATATTAAATTTTTGATATTCTAGAGTACAAGATTATAATGCTACCACATATATTTACCATTTCTTGGTAAAAGTTTTAGTTGTTTTTAAAAATGTAATTTGTGAGTATTTTACTTTATTACTTTGAATTCTAATTTATTTTATTATAATAAAATGTTCTTATTAATTACAATAATTTCATGGGTGTTACAATAGAGAAAAATAGAAGAATGTTTGACCTTAATACATAACTTTCAAACAAATTCAAAACTAGTTTTAAATTTATAATCCACCATTTTATCTATAGTAATTTATTTGAAAGATGTTTTCCCTAAAACAAATTGTACAAATTTAATTAATTTAACCCAAAAACTTCAATCCCCTTTAAATTTACACCACTCAAACCATAATTATAACCATTTTAAATAGATTTAAATCTATTTTCAAACAACTCCCCATGGAGTAATGATATATAAAGGGAATAGAAACTTCAATTCCAATAAATTTAATAATCAATTGTCCATTTATGTCATAGATGGAGTCATTATTTTCTTTATTTAATATCAAATTGTTTTATAAAAATATTATACAACAAAAAGTAAATTGAAATTATATTTTCAAATAGTTTTTATATACAAAAGTTTACTAATAATAATCATTCCATTTTTTTCAAAGTATTAAATGAAAATTTAAAGTGCTCATATTGGCATATGAAACACTAGCTTTATAATAAATTAAACATTTTTGTATTATTATTATCTTTTAATTTTTAACATTTAATTTTCACAACATGGAAGCCTAAGTGTACACCTAATACTCATACTTTTAAAATAAATCTTTAGAAAAATATTGATGGCTTATGTAGGCTTAGCCAGATATATAGAAAACCTATATATAGATAAATATATAAAAACCTTTAATCATCCTAGAGATCAATATTTAATACATCACCCCAGTTGATCAATGAAGTTACAATGATTTAATTATATATGGTTTGATAATCTCTACAAGACCCTAATATTTGTTTTAAATAGAACATGTTAGTGTTATACCCCACCCATCTCTCTAATTTTCATTAATCTATCAAAACATGCTACATGTTAAAAAATAACTTGAAATAAATATTTTAAATATAAACAGAAGAATTCTAACCAATAATAATGAAATTTGAATTTTTTTAAACATTATTGATTGGTTTTAAAACACTTTAATGTCATGATTTAACTATAGACATGAAATTCATAACTGTAAATATGAATGAGGTATGTTTTATTAATCAATGTAACCAATTAATGATTCACATTACCATATTAAACACTATTAAATATATAATAAAACACTATTTTTTTTATTTTTTATGTCACAACTAATATGGATCTTCAATTGGTTACGAAAATAATAAAAAGAATCCTAGGAAAACAAAAAATATATCATGTTATCCTACCACAGCCTACCTGTTGACACATTTTAATGGAGCATGAAGCTCATGGACATAGGATTGATTGAATGAAATTAATGAGAATAGATTCATGATTATCCTTGGAAACTCAATATTCCACTATAATTATACTATATGGAAACAATATAATCTCATGGATACCTAAAAATCCCATACCAAATATACCTAAGTGGATCTAATTCAATTTTGTAAGTATTGTGATCCAGTTACCTAAAAAATATCAATCCAGGTCAACAAAACACCTTTATCGCACATCTTGGTCAGAAAAGTATAATAGAAAATTCAACGGTTATATAAAAATAATTTGGTAGATGATTCTCCATCTTTTATATTACAATTAAAAAACACAATGGTCATAAAAAAATATGACATGACCTATTTGTATATAGGGAATATGAAGTATAGATCTTATGAAAAAATAAAAAATTTGACAACTAATAAAATATTTCTTAATTAAAAATTTTATATTATTACGAAATATCATACATCCATGGTGTAAAACATATAGAACATTAGAAAAAATAAGTGATCTGGAAAAAAGATTTAAAAATTTGAAGAGAGATCTACATAAGACCTAATAAATAATTAGAGAAAATTACCATGCATGGAAACTTGAATTTAAACATCTATATATAGACTCCATATAGATAGTCATACCATCCATCAAGAATATAAAAAATACACCACCTATGATAAAATATTCATGATCAATTATCTCCCATTTTTTGAGCACTTATCCTTATCTTGGATCTCATACAAGAGAATCTATACACATCTCTATAAGAGAACGTGTAGGGTGTGATTTTAATATACAAGTTGGTAGTCACCACCCTACCCCTTACAAGAAAAAATAAAGTGTTCGTGGAAACAATGAAAATACATGTGAATATGTAGAAAAATAGTCAACCCGGTATATCAAAGATAACAAGTAGGAACCTGCATAGATTGGGTCCATACATGTGCTATATTATTTGAGCATATGATTGAAATATGTGATGATCAAATATAATTGAGACACAATTCTATATATATCCCATTGGAGATGGATAATCTTATATATATAATTAGAAAAATTGTATAGCATATCCCTTGAGGAATAAATGAATGAGTTTACAATGATAACGTGCTGTGATTCCATCATGTACCATCCACATGTTCATAAATATGTGGGTACCTAATCAAGACTTACATACCCAATATATCCTTCATATCATGATAATGATGCATAATCCAACATCTAGAATTGCACTATAATTCCCCAAAATAACTTAGTAAGTTACCATTCTTCAAATTCTATAGAAAGAGTATTTATTAAGATGAATAAAAATTTAACCTATAAAGGATAGTAAAAAATTATAATTATTATATAAATTATACATCCTTCTCGATAGATATAGTAACTTTAACATTATAATATTGTAATCAATTAAGTTACTTAAATTTCACATAATTGTTAGAGAATTTTAAAGTGATAAACAATTTTCATTTATTCAAAATAATTTATCATCAACATACAATAATTTATAAGATAATTTTTAGTTGAAACCCATTAATATGGTTTAATTTACTTATAATCAGGCCTTTTATAAACCAATACTTTATGAATATGAGAAGAATACAAGGTATCAAACTTAAACCAATGTTAAATGATAATAAATGTACAAAGGATAAAGATATATCACCACAATAATGATTGAGACAACTTTACATTTTCTATAATATAGATATAATATTCAAAAAAAGGAATTATAAAACATGATATAAATATGAAATTCTTACCTTATCATCGCCTATACTCAACCATCACTAAAAACATGAAAAGGAAATTTGGGAAAAAATATATGATTTTACAAGACCTAGAAGAGGGGAATAATGGTTTTGAGTTACTTCTATGAAGAAATAATAAATAATAGGATATTAGAGGAAGACTTACCCAAATTATCGTTAAAGATGAGATCTTATTCCCTATTTTAACTGATTTTGAAAAGGATTTAATAATTTAACTCTTGAATAGCAAGCCATAATATTAAGAGCACAAAATGGATGAAAAATGGTTGAAATGGGGTAAAATATGAAAATCCAAGGATTGTTTGTTTAAAATTTAAGACTTGAAATCACTATATTACCATTATTGTTAATGTATTTTGTATAATAGTCTAATAGGTACATATTAAAAGGACAAAGGGTACCTAAGGTCTCTAAAATAACAACATGGAACACCATGTTACCACTAGGAATTCAATACAGAGTCACCGGGTACCCGATACTTCTACAACACCTCCACTGAACTCAATTCCAACCTCCATTCCTCCATATATTTCCATTATTTTTCAAATATAAAATTAATAGATTTAACACTCTAAGAAATATAAATAAAGTAAACTAATTACCTATGAAAATGAGTTTTATTACATTAATGTCATTCATGTTGGAATGAAATAATGTTTTGTGAGTACAAGGTCACACATCTTTAACCATATGGAGGTTTCATTCTCAAAAATGAGTAAAAAATCAACCCAATGTGAATGATGAACAAACTAATTTTTTAGGAAAATATGAAGTGGAATTAATGTGTATGTGTTTTAACATCATTATGCTTATATCAAAATGTAGTTCACCTAACTAGTGAAAATAAGGGTCAATTCACCAAAAAAATTAAAAACCACATTAATTAAGCTAAATATCAACTATTATTGAAATAAATAAAATTAATTTTTTGTTGTGAATCTAATGATATATTTATTTTGAAAATGTGAAAGCCTAATGATAATATGGGAATCAGAGATATTTTCCAATATTTGAACAGAATGGAATTGGATGATGTAAATCATAATATGGGATGTTTAAATTAGACATGATAAAATGATAATGGATAGGCTAGGATAACTAATAGTCATTGACCACATTTGGCGAAAGACTTCAATTTTACTACTAGCCATGTGTGTAGGCATATACTGTCTTATCCATAGGGAAATGTGTTCATTTACATGG
Source organism: Viscum album (assembly GCA_963277665.1). NCBI lineage: Eukaryota > Viridiplantae > Streptophyta > Magnoliopsida > Santalales > Viscaceae > Viscum > Viscum album. Next base: position 103,989,398 of record OY728139.1, read on the forward strand.
GTATAGGAAATCCATATATGTGGCATATATTCCATCACCAAAAAGGTCTCCATGTATTAGATATACTGATTTTCAATGGTCTTGATTGGTTTTTGGTAATCTAAAAAATCAATATATGAAATATGGTAAAAGAGAGGAATACATTCAAAGTTATCTAGAATATTTTTACTCAATACCAATCATATCGAGTTAGAATAATGAAGAGATAGAAGTTGATAAAAAGGTATTTTTAGTTTTATGATATGAGTTCTTGGTGTCATCATGTATCATTTGGGAATATGAATCTGGACACACATAGTTCAATATGTGCACTTAGAGATGTGAAACCTCGAATGGATTCATAAAAACAATGATCTCTAAGTGGAAGGTGGGGGTATCCTAGAGTCAAAATAAAAATCCATACCCAACGTGAATTGGTAAGATCAAACACTAGGGTTAAATTAATTATTGAATAGTAAATAAGTTTGTGAACATGTCAAGGATATTAGATCTAAGTACCTTAACATATACTAGGATAAAAGTAATCAATTTATATATATTTTTTAAATAGTATTTTTTATCCTTGCATTCGTTCAATAGAAAGAAACCCTATTTAAACTATTTGACCCATATAATAATATAGTTTGAGTAGTGAAGATAAATAAACTGAAATTCATATCTGATCACCTGATAGAAGATTTAAAATTTTCAACATATCCAATATGAATAGTAATCATGCCATAGGTAGTTCTTGACAAGGTGCATTTTAATTATAGGTTTGGTCAACTTTGACACTATAGAAGATATATATCACTATAAACATCTAGTATCCATAGTAATTAGTCTCTAAAAAACATTAATCTCTTATTCAAGGTATGTAAAAAATCTTGAGGTTGTGCAAGTGAGGAAACTCCAAAGAGTTTATGGTATGAAATATTTAACATTAAGTGTTGTATAAGTTCATGTGTGTTAAACTATCTACCATATAGATTGATGTATTATGATGAGAACCATATACCTTATAGTTTTTGTTCATTTGGCAATGAAATTATGTAATCCGAATTATGTTCATATGAAAAGGGCCTTATGTCATTTAGTTTAGATTCATATGATAAGGACAATTCAAATTTGACGTAAATTTATGTGATATACTTCATGGGAAACCTTTCATTGGTGGGAGGAAAAAAACACAATCCATCAATTTTGATCAATAAATACCCTAAGTTGGGGAAATATTGTGTATAATATAGGATCATTCCCATTTTTATTTTAATTTTTAGGTTTTCATCCAATGTATATTCGATTTCTTTAAGGCTAACTCAAACTCTCCTTGAATAAATGAGTATTGTAAATCCTTTTTATTGAATTATCAGGATAAAATATTTTAATGAACCTCAATGTTATTCAAAAAATGAAACCTTTCATCATTATGTCTCTATAATTAATCTAATCATATCTATGTTATAATTCCCTTAGATAGATGTTCATTAGATCTATAAATGGAATAGATCTGGACCCTCATTTGTTATTATTCCAAAACCATAATAAGATATATCTACCGATAAACCTAAACCCAGACATGGAACCAGACACGTATTGCACTATTAATTGACACCAAGTCTCTAATTTATTCTTCTATAAATATTAGATCCAAAAATATTTAATTTTATTAATAAATAATATTTTAAACGTTTACATATTTAATAAAATTTTATATTTTTAAATTTCTCTTTACCCAAACCCACATTTTCTTGAATTTTTAATTATAAGTTCATAATTTGGGTCACTGTATTATTTTACAATTTTAAATATTTAATATTTAATAATATTAATTAAATTTATTTAGTTAAAGTAATTATATATTTAAATATTAATACAATTATACTTAGACTCTGACCTGGTTCTTGTGAATCATGGTTTGGGTTTGTCTTTTCATGGCCCTATAGAATTAGGTTTGGGTCTAGTACACTAAGAAAATGGGTGTTTAACATGTAGTTATTGACTAATTTAGACCCTCCTATATCTATATTGGTCACAAATAGAAGTTCAGAGTAATGGAAACTGAACCTTAATAGTCATGAATACCTTGATTCCATACAATAGTAAATATTGGGTCACCTCTACCAGAGTACATGCAGTGGAGAGGTGAGACCACACTGCATTAATGATTTTTAGGTAAAAAATTATTTTTCTTATCCATTATTTTATACATTATATTTAATAATATATTTCCATAAGATCAAATATATCCATTTTTATATACATGATACATTGAATAATGTTTGGATTAAATGTTGTGCTCTAAATATAAATTATTCAGAATAGATGCATAGATGTTTGTATGATAGTCTGTAAAAATGATGCGGGGAACTCCAAGTATATAGATAATTTGAAATACAAAAAAAATTAATTAAATTATTTATCCTGATCTATTTTAATGGTACAAAAACTACTGAAATTGAAATGAAATCAACAATATCTATGATGAAGTTTGAATTTTATAATAATAATTAGAGGGTATAGGCCCAATAAATCTATCCCCCATATACAAAATGGAAAATAGTATTTGGTAGGGGAAATAACACTAGGGGATCATGTATAAATTTGGTGTTGTATTCTATTCTAGAAAACCATCTGAAAAATTTCTCTGGAGTGTTATGTGACCTTAGGTTTTCCTCCCTGTGTGCTAGAGACTCCTGACTAGCGATGAGAGTTTAAAACCAATGTTGGAAGAATATACTCTTAGTACCACCACACATGAGAAGAAAAAAATTATAGAATCCACATATAACTTTATTGTTAATCCAAGAATTTATATCTATATGCCAAATATTAATAACAAATAAACATAACTGTGTAATATCAATAATGAACCCATGATAATTATACATAATAAAGAAGTATTACCCACTGTGATGATCAATATAGAGTAATATAAAATTAAATTAAATGGATATGACATGAACTGACCCACTGGGTCCGCACTCTGACCAATCGTAAGTTGAGAGTGATGCCACAATCTATCCTTCAGTAGGCTAGGGGATAGTGTCTAGCATAGAGTGTGAATATCACACAATATATAAGTCCTTATATTATAATAACTTCAATATAAAATATCTCTAAACCATAAAATTACAAAAAAACCCTAGAAAAATATATATGAATAACTGAATTATATCTGACACATTTATGAGATAATAAAATAAAAAAACACTACACATAAGAAAAAAATAAAACTCCACATCTAAAAGACTTTGAATCTTATAGATATAATGAAATGTAATAATCCTCCTCATAATATTTAATCCTAAAATGATTATAAATAAAAACAACCACTCCCTCTATTAAGAATAACCATGAACAATGATGTGATGAAAGGTGTCACTAAGCATCAGCTTTGAACAAGACGTACCATCTCCACATCGACAAAGACTCTATCCAAAATTATGCATCATCCGCATATACATATCAAATTAAGGAAAAATAATATTAATGGGTGAGTGTAAAAATTCTCATTAGGTACTCTCAAAAATGAAAAAAAATACAAAACCACAAGTAAGAACCAATCTCTCTATACTAATGAGAAAAAAAGATAAGGAAAAGGAAAAAAACCACCTCAAAATCGATATTGGAATGTAAATAGAGGAAAATGATGAATAATACAAACATTACCCCACAACCATAAATCCTAGGAACACATAGAAATATAAATTATCTCAACTCCTACCCATGAAAGTCTGAAAATCATGAGAAACTAGGGATTTTTATAGTATAGAGTGGTTGAAGAAGTCTAGATTTGATGTCTCACCAACAATTTGAATATTAAAGGAAGCCAAGGGGTTTCTGAGGAGTCACTGGTCTTGAATTATAAAATATTATCCACCTCTCCACCTCCCATGTTACCATTTGTAACTATAATGAAGAGTTTCCTATACTTACTACGGTAATAATTCTAGTAATGGAAATAATGAACCATACTACCCACCATATTCATTCCAATGATGTTGTTACCTATAGGGGAAACTACGATTTTCCTAGGAAAAGGTCTTATCCAGATAGAAACTAACCCCATCTATTATAATCATTTCACATCAATAAAAAATAATGTGAATCTATGCATTACTATAAAACACCATATTTGAGAGAGTGAAACCAGCATATAGAGGATCCTATACCCCAGGTAAATGAAGTGAATACCTATTCATATCTATAATATGAAATATAGGAAATCATGCCCCAGTTATATGGGAATAATGCCTAAACCAATCTATAACCCCCCCATAAATAGAGAATCTTATGCCCAAAATAATGGGGTGAATAATAGACCCTAATTGTAATATAAGATAGAGGATCCCATGTGCATGGTATATAAGGGGAAACCTAACACTACATATTAGATGATAATTCCCTCATTTTTATGCCCAAACTCAATCATATAATCTATCGAGTAAAATACGAAATCTTCACAGATCACCTAACAAATAAAATCAAATGGATTAAGGGACTATTCCGTTTCTATCCACATGAAAAAACTATTATGATAGATTATTTATATTTCAAAAATGGTTAATTAGAGATGAAATCATGAAAATGATTTAATGGGAAATAAGATGCCATGTGGAGACCCCTGAGCTATTCCATTTGGCCCGCTATAATGGAGAACACATGCATGTATACCTTATGTACACCTTAAGCTATGGGTTCATATGACCACATTTACAAGTTTGGGTCAGGATGAAGTGACCTATGTGGCCACTGGCTAGAGTGAGTTCCCTAGGCTCGAGAAGCTGGCTCCTATATGGGTCTATAGTGATGTCCTAGGTGGCCAACCCATGTGAATTACCTACTGTAAATGCTAGGCTAGCCCAACCAACTCTAGAGGTATATTCCCCATTAGTTAGGATCTTTCTATGGTTCCCGATTATGTAGAATCTATTTTATTGATGAGGCTGATTGGGACGCCATCCTTGTGCATTTCCATCCCTGATGGTGGCCAACCCCCCTTTGTGTGATTCTATAAAAATACTATCTATAATCTATTCATGCAACTCCACCCATGATGGAAGCCAACCTCATATTTTGAAAAACCATTCCACTTTTATCTACCAGTCCACCCCATCGTATCACTAAGCCTCACCACACTACTTTCCATACATCCACTTCTCATTCTAAGCTTCCTCCATCCCATGATTTTTTTCCATGTCTTAGGCCATTAGAAATTAATCCACATTAAATAAGTAGATTTATGGAATATATGAGAGTGAGAGAAAATAAGGGTGAAGTAAATGAAAAGAGGATAAAATCAATCACTCTTTCTTCATTGTTCTTTGATCTAAATAAAATTCTTGGATTGAATAATGTTAGGGTTTAAATATATCTAACCTAATTGAAAAAAAATCATAGAACATGATTAACATATTCAAGAATGATATTTAGATAATATTTTGGATTAAAATATTGTTCCAAAAAAACAGGATCATGAAGAATAGGTAAAACATATTCTATAAATTTCAAAAAAAAGATTTAATAAAGTGTTTAAATCCATCAATTACATCATAGAAATTACAAATAATGGATAAACACAATCCATGAGGACATACCTCAGGTATATATTATTTCATGGTGAAGGTTTCATTCAAATTTTTTGACATTGAAAATCCTAATAGGGGTTCTTCAACTTCTCCAAAATATCTCTTTTGACATTAAAAAATCATTGGGTTCATGCGGATAACCACATGATTTAGTCAGAATGGTGATTAAATAAGATTCCTAACTAGGTATGTGGTTTTATTAACCCATAAACGATTTAATCAATAAATCAATAATTTTTTTATTAATAAATCTATCTATGTCAACTAAACCTCATGAAATCTAATTTGAATGAATGTTCTATCTATCCTATATTAAAACCCATGTTCCTGATGCATCCATCGGTAGGTATTTTCCATCAAATGGTTCATTTTAAATAAAAGATATAATTCCCAAGAAAAAATGTCTAGATTAAAAAAAATTTCTCAATATATAATTATTGATCCCCACTTCACTTATAACTCTGTGATATCTCTTCTATAGGGTAAACACTACAACCAAGAATCAACAGAATCTTCAGGTAATTTTTTTGAGGTTGTATTATTGGGAAAATATACTTTTTTATTTCTGATAAGGTCATGAGACTCTAAAACTAAAAATTGATATATGTATCATTTTGAAAAAAATTGGTTCGCTACATCCTCCCCAAAATAAGACCTTTTCATCCCCAAAAAATAAATAACTGGAGGTCCAAAATTATGTATTTTACATAACTATAACATGCAATAAACTACATCTTTTAGACACACATTTTTCTCATATAGTGGTCTAAACTCTATGATGATTTGATACTCAAATTTCTAGGATGCTAATATAATATTTATCTAAAAATATACCAGTTTCATCCAATTTCAAATTATTTCCCTAGTGGAATCATACATCCACACTTGGTGAGTCTTTCCAAGAATCTAACCAAAAAAATTTCTCATCCAAAGGTCATCCCACCACATGGTTTGAATAAAAACCATAATCGATTAACATCCACCTTAAAACGGTCCCTTGGAAGGATTATCCTTGATAGGTGTTCTTAATTATATAATAAAAAATAGTGTTCTCTATGGTTTACATAAGAGTGAAACCCATGTATGATATACTCTACCACTAAGAACTTAACAAAATTTTATACTAACACCAGAAGAGTTCCAATGAAGTTTTCATAGCAACATTTTCATAGTTTCTTCATCCACTCTCTTCCAAAAGGAATATACACACATATCAGTTTCCCATAAAATAAATGAAACATAATAATTGCACAACCTTGACATCTGTATGAATCATTCACCTGTATATCTATTTCTAATAGGCCCCACATTCACTATCCCATATTTCCAGATTGTGTTGTAATCTCTCTTTCCTGAAAGTTACCTATGAGAATCTTATGAACATTACTAACCTAATTGAAAAATTCAACATCATACCACTTCCAGTCTAGTAGCATAATCTTCAATGATTCTAAGTGGATTGTCCTGACTATTTAGATGAACTAATTTTTTGGGCTCTAAACCCCATAATAACACATTCTCATGTAATTAAAATCCCAAAAATCCTAATAAAACCTCATCTTCGATCATATTGAAAGAGTTAAATATGATGGGTATACCAATGAATATCGACATGACATAACACCCTAAGGGACATGGTACAATAGAGTGGTCACCACATAGAATGTCCATCAAAATATTTAATATGAACACTAAGAGAAAACTACCGTCTCTGACAAAATGTGGGTGTCATGCACCCAACCTTCAAAAAATCATTCAGGTATATAACCTAATAACTTCCAGTTAACATGACCTATAATTTTATGTCACCATCATGGGACCTTGTCATAGAAGGGATTATTTTAAGGCCACCAATATCGATCAATGGTGAGAAATATATCATTATTTTAATAAAACAATCACTTATCGAAATAAAGATTATCAGGATCCTCCTCCATCGTTGGGCCATAGAGTAATTTTCTAGAAGATTTGACTACCAATTTTTTCATAATCAATAAAATCTCATCAATCACTATGAATTGAATTTCATGAATATGAAAAATACTCTAAGAATTCAGAATAGACACAATGAGAAGTTACTACAAGGATAATAATAACATTTAAAATCTATGCAAAATCTGACGAATTCCAAATAGGCTCACCATGGTTCGATATAAGAATTTATTTGGATTACATGCACTAATATTCAATAGGGTTGGTCTTCATTGCACTCAGAATATGTGAAACTCCATCTCCAGAATGCAAGGTGATACATACCTATATATCCCACTGCGGGAATACAATGGGGTTTCCTTTCAGAAGAGTTTTTACATTTTTCCATATTACATAAATTTGAAATTATTATGTATGAAATGTTTTAATAAATCCATCCAAACCATCTGATAGAAACACATATTCATATTCATGGCGGTCGGCTATAATAAAATTAACCACTTGGTGATAATTACAACTAGAAACTTAGACTACCACTTCTCATCAAGGAAAGTTTATTCATTTATGATATGATAAAGTTTTATATCTAAAAAATGAAAACACTGAGTATCTATAAAACCATGTTTGAATATATTGGTTTCAATTAAAAATATGTGGTGAGTGAATGATATTTTTCTTCAGTAGAAATGTGCTTGATGAAAAGGGATTGTTTGGGGGTTATACTGGAAGCTTTAACTGATGGACCTTAGGTGTAGGGTGAATAAATCATGTTTTTTCCATCTTGTATAATGGTCCCTAAATGGATAAAAAATAATAACTTGTGTACATCTATTAGAACTTGAACATAGTCATCCATTTCACACATCTTCCCACAACGTTGACTGCCATCAATTTATTCCATACAGGAACTAATGAAATTTGGTGATTATTGGTGGGTTATGTAACATCGTATATTTGTATCCTCTCTTATAACACAAACTTCTTAAAATAAACCACTCCCTTTTCTGAAAATACATTAACTTAAACATTTCCCTAACCATAGAAATAACTTTATCATGTATATCTACCAATGACCATAATATAAATGTGTATGGGTGAAAAGCTAACCTACTTCCCCTTCAATGGTACATGCCTCCCACGATTTCTCAATATACTTTTTCTTACCTGACCTGCACTGAAACTTGATGTAATGTATGAAAATATAACAAAAACATGAAAATATTCCATTTATATCATTTCCAAATCATCCAAGATCAATCAATTCTATTGTTGAACAAGTCCAAGGAATAACTCACAAGGTCTATGGGGCATGATGCATACTCGAATATGGTTTTACTATCAATCTGAGGGTTCAATACCCCTAGATAAAAATCCATCATGGAGTGAATCTCTAACTATAGACACAATAGATCTTACTCACTAATATTTTAAAAAAATATTCTTATAACAACTAAAATTTCCATATAGGAAAATCAATAAAATAATAAGCATTTTTTCTATAAAATTATGATCCATATGGAAACATCAGTATTAGACTTCATCCAAACATAGTCTTTAATCTATATTGAGAAAATTAGAAGCAACTACCATACACACAATAAGAAAATATCTACACTAAGAACAAATGGAAGAGAAAATGCCTCATATTATGAGAAATGTATATTTCTCATTGATTCCAAGGAAGTTGTGCCACATCCCTATATACTAGGTAGAGAGACAACCAACTATATGAATGATTTCACTATGAACCTACATCTTCACATAAGATGGATATCATTGGGTTTTACCCCTTCATTCAATAGGGTGAGTGCATAAGGATCAAAGAATATTCTCGTAAGATGATAATAAAAAAATTAAAGTTTATAATTGACTAATATATCATGCATAAGAAAAAAATTCCTATAACTTATAATCAATTTATATGAGTTCCTAGTTAAATAATATGTTGTTATAGTCTAGGAGATAGGATACATCATCCGCCACACCTACCTTTGTCTCTATGGTTAGATATACAAAATCATGATCCTTTAACAGTATTTCCCTAACATTATAAAATAGTACTCGCATGACTCCTAACTCTAATATCCCTATGTAGGATATAAAAATATTAATAACAATATTACATGAACCAACCCATCAGGGTCCCTCAGTAAGCTGAGAGTTCCACCAAATCATGTGTCTAATATTTCAGGGGCTGGTCACTAGCCTCAAGTCAGTATATGACACAATATTGGATGCCCTATCAACCATAAACTAATACATATATCCAATTCATAAAGTAGTGGAAAAACAAAAAAAATTATTATATGAATAAATAAACTATATATAATGAATTAATGAGTAAAATATGTATAGTACCACATTTCCAAAAAAGGAACATTACATCTAAGAAGTCTCTAAATCTGAAAAATAAAAGACACTCGAAATCTCTTCCTCATAGTATAAACTCCAAAAACTATATCTAGATGAAATATTCCCCAACACCATCAAGAAAAACCATTCTTCATCATGAAAAACTAAGACTTAGCAGTTTTTGGGTTTGAACAAGACACACTATCTACACATCATCCAAGACAATCTTAAAAACTATGAATAATCTGCATAGAAAAAATATATGTGAGAACAAATAAATTTTTATTTGAGTATTAAAAAACATGATAGTAAACCAAAAAAACTAAAAATACATAATAAAATACAAACTAAAATCTCTCAGTAATAAATAGAAATTAAGATAGATATAAATAAAATAAATAACCGAAACATTTATATATAATTGTAAATTGATAAGGACAAGAAAAAATAATATAAATTTTATCTATAATTACAATTATCAAGAAATCATAGAAATCCTAATCATATTAGATCAAACTAGGAATTCATGAAAATAACAAGCTATTAGGGTTTCTTAGTTTACTTAATTTTCAATAAGGTCTGAAGTAGATATCTCAACCGTATATCACATCTCAAAGGAAACCAAGGGGGTTTGTGAGGAATCACCAATCTCAATGTATCCAAATTTTTTCACATTTATATATCTCAATTATACATTAGGAACCATAATATGTAGAAATCGGTCCTCATTGTTTTAAGAATATGATTTTATCAAATACCACACCGTACCATAGACCATATTCATGCCACTGATCTAGCAACACAATGGGGAAACCACACCTTTCCTGATATTTGATCTCAATAAGTGTGATCCTAAACCCTGCATTCATAGACAACTAGTTATTAGAAAACTATTCTAAAACAACAAAAACATAGTGGGAATCCACACCGTATTATAAGACACCTTAGTTGAGGGAGTAGGACCTGTAAATAAATTATCCTTTTCCACAGGTAACTAAGGGGAATACCCAAACATACCTATAAATCAAGATAAAAGAAATTGAGGCTGGGTATATGGATGGAATACCTGACCCTATCATTAATCTGAAATTTAGATAGAGGATATATTACCTTGGGTAATGGGGGAAATACCTAACCAACCTTTAGGATGATATATAAGTTCTTTTTCCCTAATTATACATTGGAGAATACCTAACCATACTTTTATGATGAGTTCAATATAATAATTATGACCAAACCCCATCATTGACCCTATAGTATGTAACATTAAATCAACATATCTAGTATAAAAGAACTACCTAAAATTTGAGAACAGACCATAAAATTGATGTTCACAAAGATAAATACATAGGATTAGATAATTATTCACCCAAAATTGACATTTGGTGATGAAATCATGAAAACTCTATTAAGGGAAATCTTATTCCATGTGGAAGGTAACACTTGGGGTGTACCATGTGCCACACTGTGGTGGGTCATGTAAGCTCATTTAACCCATGATCATCCCTAGTCATAGGAGCATGCTTACATACATCCTTGATGGGTTTTGTTAGGTTGTCTTGACTAGCTAGACCCACTTCAGTTCATGTGATGACCCATTAGGTCATCCAAGGTGGCCAGCCTAGGGACATTGCCCGATCCAATGACAAGGCTTTCCATGCATTCTATGGTAGGAAAATACTTATCGATAGACTCCATATTGTTATTGTTAGTTGGGTTCCACCCTTACACAATTCTATAAAATATTATGACCATCCACCCTTCAAGTGATGAAAGGAATGACAATGAAAAACCCCTTCACACAACATTGACTATAATGGCACCCTACCTCCTCTTTAGATCGACTACACCACCACCATCTACTACACCACCCCTTCTTCTCATAAATCTCCCCCACACCATGACTATACACCCTCATATCTCATCAAACCACCATCTTACATCATTGATTTAGTCTATGTTTAGGGTAGGTCTCTATTCATCCATATGCAAGAAGGAGTGGGAGATTAGAGGGGATAGAGGGAGAAAAGGTAGAAGTAAATAGATTTAAACAAGGATAGTTTTTGCCTTTAATTCAACTGAGACCCACCATAAAAATTTAATTTTCACAATTAAATAAGGTAGGGTTTAAATATATTTACCATAAATGAAAATATCCATGGAAATTTAATAATATAATAAAAAATTTAGTTTAGGGAAGATGATAGAATAAATAGTTATTCCACCGAACATGATCTTGAAGAATAGGGGGAATGAAATCCATAAAATTAATCAAAAATATCTAGGAAGAACTAGTTTTCAATCCATAAATTCCATCATAGAATTTATATGTAATAGAGAAACATAAAATTAAAGTTTATACCGCACATACAAATCACTCATTGATGAATATTATATTCACATTCATTGACACATATGATCTCGAAATAGGTTCTTCATTATCTCAAAAAAAATCCTCTGTTGGCATTCCCAAATGGAAGGGTTTATGTGGAAAACCCTAGGATGAGTTAATTATAATTCTTAATAAAGATTCATAACTAGGTCTGGGGTTTTATTAACCTAAAAATGACTTTATTAGTAAATAAATAATTTCGACTCTTAATTAATATATTTGTTTACAGTGGCCAAAATGTTACATCCTGTATCTTTGATGTATTCCAAATTTTTAATAAATGTTATCATTATAGACACAAAAACAAAATGTAAGAACAAAACAAGGAATATTTTAATAATAATACACTAACTTCAAAACATCTTTACAAAACAAGAAACAATAGCTAATTCATAAAGCTTATTATAAGCACTATCAATACAACCGGAACACCTATGATCAATGTAATGATGCCTAATGTGTAACCCAACTCTCTTGAATCCACCATAATTAAAAAAAATTAGCAATAAGAATAGAAAAAATACAAAGAATAAGAGGTAAGTGAAGAAACATTTTAGAATTAAGAAAGGATTTGGGAGTGATTTTTCTATATTCCAATGCATATGTATTTATAATAATTTTTATTTATGACCATTAGAAATTAATTTTTGGAGTTTTAATAGATGTTAAGTGACAAAATTTTAAATTTAAAATATTTTTAAAAACATAGTGGAAAATTTTAATCAGAGTAACATTATAAACTAATTTTTAATATAGTATAATAAAAATAATAAAAAATAATAAAAACTATAATATTAAGTAAAATAATATTACCTTGAATGATTTTTTTACATTAAATAATTATTTAAAATTTTACTTTAATAAAAAAAATCTCAACCACTACCAAAATAATCCTATTGTATATCCACTTCTTAAGTGGGAGCTGTCTAAGACCTTAGTGGGAGTACTCAGTGGGTATGTCCGTAGGATGGTTTTTAATTTGGAATAGTTCAAACTGATGTCTAGAAGAAATGTGTATAGGGAATATAGATATAATGTGCTAGTAGCCTGTAAATCCAATGTGTAAGGATCATTTTGTGTGTGCTTTCAATTTTAGAGGGAAGCTGTCATGGTTTTTATTATAAAGTGTCTCCAAAAAATCACAGTTTTTTTATGTGGGGCATGAAGTATGAATATTTTTCACCATAGTTTTAAAATTATTGTTATAATCATTATTATCCAATTAATTCTACCTTAACCATACATTCATTTTCTATTTCTATTCCACCTTGATTCCCAAGAACTAGTAACCCTCAATGGAAAAGTGTTTTACTCCTCTACTATTGTTGTCCTCTTCAACCTATAGCCCATTGAATGTAAAATATTCCAAATAGAATGATTAATTTATTAATATATATATATATATATAACCCCTTCATTCAATTTTGGATATCATTTATTTAATTTACCTCCCTTTGATTCAGAGTCAAGATAAAAGAATTATATTTATATCAAATATATCACAATGATTTCTTCATAGTTCACACTTACAAACACTTTGTTCATTTTTTTTTCAAATATTAAAATCCCTTTTCATAATTTCAAATACATGAATGAAGAAACACACGCACACACACACACACACACATATTTAACATTAAATAAAATTAATCTTAGACTTGGAAAGTAAATCTAAATCCTTATTTTTTATTTTTATGGAATATGAATCCTTATTTTCTAAACATCCTTTGTAAAATATACATATGACTTACATATGTATAAAACCACTTTTTCTTCCACCCAAAAGTATTGTACCTAGACCCAAAATTATTATCCTTCAACTTCAATGTTTCTAAAACTAGTAGGCCATAAATTAATCTTCTTTATGGTAAGGGATGCATTTTTTTTACCAATTTTATATGTATGTAAATATATAATACCAAATTCTATAATATAAGGATGTTATTATTTTCAAAAAATTTATAAAGATTGTATTATATTAACAATTTCTCTATTTTTATTCAAACATATATTATGTTATGTTTTTTATTTAAAATTTTTGATTTATTTCAAAGTTTAAAACAAAAAAATTGGTTAGTTATTGTTTAAGTTTTATAAAACCCCTTATTAAAAGAGTACTAGAGTTCTCTGAAACATATATTTCTCATTAGATAATCTGTTATTTTTTGTTTGTTTTCTATTTTAAATATGAAATAATTTTTCATTTTATGTATAATTTATCCCTTCTTATCCAGGAATTTTAATCATAATATTTGATATGGCCATAATCTATAGTTATTATTGACATTTCATTCATTTTAATTCAAGAATGCTTTTTTATCTTTTAATCAATTTTTTTATGTCTCTTAAATAAAATCATTACAATATATTAATGTATTTCTAATATATTTTCATAGGAATCATATTTTCCATGTAAAAAATATGTATAATTATTTTCTTATATGAAAGTAATCTATGTAAAATTTTGAATGTTTTTTTAGATTATGAGTGAGAAAGAAAATACCATTTAAAATTTTTTCTTGAAATTTCACAATAGAGTTTAAAATGATATCATATGGTATGAGGAGTGAAAATATGAACTAATAGGGACTCTATCCTAAAATTGATATTCCTATGTGACCATATGGTTTTTTATGGGCTTCTATATATCATAAATAATTCATTAAAGTTATTATTTTAAAGAAGGAGAAATCTAAAAGAGTATTTCAAAATATTATTATTTTATAAAGTAAATGGTTTTCAAAATAATATGTACATATTAAAGATGTTTTATAAAAGTTTTCAATTATTTGAAACCCCTTTTTATGTATTTATTTCATCAAATTCTTTATTTGATAAAATGTTTCAAAAAGAGATGTATATTTTTTGAAGAAAACCATTTTTTAAATGAACTTAAAACCCCATAATGGGAAATTTAATGCCTAGACTCTGGTTTAAAATATTTATCAAAGGTTTTTAATAAATTAAATTGGTGATTATCTCATAAAATGATGTGGTGAAAGCGAAGATATTGAGTCAATTATTTATGTTTTGTATAGCTCTGAAAATATTTAAGGTTTTGTTTAATTCTTCAAAACAGAGTCCGGAAAAGGTCATATAATGTAGAAATATTTTTTTTATTTTTATATTTTATTTTAAAAAATACACATCATTTTTATGTATTAAATCCAAAAATCTAGTCTCATGGATCTATAGTTTGTATCGTAGAAATTTTCAAGTTTATTTTGGACAATTAGGACCAAACTAATTAATTTAGTATACCTCCTTTGTAAAATATTTTCCTTAACATTTTCAAATGTAAGGAAGACGATCACGAACAAATTTATTATCCCTTACAGATTATTTACTCAAAAAGATAATTCTAAAATTATGATGAAATGATTTGGATCCCCTTTCAATCCTCTGACTCACTTTTAAACACCATTACAAGACATCCAGCACACTTGACAGACTCTGATTCTTTTGAGGATTATATTTTGTCTATTATTATATTATTTATACTCATATTCCTTTATATTCATGGCGAGGGAAATATTATGAGGTTATGTTTACAATTTTTACCATATTTGATCAATTTGAGTTTTTAGTGAAAATCTTTGAAGCTGTAGAAGAGGGTGACCTTGATGCATCCTATACGTGTCGTGCTTTGTGTTTTAGTTTATATTAAAGATTCATAGACTTTTAAATATTATAAGATGATTTTATTATAATATTTTATAGAAATTGAGTTTACTCATATATCTTAAAGTATTATAACACTCATTCTCCTCTCTAAAATTCTTATCAGTGTTTACATCAATCTGACTAAAATTTCACAAGTTTTATAGGGGAAAATAATTTAATGAAGTCAATACTACTTTGAGGATCAATTGGATTGGAATATTCCATCATTTTCATGAGAATAAAAAACAATGGAGATTTCGGTAAAGGTAGAAAATTGTTTTTTATAATAAAATTTGATGATTAGTAATTATAATAAAATTTATTTGTGTAAGAACATCAAGACTAAATTTTGGAAGAAGAATAATTAGGGAGTATGTATGAATGAATTGAGAGGGCCCAATTCATTTAGGGGGGAATGTAACATCCTATATCATTAATGTTTTTTATATATAAATTCTAACAATACAAAAAAAATTTAAAATGTGAGAACAAAACAAGGAATATTTTATTAATAAAGCATTGAAGACATTACATATTTACAAAACAAGAAACCATACGTAATTCAATAATCTTATTATAATCACTAGCAACACAACTGTGGAACCTTATATAAAAAAATGATTCCAAATGTGTAACACACTTATATTGAATCCATTATTGTTAGAAAAGTGGTATCAAGAAGAATAGAAAAAATACAGATAATAAGAGGGAAGTATAACACCATTTTATAAGTAAGAAAATATCTTCAAGAGATTTTGATTTATTCAAATACATCTGTATTTATAAGGCTTTTTATTTATTACTGTTAGAAATTATTCGTTATATTTCTACTATTTGTTGGGTGATATAAAAATAAATTTGAAATAGTTTTATGATAATAATGGAAAATTATAGTCAGAATAATAATATAAACTAATGTTTAAAATATAATAAATGACCTAATCAAAATGTATAAAAATAATAATACCAATTAAATTAATTTTATATAGAATGAAAAATATATACTTTGAATAGTTATATAAGATTTTACTTAAAAAAAATGTACTCAATCCCCACCAAAGGAAGCCTAGTTCTTAGAAACTGCATATGTGGGAACTAGAAAACCCCTTGGTGGGATTACACATTGGGTATGCCCCCCGGTAGGTTTCTCATTGTGAATTTCACCCACTGAAGTGATGCAAACCTGCATATAAGGGCCCACTAGGTACAAGAAGAGATTCGTCTAATAGCCAACAAATCCCATGTATAAGGATCAATTAGTGTGTGTTTTTTATTTCAAAGAGAATTTATCATGGTTTGTATTATAAATTGTCTCCAGAACTCACTATGTTTCAATGTCAGATGTGAGGTATGAGTATTATTAACTGTAGTTTTAATGCTTTAGATATAATCTTGGTCACCCAAGTGATTTTATCTGAACTACCCATTCATTTTTTATTCTTATTCAACCTCTATTCACACAAACCAGTTACCCACAATAACAATTTTCTATACTACTCCACCACTTCTCACATCTTCAACACGTGCCCTAGTTGATGTCGAATCTTCCAAATAGCATGATTAATTTATAAAAAAATATAAAATGAACCCCTGAATTATTTTTGGATAGAAATTTTTTGTTTCCCTCCCACAACATAAGAGGAAAGATACAAGTATTATATATATATCAACACCATCATGCCGATTTCTTTATAGATTATAAGTACAAACACTTGGTTTATTTTGTTTTTCTCAAATCTACAAATCCATTTTTAGATTTACAAATACAACAGTGAAGGACCCTAATATATATATATATATATATATATATATTCTTTATCATCAAATAAAATGAACCAAACACTTGGAAAGTTAATCTGAATCCTTAATTTTCATTCTCATAAAGAAATCTATGAACTTATTTTCCAAACTAGTGATTTAATATTTACATATGACTTATATATATATATACACTTTTTATTCCACCCACAAGGATCATGCCCAGACCCAAACTTGTTCTCCTTCAACTTCTATGTGTCTCAAACTAGTAGGCCTTTGAATCATCCTCATTAAGGTAAGGGGTGCATTTATTTTTCAAATTGATATGTTTGTAAATATATAATCTTAAATTATATAATATAATGATTCTATTATTTTCCAAATTTTACCAATAATATATTTTTAAAATAAATTATCTATATTTATTAAAAATTATATTATTTTTTTTATTTTAAATTTTTGATTTATTTCAAAGATTCAAAAAATTACAAAACATTGTTTTGTTATTGTTTAATATTTAAAAATACTTATTAAAAGAAGAATATAGTTCACTAAAATATCTATTTCTTATGAAATAATCTATTATTTTATCTGTGTTTTCTATTGAAATTATTAAAATTTTTATTGTTTTATGTATAATATTTCCTCTTAAATCCATGAGTTTCATTAATAATATTATATATGGAAAACATCTATAGTTATTATTATCATTTCGTGCATTTTAATTAAATAATTTGTTTAACTTATAAAAAATTTTGTTTTTGTATTTTTAAATAAAATCATTATAATAGAATAATGGATTTCTCATAGGGTTTCATAAGAATTATATTTTCCATGTAATGAAGTAGTATAATTATTTTCTCCTGTTTATGTAATCTATATAAGATTTTGAATGTTTTTTTGGATTATGATTTAAAAAGGAAGGATTGTTTAAATTTTTTTATCGAAATTTGGTACTAGGGTATTGAATGATATGATCTTGTATGGGGAGTAAACCCATGATATCAAGGGGATGATATTATACATGTGATATAACTACGTGGATAAATAGTTTTCTTATGGCCTTTTAGGTGTCATAAATAGTCAATAAATATTAATATTTTCATAATGGAGAAATACAATAGGGTATTTTAAAAGAATATTATTTTAGAAAGTAAATTATTTTTGGAATAATATTTACTTAATATGTATATTCAATAAAATGTTTGAATGCTTAGAAAACCCCTATCTAATTATTTATTTTATCATGTTTTTTATTTGATAATACTTTTACAAAATAGATTTATAGTTTTTAATGATTTTTTTCAAATGGTTTTAAAATCCCTTTCTATGAAATTAAATTCTAAACTTAGGTTTTATGTTTTTCTAATATATTTTGTAGAAATTAAATTGGTTCCTCTAACATAAATGTATGTAGTGTATGCTAAGATATTTAGTGAGTGATGTAAAATTTTTAAAAATTTAAAAATATTCCAGGTTTTGTCTAATTCACTACAACATAGACCAAAAAAGGGCCTAGAATGTAAAATGTTCTACATATTGTTTTGTTTTATTTTTTAAAAATAATAAAAAGCATTTTAATATACTGAATCTGAAAGTGTGGTTTCTGAGCTGTATAGTAGGTATCAACATAAATTTTTTTATAAAATTATGATAAATTAATAAATTAAGTATAATTTCTTAATAAATTATTTTTTCCATAACATTTTCATTTGGAAGGAAGATGATCATGAACAAAGTTTTTATACCTTCCAGATGAGTTACTCAAAAAGATAATTCTCAAATCATGCTAAAATAATTTTGAAACTGTTTTTATCCTATGAATCACTTGTGAATGTCTTTATAAGGTATCCAACACACCTAATATACTCTGATTCATCGAAGGATCATCCTTTGTCTATTGTTCTATTCTGTATACTCAAAGTCGTTCTTATGTATGAAGAGGAAAATATTATTGGTATCTTTTCAAATGATTTACCCTATTTTATCAATTTGGGACTTTAGTGGACTTTATGGATGTTGTAGAAGATGGTGACCTCCATGTAACCTATATGTTTCAAGATTTTCATTTTAATTTATTTGAAATATTGAATTACATTGAAATATTAGAAGTCTATTCGATTCGATTATTCTATAAAAATAAAGTTCACTAAGATGACTTTGATATTTTTACTCTTGATGCATATGTCAGAACTTATTATTTGTTTTTACATTAGTCTGTCCCAAATTTTACAAGTTTCATATGGTTAAAATAAGTTGAACAAATTGAAACTACAGTGAGGATCAATTTGATTGGAATAAATCTGCATTTTCATGATAATTGACAACATTAGATATTCTGGTAATGTTATGAATTTTTTTATAGTAAAATTTAATGATTAGTAATAATAAAAAAATATATTTGTGTAGGAAAATCAAGAATAATGTTTTGAATAATAATAATTAGGGAGTATGTTTGAATGAATTAAAAGGGATAAATTCATTCGGTGGCGGGAGAATGGAATATCCTGAATCTTCGATGTATTTTGTATTTTTAATAAATTATGTCAACACATAAAAATTTAAAAATTTATGAAAATGATAAGGAATCATTTATTAATAAAGAACAGAATTCAATTAATATTTAAAAAAAATAAACCAAAACCAATTTAAAAAACATATCAAAATCACTGGAAACATAAATTGAGATCCTATGATCAATTTAATGTTGTCGAATGTGTAACCCAATTATCTTGAATGTACTATACTTAGAAATGTTATTGCAAAAAGAATTCAAAAAATAAAGAGAATAATAGGGAAGTAAAGAACCAATTTTGAAGTATGAAATGATCTTCTAGAGATTTTGATTTATTATAATTCAAAGGTATTTATAATACTTTTTATTTATGTCTGTTAGAAAGTAGGCATTAGTGTTTTAGTAGCCATTGGGTGAATTAAAAATAAATTTGAAATAATTTTCAGATGATAACTTCAAATTATAATAAATATAATATTGTAAAATAATGTTTAGAATAATATAATTGACCAAATTAAAACTTCTAAAAATAATAATATTAAGTAAAATAATGTCACATTGAATGATAAATTTTTACCTTGAATAGTCATAGAAAAAATGACTTTCATAAAAAAAATTGTACTCAACCACCAACATGGTAGTCTAATTCTTAGCCACTAATTAGGTGGGTATTGGCCAAGACCATTGTGGGAGAATGAGTTGGGTATGCCCACATGAAGTGTTTTGATTGGGAATAATACCCATTGATGTCTGAAGAACCCATGTTTTGGGCCAACTAGGTACGCAGAAAGATTGGGTCAGTTGCCTATGGAGCCCATGTGTAAGGAACATTTGGTGTGTGCTTGTGATTTCAGAGAGAATATTTCATGGTTTGTATTGTAAAGTGTATCCAGAAATCACTATCTTCCAATGTGGGATAGGATGTGGGAATACTGTTCACCCGAGCTCTAAAAGGCATGATATAATATTGTCCATCCAATCAAGTATATATGAATCATCCATTTATTTTTTGTTCTTCTTTAAACTCGATTCCCATGAACTAGTAACCCTGGAAGCCAACAGGTTATACTCTACCGCCACTATATTTCTCTTCACCCCAAGGTCCAATCAATGTATAATATTCCAAATATAGTGGCTAATTTATAAAAATATATAAACTGAACCCATAACTCAATTTTAGATATCTTTTTATTTCCCTCCCCCAACATCAGAGGTAAGATATATGTATTATATATATATATATATATCAACAATATAATTCCAAATTCTTTATAATTTACACTAACAAACACTTTTTTCTTGTTTTTATCAAATCTTAAAATCCATTTTTAGATTCTAAAATAAAGTAGTGAGGAAAATATATATATATATATATATCATATTTAACCTCAAATAAAATGAATCGAACACTTGGAATGTTAATATGAATCCTTAATTTCCATTTTTATAAGGATTCTATATTCTTATTTATCCAAAATCCAGTGTAAAATATACATATCGCTTATATATTTATATAACCCATTTTTCAACCACCCACAAGGATTGGTCCCAAACCCAAAATTTTGCTCCATCAACTTCTCTATATCTCAAACCATTAGGCCATCTATTCATCCTCATTAAGGTAAGGGGTGTATTTGTTTTCTAAATTTATATATATGTAAATACGTAAAAGCAAACTCTATAATATAAGGATGTAATTATTTTGAATATTTTATCAAAATATAATTTTTGAAATAAATCCTATATTTTTAATCAAAAATTATTATATTTTGTTTTTTTGGAACTTTGTGATTTATTTCAATGTTTAAAACAATTAAAAAACATTGTTTTTTATTGTTTATTTATCAAAAAACATTTTCAAAAGATAACTATAGTTCATTAAAATACCTATTTCTCATAAAACAATCTTTCATTTTATATATGTATTCTATTTTAATTATTAAATAAGTTATTATTTTTATATGAAATTTCTCCTAATGTGTTGAACCACCAGTTTCATGTAAGTAACCCTTTACTATTTATTTTTATTTATATAAGGTTTTTGGATGATGTTTTGGAGAGTTTGGAATTTTTTGGGGGTATTTATAAGGGTGAATGTTTAGTGCATGGTTTTTGGAAACCACGCAACACCTACAAGAAACTGTTCACAATGAGACATGGGCTAAGGGGAAGGTGCACAATTTTCTCCAAACTATGTGGACACCAAGGAGAAACAATTCCTTTTGATATAGTGGGATTTTTTATGGAATACACATAGTTTTATAACTGTGTTATCCAACCGTGCAAGGTCCCCCCTTGAGGCAGTAGTTGGTGCATTGTCAATGCATAACTTTCTTAATAGTGAGACTAAACATGCATGGTTTAAAAACTAGATCCACAAAATGTAGTTATAGTTTTGGATTCTATTTTGACCCATAATTTTCCCCAAAATGTCCATAACTTTATATTTTATCCACCTAATGTTATTTTAGGATTCTAATATTGATTTATAGGCAATCTTCATGCTTCACTTTGTGCGTTGAAGCCATCTTCTTATGGTAAGTCTTCATTCATGGTGTTTTTTCTTCATTTTCCTTATATACACTGATCCCTCTCTCCCATATTTCTATATCTACTTATTTTGTGGATATATATAAGGTATTTGATTCCAAATATTATTATATATGACATTTCTATTGATAAGTTAAAGGATCTAAGGCTGGTTTTTGGAGTTTTAACCCAGAATCATTGACCTTTGATTTCCATTATTTGTTCTCACACTTAAACCCAAGGTATTCAACTTAACTCTCGATTAATCTATTTAGAACATGAAGTATTAGTTTTAAATTGATTGTTTTCATTGAAATTCGTTGTGAAATTATTGTTAATTTCATGATTGAACCCCTATTTAGTGATGATTTTTATATTTGGAGGTATTTTGAAAATTAGTTATGAAAATAAATTCATTTTCTTTCTTTTAAAATATATATCTTAAAATGTGGATTTTATGGAATTTTTTTAAATGGTATAATTGAAACTTTTTCAATAAAAGTGTTGGTTTCATTGCAATTAATTTGATCAATCGATTTTAAAGGGTTTCAATAAAAGAATTGTTTTATTGAGATGGTTATAATGGTTATTTTGGAATTGGGTTTTGGCATAATGGATATGTGTGTTCATATTAATTTTGGATAGATAAGTTTAATAACTCTTCACCATGATTATTGGGATAGATAAGGGTTAGGTATTTCCCCCTTCAAATGGTTCATTAATTAATGGCTTAGTGAAATGAAAACTCACCACTCATGAGTATAGATTGTTCTTTGTTTTCAGGCATGGCTTGATGTGTTGATATATAGAATGGAATGGTTATTCCAGAATTGTAACTTATGAAATGGGTTTAGATATTTTTCTGGTTGCATACCTTGGAACTTGATGTTTTTTTTAGAAAAAATTATTTTATTACGGTTTTCACTTATATTCTGATATAAAATATTATAGAAATATTTTATATATATTGTGTTATATTAATGTGATAACATGTTCTCTCATAGTGGTGTGAGAATGGAATTAATTTTTTCAAATCCTACTAAGTTTCTTTACTCATCCCTACTTTGTAACATTGGTGCTTTTGAAGATGTGGTTTATCATGACATGAGAAAATGTAAACTATCACACTTATATAGTGGATTTTAGTGATACTTGGGATTTTTTTGGAGTGGACCATGGAGAAGGTTGGATATTTGGAGTTATGGTTGTCTTCGATTTATGTTGTTTTTGTAGTCTTCAACTATTTAATTTTGTGTTTTTTGGTCTTCGACAAGGGTACACATTTGGAGTTTGGTTTTGATATAAATGGTGTTACATGAGTTGTTTTATATTTAATATCATACATAATGTAGTAGTTTATATTTTTATGGTGTGTCTAGTTTAGACTTTTACTTTTAAGGGAAAATCATCCACCATAAATTAATGAATCCCTTAGAATTTATTGCAAACCTTTAGTGCCTTGGTGATGTTGCTTAAAAATAAGTATTGTCCTTCCACCTTCTCAATCCATTGAGAAGGAGAAAGATGTTAAAAGTGGTATCATCTTGTTTAATCCCTGACTAACAAGTTCTATTCAGATTTCTCAATCATTGAGCTGATATTCATTATAGTTTCCTCTTTGAGTTGGGATAGTAGAAAGAAGTAGGATCGTTGGGTCATGAAATGTAGAGTAAGAAAAGTCATAGATTACCTTTTTATGATAAACTTCATGTTACTAAGGAGTTGGTTACATCATTTTTTTACAAACACTTATAGGAATTGGAATCTCATTTTCATGGGGTTAGAAAATGATATGATCCTGAAACACATTAGAGTGCATATTTTATTTTGAGTAATGATATATGATTTGCAGTAATATGTGAATTTTGAAAAAATTTAAAGTTTTATTCAAATTTTATATTTTTAAAAATAACAAGGTTATGTTATTTCAAAAATGGTTTGATTTTCAAAAGATATTTGAAATTTTTATAAAATGGTTGAAATTGGTAAAATTTGAATTTTGGAAAGAAATGTTGTTGTAGTATACTATGAAAGAATTTGAAATTTTTAAGCCTTCAGTTTATAGAGAGTAAGACTTATGATGTTTTTAGTATAGAAAATGGAACTGGTAGGAATAGTAGGAACCAATTAGAAGAAGCTACTAAGAATGTGGTTACACCAGAGCCACAAGTGAACCAACAACTGGTTCAGCGTATTTTATAAGCATTTTATGGTGTGGAAACAAGGAACTTAAGGGATGAACAAAATCATATATATCATTCTGTTCAGTTGAAGAAGTAGAATCCACTCATCAATCAAGGTAGTTTAGAACTATAAAAGGTAGATGTGTGGTTGAATAGGATGAATCGAATATTTGATTTCATTGGTACACTAGTAGAGATTAAATTCAATCTGGAGACATATATGATGGAGGAACTCACATGTTAATGGTGGGATTTAGAAGTTCAAAAAAATTGGAATATGGAATGACATTGGATGATTTTGAAGAATTGATCAATAAAAAAATATATCCTCACACGTTCGGAATTCATAGAAGAATGGGATTCTTAATTAGAAGTAATAAAATATTTCTATCATGAATTATGAGAATAAATTTATGAATTTAGTCCACTTTTCACCTAAATTTTCTACTGGTTTGTCCTTGAAGGAACACATCATTGAATCAAGAGTGATTCATGATATTCACTAAAACATTGATATGATCCATATAAAATATTATACAAGTATGGTTAATATATAGAAAGAGGTATAAAGGGAATTCCTAGAAGCTATGGGTGGAGGAATTATTTTGAAACCTATGGGAAATTTTGGGAATAATAATGATGGGAGAAAGAGGAATAGGGATACCTATTTCCAAGTTGGAAGTACGGCTCAAAATCAAACGGTTCGATCAGTGAATCTTCCTCCAAAACTAAATATACATCCTGTATGTTTTCAATGCAGTTCGTTTAACCACATGAATCGAAATCATACTACACCACCTACATAATGCCATAATTTCCATCAGATAGGGCATCTTCAGTTCTATTGTCAAAGTGCTCTGATGTCTGGAGTTTAGGAAACTTCTCAAGTGTCGCATACGTTGTATGATTCAATGGGATAAGAGCAACATAATACCTATCATATTAAGAAATGATCTATCCTGGGTGATTCTAGGAATACTATGACGCCTCATCAAGGTAATTATAAATAGATTAGTAGGGGAAAAACTAAGGCATGCAAGAAATTATGTGAAGATGAATAGGTTATTGTTGTTTATCAATCTAGACCATCAACGGTGTGATATACAATTATTTTGAATTATATCCTTTTGTGAGATTTTTTTGATATAGGTGCATCCCATTCCTTTATTTCTTCTTATTCTATTGATTTTATATGTTTAAAATTTTAGATGATGCCTTCTGGGTTAAACTGCAAACTCCTCTTAGACAAAGAGAATGTTGAGCCTTTATGTCTAAAACATGTTCTATAATTATTGATGGATCAGAGTTGATATGTTTTTTATGTACTTAATATGGATGTATATGATATAATCTTGGGTATGTATTGGTTGAAAATGTTCAAGGATCATATCAACTATTATACCATAATGGTTAGTTTCACAATTAAGGATGGTGTTGAGCATCTCCTCTGAGGAGAAAGAAATGTAAAAGAAAGTTAAATGAGCTTGATTGAACAATTATTTGGAACTATCTCATACTAGATGGTGCCTTTTAATTTATTTATTGATGGAAGATATTGAGAATAATTGTTTTTAGTAGTGGTTTATCAGTTTATAGAAGTCTTTCTCAAAAATTTCTTTGAGTTACCACCTATAAGGGAAGTGATTCTTTATGAGGGAAATTAAAATTTATCTACTATCATATAGGATGGAACCAACTAACTTAGGGTAATTTAAAGTGTATTTGGAAGATCAGGAAAGAAAATGGTTCATTCGAACCAGCACATCTCTATGGGAAACACCAGTATTTTTTTCAAAAGGGCAGATGGAACTCTTTAGTTGTGTGTGGATTATCATAAGATTAAAAAATTAATAATAATGAATTGGTATTCACATCGATGCATATAAAGACCCATACTTTACATACATTGTTATTAATTCATAATTTAAGCACACTTATTACAACATATAACCAAACCAAGAAAGGACCGTATAGGTATAGTGTCTTTAGAAATTGGGAAACATAAACAACTGGTTCATAAAGCATCTACTTTGCCTCCCATTTATTTCTTCATATCTAGAGTCCCTTTTTGGAATATTCTACTTAATAACCTTCTTCTTAACCTTGGGAAACAAAACATACAAAAGGGTGAGCTCAAATACTCAGTAAGGTTAAACAAAAGAAATATCAATCACATCATATACATAAGCACATAACTTTTGGAAATCATAACCTCCAAAAGAGATCATAATTTCATAACATGGGATAAGTCTTAGTAGTGAAATGTATTCCAAATAATCATAACTTAAAACATGAAACTTTTTGGAATACACACATAATCATAGAGAACAATTTCTTATCAGTCAAGATTCATTGCCAAGACTATCTTAGTGGACAAAGTCCATTTCTGAACAGAGTTCACTCCTCGTTTCAGTCCTGTTTCACTGAACCGGTATAACCTACCGTTCCAGCCATGTCTATATCATGAGATATAAAATCATTACCCAATGCATTGGAGGGAGATATAGGTCCCACCCATCTCATAATGATACCATTCTTTTGTGTGCCACAAAATCCTAAATCATACATCATTTCATAACACATGTAATAAAAATGGGAATCTTAAACATCATCACATCATAAAAAAATTCATATAAGATAAAGGAATTCATAAATATAATTCCATCACAACATAATCAAATCAATGTAATAATAGGGATAGAAATAGAACCCTTTATTATCTTAGATGGAAAATAATTTTGATAAAACACTTGAACTCCATTCTTGAGGAAAATATCCTTTCTGCTTCAAAAAAACTTTTCCTTTCTTAACATGTTGTACAATTCTAAACTAAAAGAAGTTTAATAAAAATAAACTTGAAAACTTGTAAAGGAAGCTTCTTGGAAATAATGTTTCAAAAATCCATTCATTCCTTATAAGTTAAAAAAACATTCTTTGTACTTTTGTCGGTAAAGTCAAAAAGTACCTCGTACGAAAAACGACAAAAGATTCCTTTCATATCTTTTACTAAAAACTCACCGAAGGGTAAAATCGGATATTAACTATTGTAGAAGAATATTAATATCACATATTGAGGAAACATGGATTTGGATGATAAAATACACCCCAGTAAATACCAAAGTACAAACAATCTCAGATAAAAATGAGATTGTGATATTTCCCTTACCTTAGGTCCGATATGCCTTGTACATGTCCAAAACTCCTGTATAATGATTTAAATAATGTTATTGAATTATTCCATAATCATAATTATTTTTATGATATCATATTTGGTCATATTCTTAGCTTCTTAGTAGTAATATTTCATTGCTACTTGTTATTCGGGTGTTTATAACTTTTTGTTCTTATGCGTGTTTTGTCGAATAAATTCTTATTATTCTCTTTAGGTTATAGATACCTCATTTCCAGAATTTTTTTAGTGTAATATATATCATATTAATTCATTTAATTCATTTATATAATCATTATGAAATGAAGATCATGTAGAACGAGTCGCATCACATCGTGGAGATGGTATTCCGTACGTACGCACGAGTTATGATATCAATCCTATGATCGTGGAATTGTATTGGAGGGTATGTATACTATTTCAGATCCATATCACTTTATAATAGTCATATATAGTCATTATTTACACCATTATACCCATCCAAGTAATGTGGTGGTGGAAAATAGATTACACCACGGCGTGGAGACGGTATTCCGTATGTACGCACACACGATGATTTCTTTTTCCGTAGGATGGATAGATGGTGAAATAGGGTTGTTTAATACTTATAATAACATATCAGTATATTAGTGATAATGATGTTATTACTTCATAATGAAACAACTAAATAATAAGAAGTGGAAGAAGAAATAATGATGAAAGAATCGGTAACAGACATTACCTCTTTTTTGAAGTGCTTCTTTGAGAACTTCTTTTAGGGCACTAAAATTGGTCTTTGAAGAGGACCAGGACCTCTAGGATGTCTCTAGAGAAGTGGAGAGGAGAAAGTGTCAGGGGTTGGCCAAGCTTGAAGGCT
Source organism: Viscum album (assembly GCA_963277665.1). NCBI lineage: Eukaryota > Viridiplantae > Streptophyta > Magnoliopsida > Santalales > Viscaceae > Viscum > Viscum album. The sequence goes on from OY728139.1 coordinate 104,018,317, forward strand.
CAAATTGGTGTGAAGAAGAGAGGGAGGAGGTGCCCTTTTATAAGGGAGGAGAGGGGCACCTTTGGAATAACTAAATATATTATTTTATTATAAAGTCATGTTCAGTTTTAAATAGCTCCAAATTGATTTATTTCGAAGATAAGTTGGGGATGGGTCTAAAGCCTCTGATACAATAGAATTTAGACAATTTTAGGTTCCTATTTTAACCTTATCATTTAGATTTAACATTAAGTTAAATAATTTTACCTTTACCGTGTCTTCTTGTGATCTTATACTATAAGGTTAATAAACAAACTATAAGCAGCCAAACGAACCCCAAGTTGTTTATTATTAATATATATAACCTTATCTAAGTCATTTTTACGAACCATATATTTTTAGGAATAAAATAACAATTACTAATATAATATTTGTTTTAAAAACTATTTTATGTCAATTTTTACACTATTTAGTAATTAATTTTTGTGAAAATCATAACAGAATGATTAGTTCGAAAAAAGTAAATTAAATCAATACTAACATGTCATATTAATCTAAAAAAGTATTTTAATTCATAAAAAGTCTCAAATTATATTTATTTGGGTATTTATAACATCAATTATGTCAATATTTCATTAATAAGATAATTATTGCATTATCGTTGTGTCATAAATAAATTAAATTATTTAATGTATAAAAATTACAAATGAAATACCATTATGTAGGAAATATTTTTATCTTTCTAATTAATATTTATAGTCTAATTTATCTTATGTATAACCCCATATTAAAAATGATTTAGTTATTAAACGTTGATTTTAACTATTTTAACCCTTCTTTAAATAAATTAATAATAAATGTCCTAATATAATCCAAGTGGGCCTAAATGGTCATATTTTATTCCTAAGGTTGTTCTTGGCCGAATTACACTTGTACAATAGAATTAGGACATGTGTTAGGGTAATAATAATATCATTTTTACCCTTAATTACCCTATTTACTTTTAACCGTGGTAAAAAAAAGTAAAAAGTTAATATTCACCAAAAAATTATTTTCATCTCATTGAACCACATTTTACTTACTAACATCAACAGTGTCTCTCAGATTTTCGAAATTCCACTCACAGAAGCGGTAAAATTAAGTTTTATGAAAAATTCAGTTTTTTAACTACCACTTAGTGGTTTCACTATTCATCAAAAATTGAATGTTTTCAGAAAAATACCAAAATTTCACCCTAGGATAATTTCAATATTCCGAATCCAAAAATGAAGTCTATTTTGAAAAATAAAATTTATAAAATTTCAAAAATTGGTTATTACTATTCATAACGGCTAGTTTTAATAATATTTTATTAGCATATCATTGTTTAGTGAAACTCGGTATTGCGTACGACGCAAGCTATCGAGGAAGGTTGCAATTTCGTGTAAAGAAAGCCAAGAAAGTTTTGTGTGTAGAAAAAGATTCCTTTGATGATTTCTATAACATAAAAGTCTCGGGTGTTACATTCTACCCCCTTAAAATGAATTTCTCCCTCGAAATTCGTCACTTTGTAACAAACAGATGAGGATACCTCTCCCTCATCACGTCCTCAAGCTCCCATGTAGCTTCTTCTAATTGGTGGTTCCTCCATAAAACTTTCACCAATAGAGTGGTCTTGTTTCATAGGACTTTTTCGCTACGATCCAGAATCTCTATCGGTTGTTCTTCATAAGAAAGATCTTTCTCCAGCGGTACAACTTCTGAGCTGAGTACATGTGAAGGATCAGGTATGTACTTTCTCAGGAGAGATACATGGAACACATCGTAAACTTGAGAGAGATTCGGTGGAAGCGCCAATCGGTAAGCTACCTTCCCAACACGATCCAGTATTTCGAAAGGACCGATATATCTAGGGCTCAACTTCCCCTTCTTTCCAAATCTCATAACCCTCTTCCAGGGAGATATTCGTAAGAACACTTTATCACCCACTTCAAACTCTAGGTCTTTTCTTCGGTTGTCGGCATAGATTTTCTATCGACTCTGAGCTTCTCTTATGTGGTGTTGAATAAATCTGACCTTTTCTAACATTTCATCAATGAGATCAGGTCCTAATAGATTTCTTTCCCCAACTTCATCCCAGCAAGCTGGAGTCCTGCATTTCTTTCCATAGAGAGCTTCATAAGGAGACATCTGAATACTGGAGTGAAAGCTATTATTATAAGAAAATTCCACCAAAGGTAGGTGTTGATCCTAGCCACCTTTGAAATCCATAGAGCAAGCTCTCAACATATCTTCTGGAGTTTGAATTGTTCTCTCAGACTGACCGTCTGTCTGAGGATGATAAGCAGTGATGAAACTCAACTCCGTATCCAGAGTATGCTGAAGACTTCACTAGAACTTCGAGGTAAACCTCAGATCCCGATCAGATATAATAGAAAGTGGTACTCCATGCAATCTTACCACTTCCTTTACATATATCCTGGAAAGCTGATCCAGAGAGAAATCCTCTCTAATAGCAATGAAGTGTGAAGACTTTGTAAGACGATCAACTATGACCCAGATAGCATTATTGCCTTTGTATGTTTTAGGAAGTCTTATGACAAAGTCCATAGTGATGCTTTCCCATTTCCATTCGGGTATGGGTAATGGTTGTAACATCCCCTTAGACTTCTGTCTCTCAGCTTTAACTTGTTGACAAACCAAGCATCGAGATACATATTCAGCAACATCTCTTTTCATGCCATCCCACCAGAAGTATTCTTTTAGGTCCATATACATCTTCGTGCTTCCAGGATGAATAGAGAATGAAGAACTATGAGCCTCATCCAGCAGCTCCTTCTTTAATTCGGGGATGGGAGGAACACAAACCCGATTCCTGAACGTTATTATCCCATCACAATCAAGGTTGAATTCAGGAACATTTCTCACCATCTTTTGTAACTCGACATCTTCTTTCTGCGCCTCTTTAATATTCACATGTATAGATGGTTGAACATTCATTTGAGAAAGATAAGATTTTTCCCCTTTCATTATAATTCCACGATCCATCCTTTGTAAATCCATAAATATTGGATCTTTTGTGATCCTCATCATGGATAAACTAGTATGGTCTTGTCGACTTAATGCATCTGCCACCTTGTTTGCTTTCCCAGGGTGGTAATGGGTTGATCAGTCGTAATCCTTAATCAGCTCCAACCATCTTCTTTGGCACATATTCAGCTCCTTTTGTGTGAAAATATACTTTAAACTTTTATGATCAGTATAAATGTCACACCTTTCTCCATAAAGGTAATGCCTCCAAATCTTTAATGCAAAGATTACCGAAGCTAACTCCAAATCATGGGTTGGGTAATTCTGCTCATGTATTTTCAACTGTCGTGAGGCATAAGCTATCACCATATCATTTTGCATAAGAACACACCCCAATCCCTTCTTGTATGCATCACTATAGATCAAAAACCTTTCTCCACTACAAGGCAGTGTGAGCAGAGGTGCACTGGATAACCGTCTTTTCAACTCCTTGAAATTCTCTTCACATTCCTCCATCCAAACAAACATAACTCCTTTCTAAGTCAACTTGGTGAGTGGATTAGATAATCGTGAAAAATATTTCACAAAATGTTGATAATATCCAGCCAAACCAAGAAAACTTCGGATCTCGGATACTGTTGTTGGTCTCGACCATCTTTTGATAACCTCTATTTTTGCTGGATCCACAGATATCCCCTCTTTTGAGATTATGTGACCCAAAAATGCAACTTTTTGAAGCCAAAATTCACACTTGGTAAATTTGGAATAAATCTTCTCCTTTCTCAGGGTCTTCGATATAATTCTCAAGTGATCTTCATGTTCTTCCTTGCTCTTTGAATAGATAAGAATATCATCTATAATGACAACCACAAACTGATCAAGATAGTCTCTAAAGACTCTATTCATTAGATCCATGAAGATAGCAGGGGCATTAGTAAGACCAAATGGCATCACTATAAATTCATAGTGTCAATAGCTTGTACGGAAAGCCGTCTTTGGTATATCCTCCCTTTTGACCCTTAATTGATGATACCCTGAATAAAGATCAATCTTGGAAAAGTATTGAGCTCCGCGTAGTTGGTCAAATAGGTCATCAATGCGTGGGAGAGGATATTTGTTCTTGATAGTGATCTTGTTAAGTTCTAGATAATCAATGCAGAGTCTCATTGATCCATCTTTCTTCTTAACAAATAGAACAGGTGCTCCCCAATGTGACGCACTAGGGCCTATGAACCCCTTATCAAGATTCTCTTGGAGTTGCTTCTTCAATTCCTGCAACTCAATTGGGGCCATTCTACAAGGTGTCTTTGAAATAGGCAAAGCACCCGGTACGAGTTCTATTGAAAACTCAGCTTCACGATTCGGTGGAAGACCCGATAATTCATCCGGAAAGACATCATCAAACTCCCATACAATGGGCATATTCTTAATTGTGAGTTTTTCACCAACCATTTGAGATAAATAACCTTCATTTAGTGGAATCAAGACCCATAAGATGGAAGGAATTTCCACTGGAAGGTTATGTTCATCCTTGCATCGATAGACGATCATATTTTGATCTGGAATATGAAATGTGACTTCCCTTCTTTGGAAATTGATATGAGATCCATGTAGAGAAAGCCAATCCATGCTAAGAATCACATAAAATTCCACTATAGGAAGGATCACAAGATTTGCAGGAAGCACTTTCCCACAAACTTCAATCGGAGAAGAATTATAAACTTTTGATGTGACTGTGGTGCCATTAGGTGTTGTCACAGCTAACACAATATCTAATTGTTGAGGTAATACGGTGATATCCTTAGAAAATTATTTAGAAATAAAGGAGTGGGTGGATCCAGAATAAAATAAAACATTTTCTACTTTAGAGTGGATGGTAAGTGTACCTTTCACCACATCGTTATCGTACTCCACATCGCTGATTGAAATTGCATGTGACATTCCATTGTCTTTAGCCTTAAGAGTTTGTTGACGTCGACCATCATCATCAACCCTTGTATTAGGGAATTTATTGGCATAATTTCCCATCTCCTTGCACTTGAAACATTGAAGTGTAGTAGGTTCATTCTGTGTATCCCTTCTTTTTTTTTCATCATTAGACATCTTCTTCCCATCATCGCGGCATTCAAATGCTCTATGACCTTCCTTTTCACATTTGAAACATTTACTTGTTCCTTTAAGACAACTCCCTCCATGTTTCTTTCCACACTTTGAGCATATGGGAAAGCTCATCTTCTTTTCAGTGTGCTCTTTAGATTTTCCTTTGAATTCCATTTTACTCTTCTTATCAAACCCATATGACTGATGGGTTACCCCAATGTCCATCTCAACTTTGACAGCACATCGAACGATTTCCTCGTAGCTATTGAAGTCCCTTATGGATAAGGCCCTTTGAAGAATTAGTTTTAAGCCACTAAAGAATCGATCGATCTTACTCTCAGGTTGGATAATAATACCAGAAGCGTACCTTGCAAGTCTTGTAAAATTTGCTTCATAGGTACCAACAGATTCATCGTCCTTTTTCTTCAGTTCAAGAAACTCTTTCTCCATATTTGTTTATATAATACGAGGGAAGTACTTATTGAAAAATAAGTTCTTGAACTCGTCCCATTCCATGGACTCAATTTCATCCCTTTGCCTCGTATTCTTAATAAGATTACACCATTGATCAACATTACCTTCCAAACGATACACTGATGAGATGACTTTATCATGCTCATAACATTGAAAAACTGAAAATATCTTTTCAGTAGTACTAATCCATTGTTCAGTAACTAATGGATCAGTAGACCCGCTGAATGAAGGTGGACGCTGTCTCATCAAGGATTCAATAGAATGTTGCTCCATCCTTTGCTCGTTTGGATGTCCTGCATGATTCAAAGCTTGAGAGAGTTGTGTGAGCATGGCTACAAGATTTTTCATTCCATCTCCCATAACGTTTGGTTGCTCAGGGGGACAATCACTGCATTGCCCGTCGCATTCCGCATTAACACGGTTCCTTCGGGTTCTAGCCATTGACTAAAACCAAGAAGAATAGTGTGAGCAACACTAATTATAATAGGAAAACCACATAATAAAGAATAAAATTTCACACTTAAGATCTTATCCTAGGTTATTCATGGCCATTTCTAAAACACTAAGATTGTGTTCTATGCTTAGAATTATCCTTAGGGTTCTTACTAAGGCTTTCACATCCTAGTTTCCAAAGGTTGACTATACCTTTCCTCTGATACCAACTATAATGACCCTTACTTTACATACATTGTTATTACTTCAGAATTGAATCACACTTTTTACAACATATAACCAAACCAAGAAAGGACCGTATAGGTATAGTGTCTTTAGAAACTGGGAAACATAAACAACTGGTTCATAAAGCATCTACTTTTCCTCCGATTTATTTCATCATATCTAGAGTCCCTTTTTGGCATATTCTACTTAATAACCTTCTTCCTGACATGGGGAAACATAACATACAAAAGGGTGAGCTCAAATGCTCAGTAAGGGTAAACAAAAGAAATATCAATCACATCATATACATAAGCACATAACTTTTGGAAATCTTAACTTGCAAAAGAGATCATAATTTCATAACATGGGATAAGTCTTAGTAGTGAAATGTAATCCCAATAATCATAACTTAAAACATGAAACTTTGTGTCATACAAACATAATCATAGAGAATCATTTCTTATTAGTCAAGACTCATTTCCAGGACAATCTTAGTGGACAAAGTCCATTTCGGAACCGAGTTCACTCCTTGTTTTAGTCTTGTTTCACTGAACAGGTATAACCTACCGTTCCAGCCATGTCTATCTCATGAGATATAAAATCATTACCCAATGAATTGTAGGGAGATATAGGTCCCACCCATCTCATAATGATACCATTCTTATGTGTGCCACAAAATCATAAACCATACATCATTGCATAACACATGTAATAAAAATGGGAATCTTAAACATCGTGACATCATAAAACAATTCATATAAGATAAAGGAATTCATAAATATAATTCCATAACAACATAATCAAATCAATGTAATAATAGGGATAGAAATAGAACCCTTTATTATCTTATATGGAAAATAATTTTGATAAAACACTTGAACTCCATTCTTGAGGAAAATATCCTTTCTGCTTCAAAAACACTTTTCCTTTATTAACATGTCTTACAATTCTATACTAGAATAAGTTGATTAAAAATAAACATGAAAACTTGTAAAGGAAGCTTCTTGGAAATAATGTTTTAAAAATCCATTCATGTCGTATAAGTTAAAAAAACATTCTTCATACTTTTGTCGGTAAAGTCAAAAAGTACCTCATCCGAAAAATGACAAAAGATTCCATTCATATCTTTTACTAAAAACTAACCGAAGGGTCAAATTGGATATTAACTATTGTAGAAGTGTATTAATATCACATATTGAGGAAACATGGATGTGGATGATAAAATAAACCCCAGTAAATACCAAAGTACAAACAATATCGGATAAAAATGAGATTGTGATATTTCCCTTACCTTTGGTCCAATATGCTTTTTACGTGTCCGAACCTCCTGTATAATGATTTAAATAATGTTATTGATTTATTAAAGAATCATACTTATTTTTATGATATCATATTTGGTCATATTCTTATCTTCTTAGTAGTAATATTTCATTGCTACTTGTTATTCGGGTGTTTATAACTTTTTGTTCTTATTCGTGTTTTGTCGAATAAATTCTTATTCTTCTATTTAGGTTATAAATACCTCATTTCCAGAATGTTATTAGTGTAATATATATCATATTAATTCATTTAATTCATTTATATAATCATTATGAAATGAAGATCATGTAGAACGAGTCGCATCACATCGTAGAAACGGTATTCCGTACGTACGCACGAGTGATGATATCGTTCCAATGATCGTGGAATTGTATTGAAGTGTATGTATACTATTTCAGAATCCGTATCACTTTATAATAGTCATATATAGTCATTATTTACACCATTATACCCATCCATGTAAGGTGGTGGTGGAAAATAAATTACACCACGGCGTGGAGACGGTATTCCGTACGTACGCACGCGCGATGATTTCTTTTTCCATAGGATGGATAGATGGTGAAATAGGGTTGTTTCATACTTATAATAACATATAAGTATATTATTGATACTGATGTTATTACTTCATAATGAAACAACTAAAGAAGAAGAAGTGGAAGAAGAAATAAAGATGAAAGAATTGGTAACGGACATTACCTCTTCTTTGAAGTGCTTCTTTGAGACCTTTTTTTGGGGCACTAAAATTGGTATTTGAAGAGGACCAGGACCTCTAGGATGTCTCTAGGGAAGTGGAGAGGAGAAAGTGGCAGGGGTTGGCCGAGCTTGAAGGCTCAAAGTGGTGTGAGGAAGAGAGGGAGGAGGTGTCCTTTTATAAGGGAGGAGAGGGGCACCTTTGGAATAACTAAACATATTATTTTATTATAAAGTCAAGTTCGGTTTTAAATAGCTCCAAATTGATTTATTTCGAATCTAAGGTGGGGATGGGTCGCAATCCTCTCATCTAATAGAATTTAGACAAGTTTAGGTTCCTATTTTAACCTTATCATTTAGATTTAACATTATGTTAAATAATTTTACTTTTACCGTGTCTTCTTGTGTTCTTATACTATAAGGTTAATAAACTTACTATAAGCAGCCAAACGAACCCCAAGTTGTTTATTATTAATATATATAACCTTATCTAATCATTTGGAAGAACTTTAGATTTTCAGGAATAAAATAACAATTACTAATATAATATTTGTTTTAAAAACTATTTTATATCAATTTTGACACTATTTAGTAATTAATTTTTTTGAAAATCATAACCGAATTATTAGTTCAAACAAAGTTAATTAAATCAATACTAACATGTCATATTAATCTATAAAATTATTTTAATTAATAAAACGTCTCAAATTATATTTATTTGGGTATTTATAACATCTATTATGTCAATATTTCATTAATAATATAATTACTGCATCATCGTTGTGTCATAAATAAATTAAATTATTTAATGTTTAAAAATTACAAATAAAATACCATTATGTAGTAAATCTTTTTATCTTTATAATGAATATTTATAGTCGAATTTATCTTATGTATAATTCCATATTAAAAATGATTTAGTTATTAAACTTTGATTTTAACTATTTTAACCCTTCTATAAATAAATTAATAATAAATGTCCTAATCTAATCCAAGTGGGCCAAAATGGACATATTTTATTCCTAAGGTTGTTTTTGGTCGAATTACACTTGTCCAATAGAATTAGGACATGTGTTAGGGTAATAGTAATATCATTTTTACCCTTAATTACCCTATTTACTTTTAACCGTGGTAAAAAAAGTAAAAAGTTACTATTCACCAAAAAATTATTTTCATCTCATTGAACCACATTTTACTTACTGACATCAACCGTGTCTCTCAGATTTTCGAAATTCCACTCACAGAAGCGGTAAAATTAAGTTTTATGAAAAATTCGTTTTTTTAACTACCACTTAGTAGTTTCACTATTCATCAAAAATTGAAAGTTTTCAGAAAAATACCAAAATTTCACCCTAGGATAATTTCGATATTCCGAATCCAAAAATGAAGTCCATTTTGAAAAATAAAATTTATAAAATTTCAAAAAGTGGTTATTACTATTCATAACAGCTAGTTTTAATAATATTTTATTAGCATATCATTGTTTAGTGAAACTCGATATTGTGTATGACGCAAGCTATCAAAGAAGGTTGCGATTTCGTGTCAAGCAAGCCAAGAAAGTGTTGTGTGTAGGAAGAGATTCCATTTATGATTTATATAACATAAAAGTCTCGGGTGTTACAATGCATTTATGATCTATTTGATAAATTGAGGGTAGATCATTGGTTCTCCAATATTTACCTGTGATCCGGATATCACAAATTGCGAGTTTAGAAGTAGGATATTCCAATGAGAGTTTTCAAAATTATATATGGAATTTAGGAATATGTGTTAACACCTTTATATCTTAAAAATTCACCATAAATCATTATGAATTTGATGAATCAAATATTTTAGAGTTATTTGGATTATTTTTTGGTGGTGTTTGTGGATGATATCATCGTGTTTTAAAGGAAAAGGGATGAGCATGAGAAAAATTTGGTAATAGGGTTTGGAATATTGAGGGATCATCATATGTAGGAAAAGTTATCAAAGTTTGATTTTTGGATACAAGTGTTACATTCTATTATCCACATAATTTCTAAAAGAGGTATTTTCTGTGAATCCAGATAAGATAATAGTTGTTATCTCTTGGAAACCACCAAATAATGTCTTCAAGATAAAGAATTTACTTGGTCTGGTTGCTTATTATCAATGATTTATTCATGAATTCTCAAAAATATCTTCCCACATGAAATATTTGAAAAATAATAATGTTACATTCAAATGGGATGATGAATTACAGAATTCTTTGCAAGATATTAAAGTTCTCCTTACATTAGCACCAATCTTGATTTTTTTAAAATTCAAACAAAGGGTATGTGGTGTATTTTGTTTCCTTGGTATCTTTTTTGGGGTGTTTTCTCATTAAATGAGGTAATATAATTTATTATGGATTAAGGAATTTATGAGTGCATGAGAAGAACCACCCAACACCAGATTTGGAGTCAAATTCTGTAGTCAATTATTTGATGAATTGGCATTATTACCTATTTGGAGAGAAATTTACTATGTTTACAGATTATAGGAGCTTGAAACATAATTTCTCAAAAAGGGATTTGAACTTTAGAAAAAAGAATATGGATGAAGTATCTCCAAATATATATCTTTTAAAAATCTATACACCGGGTAATTGAAATATTTTTGTGGATGAATTAAGACGAAATTCCAATGCACATATGTAAATATAAGATTCAGATGAGTGGAAGTTGATGTCGGTCCTAGCCTACTTGCACATGGAATGTTAAGACCAAGGTGAATTTGTGGATTTTTTTCCAGTTTTGGTGGTTCCTGATTTAGTGATAATTGTTAAAGAGGGATAGACATCTGATGAAGAATGTTTGGCTATATGGTCCAAACTCAATGGTGGGGAGACTATTGAAAGATGGAAGATAAATTAAAGTTCAGTGTTGTGGTTCATAAATCAAATGGGCGTACCTATGACTTTTTAGGAACACATTTTGCATTCTTATCACCATTTGAGATGGAATGATCATCCTTGAATAAAAAAGATATATACAGAATTTAAAGAACAATTTTGGCAGGTTGATATGAAAAGTAAGGTGGATTATTTCATTTTGAGATTCTTGACTTGTTAGTATATTAAGGTAGATCAATATTGACTAGCTGTTATGTTGTAGTGTTTTCTTATTCATATTTGGAAATGGGAGAAGATAAATAAGGATTTTGTAACAGGTCTCCCAATAATGGTTCTGAAACCTAAGACTATATAGGTGACAGTGGATAAGATCACAATAAGTGATCATTTCATCTCAATTTATGAATCATATATGGTTGAGGATTTGTTAAAAATATATATCGAAGAAATGGTAGAGTCATGGAATACTAGTTTCAATAGTGTTTGAAAGAGATCCAAGGTTTACATATCATTTATGGAAATCCTTAACATAATCCCTTGGGACTCATTTGACTATGAGTATGACATATAATAATCAAATGGAATGAAAATTTTAACAGATGATAAAAATGTTGGAATACATGTTTCATTCTTATTTAATGGACTCTGGTGGCTCAGGGGGAGAGCATATAGTATTTGTGGAGTTCCCATATAAAAACAACTATCAGGACTTTATACATATGGATCATTTTGAATCATTGTATGTGAATTCTTATTGTTATTCACTTTGTTGGGTGGAAAAGCTGAGACTTCACAATTTGGGTCATGCCTTGTCCAAGAAACAATAGATTGGATTCAATTGATTATAAAATAGATGGAGATGAAACATAGTCATTAGAAATTGTATGAGAATCATCATCGACGGTTATTGTCCTTCAAGGTGACTGATTAAGTGTTCTTAAGGATCTCTCCAAGTATTGTAAATCAACATTTTAGAAATAAGGGAAATTTATATCTTAGATACGTAGGCCCATTTGAGATACTTGAATGGGTTGGTGAGGTGTCATATCTGTTGTCTTTTCCACCACATTTTAGTGTAGTACATAATGTGTTTCATGTATATCCATTAAAAAAGTATCATCTAGATATTGAGGCATGATTTGATGGTATCACATTGACCTAGGGATGGATTCTTCTTTGTTGCACATGCCAATTAGGATTGTGGATAGGAAAGAGAAAGTATTATATTGGAAAAGCATCGAACCAATGTAGGTTTTTTGTCAAAATGGTCATATTTAGGAAGATACTTAAGAAATTGATAAATAAATTATTGATAAATGTCCCAAACTATTTCATGACACCAATGGTTTTATAAATTCTAGGGACATAATGGTTAATGGTGAGGAGAAATTAGCACCCTGGGGTTCATTGTTGTAACCCTTTATTATTTTTAAGTTTATAATGTTTTCGGGTGATGATTGTTAGAGTTTAGAAGAAGTTTGAATTGTTTTGGTGATTTTATATTGGTGCATGGTAGGTTCATGATTTGTGGAAACTATAAAACACATACAATAAATTGTGATCATTGAGACATGGGATAAGGCGAAGGTGCACTGGTAGGCGCATGATTTTCCTAAACCATGTGGCTTTTTAGGAGAAACTATGCCTTTTGAGACAATGGCCTTTTTTATGGTTTGTGCAAAATTTTCTAACCATGTGATCCTATCATGAAAGGACCCCTTGAGGCAGTAGTTGGTGCATGGTTAGCACATGGTTTGTTGAACCATGTGACTAACTATGCACAGTTTAAAAAAGAGACCCACAAAAAATTCATCTTGGTCTGGATTGTGTTTTATCCCCTCTTGTTTTCCTTGAAACAGCCCTATATTGATATTTTATACTCTATAAATATGTAGAGGCTTCTATCATCAATATATTGGTGATCTGAAGACTTCACATGGTGTGTTGAATACAGATTCTCAGGGTAAGTCTTCATTCATGGATTTTTGTTCTTGGTTTTCCGTAGATCTGCTTCTCCCTCTCTCTCGGTTTCTTATATATACTTCATATTTGGATAGATATAATTTATTTTAATCCAAATGTGATTATATTTGCCTTGGTGTTGATAGGGGAATAAATATAAGGTGGGTTTTGGAGTTTCAACATGGTTTTTTTAGCATTTGAGTGTGGTTCTTCATTTTAACTATAAAACCTGAGGTATGTGGATTCACTATCAAATCCTCTATTTATAACTTGAGTGGTTAGTTTCTAATTGATTGTTTTTATTGAAATTGGTTGTGAAATTATTGTTTTTAAACCCTCATTAGTGATTGTTTTCCGATTTCGTGGTTTTTTGGAAATTGTTTGCGAAAAGTACTTTGTTTTCTTGATTTTAAAATGTAGATTTTATGGAATTATAGTAAATGTTTTAATTATAATTTTTCATTAAAATGGATTGTTTTATTGAAATTAATTTGAATGGTTGATTAAAATGGGTTTGATTGAAAGGATTTAAATAAAAGAATAGTTTTATTGAAATGGTTGAAATTGTTGTTTTGGAATTGGTTTTTTGAATAATGGTCATGTGTGTTCATGTGAATTTGGGAAAGATAAGGTCATTAAGACTCCCAAGTCATTAGTGGGATGGAAAAGGTTCATAGATTCCCCCATAAAATAGTTCATTGAGGGATGTATTAGTGAAAAATGACTCACCACTCATGAGTATCGGGAGGTCCAAATTTTCTTTCAGGGTTGGAAGTGTGGGTACGTAGAATGGAATGGTTATGAAAAAAATGAAATTTATGAAATAGTTTTAGATAATTGTTTGGTTTCATTCTAGGGATCTTGATTTTGTTTTGATAAAAAATGATTTAATGTGTTAGTTTTTTATATTATGATATAAACTATTTTACTTTTTTTTATATAAATTGTTTTATTAGCATATGCTAACATGTTCTATCCTAGTGGTGTGATTAGGGAATTCATTTTGGGAAAGCCTACATAGTTTCATTACTCACACATACTTTGTCACATTGGTGATTTGGAATACGTCATTTATCAGGATATTGGTAAAGGTAATGTATCACACTTCTCTAGTGGTTCAATGTGAAACATAGAATATATTGTGGAGTGAAGCTTGGAGTAGGTTTTAGATTTGGAGTTATGGATGTATTTGATATTTTTTAGTTTTTTAGTGTTCCACTATTTACTTTGGTGTTTGGTAGTCTTCCATAGTGGAACTGTTTTAGAGTTTATTTGTGATATAAATGTTATTACTTGAGTTGTTTTACCTTTAATATCATGAATAATGTTTTGTTTTTTATGGCATGTTTTGTTTTGTTGTTTATATTCAAGGGATAATTATTCCCTACATATTAATGATTCCCTTGGCATTTATTTCCTCCCTTTAGTGCCTTTGAGATGATGTTTAAGGCCAAGTAACATCATCCCACCTTCTTAATCCAATGATGAGTTGAAAGATTTTACATTATACGTCCATGAATTCCATTCATAATCTTAGATATGTCGATAATCTATAGTTATTGTTGAAATTTCATTAATTTTAATTCATGGATTTTTTTCTTCAAATCAATTGTGTTTATTTTATTTAAATAAAATAAATAAAATACAACAATATATTTCTCTAATATTTTCATAAGAATGATAATTTCCATATAAATCCATAGTAGAATTATTTTCCTCTATAAATTTAATATATATATATATATATGATTTTGAATCATTATTTGTATTATGATTGAGAAAGGCAGGAACATTTAGTTTTTTTTTAAATTTGGCACTAGAGTATCAAATGATTTGATGTGGTTTGGGGAGTAAACCCTTGACCTCAAGGGGAAGATATCCTACCAGTGATACGACTATGTGGCTAGATGGTTTTATTATGGATTTATAATCATCATAAATAATCCATAAATATAATTACTTTTAAAAATAGAGAAATAAAATGGAGTATCTCAAAAGATTATAATTTTGGAAAGTAAATGTTTTCAAAATAATATATACTTATTAATGATGTTTTAGAAAATGTTTTAATGCTTTGAAATCCCATTTGAAAATATTTATTTTATCAAATTTTTTATTTGATTAAGTATTTCCGATAGATACTTATAGTTTTCAATGAAATGATATTTTTTCAAATTTTCTTAAAACCCCTAACTATGCATTTTAATGCTCATCCTATGTATTAAATTATTTTTCACTTTGTTAAAAATTCAATTGGTTCTTGTTTCATAAGTGGTGGTAGCACACATGAAGATATTTATCCAATTTTATATTATTTTTACATCTCTAAAAATATAAGGTTCTGTCCAATTATCAAAATACTATGCTAGAAAAGGTCACGTGATATAAAATGTTCTATGTATTTATTAGTTGTCTTTAAAAACATATATAGAATTTTTATGTATTGAATTCAAAAGTGTTCGTTCGGGGATCGAACAAATCATTGGGAACTCCAATGGAAAAAAATTCAACCATTATTAGGGAAAATCCACATTCAAACCAAAACCACGATCTTAGATTTTACATCTGATGAATCGTCAGGAAAAAAAATATTATACTCAATATATTGTTATCAAGTCCTAGAAATTATTTCAACTCTACACCAGATCAGGGAGGGAATAAAAACCACAAACCTAAATCAACAACACTGATGAAAGTTTTTGAGGTCATATATTAGAGTAGATTTACTATTTTACCCATGGGAAGGTCCTAACACTCTAAAACAAAAAAGTTAGCCAAGTCTCATTCAAAAAAACCCCATGTCAATTACAAAGATATAAATAAAACAACTGATTCATGTCTCATACCCATTTCATTAGCCTCTATCCTAAAAATCCAACATTGTCCCCCATACAACCTATCACCTAGAAGACAATATAATGTTTTCATGCACATTAATTTTTCCATGCAGTACGTGATCACGAAACATAGTAGGGTATAACCAAAATGTCCCTTTTATACCCTGTAATATATATTTTATGAAAGTATAATAATTTCAATTGAGTAGAAAAATATAATATATAAAAATTGTGTTATGTCATTGTCTGCTGACTTGGCCACCATGACACCAAAATCGATATTATTAAGCCAATGATAATAATAAGTCCATTGTAGTCTCATATGATATGAAGCCAATCAATGAGAGGAAAAAAATAGAGGTATATTGAACTGTATTGAGTAATTAGTAAACCTATCAGATAATGATAAACCTACCAATACTCAATAATTTAGGTTACATGGGTGGTTTAGTTTCCACACCCAAGTTATCATGTCCCATTCAAATCTCCATCCAAAAATACCTTGTTATTAGTAGAAAAAAATATAAAGTAAATATTGTGGAGGGAAATACCAGACCCAACTTCCAATATTATGAAAAAACTAATACAAGGTAAGTCCAATATATAATATCATATAAAGTAAATATATACCAAGGAGGGAAACACAAAATTTAATCTCTTACATGAGTCAATTCACCAACACAAGGTACATATCATGGATATTTTACATATAGAATATGTAGATCATTCGAAGGGAAATAGCTGATCCAACCTCTCACATGAACTAAAAAACACCATTACAAAGTGGGTCTTATTGCTAATCTAAAATACCTCATAGAAAAGCATGTCCGATAAATGAAAAAAAGAAGCAACAGAGATATATCCTATAACCTAACGTTAATTAATCTACACATCTTAGCCTAACTGTTAGCTAGAGTTCATCCCATAAAACTAATAACAAACTACCCTTGGGAACCTCGTCATATGAAATCAACATAAAAAATACAACTACACAACCTATATAATAATCCTATGCTTTTATGTGGTACTTCCCTCATAACATAACAATAATCTTATAAGAAAAAACTTTCCCTATAAGGATAACCACTTTACCGATCTAATGTTCCACATTCTAACCTATCCATACCTAGAGGTGCCTTACTTGTGCTCAATAAAATCTCCAACACTTCCCATGAACTAGGACCACACATGGTATGAAAAATAAACCACTATATTCTACCCATAATCATCACATGATATTTTCTATCCAAGTCTCTTGATGCTTCCTACCAGCAGTACTTACTCATTGCACGACCCTATCTCTCTCTGTTGATCTATTCTCAAGTAGTCCCATACACTCAATATATCATCACCAAGTTTAAATATCACCCTCCATATCAGTGAAATCATTGAGAGGGGTGGTGAATCAGAGACTTGGTATTGTTTTATATTTTTCACTCTTTAACATCCTTTATTACTAGTTAGAGTAATCCTAATTTTTTATTAAACACAAACATGCACACACATAACAAGGTACATAACTGATTTTATAATTTACTACTCAAAACAAGTGACTAATCCATTGTATAATCATGAAAACCCAAGATCACATACTACACTCATATTAACATGTTGATTATAGAAAGTAGGATATATCTATAAAATTTCATTAATAATATAGTATTATAATAGTGTACTTTCATCCTATACAATTACAATGATATATAATGGTTATGTAAGAACATGATAGTCATCCACTAGTCTAGACATCAATCATGTCATCAATGTTTTAATTCAAATGTAAAAACATGGACTTCCACATGTATGTTCTTATTTCTCTTCATTTTTTGGAAAAATAGTGAGGAAAAACTACTAATTATTAATTATTTCTTCATTTTTTCTCTCTCTCTCTTCAATACAATAGGTATTGAACGATGTAGTGTATTATTTATGCTAAAATATTTCCCAAAAACTATCATATTTTTCATTTTAAAATTTCATTTTTAATTGATTTTAGTGAATATGATTTTCAAAAATTATTTATATAAATTTCCATAGATTTTATCCATGTTTTGAACTAGATTCAACCTCTACCAGATTATTTTATACCTTCCACCTTATATTTCAATTTTAAATATTTAATTAAAAATTCCTTCCATTATTTCCCCGATGTCTTCACTTAAAATTATTTAATAAATCATGGTATATTGTTCTCTTAAAAAATGATATGAAATTTTATGTATATAATTATTCTATTTTCCTCCAAATATGCATTGAAACAAGAAATTTTTTCGATCCTAAACTACTCCCTTACCACATGAAATCCTAGAATACTATAGTGAATGTAAATCTATCTAAATTGTAAAATTTATTCAATGAGTAACACATCCAAAATCATTTATTTATGTCATATTTTCTTTAGAATATATTTTTTAAACTCTTCGAAACTATTATCACAAGACATTTTATGTCTTATAGAGTCCCTATATATATGAATTTTCCAAATACATCCTACAATTGATATCCCATAAGACATTAAAAGTAAAAAAATTATGTATTAAATTATTATAGTGTTGAAAAGTCTTATTCCCATCATGAGAGTCTTAAACACTTACAAAATAATATATAAAAAGTATTGCATGGTACTCTAAGTCTTACACGCAATATCTTACAAGGGCTAATGTCTTACAATAATATAAAATTTTTATAATCTCAAGAAATTTGGTAAATAAAAAAGTGTAATGTGAATTACTGAAATTATTATGTTAGACTCAAGGTCTTACTTTCATAATCAATGTGTTATGAATATAGTCAACGTTCAATATGATTTCATGAACTATTACTGATTAACCCAATGTATTATAAAAAAATTTATAACTTTTTCATTTTCACCATTAAATATAAAATACTTGACTTAATAAAAAAATAAAATAATTTTTTCAACTCTTCTATAAATATCTCCAGACTAATTCCCAGCACTTGAAACCACCTAAAACACAATCTCCAATCATATAATTATTTACATTATGTGATTTCAAACCTGATTAATTCATCAAAAAAACATCCTACACACTATCCACATACACTTCAACTTATCCATGTATTATTCTCTAGAAAAATAACATCTAATAGAAGAATATTATTATCTATAAAATCATCCAACGTACTCAAAAATTTCCAAACATCTCTTTGGTTAAAAAATATACCACATTTGGTTTTTTTGGAAACTAATGAACATAAATCACTTTAAAACTCATCCAATATAAAAATGAATCACCATCCAAACATACTAACCCTACTTAAGTGATATTGGTGTTGGGAATAAGAAAATTGTACAAAAATACCTTTTTGTCTATAAAACATTTATTTTCATTAATCCCTTCATATATTTTGATTCCACTTGTGTGGTTACTTTAGAATAATTATTTTTAACCATAAAAAATATGTTTATAAAACAAATGTGAAGTTGATTCATGTATATATTGTCCCAAAACTATTAAAAAAGTGAAAAATTTTATCACAACACACCACACAAGCTATTTTCCCAACGGACCCCTTTTAATATATCTCTCCTAATATATGCTCCCCCTAAATGTGATAAAACGTTTCTTTGGAAACTCCCCTTATATAACATTCCTTTCCCTTCTTAATATATTAATGGATTAAAAATGATGAAATTTATATCAAATCTTTTATCTATTTGATAAAAATTTATATAGAACATGTTTATAGAGTGGGAAAGAACCATACCGTAGTCGTTGGAGAATTGAGGATAAAACCCATCTTCAACATCAATCTTTGAAATTCATTTTTTAATAATGGTTTGGTGAACATATATTATACTATTTATTTAGATGCTAAAAATAATTATCAACTCATTTATCCTTATAATTTCTTTAATGGAGTGATATTTAATATCAATGTACTTGAACCATGAATTCTGAATAGGATTATTTGACATGTTATTATCGCATTGATTATCCTAGCCCAAAATAAGTGGCATCCTCACTTTCACCATGATATGTTTTAATAAATCCCCCATTAAAATAATTTGAGTTATGGTATGAGTTATAAACACATATTCTACTACAAAAAAACTCAATGTTACTAAAAATTTCTTCTTTTTATGCCAACAAACACACCTTTCTCCAATAAATAAAACTCCACCATATTTGGATTTTCGTCATTAAAATTTCATTCCCAGTCCAAAATATGTATATAAATAGATGTACCCATATGGGTTTATCATAAATCAACCCAAAATTAGTTTTTCCATTAATTTATCTAATAATTTTATTCCCAGACATTAGATGAGATATTTTTGGGTGTATTTTAAAACCCATTACAATGGTTGACAACATACACAATATATTGTATTAAAGCTAAAATGTAAAATAAACTCCCAATAAGAATAAAAAATTATTTTGGTTCAACTTATTCTCCCTATAAATCCATTGAAACATTGTTTTCATTTGAGATAGTTATAAAAAGTGACCTTGAATTATTTTTGACAAACCTATTTTGAAGCTCCTAGGCGAACTTCTCTTCAGAAAGAAAGATGTGATCTTAAAGAAATTTTTAAACATTGAATTTATCTTATTAAAAAAAATGTAAATTTAAAATAACTTATTCCGTTATAGAGAAATATTATCATGGTAATTTTAATACCCAATGATTTTAAAAGACCACTATGTTTGATAGTGTATACAATACTTAACACCGAGCTTTAACGAGCGATGGAATATTATTATTTTATAACCATTATTACATAGTATTTTAATTATATTGTATTAATATATATATATATATATAAATTATGCAATATATAATAAGGTAAAAATAAATAAAAATTTACTGATAAATTCTTTATAAATAATCACTCAATATTTTATAAAGTCATTTTATTATTTAAAATAGTTTTATTCAAAAGATATTTTTAATACATATTGTGAGAGAATTTTGAAATTACTTTTTGGAAAATTTAGAAATTTTATTTTATAAAAGTAATATCATTTTATAAATTATTATTTCACAACTATATTAGTTTGAATTTTTGGATTTTTCTAACATGATTGATTTTTCAGTGACTCATGAAAAATACAGATTTATTTTTGGAAACTATATTTTTTTCAAGAATTTAGAAGTCTATATTTCATTATATAGTTCTTTTATGACAAAATGTATTTAAATTATATTATTAATAGGCCAATTATTTACATTGGATTCAATTTAGGGTTGAATTTTTTATAAAAACGTTTTTATACTTAAAAAGTAATTTATCAAAAACACAAATTTTCTTTTAATTTTTTTTTCTAAAAATAATTTCTTCCACTTATAGAAATTGAATCTCAAAAAATTTGATTCCATGGTTTGAATCATTAAGTCCAAATTTTTTAAATTATTTCCTTTTATGTTTGGTCAAAATTAAAAATAACAATAATAAATATTTATTACCACACTAATGTTAAAATGAGGCAGTTAAGGTTAAAAATAATGTGATAAGGCTTAAATTTCATTAAAAAAATTATTTTCTTTAATTTTATGAGTTTATTTAAACCATAATCATAAAATTTGGATATATGAAATTTTTTCATTTAACTTTTCTTTTTTACATTTATAGTATTTGTGTAAAAGATAGAGTAAAAAATTACATTTTTTTCATCTAATATCAATAAAATTAACAAACAGGGATAAAAAAATAGTCCAGTTATAAATTATTGTTAAATATGTGAATTATTTTTTATCATGGTAATTTATTTTTAATTCTTAGTGATAAAATAATTACCATAAATTCTTCTACAATTCTAACACGATTCTTGTGCATTTAGTAGGTAAATCAAGTAAATGATTTTAAAAACTAAAAATGTAATATTACTTATGTGAGATAATGCATCCCATTAATATTACAGTATAAAATATTATATATAAATTTTAAATATTTATATACAAATTATATTTTGTTAATTTTGTTTTCATTGTAAAAATTATTTAAATAGTTCTTAAAATGACATTAATAGTATTTGATTTTAAAAATATTTTATTAAATTATTTATATATCACAAAAATGATGAAATATAAAATTTAGGATGAGATACAGTCTTACTTTTTTCACTTTTTCATTTATGTGATAATTTTAACCTTATTTTTACAATCATAACCATTTAATATTAAAAAATTCATTACCATGTTTACTGGTAGTGGTTCACCAAGGGGTTAAACAAAGAGATATGGTTTAAAATTATATCTACACGAGTATGAATTTGATTAGGTTTTCATATTAAGACCATAAACTCTTAATTAAATAATACTTGTGTTTATGGTGCTATTTTAGTTGTTTTAGACAAATATTATATTATAATATTTCATATATTTGAAAAATTACATTAATGATACTTTATAATGAAAAATGTTTTATTAAATATTAAATGTTCCTCCAAATACTATATTATGATAATTTAATGGGATATGGTCTAAAATACAATCAATCATCCATATATGGGTCACTATTCTCTTTATGATAACTTACTTAACCCATAATGAGTAAAACACATTGATAACACAATGATTGTGAAAAGGGTTAAAAGAGTGTTATAACTAAGAGATAAGGGAGAAAGCATAACTAAAAAATATCCAAATTTTATTCAATGAGACTAAGTTAAATAATACACATGTTATCTTATAAATATAAAAATTTTGATCTATTTTTTTAATTAATGTTTTTTAATATTATTTTATTAATTTAAATAATTCTAAGAGTGACCCTTACCGCACTTATAAAAGGGAACATCCTCCACTATCTTCATCACACTTTTTGAGAATTATTGCTCTAAAAATTCATACCATGATACTTTACTATATCCTTTTACCAAATTCTATAAATTCTTGTCTTTCCAATGGACTATACTTTCATGGAAATGTTGTTATTAAAATGAGGGTTCTCATCGAAGATGTATAACTCTTAACTAAGTGTTTTTAATTTTATTTCATCATATAAAACATTTAATTTTTTTATCCACTATAAAATTATGAATTATTTATATTAAATATTATTATTTTTTATTAGGATAATATAAAAACCATTTCCCACCTTCTTCCTATCAATTGTAAAATGATTACTTCACTTGTGTGTATGTATGGACTACCACCTCCACATAGCGATGTAATTAATTTTTCACTTCGGTTTTACATGGATGGTAATAATAATAAAATCAATAAATATATATGATATATATGATATAATAATGATTCTATAAATGGGAATTAATATTTTTCTTAATTTTTTTCCATCCCTCAAGAAGTGAAATTGGTATTTATGAATATGTACAACCTAACATTTTCACGAATGGTGTAATTATTTTATCTATGTATAGATTTTATGGATGAACATTCACACATATATATATAATGAAAATATATGATATTTTAATCATTATTAACATTTTTGATAAACTTTAACCACGATTAATGTATACATTATGTGTTTGATGAACGAAATATGCTTGAAAAATGAGGAATTCAAAACATTAAATAGCGATTTTAATAAATAATTGTCAACACAGATGAGATAAAATTATATCTTTTGACAATATATGATATGATAGATATAATTATGGTTCATGGATATATTTATAATCCTTATTTAATTATTATTCAGGAGGTTCAAAGGTGTAGGAAGAAAGATAGTACTTAAGATAATAATTTTCATATCATTGTTAATTTTGTGAGACACATGCCATATTCACCACCTTTTTCTTTTTGGTGGTTCATATAATTCCTATGAATGTGTTTTATGATTATTATCATGAAAATTATAGGGATATATAAATATATATATATATATATACATATTCATATGATATTCTTTTTTTCGTGAGGTTTTGATTCTAATGTTACTAAAGTGGCAAGTGATATATGATTCAATATAATTTTAATCTGGAATGATTATTATTGAATTTATATTGTGTAAATTATTTGATAATTATCTAATAAACAGACTTAATTTTTATTCTCCTTAGGTTATTTATATAGAATATATTTTGTCCTTTCACTTTTTCCACATTAAGTACATTAGATACTAAAAGAATTGTTTTGAGGGGAACCTACTAGGTTTTAATATTAAGTTGGGAATACTTTCTTCTATGTCTATTTATTTATTAAAATTCTCTAATTAATTATTTAAAATTCTCCTATAAATGGTTAAATTCATTTTTACCCATGAATAAATTTTTCAAAATTATTTCCCAAGGAATCATCTAATAAATTTTTGAACATAGTACATTTAAATTCTTACCAAAAATGTGGAAGGAAAAACTGTTTTTACATTCAAACACAAATATAATTTTCTATCATCATGGCCAATTAATTATTTTATTATTAAATTACATGTTTCCAAGGATATTTTCAATGTTATTTTTCAATAATACTTTGAAAATATTTTAAATATGTGATTTAAAAAATGAAATGGTATTTTCCTCCATAAATATTATAGTAATATTTTAAATATATTTTTCACCTAAATTAACATTAATTTAGTTTACATATGAATTAATAGAGGTATGATATAATTATACTGTCCTTATTCTTTCGCATAATGGTTTATGGTTATGATTTAGAAATTTTTATGAAACCCACTTATTTTCTATTGGTTATGTTATGATTAATTAATAAAATGATTATAAAACTTGTTTTTTATGGGTTATGATATTATGATTGGATGAATGTTTTATGATCTTTTAGAAAACAAATTATGGTATTAATTATGTCATGGATGGTACTAAAATTATATAACCCTTATAAGCATTGAGTAGTGATTTATATCTCATGATATTATTTTAGGAAATAAGTTAATGTAATTAATCTACTATGAGGAACATATTGGGATTCCTAATCCAATATGGGAAATAAGTGATGTTTTCTAATTTTTTATGATATATAAAACATGTGTTGAGATAGATCCACTATTATTAGTTGTTCATGGTAGTAAAATTTGACAAATGAAACGGTTTCTATACATATAATGTCGAAACAATATTATGACATGTTAATATACTTTTGGTTTGAATTTTTAGTTCATGTTTGATTAGTGATGATCCATAATTCTTATTATTAAAGTATTTTGAAATGATAAAGATTTAAGTTATGACTCTATTTTATGATCTATGACCGATTGGGTATAAAATTTGTAATTATTATCATGATCTCATATGTTATACCGATATTTTTTTACATATGATCATCGATTGATATCTCCCTTACTTACCATTACTGAGCATCTAATCTCAGCCCTTATTAGGATTACTTTCTCGAAGTCAATAAGAAATTTTTTAAGTAGGATTTCAATGAATAGTAATATTTGACCTGATCATTGAGGAAGATGTTTAATATCCTCTATGAAATAAAATGATTTTGTTTCTATTCCACAATGAAAATTAACCATTATAGTTCTAGTGTGGCTCAAAATATTATGTATTGAATATTTATATAAAATTATGTAATATTTTATATGAAAATATTTCATCTCTATAGTTGGTACCAGAGTAGACTTTAGTTAATCATGGGATATTATGGTTAGAAAAGTAAAGTCAAAACCCAAGGGATATCTCTATGTATGGGATAACATCCTAATGTTTTGGGAAGTTAGAAGTTATTTTTGGTTTACAAGAAACACATCCCTGTATAGATATAAAAATTAGATGTGGGTTTGGACTAAATTAATCTAATGATAATAACCCTGAAAGGAGTTGGTCAAGTATATCTCAACTATCATCCTGGTTCTAAGTGAATTTTCCCTTACTGTAGACCATGTTTTAAACTCCATGGGGAAATTTTTAGGTTAAATTAAATTTTACTTATGAACCATTATGATGGATTTCAATAAAAAATGGCTATATATAACCTAGGGTAAACTTAATCCTCTATATATTGAGAAAATGTTTTCTTGATTTAGACACTCTGTCACACCCGGTTTTTCATGTCTTTGTTTTGATTCGGTTCATTTGAAATACAAATACTTTTCTTGGGTCTTTTTTGAGATTAATGTTGAGTTTTTAAGTTTCATATATTTCTAATCATACTAATTTGGGTTCCCCATTGCTTGTTTAGGAGTTTTTGGAGAAAGGGTGGTTACTTCATGATTTGGGCCAACAGTGAGCCCATTTCCAGTTTTAAAAACCAAATTTTTTTCTTTTATAACTACTTTTTTTTCATCATTTTTCACCCATTACACTTCCCACATGGCCTCCAGTGATATATTAATACTAAAATATCCTTTTTTACCCCTTAAGAATTCTTAATAATGGTGAATTGATGTTACTTATTTAGGCATTGGGCCAGTCCATAGGCCCATTTCCTGTTATAAAAAAATATTTTTTTTATTTTATATCTAATTAAATATTTAATATTTTTGGTTATTACACCTCCCACCAAAATAAAATATACCTATACTCACCCCCATTATATATTTTCCATCTTTGGATCTCAGAAGTGTCTTGTAGTGGGGAAACATTCTCAATGTCTATCAAATCGTCCATAATTGACAAGGTAAATTGTACCATTCATAAATCAATCAATTAGTAATATTTTGGCCACCAATCATCTTTACCATGTTATTTCAGACCTTATTAGTCAATAAAAGATGTTTAGAGCCATTCCCTTTTATATATGGGTGTATATCTTGTGGAATACGAAGAGTTTTCAGTTGAAAAGGTGAGATTCCTTCTCCTTTATCCTCCATCTTCTTCCTCTTTTCATTATATCATGGTTTTATAATATCCCCTAGACCTTTTAGACTTAGTTTTATGTTATTACATGTTTCTTTATGGTGTTTTTATTCATTTAGGTTTGTTCATCATAGGTTTTGGGTTTGTAAGCCCTCAGATGGTGATTTTGTGTGTGTGTTTCATTTACACCAAGGATTTGAGGTAGGATATCCCTTGCACTTGCCTTTATTATTTAAGTTTCATCATTTTATTACTGTTAACACCAGATATATATATATATATATATGATTATTATTGTTTTTCAACCTTTGGATACTTTCTTGGTGTTTAAAATGGTTGTTTAGGCCTTGTTTTGTGAAAGGTAGAGTTGTATTGTCATAAAAGTGCACATCATGTGTTTGTTTAAATGTTCCACTATCTTTTAAAACAATTTTGTGAGGATTATAATCTATTTTATGGGATTTTTAACATTGTTACAGTATCATCAATAAAATATGGAATTCAATTGGTGTTTTATTCCTTTTCAAGTTCTTAAAATAAAATGTTTTGTTTAAAAAGGGCATGCCATGTGTTTGGTAAATTGCCCTATTGGCGTTTATGTGCGATTTAAAAATTATTTGACTGGCTTTATAAATAAACTGGAAGAATTTTGGATGGTATTTTTGGGTCCATATATGGATTTCCAATTTGGATTAGTTTTTACAAACAAATGGGTTTTTTGGTTTACAACATGTTTAGGCCCGAGTTTTCGGAAAATGGTTCATTTCACATCCTTATAAAAATGGTTGCATTTTTATTATGTAACCTGAGTGTTTTAAGGGATTTATGAATTTGGGTCGCTGCTATAAATGGTTTGTATAAATCTCTGTAATAAAATTTAATGCACACCTTTGTCAAATGTTAGTTTTGAAAAAGACATAAAGGCTCGTTTGGCATTTGTTTTGTTTTGTAAAAATTGTTTCCATGTGTATTTCATTTTCTATCTTTTTGGGAAATTTTATGGTCCATGAAAATGATTTATTAATTGTTTTTGGGCTGAAAAATATGGTTTTTTTGTTATTGGGGTGCTTTTTCCCTTAAAAGAGCATCTTTGAATGGATTTTATGTGCAAGGCCTCGTGATACTACTTGAAATTGTTTTACAAACAAATTTAGTGGTTTATTGATTTTGTGAATGAAATGTGAAGAAATTTTGTGGTATTTTTTTGTTTTTATGGTTTGGGAATGGAATTTTGATGTGTAATGTGTATTTGATAATATGTGTAACTTTATTGAGCACCAGAGGGAATCTCGGGTATCTAGGTGGGCAGACGTGTACTAGTATGCTAGTGATTCTGTGGGGTTTAGACCCTGTTTCATGTAGCAAGTTTGACTATAAAAACACTAACTAAACTATGATAATGATGATATTGGGGGACCACTAGGTTTTGGGTATTCTCCCTACCAGTGAATCATGTGCACGAGAAAATATATTTATTATGGTTACTTTCACCGAGATACGAGGTACCTGGGGCTCACAACTAACTAGTTCCTAGGGGTGTTCTCGTGAGTTGTGCTCATTGGCTATTTTCTACTCCCCGTCGGCATACGGTGTGTTTGTTTGGTAAATTAAGTAGTATTTTTTATTTATTTAAAAGTGTACAATCTTTAAATAATCCCTCATTTAAAAAAATTCATTTTGAAGTTGCACCTCTTTAAAAAATTGTTACTTGCATTTTATTTATAAAACATGCATGTTTTTGTCTGATAATTATTATAGAATGGAACCTCATTTGAAAAACATACTTCTTTATCATGTATTTAAAACATGAAATTTATGTTTCTTTTATTTTAAAGTAAGTTCATTGGGAATAGAATATCAGGCTAACCTACTGAGTTTTAATACTCATGCCTATTGTCTTCTTCTATTTTTATCCCTTGTGCTGGTTTCAGCTTGAGTTTGATCACCTTGGGAAACATGTGATCATTGAGTTAGAGAGTGACCAGTGGTGTCACATGGAGATAGTTGGTTATCGGGTTTGGTCATTTGAGTTGTTGGTTTAGTTATACTTTTAGTTTCTTGTACAAATAATGTTTATTTCAATTTTTATATAAATGAATTTTGGGTTGTCCATTTATTTTCATTGTTTGTTTGATTATTTATATATGGGAGAAATTGTTCCCTTGTGTACTCTATTGATGACCTTGGTGCTTGTCGCCATCCTAGGAGGATCGGGAACGCCTCTCAGGACTTGTCATGGGCTGGCTTAGAAGACCGGTTCAGGGTCAACTCGGGCAGGTTCATGACATATTCGATGAATGATATTTCAATATTATTTGTTAGATCACTCTAATTATTATATCATGATAATTACACTTTCTATTTTTATTTTAGTAAATGGATGGAACTATAACACTTCATGCTAATAAGAAATGTTTTGGACAATGAAATGATTTTATACTTGAACAAAAAAAATGAAATGGGAGATGGAATGCAGAACCATGTGATTATTCTTAATCAGTTATCCCATTATATGATTAAAAAACTTTACATGTGTGATTTTTATAAGAAAATTATTATGAGAAAGGGTGAGTTTCATAAATATTATTGAGTATATAATATTCAACATACTAAATTTTGATAATTCAAGAAGAATAAATCAATACAATATCTCAAAGGAATACAAATATATTTTCTATTTGGAAACAAAAGGCATAAGTTAAGTAGTTTCCAAGGAAAAATCAAGAGTTTTATGGATGGAAATGATGTTCATCCAAAGGTTTAATTTATAATTATATATCTTCTATTTGTGGAATATGTGAAATAATCAATCCAATTCCCAAATCCAATGGATAAATCCAAGGCCAAGGAAGGATATATCCAATGAAAATCAATTATGTGAATAGATTGATGTGTTTTTCAATTAGGATTTGAGAATTATATTATTCTGGATATATATCACTAATCAACTAAGTATTGTTCCAAAATAGGTTTTCTATAAGGTTATAAAAATATAAATTGAATGTAAATGATATCTAAGAATTTTTTTAGTGGTAACATGATCACATTTATTAGGGATAAAGTAATAATTGACATTGTTGAAGTAAAGTGTATAGTATTTGAAACCCTATATTTGGTTAGTGGTTTTTTTTCATATTTTATAATGATAATTTCATTTTTGTATTTACAAAATATATTTTATAGTATGTTGTTTTATTTTAGAGATATAGACCTTGTAAAGTTTTTTAAAGCATATATGCTTTCATTTGTGGTTAACTTAATAATTACGGATAACATCATTAGTTTATATGTATAAGGGTGATCACATGATCAATGTAATAGATTCCCCTTTTGTGTATTTGAGTGATCGTATTTTGAGGTGATTTGAATAGATTATTGGGTGTTATGAAGAATAAACTAGTATGTTTTAAATAACCCTGTAGGTTAGTATATGAATTGTTGATTAGTTGGTTATGGTCTATTGGATAGTGGGATATAGATTATCATGATGATTGAGAAGTGATTTTTTGGCAATGTGAAATCTTGGGAGATATTTATATAAAATCTAAGGATTACCTTTTTGGTTAGTATCTAATTTCTTTCATGATATGTTTTTGAAGTTCACTTCATTATAAGATTATATAGTGATTTATCATAGTTGTTGACAATATTTTGGGATATGTTTCATTCAGTTGAGTTATATGTAACCCTTACGATTATCTTATTGTTTAACATGATAAGTTATTTGGGAATAATGTAATTAAAATTTTTTGGATATAAGTTGAAAGGTATGAGATCATTTTTGAGGTTAAGAAATTCATTAATGTTGAGGTTATTGATGTTAATTTAGATATAGGGTTATTTATTTATATAATACTATATGTTGAACCATTGATGTTACTATAGATATTTTGAAGTATAATATATAAATTTTTGATATGAAGTCTTATTCATTTTGGGACTTATGTTACCATGTTGTTACCATTATAGTTTTGGTTTATATTTAATGAAAGTAGGAATAACTTATTGTCCTTTTTTATATTATTTGATCCATTATAAGTTTATTTTCGTGCGTCAGGAATGAGAAATAAATATTGAATACTCATAATTTGGAGAAAATTTTGAGATTCGGGGGAAAATTGTTTTTTAATGATGAAATGGTACTTTTAATGTAATTATATTTCCAAATGTTTTAAGTGTAGATAGTTATGGAATAATTTTACTCCAGAAAAAGTATTTTGAAGAAAAAATGATTTCCCAATACATTTATTCTTTATCCATAAAGGGGCATTTTTAAAACATAATGATTTATGGTTTTTTGATCATTAACATCCCACTAATTTTATATTATTTAGAAACCCATATATATTTAATTCTAGGTGAAATTTATTTCTCCCTTTCACTATTTCTAATAGGATGTTTTTATTATCCATTTTTAAATGGGAAGTTTCAAAAAATTAATTTTCAAATATAAAACTGTTTATTACAGATAACAAGTTCAAATTGTGTGGATGAAATTTATTATGGGGGGGGAGATGTTACACCCTGATATTTTAAAATAAAATTGTCGTCAATATAATACACAAAACATAACACCAACACATAATAAATGACAAAATATTATTACTTTATGAAAGTTATAAAAAAATTATTCAATAGAGTATATGAATAGAAGAAAAAAAATTATGATATATATAAAGGCCCTAATAAATAAAAAATTATTGATAAATTCTTAAAAAATGCACACTAATATTTTAGTAAGGTAATATTATTTTTTAAAAAATTATTTGTTCAAATATGTTTATTACTTTTTGTGGAGAATATATTAATTAATTTTAAAAAAATTCATATATTTTATTTTATGAAAGAATTTTCATTTTTTAAATCAACATCTCAAAGTTAGCATAGACTAATTTTTTTGTGATTTGTTTTGAATAGATTGATTTTACATTAAGTAGTGAAAATATTGCTTTTAATGGAAATTGTATTTATTTTTCAAGAAATTAAAAAGTTCAATTTTTTTTAAATTTTTTTTTTTTTAAAAAGTTATATTTTGTTATTAATAATCCAATTATATGAAATAGAATTTATTTAATGGTTGAATTTTTTATAAAAATTTTACAGTTAAAATGACTTTTTCAAAATAACTATTTTTCATTGCACAATGTGTTTTTATCCTAAATTAATCTCTAACACTTATAAAAATAAAATCATAGAATATTGGATCCCATATTTTGAATTAGGATGTCGAAACATGATAAATATGTAACTTTAATTTTTGGTCATTATGAATAGTAATGATATAATTATTTTTAGAAAACATAAGGAAAAATGTGTTAATAAGGGATAAAAATAATGTAATAACACTTTAAATAAAATAAAAAACATTCATATATTTCCTTGTATTATTTTTTTCCATAATAATCCAAACATTGAGAATATGGACTTTTGTTTCCATTTAACATTAATTTTGACCAGTAAAATTTTTAAGAAAAATATAAAGCAAAAAAATGTGACTTTCTTTATTTTAAGATCTTGAATATGTTTTATGTGGAATAAAAAATTTTGTTTATCAAAAATTATTTATTTGATATATTAATAAATTTTTTATCATGTAACTTTATTTTTATTGTTTAATGATGAATAAATTACCATAAATTCATTTGAAATGCCTACAAAGTACTTGTGCAATAAATAGAAAAACAAAGTAAATGATTTTAAAAACACTAAAAGCTATAATATTTGTGATTAAAAGTATAACATGAAATTTTATGTTATGTATAACATATTATAAATGTTTTAAAGGTTTATATTATAATTAAATTGGTTTCATGTTGTTTTCAAACTCGAGATTATATGAAAAGTTCTTAAATTGACATTACTAGTAATTAATGACAAATACATATTATTGAATTATTTAAGAAACATAAAAATATTTAAATAGAAAATTATGATTATAAATGGTCTAAAATTTCATCTCTTGTACATTTATGATCCAAATTTTACCTTATAAGTAAAATTATAGCACTTTAATATTTAAAAATTTATTACCGCGGTTAATGTTAAAATTGGTTAACCAAGGGGTTAAACTAAAAGATAAGGTATAAAATAAAATATAGTCCTATATAAATTTTATTTCATGATTATATTAAAACCATAAACTCTTTATCTTTTAATCCATGTCATTTTTAACCATTTTATATTATTTAGAAAAAAAATTATATTATAATATTTCATGTATTCCCAAAAATAACAAGAATGTTATCT
The DNA here is from genome assembly GCA_963277665.1 of Viscum album. NCBI lineage: Eukaryota > Viridiplantae > Streptophyta > Magnoliopsida > Santalales > Viscaceae > Viscum > Viscum album. Next base: position 104,051,145 of record OY728139.1, read on the forward strand.
TATAAAAAATAATATTTTATAAAATGATTTAAAGATAAAAAAAATCTAATATTCATCCAAGTGAATGAGATATTATTGTAAATAAAATACGCGGTCTATTTATTCATATATTTTATTTTTTTGGTAAATTTCATTACCCCTAAAGAGTAAATAAATTGATATCATGTTGTTGTTAAAAGGGATAATGAATGGTTAAAACTAATAGATAAGGGTGAAAATTTACTAAATATTTGAAAAAAATTATTTTATGAGTGTATTTAGACTTTTCCTCATATTATAATAAAAATATATCAACCTGGATGTATGATACCACCATCATCGCAAGGTGCAGAAAAATTGAAATTATTGTTCCCTTTTGATCTGAATAACTAGGTCGTTAGCAACAGTCAAGGTAGATCCCATGTGGAAAAGAAGAAAGAAAAATTATTGCAATTTAGTGATTCTATTTTGATTATCAATTTAAAAATTGTTGAAGGGAACAGATGTGAAAAGTGAAACAATTTGAGAAAATTAAATTAAAACAAAAGAAGTGACAGAACAATCAAAAGAAAAATTCATCGGGGTTTCAATTCAATTAGTTTTTATTGTAAATTTCATTATTTTGTATTTATATTATAAAAAAACTTGTTTACCATTTGGATTAAATTATATTACCATTTCTTGGTTTGAAATCTTGTAATAAGGATTTTAAATTCCAATTCTGCGTTTCGGTAATTGAATGTAAAAATGCACATGAATAAATTACATCTAAACAAAGTAGAAAAAGGATCACCCAATGGTTATGGGTTTTCCCATTTTAAATCATTTAGTTTTTAATTTTTTGTTTCTCTTGTTATGATACAACACCAACATTAAATATGGAATTAATTCGTTAAGGGAATTATAGAGGGGGGAGTCATAATAAAATAAACACACTAGATTTCAAATTATAATAAATTCATTATATTATTACAACCCCAATATAAGAACATTACCCTCTTATGACCATGGTCATGGTGTGTGTATTAAGAAGAATCTCAGTCCCTACCATAGATACGAAAGGTAGAAGGATGAAGGGGGAGAATTACCCTGAAATAGAATTTAAAACAATAAAGAAAACTCAAAATGGATTCAGGGGAGATTGGTCGACGGAGTGGCAGCACCTCCCCCTTGAGTATCCAATGTGAACATGAAGGGCTACCCTATTATTTATATATTTTTAAACTATACAGAATGTACCCAAAATTACATTTTGTGTGCTTTGGTAAACTTTACTTTTCTTGGATTATCCACTAATAGGTTGTCCACTGTTCCGCCCAAAGACATTCAACGCATCAGTGGTTGGTTGGTGGGGATACATGACATGTTGTGCCACCCCACATGGTTTGTACAATCTGTTTTATCTACTGACAACTTCATTAAGGAAATACATGCTATGTTAGTATGAGTTACATAAAATTTTCACTTCGGTATCCTAAATGGGCATATATTCAGGATGGATAATCCATGTCTAGGAAAAGGTACACATCATGCGTTTAAAAATTATATACCATGTATTTATTTATTTTCATTCTGATCACACCTGATTCATGACTATGGTTGGAATATCTAGAAAATTTATCAAGAACTTGAAAAAATGAATTTTTTCCTTAAAATAATGTGTATCTGATAAAAAAATGCTTTTATACTCGATAAAATGTATGAAAATGTATAAAAAATTGGACACATCAATATATTTTAAAATAAAATTAATTAATATTTACTTTCTATATTAAGTAATTCCATGTGTTCCTCCCACCTCACTTATAAAAGGGATTTTTCACTCCTCTATTCTTCACACATTTTTATCCCTATTGATCAGAAAATAACGACTATAATTCCCTTAAATGTTAAATCAAAACATCATAGATCTTCTATTATTTCCAAAATACCATCCTTTCAAGGATTATTGTGTAAGCTAAAACTAGTTTCTCAATGATGAGGTGTATATACTAACCGAGTGTTTCCAATTTTATTTCTTATTATACCTCCCCTAAATCAATGGTTTACATTATAGATTGATATATAAAATATCTTTAATGTACTTTAAATATATTATTATTCTGAAAAAACCACAATCCCACCTCTTTCCGTCCATCGGAAAATGATAATGTTGATCATGTGTACATGCGAACCACCACGTCTATGAAGTGATGTAATTTTTTTCACTTCTTTTTTAAATTCATGGTAATAAGGATAAATTTAATGAATAAATATTGTATATAATATATAATAATTATATGAAAAGGATAATTATTAATTACCTTTATTTTGGTCCATGAATTGAAGAGTGAAAACATTGTTCATTTGTACGTGTGACCTACTGTCACCAGGAACGGTGGAATTAATTTTCTTAATTATCTCTTTTATGGATAACAAGAAATATAAATATTTATAAATAACTAATATATATATGTGATATTTATATCATGATTAAAATTCTATAGATAGCGGAACCGTGATCAAGGTAAAAATACAATTATCTTTGATCCAAAATATGTATGAAAATGGAAAAGTTGTCACTTAGAACAATGATTTTATTAAATAAATTTTAATAAAAATGTGATGAAATACAATAATTAAATCATATATGGTATTATATACATAATTTTTTTTCTATAATTTATTTAAAATAAATCTATACTTATAATGTTGTAGTTTTTATGGCATGCGAAGTAAGAAAAATCTTGAGGTAAGGGATTTTTGTCTCACATTAATTTTATGACACACATTCCATATTGACCACTTTTTTATTTTTTTAGTACATATAATAACTTTGAAATAATTTTATGATGTTTCTCTTGAAATTAATGTAGATATACATATCCATCTGGGGTACTATCCTCCATGATTTTTTTATTCGAAAGTAACCAAGGGATTTATGTCTCTGTCCCATTATAATAAGGATTTTTTATGCTTGAATTTCATTTGAGAAAACTATATGATTATTATCACATAAAATTATTTAATTTTTCTCATCCAATATTTATTTATATAGAATATTTTTTTTCATTTCATTTTCTTCATGCTACATACTCAAGATACAGAAAGAATGTTTTTAAGGAAACATGGCTATGTTTTACTATTCTATCAAGAATATTTTCTTTCATGGACATGATTTCATTAAAATGTTTCCAATAATGATTTAATATTATCTTAATAAAGTTGAATTTCATTTTTACGTGTGTTTCAATTTTTATAAAAAATATTAAATGGAATATTCATTCCTTTTTCTGGGTGTTCTACTTTTAAATTCTTACTAAAAATCTGAAAGGAAGTTTTTTTATCACACATAACTTGAACATAATTTCCCACTATCATGAACAATAAATTATTTGACGATTAAATTAAAAAAATTTAAGGTTATTTTCAAATAAAACATTTTCTATAATATTTTTGAAAATTTATAATTATGGGAATTCAAATCAAAATGGGTATTTTCCTCATGAGGTATTATAGTAATCTTTTGATGTTATTTTTCATTTATGATAACATGATTTAATTTTACTTGTGATATTATGGAGTTATTATCTAATGATACCATCCTTATTATTTATTTAGATTATTAATGATTATTATGATGAGATTTTTATGAAACTCAATTATTTTATAGGGGTTATTCATTGATGAATTGAGTAAATGTCCATGAAAACCATTTTCATTTAATGGGTTATGATATGATAATAAGAAAAATTTGTTTATGATATTATAGAACACATATTTATAGATTTAATTATGTTGGGGATGGTAAAATAATTATATATCATTATAATTAATTATGTAATATTTTATATCTAATGAGATAATTATGGGAAACTTGTCAATATACTTGATTTACTATTGTAAATACGTGGGGATTCTAGATCCACTATGGGAAAAAGGTGACGATGCCTGATCAAATATTATATGGGAATCATGTGTTGATGAATGATCCAATATGAATTGATGTTATTTTTAGTTATACATAACATATGAAATAGTTTATATACATATGATTATGCCTAAATTTTGCGACATCTTTTTATGCTTATGTTGGGAACTCAGAGCTCATGATTGGTTAGTGATGATCCCTCACTCTTACAATTCATGTGTTTTGAAATGCTAAATCTTTTAGACATGACTCATGTGTATGATATATGAAAAAAATGTGTATTAACTTAGTTATAATTCATTATTAACTCATACCCCCATGCTCATATCATTCTTAAATATGATCATCAACTAAGATTTCTCATGTTTACCATTACTAAAAAAATATATGATCAATATTTATTATGTTTACATTCCCCAGGTTATAAATAACTTTTTCATATAGGGCATTTCTAGAGAGATTTTTATGAGGTTAATTTTTGTGAGAGATATTGAAGGTATTTTATTAAATAAGAATATTGTGTGTCTTTTATCAAAATACACTAAAACATTAAAGTTTTATAATGGATTAAGATGTGATATATTGGATATTCATATAAAATGATGTAATATTTATGTATGAACACTAGGTTATATATAGTTGGTGTTAGATAATGGATTATTTATTCTTATGAGATTCAAGATAGAAAACCTTTAAAAAATCCTTAAGGGTAATTTTGTGTATATGATAACATTAAAATGTTTTTCTAAGGTTTAAATTATGTGGTTTTCTGAGAAGTACACCAGTGTTTTCATATTACAGGTAGCCTTGGTTTTGGAATAGATTCATCTATCGGTAATAACACATAGAAAATTCAGATAAGTATATGTCGACCATAATTATATTACATGGTGACTGTTCCATTAATATTCACCTTGTTTGACACTCCCTCGGGATATGCTCAGTTGAATTGAAAAAAAAATTATGAACCATTATGAGGGATTTGAATAGATAATTAGTATAAATATCCCCTATTAAACTTATGGTTATATAGATTAAGAAGAATGTTTCTGGATTTAGACACCCAATTAATGATATTTCATGATCTAATGAGATTTCAGTCTAATAATTATAGCTCGACACTTATAATTTTCTTTTTAGTTTCAGTCAATTGTAGGAAGTTGAAGACATCATGCAAACAATTAATGTGATAGAAAATTAAATGATTTTCTACATGAACAATCAAATGAAACCCGCACTGAAAAATGATACCTAGTGAGTATTCCTGATAATATATCCAATTATAAAATTCAAAAACTCAAATAGGGTGAGTTTCCTAACACAAATAATAAGTGAAAGATGTAGGTTCATGAATACCACATAGGAAATAAGATTCAAATTCATATATATCGAGAATGTGGAAAGAAGAATTTAATGTAATATCTCAAAAGAATGGTAAGATGTTTTCTATGTAGAAATAAATGTCACAGGGCATGTAATTAATGAGGAAAAATTATTGAGATAAAATAAATTCATCCTATGATATTATTTATAGTTTAATGTCTTATGTGTAGGGAATATAGGAATTATCTGATCCAATAACCAAATACACTGTTTAAATCTAGGAAAAAGGATAGACATATATTATTCCCTCTATTTAAGTGAAAGTATTGAAATATTTATATATTAGAATTTTAGAATTAAAACATTCTGGGTATAATAATCATGAAAAAATTAGTATTATTCCAAAATTAATTTTTTATAGTTTAAAAAAATACATTGAATGGTTTTGATAACCAATAAAAGTGATTTCAGGGTAAGTTGATAATGTTTAATTAGGTTAAATAGATTATTGTTATTGATGATGTGAATGGTATGGTATTGGTATCATTGAAATTAGTTATAAATTTAAGAAATCTTTGATAATTTTTTTGAATTTTCTGATTTATGGAATATATTAAATAGTTTATGATTTTGTTTGAAGATTAAGGATTGATTTAATTTTTTTAGAAGAAGATATATTTTTTGGTTTTAAATTAACAGTTTTGCATACCATAATGGGTTTATAATTTTAAGGGTGTTCATTAGTTCAAATTTATAGATACCCCTTTAGAGGTTTAAAGTGTTGGGATTTTGATACAATATGAAACTTTTGATGGTTTTTAGGAATAATAATCAATATATTATTAAATAACCATTGGGGTTAGTATATAATTTTATGTTAAGATAATTATGGTCTATTGGATAGTTGGATATAAATAACCTTGATGTTTAATTAGTGATTCATTGAAAATTTTATATTTTCTGAGATATCTATCGTCAAACTAAGAATTACCTTTCATGTTAGTTTTTAAATATGATTCATGATATTTTAGTGATGTAACCTACATTAAATATTATATAGTGATTTATTATAATGATTAATTATATTTTTAGATATCTTTCAATGGTTTGAGGTATATGGAACCCTTAGGTTTAACATGTTGTTTAATATGGAAGATTATTTTGGATGAATGTAATTAAAAATTTTAGCGTGTAATTTGAAAGGCATGAGATCACCTTTGAGACAAAATATTATTTAATATTGATGATATTAAGTTCAATGGATATGTGAAGTTATTTATTTATGGAATGATCTATGATGAACCTTTTATGTTATTGTGGAAATTTTTATATAGAATATATTATTACTTTATTTGAAGGTTTATTCATTTTGGAAATTATCTTCCTTTGGGGAAAAAATTTATTTTTTTTTAACTTTTAAATATATGAGGAATATATTATTACCCTTTTTTGGATAATTTTATCCATAATAAGATTATTATTTTTCTTTAAAAATGAAAAATTTGTCTTAAATACTAATCATTTATAATAAAAAACATAGATTCTGATAGAAGTTGAATTAAAGATGAAATTAAACTTTTCATCTAACTATATTTAGTTGTATTGTTTGTCTAAATGGTAAAATAACTCCTTAACAATATTTAAAGGATATAGAAACATAAATAATATAATATTAAATTCATTTTTTGATGAATTAATGGTCCATTTTTACAAATTATAGATTTATGGTTTTGTGGTCACTAGCTTTCTCATGATCATTAATTTTATTATGATCAATGTTATGTGTCACTCTCTATCATTATTTGGATAATATATTTTCCCCCATGTATATCATTTCACTTCCCAATAAATTTCTCTTATTTGAAAACCTAGTTATCTAGTATTCTATTTGAATATTATATTTCCCTTCCCCTATTTTTATGAAGAAGGTTTATTAATCCTTTTTATGGTGCATGTTTTAAACAAAGTAATATTCAAATATTAAAATATTTATTACTGATAATATGCTTAAATTAGGAGGAATAAATTTATTAAAGGTAGATGAATGTAACACCATATGATTTTAAAAGAACACAATGTTCGATAGCATATACAATATGCAACACTAAGCTTAATGAACCATGAAATATTATTATTTTATGAAATTTATAACATAATCATTGAATTTGAAGACATGATTAAATTTAAAAATATTATGAAATATATATAATGGTCTTAATGAGTTAAAAGTTATTGATAAATTCATTTAAAATTACCATGGTATTGTTAGAAAATTCATTTTATTCTTCAAAACACATATTCATAAAAAATTGTTTTCTTTATTTTTTGTGAGAGAATATTATAAAAAAAATTAAATTAATATATAAAATTAATTTTTTAAAAGTAATATAAATTTTTAAATCATCAAATCAAATTTATATTCGATAAAATTTTAAGTATTTTTCTATATAGATTTATTTTTTAGTGAATAGCGAAAAATATTAGATTTGATTGGAAACTAGTTTTTTTTTCAAAATTGAAAATTTTACATTCTCTTTTGAAATGAAATTGAATAAAAAAATTATATTATATTATTAATAATCTAATTAATATTATTGGAACAAATTTTATTGTTCAATTTAGTATAAATACATTTTTGTACATAAAAGATTTTTTCTGAAGAAATGTCTTTCGTTGAGTTTTGCATCTTTATATTAAATTAATTTCACCACTTCATGATTTTAAGTCTTGAAAAATGCATTCCATATTTGGAATTTATTGGTATATATTTTTTAAATTGGTAACTTTTATTTTTTGTTAATATGAATAGTCACAATAGTTTATTTTTGTTACTATAGAAAAGTTAAAATGGGTTAATCAAGGTTAAAAATTGTGATAAGGCTCAACATTCATTGAAATATGGATCTCCATTTCATTGGATGAGTATATTTCATACATATTCATCAATACTTATAAATTATTGAATTTTTTCCATTTAAATTTTATTTTCACCTCTATAATATTTAACTAAAAGATAAAGTAAAGAATGTTAGTTTATTGATTTTAACATCTTTCATATTTAATGATTGAGATAAAAAACAACTTATGTTTAGTCATAAATGTTTGTTTGATATATTAATGATATTTTAATATCATGTTAATTTATTTTTAAATTTTTGTTAGGAAATAAATTTTTTTAATGTTTATGCGACACTCACACAATGCTTGTGAAGTAGTCGAAAAATCAAGTTAAGTATTTAAAAACTCTAAAAGTAATATTTTTTTTGTGTCAGTTAAAGTTACCAATGAATTTTTATGATATATATAATATAATAAATCCATTTAAAAATTTTATATTCTAATTTCATTCATTTAATTTTTTTTTTAAAATTTAATATTAAGTGAAGTCTTATTAAAATGTTGTTTATACTATTTATGGTTAAATATATTTAATAAAAATATATGAAAATACTAACAATATTTAAGGCGGAAAATTATTTTTAGTATTATTAAATTTTACACTTTTTCCATTTATAATAAAAATTTTACCTTAAAAGTAAAATTGTAACCCTTTAATATTAAAATATTCATTATAATGGTTAGTTTTAAATTTAGTTAACCATGTGATTGAAAAAAAACATGGTTTAAAATGATATATATACACATGAAAAAATATATTTTGTGATTTTATATAAAAAATAACATCTCTATATTTTAAAAATAATGATTTTGGAACCATATTACATGATTTAGACACATATAATATTATACTATTTCATATATTTTAAAAAATAACTTTTTTGGAATATTATAATAAGAAATATATTATAAAATGATTTAAAATTCAAAAAAGTAATATCTTCAACCAAGTGAATATGATATGGTTGAAAATATGAAAAATGATCATTTATGGTACAATAAACTTGTTTATATTTACTTTATTTCCCCCTAAGGAGTAAGAAATGTTGATTTCACAATGATAATCAAAAGGGTTAACAGAGGGTTAATACAAAGAGATAAGGTTGAAAAGATTAAATAAAATATTTATAAAGTTTCTGTGGTGATATTAAATAGAATCATTCTCATATAATATTATAATTATATAAATTTTGATCTATTTTTATATGATAATTAATTTATATTAATTTAATACTTTATGTAATTCCAAGAGTTCCCCTCATCTCACTTATATAAGGGAGCGTCCTATTGCATCTACATCACAACTTTTGAACCTTATATGTCAAAATTTATAGTTAATTATTCACTACTATCTTACTTAACAATATCATCAACATTTTTTTCTTTCCAAAATCTCTTCCTTTCAAAGATTATGGTGTAATCCAAAAGACTTTTCTAAATAAATAGGTAAAACTCATAACCAGAAATTTAAATTTTATTTCTTCTTATACTTCCTATAAAAATGTGTTTCCATTATAAAATTATTAATTTAGTAACTTAAATATAATTTATTATTATCATTATTTAACAACCATTATCCAAATTCTTCCCATCTGTTGGAAAATGATAATGTTGCTCGTGCTAACGTATGGATTACCACCAACATGTGGTGATGTGATTTGTTTTCCACTTCTATTTTTGATATATGATAATAAATAAAAATTAGATGAATATATATTATATTGGTGATATAAAAATTATTCAATAAATGTTACTTATTATTTAACAATATTTATTTCCATCCATTAAAAAGTAAAAAAAAACAACATTCATGCGTACGTATGGCATACCGTCTCCACGAAGGGTGTAATTTATTTTTCTATCTATATCATTTATGGATGACTATAAATATATAAATACATAATATATATGATATTTATATTATGATTAAAATTATGGAGATAATTTATCCTTTATAAAGTATAAGTACCAATACTTTCAAACTGAAATATGTATGAAAAATGAAACTGTTATCACCGAGGCCAATGATTTTAATAGTGAATATTTAATACATTGGTGAAAATATAGTATATAAATAATATATGGTATTGTTTATTTATGTATGATTTTTGTAAGAAGATGGTTCCTCGGTCAAGTACTAAGGAACAATTTATTGAATAGATAAAAAAGAGTTACATGAGTATGAAAGATGGAATCTTATTACAATATTTATCATAAGAGGGAGTAAATCAACCTGCATGTCATCCTGCCAAGTTATGCCCTGGTTGAATCCCTTATTAGAAATAACATTTGAAACCATGTTTGCTTCTCGAAATGCCTTAGTGACAATATAGATGATCTCCAGAAGTGAAGCTAGATAGTTCATCCAATGGGTAGTAAGCATCCAGGAAAGATGCACCACACCATTCCAAATAGCCTTGAAAATAGTGGTTGAATCACTTTAAATCCAAATATTTTTCCAACCCTTTCTTCCTAGAAAAGTCCATGACATGGATCACACCAATCATTTCCACATCTAGAGATGAGGCAGTACCACAACCTCCAAAGAAGCATCCATGACAATGACCAAGAAAGTATCTAAAAATAAAACCACAACCCACAAGTCTCTATTTTCCTTTATAAGCACCATAAACATTTACTTTGATCTATCTTAGGAGCAGGGCTTGCCAGAACACCTCAAAAGTACGTCTAGGTTTTCTATAGATACCATTAATTCTAAGTCGATGAAGGATCTTGAAGTCTCTAACATTGATGAAGAATAGCATTTCTTTCATACCAGATCACATGGAGTAGCTCAGAAATAACAGTTAAGAAAAATATTCTTGATTTGATGAGATGTTTCAAAATCCACACAATGCTTTACTTGGGAGACTATTTAATCAAGTAGTAAACATCTGCAATAAAAAATTTGAATAATATAGTTCCAAAGGACTGAAGCTGTAGCACAAGGCAAAAAAAGATGGTTAGTATCTTCTCTTTATTGATTACAAAGATGACACTTAGAGAAAATTTGAATCCAAAATGAATGAATAAAAACCTCAGGGGGAACTCTATTGTGAGAAATGCACCAAACAAGAGTAAGCCTTGAGGGTTTAATCCATGGTTTGTCAAAGGAGTTCAACCATGAAAAGTTAAGATTACAATTTAAAAAATTGTGTTTGTAGAGGTTTTTGGAATCAAGTACATCACTATGTATAGGTTCCCAGATAAAGAAATCATCAGAATTGGAGTAAGGATATTTATCAATAACATGAATAATTTTATCTAGAAGTTTTATTCTAAGATAATTAATAACATACCTTATAGTGTAGTTGGTATTCTCTGGAAGATAATTGGGAGGCAACATGGATATTTAAGGAGTGCCATTCCAATTGTCCAACCAAAATTTTATAGTGGAATCAGAACTAACCATACATTTATAATTCTTCATGATGTTGAAAAAGGATTTTCTAATGGATGACAAGATAGAAGATGTGATATAATTTAAATTTCATTTATTTAACTTTTTAAGAAATGTTTTTTTATAGAAAAGAAATTGCATCAGAGTTGTTGTGATGTAACCTCCAAGTGAGTCTAGCGTGAAAAACATCATTAATGAGTTTAATATATTTGATGCCAAGACCTCCCTTCTATAAAGGTGTACAAAAATTATCCCAGGGAATGGCCACAAGATTCTATTCACTAGTGCTTTTGGTCCAATTTTTTTATGTAAACGTTAATTTTCTTAAGGAGACTAGCATGCCATTTGTAGACCAACAGTGAGTATACCATTTTAGAGACAATTGTATATTTAACAAGATAGATTCATCCAACCATAGAGATGGATTTACCTTTCCAAGTGTAAATTTGATTGATGATTTAGTCAGAATTGGTGGAAAAGTAACTAGATTTAGGTCTCCCTCAAAAGAGAGGTACACCAAGATATGTGAAAGGTAAGGATCCTTCTTTGATGCCTAAATTGTTAATGATATTACCTTTTCTATGAGAATAAAAAAAATTCCCAATCAAAAAAATTATTTATTCTAGCTTATAGTTTACCCAGAGATTTATTCATAATGAGAGAGAGTATTTTTTAGAATTTGAACATTCCTTTTATCACCTTTTAAGAACAAGATGATGTCATCATCATATAAGAGATGTGTTAGCACATTTATGTTTCTGAAAGCCTGAATACGTTTAAACTTGTTTTTATCAACAAGGAAAGTGAGCAATTTGCTTATGTAATCTTACATAATTGAAAAAATAATCGAAGATAAGGGATCCCCTTGTTTATAACCCTTGGTGAATTTAAAGTAGACATTAGGGGAACCATTAACCAGGATGGAGATAGAGGCCGATTTAAATAATGAGTTTATTCTACTGATGAAATTATCATTAAAACCAAAGTTTTGAAGCACTTTGTAGATGAAACTCAAATATATGGTATAAAAGTATTTTCTAATGTCATGTTTAATGACTACATTGCATCATCTGGTAGCTTTTTATAAGATGTTGGTGCATTCCAAGGCAAGGCAGATGCAATCTTGTATAGACATACCCCTGATAAAACCAAGTTGATTCTAAGAATCTATTTTATTCCATATACCAGTATGTCTATTAGAAAGATGTTTCATAATAATTTTATAAAGAGTTTTAATAATAGAAATATGTCAGAAGAGATAAATCTTAGAGGCATTGTCCAGCTTAGGGATTAATGTAAGAAAATTAAAATTTAGGCAATGGGGGAGCACACCTTTGGAAAAAACGATTTGACTAGTTTGAAAACATCCAAGTGAATAACCTCTAAGTAGTGTTAGAAAAAAATTTATTGAAACCATTAGGACCCAGGGAACTATCAGGATTAATTCTAAAAACAGTGTCTTCAATTTCATGATCAAGAGGGGTACTTAAGATATATATGTTGTCTTCCTCATTCACCATAGCTAGAATTACATCAGAACAGAGGTCTTTGTTGACATCTAGAACATTGAAAATATTATCAAAGTAAGAGACAACGTGATTAGAAATGGCCTCCTCACTATCAATGAGGGTGTATTCGCCTCTAAGAAAGGTGATAGGTCTACAAATGTTTCTAATTCTTTATATAGATTTTTAAAAATTAGTGTTTCTATCACCATACGAAATCCATTTAGTTTTGGAAATATTCTTACGCATGTTATCTTTGAGGAAGATAAAAGTGTTGAGTTTTTTAGAAGTTTTGATTTCGAATTGAGTATCTAAAGAAAATTCATAATAGTAGTGGTGTTTTGAATTTAGATAAGTTCATTCTCAAGAGTAGATATGTCCTTGTAAAAAAATTTATCTTTATAAATACACCAAACTCTAAGACCCTACTTAAGGTGTTTTAATTTGTTAATGTAAGAAAAATCATCTTAATGATGATTCTTAAACTCCCAAAAAAAATTACGAAGTTAGAACAGGTGGGTTCTATGGACCAAGCATTATTAAAACTGAAAGGTAGAGTTGTTTTAAGATTTTTGGTGAAGAGACTGAAAAGAATGGGATGATGATCAGAGTTAATCTTTGTAAGAGTAATACTAGATATGGTGTCCCATTTTTCCAGAGTAGATATATTTGTGAAATCCCTATACAATTTTCTAGGAACTACCTTGTTGTAGTGCCTTCTATACCATGTGAACTTGGCACCAGTGAGGTTGATTTAGATGAGATTAATATCCTCAATAGAAGTTTTAAATTCTCTTAAGGTTATAGAAGAGTGGGATGGACCAATTTTTTTCATAAGAGGTAAGAATTTCATTATAATCTTTGATCACAAACAAGAGATCATGAATACTGTTAGCTAAAACATGGATATCATGCTAAAGAGGTTTTCATTATTGGAATATATTCTTAGCATAAATCACAGTAAAAAAGTGTGTAATCCATCAAATGAAAAATAAAACCTAAACATTTTCTCCTTGACTTTGAAAGAATTAACATTCTGAAAGGAGGTATGATAAAAAACCAAAAGAGTCTCAACATCAAGACCATCTTTTCATGCAACCAAAAAAATTATAATGATAAGAATATAGATGGATAAATTTTAAATAAAAGTTGATTTTAGGTTCAAAAATATAAAAACATTAGTTCTGTGAGTCATAATAAATACTTTAAGCATAATAATGGTACAAGGGTTAGAGATACCCTAAAAATTCCAAAAGAATAAATTCATTTGAACCTGAATTTGGGGTTAGAACCCCCTTTTTTTGAACTACCTGATCCCTTACTCCTCTTTGATCGTCGGACATTTTGAGTAGAGGATATACTGGATTTCTTTCCCTATTTACTCATAGGGGAAACATAAGGTTTGTTAGTATTACCTTCATTTTCAACAATCTAATTTGTTCCATGTGTTTTAGTGTTCAACGTGGTGGCCATTGGGCTATCCCCAGCTTGAATTATAGGTGAGAAAACTAAATCCATAATAGGGGTAGTGAGGTGTATGTCTATTGTCTCTGAGATATCCTTAGATAAAATAGAATTAGATCTTAAATAATTACTTGTAGCAATGTCTAGGGGAACCAAATCTTCACTTGTAGCAGCATCCGGGGGAATAACATTAGAGATTAAAGTTGTACCTATAGCAGCAGAGGGATGGGCCGCTTCAGTCTTGTTCAAAAAGACTGTAGAAACAGAGGGCTGGTTCGCTTCAATCTTGCTTAGCCAGATTTTTGGGGTTTCCCTCCCCATGTGATGGTGCACCATCAATATTCAAAGATGAATTTTTATCTTCCTTAACCTGTAGACATGATGCTACTAGAACCTTCATTCTAGAAGATTTCTACTGCAAGGCATTTCCCAGAGCTGAGGATGTGAAGGTTTTCTCTCCAATTGCATCTTCCATGGGATCATGTTCCATGGTTTTATTAGTAACCATAGATCCATTTTTCCCATCACTGCATTCAATGAGTTTTTTGGTTGAACCAACCCTGCATAAAGTGCCTTCTCTATCTGCTTCATGAGAGTTAGAAGAAGCAAGACATAAAGTGTTGAAAAGGTTTTGGTAAGACTTGGATACACTCAAGGAAGAATCTTGTTGGAATTGTATGGTATCTAAAACAAGGGTTTCTAGTTCTTCGAGGAGATCATAGTCCTTATTTATATTATCCTCCTCATCAGCCATGTCTGCCTTGGATTTGACCGAGGTATTTTCTAGAGGCATAAATTTATTTGTTTTTTTCACCCATATTCATTATTTTTCTAGAAGTTTTAGGTATATCCAAAATGTGGAATTTACATTTTTTTTATTCTTCACCTCTTTCCAATCATTGTCCATTTTCCGGATTACCTGTTTCCTAACCACTCTACAATATTATAGAGTATGGCCAATGATTTTTCATATCTCACTAAAAGGTTGTATTTTATCATACTTAATATTTATTTCAGTTTTTTACTCATTAGAATTAAAATTTATAGTATTAGGTAGTTTTTGAATCAAGGTTAACCTCAACCATTACCCTAAAAAATAAACCCAATTCATCATTTAGAGTTCTTTGATTTATCTTGAGTAAAGATCCAATACAAGTAACAATGTCATTGATAATTTTTGGATTCCAAAAGTACCAATTAAGGCCATAAAACCTAACCCATAATTGAGCCACTGTGTTTCTAAAGTTATGGGGGTTAAATGCAAAGTCCCAATTAGAGAATCTATGAAATCCATGTTAGAGCTTGATATTACCAATTTTCCAAACACTATAAAGATCTTCTTGCGGTTTGAATAGCATATAGAAATATCCTCTACCTACCAACAAAAGCTTCCAATCTGAGATAGCCCAGTAATACGAGATTCTATTTTTAAGATAAGGTAAGGTACAAGGGAGATCACCTTTAATATAGTAGATGCATCCCAAGATGGAGTACTTCCACATTTGAGCTCACTGTTGTAGTTCATCTGGGTCACATTCATCCAAGAAACCTCCGACATCTAGTTTCTTGAAGAGAGGGAGCTTTGTAGCATTCTCTTTGTATAGATATTTTCTTTTAAGTGTGTCGAGAAATGAAATCCCATTGGATCCACCCATGAATGTCTGTTTGAGGATTTCCCCACCAAGGGCTTCTGTTTCTTAAGGTAAGGTATTTTTCGTGGACTTTATTTTTACAAGACATATGATGTAATCACCACTTGTTTAGTTTATGTGGTGTATATAATTACCATCAATTTATTTTTTGATTCTTAACATTAAAATTTTGGGGATATAAATATCCATCAATGGTTCTCTCTTTCATGTGGTTTTGATTAAAAATTTACCAATGTGGATAGAGATTTATGTTTCAATCCAATTTTATTTAAGATGTTTTCTAATTCAATTTAAAATGAAAAAAAATTAAATAATACGTAACTGATAAATACATTCAATTCTTATGATACTCATTTTATTAATAGATGATACATTTTTTCCTTTCATTTTTATCAATTTATGTTTTGAAGAGACCAAAAAAAAATTTCTTATGGAAAACCAACTATGTTTTATAATTCACTGTGTAATATTTTCAACCATGCCTGTGTTTTATTTAATAATTTTTCATGAATGACTTACTATTATCCAAAAAAATGTTTAATGTAATTTTTATCCATGTTTGACTATTCATTATAAAATTTCAAAGAAATATTCTTTTCAGTTTCCAAACATTCTAATTTTTTCATCTTACCAAAAATGTGAAATCAATCATTTTTTTAACATAAAAAACAAACAGAATTTCAAACCATCATAATTTTCCAATTCTTTGAATATTTAATTACATGCTTTCAAGGTTTTTATTAAATAAGTTATTTTCCATAATATTTTTCAAATACTTTAGATATTTGTTTTCAAAATGAAAAGGGTATTCTCCTCATGAAAATTATAGTAATCTTTCAATGATTTTTAATCTATGATAATATCCTTTGATGTTCTATACACTTACTGGGGATATAATCCAATGATTCCGTCTTTATTCCTTATATGGAAGGTTTATGATTATGATTATGAGATTTTTATGAAACCCCGTTATTATCTATGAGTTATGTTATGATGAAATAATGAAATGATATGAAACCTATTTCAATTTAATAGGATTTTATATAATGATTGGATAGTTGTTTTATGATCAGGTGGCTCATATATATATATATATATATATATATGGTTTTCATCATGTGACAGATGCGTCAAGAATTATATATTCCTCCAATGAGTTGGGTAATGTTATAAATCTCCAGAAATAATTACGGGAATCAAGTGGGTGTGTATGATCCACTATTATAAATAGTTAGGGATACCTGATCTACTATAGGAAATAGGTGATGATTCTTAATCCCCAACGATATGGGAAAAATGATTTCATTCCTTATCCATTATTATTTATTGGTCTAAGTGGTTAAATTTTGTATATTAAATGGTTTCTATAACAATGATGGTGTCACTCCTTTGTATATTATTTTTATAAAAAATATTTGAACTCATGGTTCAATATTGATTATTAATGATCTCTCACTCATATGATTCATGTATTTTGAAATGATAAATATTTCATCCATGACTCATGTTTATGATCTATAACAAATTATTTTTGTAATTGGTAATTTATTATAATGATCTAATACCCCTATTATTATCTAATTCTTATGTATTATCCATGATTGATATCTCCCTTGGTTACCCTTGATGAGAATTTGAGATCAGCGTATCTTATGTGTATTATCCCCAGATTATGAAGAATGGTTTTTTGTAGAGTATTTCTAAGAAGATTTCTATGTTGTAAGATCATTGTGGATTATACTTAGGGTCTTTCATGAAATAAAAATATTTTTTATCTAGTATCCAATGACACTAAGCCTCTATAGTTTTGGAATGGACCAAAATGTTATGTATTGTATATTCATATAAATTTATGTAAAATTCATGTATGATTTTTTTTGGTCACTATAAAGAACTTGTTGTTTTCTAGAAATTATTATATCATCTATATAAAAAGTAATAATTACTAAAACTTTTTTGTCATATTTAATATAGGTATTGATATCCACACTTCCTTTTATGAATTAAAATTTCTTCAAATAAGTATCTGACCTAGAATCACATGATATTGGGGATTTTTTTGACCTTGATAGAGCCTTAGATAACCTTAAATCAAAAGTCTCATTTTTACGAAAAATAATATAGAGGGTTGGTCAATTTAAACCTCCTCTTCCACTACTCCATTAAGGAAGACATAATTGATATCCATTTAGAATGTAATGTACTTAATGTTTTCTCAAATAAAAATTGATATTATAATTGTCTATAAGCTAGTAAATTGTGTAAAGTTCTCATCGAAATCAATACCCTCAACCTGAGAATACTCTTTTCACACAATTGATTTTTTATTTATCCCAAAATAACCTCATTCAATTAAAATTCCTCAAAACAATAATTTTTTTCAATCACATTTTAGTATTTATGAATGGATATCAGTTCCTATGTTTCATTATTTTCTATCTTGAATTTTTTTATTCAATGAATAAACCCACTCTTGATGCTCTAAATAATTATAAACACATCTTAGTTAAACTTGATAAATATATGATTTCTGACATAGTTTTCCACAATTATCTCATAGTTTGAACTTATTGTCCTTGATCTACAAGAGTGTCTTGGGAATCGGAATTTAACCTTAGACTGAGATGATATTATTGATGATGTTATTCATCACTCATGTTGGATGAATCATTGCCTCCAACTTATACTTCTTACGAATCTTCACCTCTATTAGAAACATCATCTAGGTATTAAAAAATATATTCTTCTTCATATCGTATGAAATATTCTAAATCATTTATGTCTTTATTGTTAAAATATTCAACCAATTTTTCATCTACAGTTATTTTGGTCCTTCCTATATCATTTATATAACATAGATATACTATAATATATGTAGGATAATCTAGAATGATACCATCAACACCTCTTTTTCTAAAAATTATAATGATTTATACTTTTGACTTTGATAATGTAGGGGATTCCAAACACCAATAATTACTTCAAAATTGGATCCTTATTGTAACAAAATCTTTAATGATGAAATCTTAAATTTTATTCTATTTAAGAAATTATTTTGAATGTGAATATATTCTCTAATATATTATCTACAAAAACACATTGATGTATATATTTGTATTTATGATTCTTTATTTTTTATTATGTTTCAAAATTACAAACCTCATATCTTACTTAAAATGATAATTTTAATTTAGATACTTAATTTTTTTTCATTTAATTAGTTAAATTTATATTAAATCTTATCTTCCATGAATAATTTCTAGGTATAATATTTTTTAATAATGATAAGATATAAGTCAAAACTGATGGAGGATAAAAGGCAGAATGGGGAAATCCCTAAATTCAGAGGCCATAATGGTTGTGAGAAGACCATTTGTGTTGAGAATCCAAGTATCATGCTATTATCTAATCATATTGGACATAAGTAATTATTTTAGATTGCATAAGAAAAAACAAATGCTTAAAATCATGTTTTGGATAATATCTCTAATGTGAAGAATAATTTTGAGGATTTGGTTAAACTTTCTATCAATCCATCCTTCTCTGACTTCAATCTTCCTCCCCCTATGGGATTTATTCAGAAAGGAATGCCTATACATGTTTCAGTGAACCAGGAGGCGGTAGAAAAATAGTTAACCTTTTATAGTACTCTATTATTATGGGAGTGTTTTTTCATAAAGGATAGAATCCTTGGAAATTCATTGACCTAATTTGGATTACTGATGAAGTGTGGGGAGTTGGTGAGTGGAAGATGAAGGTAATGGGGTGAGGGTAATATCATATAGTGTTTCCTTATGAAAATCATCAACAAAGATCTTGGAGCGTTGGGTCATTACCCATGAGGCTTATTTTATTAGGAATCTAGGAATGAGACCTCAATTTTTACCCAAACACATTAAGGAAAACTCAAAAAAAAAATCGATTTGCATTTGGAAGATCAATTGGTTATATTGGTTTTCATTTATCCTATGAGAAATATCTTATATCGTGGGGAACCCAATCGTGATGGAAAGATAGACTAAAAACCTGAGTAATGGAAATTATGATTCGATACTGGTGATGTTGACATGTCTAACACCCTTATGGAGGATGTTTTCCTAACAAAAAGGTATTACACCACCAACCTACTAATAAAGTACGAAAAGGAAGAAATATTTTGTATAATATGTATGTGTTTGGGAATCTATTTTCTGAATTCAATAAGAACAAGGACTTATCATCCCTCAATATGAGAGGAATCAAAAATTAAAATTGTAGATGGAGGAAAGAAACATATTGTGTTCCTATTCTTATTCCAATAAGCAACACCACTTTTATCCCCTCTAATATGGAGATGCCCAAAATTCATCTTAGGTTATTTTAAGGATGTGCAGGCTGACCACTTGAACCATCCTATGGGAAAGATGTGGAATGTCCCTCTGGATGAAAATCAGGGTAAATCTAAGATTCTTGATATTTTATCTATTGAAAATATTATTCACACCAATGAAGTTGAAGATGATGCTAGACCTACAAAAAATACATAGTGGATCTCTCCACCAGGTGGAATTCATGGGAATCCTAGTGTGGGATCAACTCTTGATGTTTACCCTAGGTCTGTTTTAGTAGAGGGGTCTCATGAGTAGGATGTCATCATTAGATATACACCATAATATTCATGTAGAAGACATGAATACCCATCACTCAATCCTAGGTAGGGGATGCAGCCTCACTATGAGCATACAATAATATATGATCTTTTAGAGGTAATATTGGAGGTATGTAAAGAGGAATATTAGCATTTTTGTAGTCCTAATGTAATATATGATCTTATAAAGTATATATAAATTAGGGATATGAGTGTATAATGTAGTGTTAGTGACCAAAATAAATACCCATTAGAGATTATAATCAGTGCTGGATAGCCTAAAACTCATGTCTCCCAACATGTTAAAGTTAGTGATATAGGGGAATCATTTTAATAGGATTTCCCTCTAAAAATACTAGGAAAAATAACCACATCAATGAAACACATGATCCTTTTCACTCCAAGAATAGGTTTGACCCATTGAGTGTAAGGATTTGGGCAGAATAGGTTGAGGATATTCATCCTTCTGTGCAGAATGATGATCACAATAACAAAGGATAATCTGAATGTATGGATGGATAATGAATGGATGAAATCATAAATGAGGGGAATAAGAAAGGGGTCATGAAGAATAAGAAAGGCAATACTAGTACGGAACATTATGGGAGACCTACAACTAGGGGTAAGGCCCTCAAATAGTGAAGGTATTTTGCAAGAATTTCCAAGGGCTATGGAACCCCCAAATGACCAATGATCTTATGCTTTTTTATCTTGTACAAAAAACCAGTACTTATTGGAATAGAAGTTCCTGAAATGATATTTAAAAATTTTTGGAATTTAAAATTGGCCTCTTTGGGATAATACATTGTTCCCTAGAATCTCTATAATAATAGCATGTAAACTTTATGGATTCTCAGTCATGAACACATTAAAATTAGTTTATGTAACTAGAAAAATTAGAGATTAATGGTTTCATTCAATAACTCTAGCCACATTTCATTGATTTATTCTGTTTATGCCCTAACAAAATATATTTAGAGAAGTTATCTATGAAGGGAGCTTGAAGAAATCTCTAGTTATGTGGTTCACAAGTGGGTGATCATGGATGACTTTAACATAGTTCTTACACCTAAGGAAATAAAGTGGATCAAATTTCTATAGAAAATACACTATTGAATTTTTATATTTTATTGATAAGTGTATCTTTGTTGAGTTCCCAATCGCTATAGCTGACTTCACATAGAGCAGGTACTCCTTGAATGGAAAGAAATACAGCAATCTTGACAGTTTCATTATATAGATAGATTATAGGAATTTTTCTAGTGGTCTCTGAAGTTACACCCTCTCCAAGCACCACTTTGTCCATAACCCTATAATTGTGTATTTATTAACCATGTAAAGGACACCCCATCCCATTTCTCTTAAAAATGGATGGTTTATAATCCTCAGTTGTAGGGAAAACATTTTTGAGGCTTGGAAGCTGGTTCCAATGGGAATACCAGTATATAGGCTTGATAATAAATTGAAACATACTAAGAAATTTCTAAGGGAATAGAGTAAGAGTTACCTCTCAAAGGTTTAACTTGATATAAAGAATGTTAAAACACATCTTTTAAGAATCTATGATAGAAACCAAAACTAGAATGTCCCCTCTAGGGAGGACGTGCAAGATCATTGAAATCTAGATGGACTTTTAACCATTAAAGAGAGGCTAGAGAAGAACCATTTGAATGTAAAATGGTTGAAGGAGATAGGAACTCGAAATTTATTCACAAACTCTATAATGAAAAGAGAGATAAAGTTGCAAATATTTTCATCAGAATTAATGAATAGTTATTCACATATGAAAATGATGTATCAAAGGTAGTGGTAGATTATTTTTATAAACTTTATGCTGATGACGGGATGTATAATACTTCATTAATGATTTTAAATATGTATCCTTACATTGATGAGTATTATATGGGAAGTCTTATTCGAGATAAATACAAGGATGAAAACATGAAATCATTTCTCTCTCTAAAAATGGAAGGTGCTACTGGACTAAATGGTTTCTCAAAAAAATTCATCATGTCTTATTGGGATATTCTAGAATACGACCTTGTAAGTGATATAATGAAATTATTCACACATTCTTATTTTCCTTATGGATCAAATTTATACTTTTTTCCTTGATTCCCAAAAAATAAAATGCATTTGACATCAAGTACATTATATCAGTTTCCATTAGGAATATTTTCCCTAAATTTGTTTGTAAAATCATGATTTTTATGGTAGGGGAATCATTAAGGATCTTATCACCTCCAATAAATTTGTATTTGTCCCATGAAGACGAGTTCATAATTAATTTTTTACAACCTCATAAAGTGATAGCATAATAAAGATAAAGGAGAATTAATATATCTTTTCTCTTATAATTGACATATCTAAGGCTTGAGATACACTCAAGTATATTATTTTTCTCAATTTATTTATAAGTTATATCTTGTCATACACCATTTTTAGCTTTATTATCTCGATTATATTATATGATAGGTTTTACATCTTAATCAATGAAACTCCAAGAGTATATTTTTAATACACCAGAGGTGTAGAACAAGGAGACCCACTATCATGGATTCTCTTTGATATTTATGAATATTATCTAATAAGGTGTATGAATGATATTTCTCAAGTGTCCTTATATAAAAAAATCAATGTTGGGATGAGTGACCACATTTAATCACATTTTTTATATGCAGATTTAATCCTCAGATTTATTCAAGAATCAAAGATAACCATATCTACCATTTATGATCAATTGACCCATTATAAGGATGTTAATGGGTAAGATATTAGTTTTGGGAAAATTTTATTGTGTGTGGTGATGGTTTATCTATGGGTAAACAGAATAGGATCATTAGAATGGTTGGGGTGAGAAGGGGATCCCTCCATTTTAACTAACATGGTGTTATACTATTGTGGGGAAAAGTGAAAATCCAATTTCTCGAAGGAATAAGCTCTATTATAATCAAGAAACATGACAAATGGAAGGGTAAGACCATATCTTAGGCTGGTAGGGTGTTCCTTGTTAATTTGGTCGTTACTTCTATTTTTTTACTCAATATCTATCTATAGGTGGCCATGGTGTCTCATCAAGGATCATTAGTTCATTATTAGGTATTTTATCTAGAATTAATATGTTTATAAAAGATAAATGGATACTATTTTATGTTTGGAATGTATCAAACCCATATAAATGGGGGGAATTGGTATAATGAACCTCAAAATATTCCATGATGGTATGATTGGTAAGTTCACATGGCACATGTTAACCACTAATAACCCCTTCTATGAATTTTAATTAAGTATGCCCCAGAGGAGGATGTTGGATGAGTATTTACAATCTCTTGGATAATTAGTATAGTCCTCATTAAAGTAATCTTTTCATGAATTAATGGAAAACACCAAATGGACGACTATCAAGAAACCTAATCTCAATTGTTGGAACACCTATTGGCTTAACCAACCACTCAAGTAAAGGCTAATAATCCCCATTGACAAGATGTAAATGACAATTTTTGAACTAATTACACATCATAAAAGCATTGAATTTGTTCACCTATTGGTTTTAAAGGAAATACAAAAGTATACATTTATAGAACCTGATACATTAGTGTGGAATTCTAATTTTAATGGCAGATCAATTCCAAGGACAACTATAAGATTAAGAGTGAGATTCCCATGATGGAAACATAATGGTTATCCCAAATTAAGGATTAATTCATAAAACCTTCGATGTTTACACATTTATGAAGAATATAAAAAATAGGCTACCAATACATGTTCAACTAAGGAAGGTTGGGCAATATATTATCTCAGTTTACCATATATTCATAAGATCTGAAGAAAATATCATGCATATTTTCATAAATTGTGTATATACATGGGATGTGTGGAAATATTAAGCCCATGTTTTTATCCTTGATATCATTATCGGTTGAAAGCTAGATGAACACATGGATTTCCTCAGTAATACTGGACAAATCGACCAAATCTATTATCTTCTATTGGTTGTTATGGAATCAATCATTGCCTCTATATGGAGGGAATTTAATGGAAGGATGTTTGAAAAGTATGTACCCTCTATCCATGTTGGCATAGTTTATCTACACAAATAGGTATATGTGGATGAAAGAGTGTAACTTGGGGAAATTAATAACAACGTAATTGATATGAGAATTATCATACTTTTAGGAATTGTAAAAAGATATAAGAAACCCCTAGTGCAAAAATATGTGAGGTGGATCCCTTTGATTGAAATATGCATTAAACTCAATGATGATTGGGAAGACATTGGCATTCCAGGACCTTCGGGGTGTAGAGGTATATTCAAATATCATTTTGTTTTTGTAAAAGGCTATATTTATCATTAAATTAGTATTTGTATCACTTATGGAGCTAAATTGTGGAAGATGATCCATGCCATAAAACTTCTTGTCAAACACTTGTAGACTAACATATGGATGGAATTAGACTCTGAAACTATTTTCATTCCCTTAAAGAGAAAACCAAGAATGTACCATGAAGACTTATATGCCATGGAATTGATTTTATTAATCCTTCTACACATCTCAACCTGATTGTCTCCCATTCATAAAGAAAATTAAACTAGGAGACATATGTTTTGTCAAAGAAAGTGATCATGGAGTCAAGTACAATGTTGGCATTCAGAGCTCCTGAATACTTTACTGCATCGGTGGATAATGAAATGTGAGGGGTGATTCACTATCATCTCTATAACCTCCCTTGTAATTTATAACCATGTATTACTAACCTTTTCTATTAATAAATTTTAGGACCTTCATTTCCTGGATCCAATATCTTCTTGGTAAAGGATTTTTAAATCACTATATTTTTCTGCAAATGATCCTTATGAATTATCTATAATAACCTTATGAATGATATTTATTAACATTATGAATGATATATCTTCATATTACAACTATTTTTATGAAGATTATGATTATGTGTACTAACATTACAAAGGACCTGTGTAATCCTTATAATGACATTGTATCAACCTTTAGAGATAAAACTTATGAGCTCAATTATTTTTTATCAATATTTCGAGGAAATTCATTAACATTATGAATTTAAATTTACATGGATTCTATACCTTATGAGGTTTTAAAATTTTAATTGTTATCTTATATGTAAATATATTTATTTTGTTTTTATACTTTCTATAGTTTTCCTTGCATGATACAAGGAGTTTTAGAAACTAATTTAGCGTGATATATGGGAGGATAAAAATATGGAAACCCAAATTTATAATTTCATGTATCTTTTTGAATTTTAACATTATGAATTTTTTATAAATTCAGATCATGGGAACAAAGTGAATTCATATACATGACATAATCAATTTCAAAAGTGGTAATATTATATTGTAGTTGATATTATTGTTCTACTTCAATAATAATGGACTTAAAATGTGCAGATCTTCTTGAATGTGTGATTTACCAACATTAAATATTATCTTCATCATTTCTTCATCTAGTTTTCAAAAAAAATTATTTTTTTTTTGAACTATAATATTCGATTTATTTTTGCAATTCTAAATTCAGGTCTATTTTTTCTTATGTGTACCTCTAGTAAAAGATAGGTATCTCAATTTCTTACTCTCATTTAAATTATGGTCTAGTCTTAGTTGTTCAATGGTCCAAATATATACATTTTTCTTTTTGGTTTTTTTCCTCTATGTGAGAAAAAAGAAGGTTTGTAAAAGTTTATATACCTTTCAAAAGTGAATATTTTAGCTAGTACTATTCTTATCAATGATTAGAGGGGAGTTAATAGTAGATATATGATAATTTGTATATGTAATACTATAAAAATCATGTGATCATTCTATATTTTTATTTCTTCTATACATGCACATGAAAATTCACCTTTATATTTTAAATTTTATGTTTTTTTCGTATTAATTGAACTCAGATAATATACACTATTGGTTTAAATCTACTTAAATTTTTTGAAGTTCAAGTTTCCCCTATTTACCAAATAATCATCTATAATTAGACAAAAAATTGGTAGTAGAGTATATTCTTATTGTATATAAATCATGTTTCTAATTTTTATTGTGCTAACCGTATCCCAAAAAAAATATTATGAGGAATAATATTTCTATAATATGTCAGGAACGGACTCATACGATGGTCGAATCCCTCAAAATCAACCAAATTTCAATCAGAATGGTTATTTGTTTTGACAGGTAATAATGAAACATTACCTCAAACATATATGAATAGATCATTAAAAAAATATGGGTAAAACCATGAAAACTACATGATTATAATCTAGATACACATATGAGTAATGATGTAGTAAAGTATGTTTTTAATTTAATTTTTATGAATATATTATACTATGATATTATTCTTAGTGTGTTTATCCATGTCTTTGTATTTGATATAGCACAATAAAATTAAATAATATTAAAATTTACATACAAAAACTAAAATAAAATTAAGAGAAAAATTGGGAATAGTTTTTGTACAATACCCACACATCAGGATGGGTGAAGATGAAAATGTGAAATAGATGTTTCAACAATTTAAATGTTTTATAAATGGTATTAATGCACATAAATAATCTTACAATAACACTCTTAATGTTTATATGTATTGATATAAATACCTAAAATATTATATATCATGAAGGTCATAATTCATGCGAGTAAACATTTTATGTGTTATACTTTAGATAAACCCATTGGTTCACCATTACATTATAAACTTGATCTAAAGATAATTATAGATGAGGGTTCATAAATTAATAAGTTAATTTCATTTGAATAAAAAAGTTAATGTTTCTACTACCTTTTCTAAATTTGTGCTACCAGAAATTATGAAAGATAAAATAAGAAACTTCACTGAATGAGTCTATAAAAAGATGGAAATATAGAAGTCATTTATAATTTTTTTTTGAAAAGATAATCTGAATGTTTATGAAATAAAGAAAGGTAATATTATTAAATATAATGATATGTTAAAATTAAAATTCTATGATTGTTGAAATGAGGTATATATAAATTCATATTTTATGACTCTAATGTATATAAGAAAGGAAAAAATAATTTTAATAATAATGAAAGAAAAGAAATGATGGTTGAATGGAGTTTTATAGACAAAAAATGATCTTTTAGTGATTTAAAAAGTGAGAAAGAATCAGTTAACCTATTCATAATGGGTAAAAATATTAATGAGGTTAGTACTGATTCAAATTATAAATCATGTTGTGATCTATATTCTGAATGTGATATTAAGGAATAATCTAAAAAAATAAAATTACAAAAGTATATTATAATAATGGAAAATTATACAGGGAATTAAAAGGATACGATAATAAAATTTCTAAAAAAATAATCCTTTAACCCCTGAGAAAAAGAATGTAGCTACTGAGATTAGAAAGAAATTTAAATCTGATATTTAAAATTATAATAGAAAAGATGAAATTAAAAATTTAAAGATATAAAATGTGAAAAGTAAATTCAAGAATGAAAATATCAATGATCTTCTTTCAAAAAATATTGAAGAGGAAGAAAGGAAATTTATCATTTTTTTGAATGAGGTTACTCATGAAAACAAAGAATGTAAACTTATTAAATAATAAAATAATATATCAATAGACACATCTTCTAATTAAAATAAAAATTTTTACTATGATTTGGAAAGTTTCCAAAAGGGGACTGAACATTTAATAAATAAATTTTTAGTTAAATTAGGATTATTTCAACTCTTTTATATAGAAAATAGAATTTTGATAATTTAATGGAAATGAAAGTGAATAAATATAAAACTATTTTTGGATATGATAACAAAATACCTAAATTATAGATATAATTTATTTGTTAAAAGTAATCCGGGTAATATATCTACAGTTACATGATTTTTTTGTAATAAAAAGGGAATTATTTAAATGAAATCGCATTGATATTCATTCAATTTTTAGGTAACAATTATGTTTTTATTTAAATGAATTTATATTGTATATGGCCCACAAACTAATGTCTTAAATGTTTTTTGGCTACCTCAGAACTCATATAAAAATACTATTAGACCCAAGATAGCATGAGAAACATTTTTTTTGAATGATTCCAAGAAATCTTACCAATGAGTGTCAATTATTCATAGAACATAGAAAATATCTATTCTGACATATTTCTAGTGATCCATCAAAGGTCCTACTTTGAAATTAATTTGATGGTGGCTCTATGATATTCAATGATAAGTTCAAAGTCAATATTAGAGGATTCTATTAAGTATGTATTTTTAATAAACAATTTGTTTATAATGTTTTATAGTTATATAGTATAAAAAACAAAATAATTAGTATTTCAATTCATTATTATTATTTAATGGATGTCACGTTTTAAGATCATAAAGGTTTAGTTTTTAAGAATGAATCTATTTTATTTAAGGAAAATAGGAATAATAATATTTATTCAATTAATTTTTCTGAACTTTCTAATCAAAATTATAATTTTATTATTACTAAAGAATCATATGGTATATTTGGGTATATATATCTTTCAAACCCACAATATTTGATAATATTTATTTTTCTTTATTAAATTTTATTTTTTTGATACCTTTCTATACATGAAAAACCCAGAATAGACGAATAATGATATACACTAGAAATATTATAATTATATATTATTTTTAGTGAATAGCTATTGGATTAGTGGGTATAAAAAGTACTAACAAAATTAGGAAAAATATTTGTAAAAGTTTTCATTAATGATAATTTAGGGATTAATTATTAGAAAATAAGTACTCAAACTATAATAACAAGAATACAATCATATAGGGACTTCTTTCAGAATAGTATTTTCTTGATATTATACCATTTATCAAAATACAATACACTGATCACTACTAATCAATGATTAAATATGGAAATAATTTAATCTACCGAATAAATAATGAGTTATACATTTATTATTTATTGTTTGGAAAACAAGATAAAATTATTTGAAGGTAAAATAAATATTTTTTAGAAAAACATTTTTTATTGTGTGAAATTGTTTTCATCTTAAAAATTAAATTAATCACTAAAAATAAATTTTTTTAATGAATGTTTTAGATAATATACTAGAAAAAATATTATCATTCATCTAATGGTTTTTACTTGGAAACTTATGATAATAAAATCATTTTTGTGTGCATATATTAGAATTAATTTCTTCCAGTTCTAGGACCCTAATATCATAAAATAGATTCTATATATGGAATCATAATTAATAATATTAGGTAATATTGTCAACTAAATTTTTATGAAAAATGAATGTTTACCATGGTAAATATCTTATTACCACTATAAGGGTTAAAATGTTTAAAATAATGGTTACACTAAGAGTTAAGGTTCAAAATAACAAAAACAAATTAAATATAATTTATTGATTTTATTTAGTCCACGACCATATATTAACTGATTAAATGGAAATTATGATCCACACAACTATATTATGATATATATTATATAACAATGTTTCAAGTATTTATATATTTTTCACCAACATCACATATTAAAGGGAACTTAATATTTTCATTTCTCAACACCACATCTGAACTCTAATTCAGACAATCCCTACACAAATTTGTCCCAAATATTATTAATTATTTAATATAAATCCTTTATCTAATAAAATATAATCTCAATAAGGCTTATGTTTTAAGATAATGGAATATACACAAAGAATAGGTAATTTTATTTACTGATTTATTTTGAGTATCTCTCCTCTAAAAAATCATCCAAATTTTCCATAACCATTATAACATGATTGAATCATTATATTTATTATTATTAAATTATTTAATATTAATGATATCACTATTTTATATCTCATATATATCTAATATAAAATAAAAAATCCCTCATGTGTATGTATAAACAACTGTCTCCATGAAGAAATGCAATTTATTTTTCACTGCCCTCCCTAATAGGAGGTCACAAATATGAATTTAATAGAAATACATAATCTTTATAACATAATTATAATTAATTTATGATTAAATATTATCCACATTCTTACCCTCCCATCCATTAAAAAATAATAACATCTCTTATGTATACGTATAGTCTACCACTTCCATGAAACAGTGTGATTAATTTTTTATCTCCTCTTAATATTTTTTGAAAGAAGGCTATATTTATTGAATATATATAATATTTAGGATATTATTATTATTTAAATATGTATTATTATTTAATATTAATTTTATCCATTTTTTGTTAAATTAAGACATAACTCATGAATATGTATAGACTACCATCTCTATGAAGTGATATAATTCATTTTTCATAACCACTTTATGTAAATGGATGTAAAATTGTATATAATGAATACATATGATGCATATGAATTTTTAATATTATGAGGAAGATGAAACCATGGACAATGTTCAATGATCAGAACCGTCGAACTTAAACATACATTGGAAAAAAATATTTAACAACCCAATGTTGATAGTAATGAAGAATTATTAACAAATGAAAACTTAATATTTTTAAATTTATTATTAGAGAAAAGGGGAACACAATAACATGGTGGTATAAAGAAATGAATCCAAATCACATCCCTAATTACAAAGGCCACACCAATCAAGGGAAGTGAACCTAAGGTACATAACTCTATGAGGGGGAGATCCTGGGTATCTATGTCATCCAAAGAACCTACCCCATGATTACCTCAACATCATGTACGAAGGATCTTCATGTTGGTGGAGAGAGGAGCCTTGTAGCCGTTGATCAAGTATGTGATTTTCTAAGGAAAATATGAAACACCAATGAGGGGGTACCAAATAATTTTGGAGTCCATTTCCACTGTAGATAGGATGATGTTTTTTGATATGAATAGAGATAGGGAATTAATCATTAAAAATGCTTTTTCCCATAGGGAGTTACTAGCCCCAAAAGAATCACTAAAGGCAAACATCAATGATCCATTAGTGTTAAGAAGCACACCCCCACTATGCATGTATCTACAGTTGCATGCACAATCTGTACCATTGGTGTGAGAGTACCAATGAACTCAATGGACAATCTGCCTAGGCCTAAACGAGCCCGGTGAGAGGCTATCAGTGTAGTTTCTCTTGAGGGAGGGTTCATCCTCTCTTTTCATCAGGAGACCTTCCAGATTTTCCGTGAGGCACCTGGCCCTCAACACCAAGCCCAATCCAGAGAGATAAGAACCGGTCCAGACTTGGTTCTATATCCGTCAAATACACCAACACCCCACTACATGGAGGATCATTTGGGCCTTCTCCTCCGACTTATTACCATTATATTAGAAGAACCAATTCTAGGAAAATGTATCAAGGTAGTCCACTAGGGGGGGGGGAGAGATGAACTCACCTAATTCCCCCTAAAGGGATCCTTACCATCCTCTTTGGAAGAATTGGTGATACATAGACACCTAAGAAGGAGATAGACATCTGATGCACTTATAGGTAGTATTCACACCCTTAAGTTTAACATCTATCTCTCTAGGGATCACATGGTAATATATTTTCCAAATAATGAAGTTGAGTTTAGTTGGTATATCCTTTCACTAGATAAAACTACCCCAAAAATTTCTTTCAGGCTATGAGAGAATATTTTATTTGTAATAATTGGTTATAAATCTTCCATTGGTGGATCCAATTTAAATGCATTAATCAGGGAACTCATCTAGTGTAATGCTATCAAACAAGTCCTTCTGGGTCGTCTTGAGGATCACATGGATGAAGGGGGGTGAGTACTGGCCTCCTTAAAACTCATGATGAGTGTAGGTTAGCATGTGAAATCCAAAATACCACACCCCCATAATTTTTTAATTCGGTTATTTATGTGGTTTTTATGCATTCCTTTCATTCTACTCTCTTTTATATATAAAATGATCAAGAAATGTTTTTTAAGAAAATATGACCTTATTTCTCTTATTTGGTCGGATAACATTTTCTTCAATATCCAAGTTGTTCAATTTCTATTATGGACATTTTTATCCATACCAAAATGTTTTTAAAATTTCATTTTCACTGCATTTGACTTCTGTTAAAAATGATTAAAGGGAATCTTTTCAAATTATATTCTTATGCCTCCGTTTTGTCTCTTTACAATAGTATAAAATGAATGTACTATATTAATGTACATGGCATGAAAATATTTTCCCATTTTAAAGTGGTTACTTTATAATGAACCCTCCTTTTATTTATTAAAAGTTTTTTCAAAGAAAATATTATTTTGAACATTTTTTGGAATTTTAGATTTTATATAGTTACAAAAGAAAAAAATATATCTTATCTTGAATCTCAATGAATATTTTAACTGGTTTTATTAAATATATTAATCATCTATATCAAAATTCTTTAAGAATTGGTATTCTTCTTGAGGGATATTATATTGCGATACCATGCACATTATTTCTCTGGAAGGATTATTATGACGAAGTTTTAAGGATGTTCTCATGAAACCCATTTCATTCCCATGGAGTAATTACACTATGATGAAAAAATTAATGTTTTTATGATCTTATGGAACACTTAACTATATTTTTCATTATATTATTTTTGGTCCCTACATTTTATAGTCCTCTAATGTATTGGGTAAATATTTCCATGATATAATATGGATTATAATAGGGAGTAAACCCAATCTAGTAATGGACTCCATCTACTATGATAGTATTGGTAGTGAGACTTGAATAAGGAATAGTTGGAAATAGAGAGTGAACAAAGTCTGCTATAGGACTTTCCCCACTATGATATTCTAGGAAGTGATTATTAATTAAGTAAAGTTTTTCTATTTTATGTTCAAGAAAAAACTTTATCTATTATTCTTTTTATATGATATAATTTACCATGATTGATTATTGATGATTCCACACTCCTATGACTCATGTATTTATTATAACATTTCATTATTCCATAACTCTTGATTTTTGGTCTATGACATGCTGGGTATGTTTTTTTGTTATAATCATTATCTTTTACCCTTATTTTTATCCTATGCTCACTTATGATCATCAATTGATATCTGTTATGTTTACCCAAAATGGTCATTTAGGATCACCCTTTCTTATGTTTCATTTTCCCTAGGTTATAAATAATGTTATTAAGTATGGTATAATTAATAAGGTTACTATGTGAGATAAAAATTTTCTGGTATATTAAATATTGTTCATGAGAAAAGATGATTATTTATCTAGTTCCAAAATACAAAAATACTTTTGGTTCTGGAACTTTTATTTTTGGAAGATGTATTCAACATTCCTCTAAAATTATGTAGTATCATAAATAAAATTTTTGGGTCACTTAATTTTTTATTAGAGCTAGGTTTGGTTATATTTTGAGATTATGTATATCGAAAAATGTGGATAAAACCTAAGACAACCAATGATTAACTAAAAGTGAGATATTATGTACATAAATTTTCATTGGGTAATAAAAGGGAGGCATAATTTTTTACATGCTTTGAAATATTTTTATGATTATATGATTAGTCACTCTGATTAATGATTCATTATAATGAAACTGGGCAATTGGATTTTATTCAATGGCTAGAACAAAGAAGAATTATATTAATAATGAATGTGAAAGAAAATTTAATTATTTTCCTCAAGGGAAACCAAATGGAATGAGAGGTGGAATGAAAATTATTACAAAAATAATCCCACCACTTTAACTACCTATGAATCATTGTGATAATTCCAATGATAAAAGAAATTAGAAATAAAACATTGATTATTCAATGAGGTAATTTAATCCTTCCATCTATGGTCCTATGATCCACTAATTAATAAACATCGGAGTAATATGACTAAAATAATATTTTCCATCCTACAGTGCACATGGCATGAAACATTATTGTTCTCAATTTATTATTTTTAAACATAATATAATCAATGTTTGGATCTTATTAATAATATAGGGAAAATGAAGATATTTTCACTATGACCTAGGAATAGTTTAAGAGTTTATTTTTCAATAACTAATTTACCCAAATAGTCCACACATTAATGAGAAGGGAATTTCTTGAGATTAAGAAGAAGGATGATTAATCTGTTTGTACCTATAAGAAAAATTTTAGTATAATTTTAGGGGATGATTCTATATTTTCATTAACCCTAAAATAATATTTGGTCAATTAATTATCATATTAAAAACAAATATATAAAATGATTAATCCATAAGGTACATATAAATATATGAATATATCATTTGATTTTATCTCAATATTGAAATAAATAGTCGAGACTCCCATTATTCTTGTTGTTATGGGGATAATTAGAGAATAATGGATATTCAAATAGATTCGAATAATAAAAAAAATAAAAGAAATAAAATTAAACAGTTTTCATGAAAAATGCATCAAAAGAAGAATGGGGAAATTTCATTAAGTATACTAATAAAATATTTAATTGTTTTAAAGAAGGACATATATAATTTTAATGTGGATGGGATTTTAAGATGTTAGACAGTGAAATGGATGGAGAGGAAGCTCAATTGAATAAACCACCCACATTCCAATTTTTTGACCTAAATGATAATGGAAATTATTCCACTCAGTTTATGAATCCAAAGGGATATGACGGTAGTCATCGTCAATAAACATTTAAGTCAAGAGACAAAGGGAAATCTATTACGACTACAACTACTGAAGTGGGTATGAGAATCATGTGATAAATGGTATACATGCCATTCATTATAGAACTAAAAATTTATTATTGGATTTTATTTCTACCCAATCCTTTATATTTTAAAAAATTTATTAGGATACCACATCACCACCTCAATTAATAGATTTTTAATTGTAAGTGAAAACCCCTAATGGTATGATGATCAAATATCATGTATATAGCTCCTATCAGATTGAAGGTTCTAGGAATGTGCTTCCAATAAATATTTTTATTATTCCTATAGATGAATTTTATTTTTCTTGGTACATGAATTGGATCTACCTATATAGATCCCAAACCAATTCATGATAAATGGAAAGCCCATTTTATATTCCAAATTAACATATGATCATCTATAGGTGGGAGTATTAACATTAATATCCAATTGAAAGTACATCCATTATATAAGGGTTATTAATTATTATAGATTGGTACTTACCTCAATTGGTTAGTGAGAAGTTCAATATTTATGATATGCCTACTAATTTAGAATGTGTTGATGTCTGTCTAGAAGAGTTTCCTAGTCTTCCTCTAAATAATTATCTTAGGTTTTCAATAGAACTCGTTTAATGTGCTATGATAATTTCAAATTATTTTTATAGAATAACCCCAATTATGTTTCAGGAATTTAATAATCAAATCTAGTATAATCTAGAAAATTGATTCATATTCTTGAGTGAATATCCATGGGGTGCCTTAAGCCTTATTATTAATAAGAAATATGGTTCAATGAATATTTTCGTTTATTATCAATAACTTACCAAGATCACTATAAATAATAAGTATCTTCTACCTCGTATTGATCAATTGTATTATCCACTACACAGATATAAATACTTAAAAATTAACTTCATTATAGATGTCGTCAATTGAGGGTCAAGAATGAGGATATAAACAACACAAAAATCTGAATGATGCATCCTCATTAGGAATTTATAGTGATTACATTATAACTTACCAATAACCATGATATATTCATGTATATAATGAATAAAGTAATTAGAGATAACATTGATCATTTTGTTTTATTATATATAGAATATATTTTTATAGATTTAAATATAAATTAAGATCATTAAGATCATTTGAGGACTCAATTTATGCCCGTAAAATGGATAAAAATTATTCTAAATATAGAATGTTTGAGTTTTGGATATAAAAATTTTCATTCCTAGATCATGTGATCATGATAAAGGGTATATATATAGATCCCTATATGATTGAAGTTATTGAGTAGTCTCCTAGACCAACCAAATTAGTCAAAATCCATAGTATTCTTTTGTTTAATGGATACCAATGAATTTTTTTGATAAATATTTCAAGGATATCAAATACAATAACCTAGTTGATGAAAAAAGAATCCAATTTAATTTGTATAGATGAATGTAAATAAAATATTATGGAACTTAAGAAAATATTGTTCAGTGAAAATATGTTTACACTACATTGTAGTGGATAATGGTTTGAGATATACAGTGATGTATAAAATAATGGACTATGATGTGTTCTTATGAAAAATTACATGGTAATAAAATATGCCTTATTAAAATTAATGGTTCTTGAGAAAACATAACTGAATCCTTATTTATATCTGAAAATGGTAAATTATTTCACTAAAAATATAAAATAATAATATATATTTGTAAAATTGGGATATACATACTAATTATAAAATATTTATGTATATATTCACACAAAAAAGTTGAATATGTAATAAAGTGAATGGATGACGTTGAATAATGATTATTACTACTCAATAAATTACCAACATGGAATGGAAGAAAAGGTGAATAATTCTATGAGTTAGAAAGAACATGTTATTTTATCCATGGTGATGATTTAAATAGATCTAATACTTATATATTTATAGATTATGGACATTTAAATGTATGGAAAGTAAAATATACTATTATAAATAGACAAAAGATAAACCATCCATCTATGTAAAGATTAAATTGGTGACAGAGGAAGATGGAGAACTAAAAAAATATGGTAAGGTCTATATTGGGTCTCCACCATGACCATAGTGGAATGATACGATTCATAAAGATGGTTTATGACCTTAAATATAATGATTAAAAATGGATCTATTTTATGAATCAAATAGAACATCATTATCAATTCATCCAAAAAGAATGAAGTCATATATATATCTCAAAGATTAATTATAGTAATACAAATTAAAAAGGGATTATGAAGTATATATCTCGATCCATGGTATGTTAGAATGTTAGGTTTGAATGTAATAAGTCAAAGGGGATGTTACAGAAATTACCTATACCATAATGGAAATAAGAAAACAACATTGTGGATAGGTTTTTTGGACTCCCCATGACATGTAAAGTCCATAATACCATTTGGTTATAGTTTATCATCATTCAATGTTAACATATTTTCTTTATATTAAAGAATATTTCACTATTGATTATATTTTATAGATATATATAATGAAAATGGTGAGGCTTTATTGTGTACCACATTATATAATTTTAAATCAGGATCCATGGTTTAAATTCTTGTTTTGGAGATGTATATGACACTATTTGAATATAGAGTTAAGTCTTTGTGATTTATATCATCCATAAAAATATATGGAGATAGAAAGGACCATTCAAACCAAAAAATTTATAATGATTGGTCTCTTTATGGATTTCAATGGTGGCTAAGATAAATAAATTCCTATGGTAAAAGTTTCTTACAACAGTTGCATTCTATCAAGTATTCAAATGGATCCTTATGATGCCCTATATGAAAATAAGTGTAGGACTCTGACATGTTGAGATAAATCTGGGAAGCATAAGAAATTAGTGTAAATCCTTGACCTTATGAACTTAGTACTGGTCTGTATTTTTTTGCAATGGGATAAGTTATAAGATTTTACCTCACCTAGGATCAATTAGATTATAATTAATGATGACATAGATACATAAATGATTCACATATTACAATGGAAACAAAATAAAATATATATATAAAAATTAAATAATATTCCTCCCTGAAACTCATTGAAATATTACTTCATACAAATATGAGGAAATGAAAAACAAATAATGGGTCAGGTCAAATGCTCAGTAAGGGTTACATACAGTGGAAGCTATAATTAGTAAATAAGGCCTAATTAACATGTAATAGTGGAAAATTAAAACACATTCGATACAAATATCAACATGATTTCAATGAAAACCCATGGAAAATATCAACATAGAAAACACATGGACCATGAAAATTAGAATTATTAACAATGGACAGGAATGATTCTAGACATTCATGATCAAGGCCTCAAAACCATGATATCATGATCCTTACTATAATGACCTCATGAGTCCTTTTATATCGAGGCCCCAATCATCACTGTCACATCCTATACATTGCTCAATTTTTGGGTTATTAATACAATTCATTCAAAAAATTCCCTATAAGTCAACAATTATCAATATTGAATGTAGATTAAAAAAATATTTTATCATCATAAAATATCTATAGAAAGAATAATTTTTGTATCATTAGATCATATTTGTAGTAACATCAGTGGGTGTTTTTATAGATGAAAATAACGTAAAAATATCACAGAAAAATTCCTTAATAAAAATACCTTTTTTTCATATTGAAAACAAATATTTAAATCAAAATATATTACAGCATATTATAAAAACAATTTTTTTTAAAGTAACCATGAAATTTTATAAAGTAATTCTTAAATAAAAGATTAGTCATGAGGGAGTGAAAAACTACTTATGCGTGTACATTAAAACAAAGATTATATGCTCACTTTTAGTAAAAACTAAATCTTTTAAAAAGTAATAAAAATAATGATTTTCAGTTTTTTTATAAAAAATCATACATGGCTAAAAATGATCTAAATAAATATTTTATGAATAGTGATATTTTTTAAATATTGACAAGGATGAAAAATGGCTGGAATGAAATCTTCAAAATAATATTTTAAAATCATGGTCCCATAAATTTTAATTATATTTTCATTACTGATCCAAAAGATATAAAATGGAAAAAATATATTCAAAACTCAAAAAATAATCATAGGAGAATGAAATATATAGGGTTTAATATATTAGGATCATATTATTCTCCCAACAGAAAACTGGGCATAAAAATTTGGAAATAAATTGAGATTTTAAAATAAATCTCTTACTTCATTCGTAAATTTTAAATCATAACTCCCATAAAATAAATGAAATAAAATTAGGCATTAAATACCATTATAATTAATATTTTTTTATATAAAATATAAAAATATAATTGTAAACACTACATGAAAGAAACATGTGGTGAATATAGCATTTGTCTCATAGAATCAAATTTGGGATGGGAAGCCCATAATACAGGACTGATAAGATTTGTAAGTGATATTAAACTTATATATAATAAATTTAAATGTATTATAATTAAATAACATAACCATATAAAAACTTATAACATCATTTATGATCCACTTATCACATTCCAATGCTCTTTTATTAATAACTCTCTATTAAAATAGTTTTTTCTAATTGTTAAAAGTTTCATTTTTTATGAATGTTTCAGTTAGGTAGTCTCAGTCCCTAACTCATATTCATGGCTGAATCATCTACATAATTTTAATAATTATATAATTTTTATATATATTCATAATATAATATTTATAATCATCCACGAAATGTGGCTTAGAAAAATCAATCACACCGCTTCATGGATA
Organism: Viscum album; assembly: GCA_963277665.1. NCBI lineage: Eukaryota > Viridiplantae > Streptophyta > Magnoliopsida > Santalales > Viscaceae > Viscum > Viscum album. The sequence continues at coordinate 104,091,240 of OY728139.1, forward strand.
TGGTAGTCCACACGTATGCACGAGCGAAACTATTATTTTTTAACGAGTGGATAGGTAAGAAGGTAGATGATATATTATATTTTTATGAATTTAATTATCTCATAACTATCTTATATATTAATTTCTTCTATATTAATAACCATAAAAGTAAAACAATGATGACACACGAATTGCACTATTATGTGGAGATGGTATGACATATGTATTCAAGAGTGATGTTTTCACTATATATAGGAAGGAAAAGAGGAGGGGAAATTGTTTCTAAATGATAATAAAAGAATATAAATATATATATATATATATATATTATACTTTATAAATTATTTTATAATAGATATAATATATTTATAGGATGTAAATTAAGAAATAAAATTGAAAATTATCGGTTTTGAGTTATACCTTTCTATTGAGAGACCTCCTTTGGCTTACACCTTAAGCCTTTAATTGATGGTATTTTTTAAAGAAATGAATACATATAAAGTAGATATGTAATATAATATGGTATTAGAGATTTTATTTCTATGATATGGTTTTAAAAATTAGTTAATAATGGTAGAGAGTTTTTCCCCTTTTGTATGCGAGTAGAGGGGAACCCTTGGAATAATATAAATTATTAATTTAAAATAAATTATTTTTTATTTTAATGTTTCCAAAAAATTGATATATTAAGAAATTATGACATTTATAAGTCTATATTTTCACATAAAATAATATTTTTTCATGTTAAGGATGTTTTTTACCCTTATCTCTTATTTTTAACCCCCAAAAACCCTTTTTTGATGGTTACCCTGAAATCAACGTTTTTAGTTTTTCAGGGACATGAATTTTACTATAAAAGGATAAATTTCCGCAAAGTGGAAAATGAATGATATTATAGACCAAATATCATTAAATTATCCCAATATAATATTTTTTTTTGAAATTTATATCATTTAATAAAAAATAATTTACATAAGATACCGAGAAAGTCATTTTTGAGGATATTCACGTAATTTAACTTTTAAATATATCCAGAAATAAATTTAATAAAAATATTCATTTTTTAAAAATAATTAACATTCAATAATTATCATTTAAACTCATATAAGTAATTTTTTTTAGAAATTATATCACTTTTATTTTTTTAAAACATTTACTTTTTCTCAATTATTTGAACAATCATTATGTCTTTTTTTTCAAATCATTTAAGGTAATTATTCAAAAAATAAAAATAAAAAATAAATTTAATGATAATAAATTCATTTATTTTTCAAATAATAATTTATAGAAAAAAATAACTTATTTTTACCATTTTAATAAAATATTATTGATATTAAAAGAAAGAGAGTGACATTTTTGACTATATCATTTACATATAATAATATAAATGTTATAATAAAATTCATGTGAAGATAAATTTCCATGTTTTCAAGTATTTGATAGATATGGAAAAAAATTATCTAATAAAAAAATACAACTTTTTGGTTGATTTTTAGGCATTGTCGTATAATTTTTATTATGTTTTACCTTGTTTACCCTTACTAAGGTGACAAATATTTTCTACGGTTATTATTCATAATAAAAAACAAAAGGGTTATATTCATGAAATTTTAACCCCCTAAATAAATATATTGAATCAATTTTTGAAAATTCAGTTTCTAGAAGCTGGAAAAATAAGTGATAATATAAATTTGTAAAATGAAATGAAAATGGGTTTTTAAAAAATGTGATTTATGCCTAAAAATGAACTTATAGCACAATCATGTATAATGATGATTCATTTATAATTAATTACATAATATCTAATTAATGGAGAATTATTTTAATTTTCCATTAAATTAAAAACTTATTGGAACTTTAATATTATTTATTTTAAAGAAATGAAATTAAAGTTTTATGACAATTGTATTTTTTAATTATTCAAAAAATAAATAAATAAATTTAGAAAAATTTAAAATATTTAACAAAAGATAATATTGACTTGATAAATTAAAAAATTAAATCATTTAAAAAAATAAATTTCTAAATGTTTCATTAATCGATTATAATATCTATAGAAAAAATGAAATGAGAACTTTTTTTAAGGATATATATTTTTTGAAGAAGAAAATGGATTTACAGAAAATTGAGTAATTATTTATTAAAAATTAATCATTAAATTTTCATTATATAGAAGCTTTATAAAATTTTTAATAATATGGTTGTTCCTATTTATACCATAAAATTAATGGATAGCTTATAAGGGTCACATTTAAAGAATTATATTTTTATCGAAATTTACATAAAGAACAATTTAATGTCTTAATTAAGCTATTGAGTATAATATTATTTTAAAATAATTTAGTGTGTTACATTATAGCCCCTTAAATAAATTTTACCCTCAAAAGTTTTATCTCAGTAATATAAGGATCATAATTTTAAATACTTTTTTTTCGAAATCCAATATCTTACAAAGGAGTAGTAAAACTTCTATTGAAAATTAGAAGTGGGAAATATAATTGTTACATAAAATTTAAAATTATCAGATTTAAAAATAAGGAGAACATTAAAGAGAAGTAAAAATATGGACATGTAGGACAATAATTTTCTTCCTATAAATAAAATATAGTGATAGAGAACATGATCATGATAATTTTAAATACCACAAAACCATAAATCCTTAATGGATAAATAATATCATTAATCTAACAGAAATGAAGGTAAAAAACAATCATTTTTATTTAAAGATTAATTTTCTATATCATTGTATGCGCCATATACTAATTCCTAAATCTTAAAAACTAAATAAACCCCAAAAATAATTATTATTTCAAATCCAACCATGGGTGTCACAGCCATGTTTACAACTAGCAAATAACATTTCATCATAGTAGAAATGGCATGGTATATTATCATTATATCAATCTTCCTACTTGGTTACTTGGTTTAAAATAATTTCCTATGAGGGTCAAAGGATGTTTCAATTTCCCTAAAAAATATACAATATTATGTAGGTCTAGAAACAAGCTAGATTTTATGATTAAAGTCTCTTTTATTAATACACAAGGGATTTCAACTTTGGCTACTGTAATTTCATAAGTTTTAACTTTCTTCATTATCCTTTTATGAGATAAATTATATTGATTCTTGGGAATTAATTTTTGTAGTCCCCCATATAACTATAATTTAAACACTAGACATTGGAAGCTTCTTTCATTCCCTTACACTGATGCACCAGATGCCCATTATCCCAACACTTAATGAAAACTACATTTCACATCAAGAAAGATTCAGGGTGTTTTATTCCATAATTATCAAAATTGAGAAGTTATATCCCTTCCTTATGTTCCATCACTTCATTTATTTATTCTTGATGCTCAGTATTCCTCTTGAAATATTGATTTCCATCTAATATTTATGGATTGGATAATCCATTCTCTATCTTGAAGGCACATTATACCATATAATACTGTGATGAAAACATTTGAGAGACAAGTTCCCTTCTGCATCCTGGATTGAGCCCAACAAATAAATAATAAATAATAAATTATTGATTATGTACGCAATACATAGTATGAATTGATAATATTATAATTTTTTCCACAAACCCTGACATACCTTCTTCTACTTTCTTCTTAAATGTGAATAATATCTTCTCAATTTTAGGTTACTGTTCTCAAGGGAAGTATTTCTCAAAAAATATGAAATTAAAAGTTTTATATTCTACAATTTCTATTTCCTCATCCTCTTTAGTGTTCCAGATCAATGAATATTATTGATCAGTATCTCCTTTCAAATAATATACTTTTAAAAAAAATTCAATTTCAATACATCATAAAGAGAGGAATAGCTTTTCATGGGACTTAGTCCATTGTTTATATGCCAATAAATTATTATTTCAAATAAAATATTGAGTCTTTGGTTAGATGAAGTGATCTAAAATTGTAGAATCAAGCTATGGAACAATAGTATTATTCATACATAAAATGTAAATCATTATAAGTTAAGTCTACAACCCTAATCTGGCTATGAAATACTCACTTCAAACACCAAATGTATTAGCTTACTCAAAAGGGAAATCCCTACATTGACTATGTTTATTTAGTCCTATTCATCTATTAAGAACCAACACTAAATAATGGCCTAAAATAGAAAATATCATACCATTATGAAACATAATATACTATTTTTAAACATGTGAAACACTTTTTATAAATTGAAAATATATTTAGAACTATTTTGAAGGTATAAAAATTTCTATAAAAATTTTATAATGGTTCATAAATTTTTTTTAATTAAACTAAGAATATCCCCTAGAATTTTCAAACCAGGTGATAATTATGGGCCCATTCACTATGCACCTTAATGATGGTCAAGATATATTCAACCTACTATTTTTTGTGTTATTACCCCTAGATAAATATATGATAAAACCATGGACACTTAAGGTATCTAGATAAGGATTTGTTTTCTAGAAAACCATGTAATATATACCATACAAAAAATTATTATATTATCTAACGATTAGACATATCCTTAATGTAATTCGTAAGGTTAAGTTCCCTAATTAATTTTTTTTATTAATCTAGTTCCCCTGGTTTGTGATAAACATGGTCTGATAAAAACAATAAATCCCAGATTCCAATAACCAAGATTTACTATCTACATTATTAAACTAAAAAAGATTTAAGGGATCACATAACTGAGGATCAATCAGTTTTGCAGTCCTGAAGACCTAGATTTATAAGTGATTCCTATTTTAAAATGTTAAAAAATATAAAACATAGTAAAATTAAATTATCTATATCATTAAAACTCAATCAATGATTTATTCTTCATAATAGGGTAAAATTAAAAATGAAATAAATACATAGTGGATATTCTGAATAATTACTACTTGAAACATAAGCTACCATGAGTAAATAAGGAATAATTAATATGGTATAGTGGAAAATCAAAACGCATACCATTAAATCAACAACTTGAGTTCAATAAGCACACATGGAAAATGTAATTATATAATACATGTGGATAATGAAACACTTAATTCCTAATAATGTAAATATATGAATATTCTCATTCTTGATAATGTCCTCTCAACCAAGGTATATTGAAACTTACCATCACAGCCTCCCCACCAATATATCATTCTTATTAAGTGGTTATCTTTATACAAAAAACCCATATAATATGGAATTCCAATAGTTTTTTTTAATGAGACACACCAATGCATTGAGGGTATATCTATAACTAATCCCCACCTGTCACTTTCACATCCTATGAATTCATCGTATTTTGAGTGACCTATATAATTCATTCTCAAAATGACTTACATAAACAATTTTAATATTGAATCATGAATTCAAAACATTAATATTTCATCATCATAAACTATCATATGAAAGAATAAATATGGTTTTATTTGATCATATACCTAATAGCATCAATGTGTGTTTTGAAAGATAAAAATGCCATTAAAATATTAAAAAATAATTTCATGATAAATATACTCAATTCACATTGAAGAAAAAATTAAAATCTAAAAATTTATATAATACTAGTAAGAATATTTTATTTGATAGTAAGAGTAGAAACATATAATGTAATATTAAATTTATATATTTATTAGGATGGTGAGAAAATTCATTCATGCAGTGTATATTAAAAAACATTTCATCCATAGTTTGGGTAAAAATTGCATCATTTGGAAAAATGAGAAAAGATTCATTTTAAATATTTTCTAAAAAATTAAATCATCAGATAAATTTTACTTAATAGAACCTTTTTTTAATTTTAAATAGAGTCATGAAAATATTTTAATAATAATATGGACATCTATGAAAATCCATTGGAGATAAATCATCAAAACAATATTTCCAAAAGAAATCCACCTACATGAAACTTACATGTTGATTCTTGATCCAACAAGGGAAGAAAAGAAAAAAATATAAAAACAAATCATCTATGGAGGTGAATAAAATATATCATATTTATTATATTATGATCATATAATTTTCCCAATTGAAAACTAAACACAATAAATCCCTAAATAAAATAATATGGAAAAATAAATCCCTTTTGGATTTTGTATCTTTGGAATCTTAAACCCCATAAAATAAATAACTTCAAATGAAATGCTAAAAAAATAATGTAATTTGATTCATGAAATAACAAAATAAAGGGTATTTAAATACATTAAATTAATGAAACAAGTATTAAATATTATATATGTCTCTTGGATATAAAATTGAGATGTGAAACCCTGACCTCAAGTCTGACATGAATTTTAAGAGATTTTATTCTAGTGAACCAGGATTCTCATACATGGATATTAAATCATTTAATATTAATATTCATTACATTACATAAACAAAAACTTGGGGACTGTAAAATTTTATTTCCTTTAAAAACAAGGAATAAAATTTTCTCAATTCATGGATGATATTCAATGTCTCCCATAACGATCTTCCCATTTTTGTACTCCTATATAAAAAATATCTTCATAACCAGGGGAAATGAAAAATAATATAGTTAGAGCTAAAATTATTACTATTTAAAGATAAGGGAGACATTTAAGTGAAACATGTGTATAAGGGAATGATAACATGATAATAAAATTTTAACACCATACCTTGCATATCATAGATCTTCATCTTGAGACATGAAATAATTATTGGCAGTGTATAAGACATGAATCAGATGAAAATAAAGGGACATGAACTATGAGAGAATAAAATTGGAATAAGGAATATATTTGTTTCATACACATCGGCTTATAAACATGTATACATATAAACATGTTCACTCTTTATATTAAGTACAAGAAATCAGTCCCTCACATAAACTTATAGACATGCAACTAGTTCCATAGATAACATTATTTACAAAAATGAATGGTCCATGAATAACATCAAAAATCTGTAATTAGGTTCATTCTTAAAATTTTTAATATGTAATCAGGTTCACTCATAAAATTATAGAAATTAAATACAAGTCCATGCGTAACAAGATTGTACTCAAGGTTTACAACCAAGAGCATTATAGTGGAAAATTTACCTTACTGAACCAAGTTTACTCTCTGTTACACTCCTGTCTATATCATATGATTTGAATATCTAACCTAATAATTTTGGAGAGATATTTATTTGACCCATAATTTTTTATAATGTAACCACTATCTTTGGTTATTACTTTACCCCATCCTTATTTATAACATAACCAGTGTCACATAATCAAAAATCATACATATGTGTTTCAAATGATCATCAAACATACATTTTATCATAACCCATGAAAATAAATGGGTTTCATTAATATTTGGTCATCATAAACATAAACCATATAGATAAATAACATTAATGGTATCCTTATTTCATATACCGTGTAAAACATAAATTATATATGAGGATGTCATCTCAAATGGATAAATATTTTGAAATATCACTTAGAAAATTTCTGAAGGAAAAAAACCATTCTCTGCTAATAAATTTTTTAAACATAAAACAATTTTTAAAATAATTTTCCATGAAAACTTATAATGGAATATTTAAAGAATATTTAAAACATATCTAGAGTAATATGACTTGTCTTTGAAAAAACATTTTAAAAATTAAAAAAAATTGAAAATAAAATTCTTTTTAAATAACCTTGATGTTGTTTAAAGTATTATTTAAATAAAATAATGGTTATGATGATATGATATTACATTTATATCATATATGATAAAACAAAGATTCCATTCAAATTTACGGTAAAATCCAAACATGAATTGTTTGGAAAATGACATGAAGTCTTCTTTCAAACATTTTTTTTATGAAAAATCAAACATGGTAAAAATGTAATCTAAAAATAATAGGATACTAATGCTAAATTTTTTGTTAAAAGTTTTGATAAAACATGGTTTAGGAAGAAAAATGTTTTTCAGAAAAAAATGTGGTTTTCTAAAAATTGTTCTTTCAGAATTCATGGGCATATAAAGCGGAAAATTAAGGGGAACATGAATTAACAGGGAATAACTAGAGGTAAATAAAATTAATGAGAAATTTTTAGAGGTATATCATCATATATGAACATTTGATACTTAATTATAAATAATCTCAATAAATGAGGAGATTATAACATGAAACCCATACCACTTTAATAACCATGAATTATAATCCACATGAAAGAAGTGACAAAAAAAGTCACATAAAATATAACTATTATAAATAAATTCATAATAATACATTTTAAATGGGCTGTATATTCCCCTCATGAATGGATATTAGTGATTAAAATAACATGTCTCTCAAAGAAGGCAAATTGAAATAAAATTCCAATATTGATTTATTATAATTTAACCATAATCCCCCTGAAATAAAGATCATAAAAGGGATATGTAAACCCCCAATATTTTCCATTAGAATAATAATAATATAAATTCATGGTCAATATATGAACCACATGAAATAAATAGGTGGTTAATATTTCATGTTTCTAACAAAAGTAAAAATTAAGATAGAAATCCATTCCCTTAACTGTTGAATTCCTTCAAACTCATTCAAACCAATTATATAATAAATATATGTTTATTATACATTTATTAGATAAAAATAATTGTATATATCATACCAAATTTTATTTACTTAATCTCTTTTATTACATTTTTATTAACAATTCTATGTAAAAGTCACATTTCAGGTTATAAGTGCTTTGTTTTTTGTATATGTTTTGATTTGTTATTTTAGGTCTTCTTACATTGATCATGGTTCCATAATCTATAGAATGATAAAAAAAGATATAAATTTATTATATATTAATTATATATTTATTTATATTAATCCATAAAATATAGTGATAGAAAATGAAATACATCGTTCGTGGAGATTGTTTCCCATATGTACACATCAATGTGTTTTCTATTTTCATATTAGATTGAAGAAAAGAAAATTAATTAATATATATTATCCATCCAAAATAATTTTTTGGTCATATACATAAAATATTTTGCTTAAACCCATCCATAATATCTTCCATTTAATGTGTGAATGAATCACATCGCTTCGCAAGACGGTAGCCCGCCTTACACATGAATGACGTTATCATATTCTCTAAAAATAAAAAAATGACTGTATGTTGAATATAATAATTATTCAATCATAATATCATCATAAATTTCGCATATTTATATATATATATATATATATCATATATAACCAATAGATCAATAATTATGTATATCCTCAAGAGGTGTTAATGAAAAAACTAACAACATTGGTTTGCGAGATGGTTGTCCTCCGTACACCCAAACAATGCTTTCGTAGCCAATTTGATATAAGTGAAGATGGTAATAGGTCATGAACATAACAAAAAACACATATAATTATATGTAATATACTAATTTTATTATATAATAGTGATATAATAATAATTTTAAAGGGTTGGATGATGAAATAAATCAAAAAACACTAATTGATGAATGTAAAATCTTCTTCAGGTATCCTCCTTAGGTTTGTAGTAAAAGCATTCATATGATAGATTTTTAACCCAAATATGGATTATATGATTATATAATAAAATTTGGAAGTAATTTGGGATGGTATTTTAAAAATCAAATAGGTTTTAATATTTGAATAAGGGATTAGAGGGGGTGGCCTTTTATAAGCGGGGGAGAGGAAACACGTGGTATATTTGAAAACAATTGAGTGCTCCAACATTTTTCATATTCAAAAAGTGTTCAAAATATACCATTATATAAAATTATTTGTATAATGTTGAAAATATGTCCATAAAATAGTTTTTTACCGGTATATAGGTAATTTTTACACTGATCTTTTTAGTTTAACCGTCGGTAAACTCAATTTGACCTTAATCATGGAAAATGTTTTTTTACTGTAGTTACTATTCATCCTAGTAAAAATTGCAGTTGAACATACTAAAATTATAAATTATGATGATTCCAAAACATGAATAAAATTTTCATAATGTAATTAAAATAAGTGGATAATTTTAATTTAAAATTTATCATACAGATTGGATTAGACATCATGTTTTTTAAAGTGAAAATATTCAAAATATTTCAATGTTTTTATATTAAAAACTGATATGAAATTGGTTAAAATGACCATAATTGGATTTACATATGTAAAATGTAATGACCCGCCCTCGGGGTCCGTGCCGTGACTACCCCAAGCCCGCCTTCCATAGGCCAGGGGATGGAGACTAGCACCAAGGCGTAAATCCCAACAAAAAGGGAAGGCATTGCCTTTGAAAAGTAAACAAGCACCACAGAGTAAGCAAGCGGAAAAGTAAACACTAAGTAAGAACAGAGTACAACTGAAAGTGCGGAAAAGTAAATGGGCCAGTATACAAACCCAAAATGAAAGTAAAGTACAAATTGAAAGGGAAAACAGCAACTGTAAAGTAAAAGCCGCTACACCGAGCTATCCACTGGGTATCCCACCTGAAGGGTGGGTACAGATAGCTCCACTGCTCCACGGGTCCCGTCGTCCGCTCCGAACACGTCCCACCTAGTGGTCCACCTCCAGGTACCTTCCTACTCTGCAAGCCTCAGCCAAGATCAATGCTGTCCGTTGTCTGCAACCAACACAACGTAGTGTGGGCATAGCCCGTGCAGGGGTGAGTATAAGCTACTCAGTAGGGACCCCGAGACTCCTGAAGGTCTCTCAAAATCCACAAAGGATAAATCACAAAGAAAGGTTCAATCACGAAGTATCAACTGACACTGCTTAGGTATATGCCCATACATATACCTAAGTCATCAATTTCAAATACGCTCCAACCTCCGAGCCCAAGTACAACTCAGTCCACACAGGAAAGTAAACGTATTCCACACAGGAAAGCAAAACGTAATCCATACAGGATATCACAACACAATCCACACAGGAAAGCAACAGGATTCAGCTCACATAGGTATACTTCTTCGAAAGACGATAAAGATGATCTCTGATCCATCTAAGTCGTCGGACCCATGAAGGATCGATAGGTAACTAACCCCCGCAAAGACCCACACAGGATCGGGGCCACACAGGACCTGTAGGCGCTGGTTCACACAGGACCGCTGAGCGCAAAGACCCACACAGGATCGGACCCACACAGGATCGGCCCCACACAGGACCTGTAGCACTGATCCACGTAGGATCGCTGAGTGCTGTATTCGTCGTCAAATCCACACAGGATCTCTGTACTGTCGTCGTCGCAGTCACAGTAGTAGTAGCAGTAGCAGTAGCAGTAACAGTCGCAGCCAGCACTAGGGTTCCCGCACATAGCAAGCTCGTTCAGGAGGGTCCGCTCAATGAGCCGAGAGGCTGATACATCAACTGTCACAAAGTCCAGAGTTGATGTATCCAAAAGTTCTGTATCGTCAACAGGAATTCAACGCAACAGACGGCGCGTCGATCGGACACCCGGTCTGAGAGTTATTGGCTTTTTCGTCCCAGGGGCCCGGTTGGTTTTTAAGGCAAAACCAGCCCGACCGTACTCCACCTATGTCCAAACCTCGGGCGGAGTATGCCAAAAGATCCGTCTCACTAAGAGAAACATAAAAAAGCTGATGACACGTCAATCGGACGTCCGTAGCTAAAGATATGAGCGTTTCCGCTCCGAAGGCCCGGTTGGTTTCGTGAACGAACCAACCCGGCCGAACTCAAAGTATTCCAAAACTTTGAGTGCGATATACCGAATCGACCGACTCGATCCAAGGATCTCATTTCCGCTGACGTTTCGTCAATCGGAGGTTCGTAGCTCAAGTTATGAGCAAAATACCGAAAGGATTCAAAAACGGGGGGTCCGGGCCCGGGACGACCCGGCCCGACCCCCACCTGGGTCGGCCCGAACCGGGTCGACCCAAACCGGGTCAACCTGACCCGGGTCCGACCCGGTCCGGCCGGCGGTGATCTGGCATGGCGGCGCGGGCTGGCGCGGCGGCGCGGTCCGGCATGGTGGCGGCGCGGCCTGGCGCCTCTTGGGGCCACGCGCGGGGGGCTAAGCCCCCGATACTTCAAAAAGGTGGCGCGGCTTTTAGCCGCGCCTTTTGGAGAACCGGCCCTACTCGTGGGGGCCTTCTTGAGGAAAACCGGGGGGCCGCCTTCCCCCCTCAATGAAACTGCCCCCCTCATAAATGGGGGGGCTTTTGAGTTGACCGGGGGAATTAAATTCCTCCGGTGTTTGACCTTCCGGCCGGCCACCTGGCCGGCCGGTTTTTCTCCAACAGGACCGGCAAACCGGTCCCCTTTCCGGCTTCCGATGCCGGTGGCCTGGCGAGCCGCCGGTGCTCTCGTCCCGCCGCGGTGTTCGTCGTCCGGTGCGGTACGACGGCACCGCACCCCTCCGCCGCGGCCCCGCTCCGGCCGCGGTGCCTTCGATTCCCTTCTACACGGCGCGACGACGTCACGTTCATGATAAACTTCCCGTGGTGCGGCACGACGGCGCCACGCGATTATAGCCTTGCGATTCCCGCGTGGTGCGACGGCACCACGCCATCTCGTACATCTGCAAGGAAATAATATTCAAGAACAGAGGAGGGGGAGTTCGGCCGTGTTTGTGCGGTCCGGCCCCCCTATCGTTAGTCGATAACTCTTAAAAATTTAATCACAAGATTATCATTCTAGAACCAAGAACGAGAATAAATAATAACCAACAACAACCCCTACCTTGGGTTCAAGTTCGAAGATTGTCAACGACCCGCGGAAGACAATGTCGCGGAGGTCGGGCGTCGCGGTAATCGTTCGTCAAATCCGATGATGGAGAGGTACGTCCGAAGAGGTACGTCGTTGGCGAATCTTCGTAAGCCGACGAAGGAAGTCCGAGGAGGAAGCGGCGTTCTCTTTCTTTGACACGGAAGGCGTCGTCGATCTTCGGATACAATCGGCTACGAAGAAGAGAGGAGCGGCGTTCTTCGTCGGAGCTCGAAGGTTTTTCGCGTTCTTCGTCAAAGTTGAAGAAGAAGAAGGAGAACCCAAAATCCTCTCAAGAAGGCTACAGAAATCTAACCAAATAAAATAAGTTAGAGACTTATTTTATTCACACACTTAATCAAATTTAATTTCAAAGGTTTGAAATTCAATGAAAATAACTCCAAAATAAATAACAAGTTGTCATGTCATTTAAAGAGGGGTTAAAGGGAGTTTTGAGAGAAGATGAAAAGTTAGGGTTCGTGTGGGCCCCACCACACGTAATCCTCTCAAGGGAGGTTAAGTGGGTGTGGGTCCCACCCCTAACTTCCTTTGAGAGAAGTTAACCAACAAGTTTAAATAAAAATTTGTAATCCACAATTTTTATTTAACTTATTCTAAACTCCCAAAAACTAACTCTCAACCCGAAATAAACGCAACCTCGGAAAAGGTCTCCTTAAGCGAATATCGGCACTGCGAGTTCATCGGTGTCCTCAGATATCAATTTCGAGCACCGGATCAAAAGTTAGAAATTCCCGCTCGTTCGTTCACTGAACGTACCCAAGCCAAATTTCGGAAATTTATTCCGGGAACACCGGGCCTCGGAATCAGGTGCCGTCAGAAACCACGCTCTTCTAAAAATCCAAAGAAAATTAAGAAAAAATTTCCCTTGAATTTTACGGGTCTTTAAATTACTCCCACCTCAGGGCTTTACGTCCCCGTAAATATACATCAAAACTAGGGAAACAAATGAGGGTACTGAGCACGCATCTGAGCCTCCCGCTCCCATGTGCTCTCTTGGAGGTTCCCATGCTTCCATCTTATGCGCACAAGAGGAATCGATCGCCCACGTAGGACCCGCTCCTGTCGATCCTCTATCTCCACCGGGACCTCCGTAAAAGTCGCCCCATCGTCAACGTCAAGCTCCCCATGGTCAATGATGTGTGTCCGGTCCTGCACGTATCTCCTCAGCTGAGACACGTGGAAGAAGTCGTGCACCCGGTGCAACTGAGGTGGTCGAGCCAGCCGATAAGCCACCACGCCAACCCTGCTGAGGACCTGAAAGGGTCTGATGAAGCGTGGAGATAACTTGCCACCACGACCAAATCTCCGTATACCAAGTCGAGGTGAGACCCGCAAGAAGATGTGGTCGCCATCGTCGAACTCCAGTGGCCTCCGCCTCCTGTCAGCATATGACTTTTGCCGGCTCTGAGCTGTCCTCATCCGCTCCTGGATGACCTGGACCTTCTCTGTCGTGGCCTGGACCATCTCCGGTCCCACCAGTGCTGACTCCCCTGGGTTTGTCCAGCACAAAGGAGATCTACAAGGTTGGCCGTACAACGCCTCATATGGTTCCATCCCGATGGTGGAGTGGTAGCTGTTGTTGTACGCAAACTCTACCAAGGGTAGGTGGTCCTCCCAGCTACGACCAAACTCGAGGACACATGCGCGGAGCATGTCCTCGAGAGTCTGAATGGTCCTCTCCATCTGACCATCCGTCTGAGGGTGAAAGGCTGTGCTCAGACGTAGCTGCGTCCCGAACGCCTCCTATAACCCCTTCCAAAGCTGGGAAGTAAAGCGAGCATCTCGATCGGAGATGATAGATGATGGCACACCGTGGAGCCGCACAATCTCCTGAATGTAGAGACGTCCCAAGCTCTCCACTGATCCCTTCTCTCTAATGGGTAAGAAGTGTGCCGACTTGGTGAGTCGGTCAACAATCACCCAGATGGAGTCGTGACCTCTGGAAGTGCGTGGAAGTCCAGTCACGAATTCCATAGATATGTCGTCCCACTTCCACTCCGGAACCTCCAAGGGCTGTACCAAGCCTGCTAGTACCTGATGCTCTGCCTTCACCTACTGGCAGGTGAGGCATCGAGAAACGAACTCTGCTACTTCCTTCCTCATGCCCGACCACTAGTGCTATTGTCTGAGGTCCCGGTACATCTTCTCCACTCCAGGATGTACCGCCAAAGGAGAAGTGTGAAACTCTCTCAGCACCTCCTCTCGCAAAGTGACTGGTACCATGGTACGTCCTCTTAAAAGGATTTCGTGCTCTGCTCCAAGGGAGAAACCATCAGGTGCCTGTCCCGAGGATATCTTTGCACACCATGTTTTCAGAGCGAAGACCACTGCTGCTAACTCCAGGTCATGGGTAGCGTAGTTCTGCTCATGCGGCCTCAACTGATGTGATCCATAGGCGATCACTGCCCGCTCATGTATCAGGACGTAACCGAGTCTCGTCCCTGAAGCATCGCAGTAAACTACGTATCCTACTCCCTCCTCAGGCAACCTCAAGATAGGTGCGCTAGTCAACCTCTGTCTCAGCTCCTGGAAGCTCTGCTGACAACTGTCTGACCACACGAAGGGTTTCCCCTTCCTCCTTAACGTACGGCAAAGCTGCAAAGATTTCTCCTTTTCCAAAAAGTGAAATACGGTCTCATCCCCTGGATGAACCACGTTCCTTGCCTAATACAGTCAATCCCGTCATGATTAGTTAATTCATGGTATGGATGACGTCGTAAGGCCTCGACACTGCTACCAAGAGATCCAACCGTTACTCTCGCCTCCAAGGGTTGAGTCACACTGTCGGCATCAGTGTGTGGTCCCTGGGTTTCCTCCAGTAATAATCTCACAAGTGAGGGTCAAGTCAACAGTTTTTAACCGGCACCTCTTAGTAAAAACAAACAAAAGACAAGAAAAAAAAAGTCACCAAGGAAAGTGTCTTTTATTACTTCAAGTTAAAGTACAAGGACACAAAGCAACACAAACTACGAAGCTAGAGGCATTATGGGCAAAGGCCTCTATGCCTGGAGCTAGTCCGGCACTAGTCCACCCGTTTCTGGAGCTCCATGATCATAAGCTTCAGCTACCTGAAGCTGTGATCTCCCCTGAGGTCGGGGTGGACCTCTTGGTGGTGGTGGTGGTAGAGCCTCAAAGCGTCGCCCACCACCTGCTACTCGGCCAGCTCCTCTGCCTCGTCCGCCTCCTCCCTGAGGACCGCCACGGTCGAACCTCTGCCTCTGCCTAGGTGGTTCCTCAACCTTCTGCTACTCCTCCGCATGGCGGGTCGGGCAGTCACGAGCCATGTGGCCTTGCCCGCCGCATGCATAACACTGTCTTCCACTCGAAAGACGGGCTCTGCACTGTGTGACCCGTACTGCTGAGCCAGTGTCCTGAGGTCGTCTGCCTGAAGGTCTGGTCTGCCTGGACCCCTGAGTCATTCGTCGACTGCCTGCTGCAGATGACTCTGCCACGTGCCGCCCTGTGGTGGGTCTCGGCGCTGGTGTAGACTCAGCAAGGAAGATATCGATCAGAAGGGCCCACTCCAGTACTCCTGTCTGAGTCGGTATGTTGAGGGAGATCAGCGATGCCCTGATCTCGTGTCTCAAACCCTGCTCGAAGGTCCGGGCCCGGAAGAATGGGTCCCGTACCATGTCGGTCGAGTAGCGCGAGAGATCAATAAATCTCGCTGAGTACTGAGCGACCGTCATGCTGCCCTTGCACAGCTGGAGAAGCTCTTGGATACGCACCGCACGAAGGGTGGCTGGGACGAACTCCGAGCGGAAGAGGCTCTCAAAGTCCGTCCATTGAAGAGATGCCTCATCGTGCTCCTGGAGCATCAAGCTCCACCATCGTCCTGCTGCTGCGTGTAGTAGGCTCGCAGCGAGGATCACCATGAGGTCTGCTGGTGTCCTCACTAGCCTAAACACACGTACCACTGCCTCTAGCCAGTCCTCGGCTGCCTGGGGATCCGTCTCCCTACGAAACCTGGGTGGTCGCTGGCGCTGAAACTCATGCAGTGTGCTGAGGTGACGTGCATCGTCAGCGGCTGGTGTTGGAAGCATCAGTGGCTCGACGGGTAGAGCTACCGCCGGTGCCACTGCTGACAAAGGGCCCTGCACCGAGGCCTCGTCACTCGGTGGGCTGTCGTCACACTCGACTCTCAGAACCCTAGCTGGATGCCATCGTGGGGCCATCCTGAAAAGGAAACAGGTGCGCCATGGTCAAACAGTATACCTGGTGAGCTGATATATAAGTAATCACAAAGAAAACATTGAAACACACATGCAATCAATGTTTTCGTGCATTATGTCGGAAATCAGAAGTCAGGGTCCTGGGGTACGGATACGTCGGCCACCGCACCAACACTGGACTCCCTGGACTGAGAACCACACTCAATACGCTAAACATTATTGCTTCACATAGAAAAGATCAGAGCTCACGGCAGAACCGAACTCCTTTGATACCAATTTGTCACGACCCGCCCTCGGGGTCCGTGTCGTGACTACCCCAAGCCCGCCTTCCATAGGCCAGGGGCTAGCGACTAGCACCAAGGCGTAAATCCCAACAAAAAGGGAAGGCATTGCCTTTGAAAAGTAAACAAGCACCACAGAGTAAGCAAGAAGAAAAGTAAACACTAAGTAAGAACACAGTACAACTGAAAGTGCGGAAAAGTAAATGGGCCAATATACAAACCCAAACTGAAAGTAAAGTACAACTCGAAAGGGAAAAAAGCAACTGTAAAGTAAAAGCCGCTACACCTAGCTGTCCACTGGGTATCCCACCTGAAGGGTGGGTACAGATAGCTCCACTGCTCCACGGGTCCTGTCGTCCGCTCCGAACACGTCCCGCCTAGTGGTCCACCTCCAGGTATCGTCCTGCTCTGCAAGCCTCAGCCAAGATCAACGCTGTCCGTCGTCTGTAACCAACACAACGTAGTGCGGGCATAGCCCGTGCAGGGGTGAGTATAAGCTACTCAGTTGGGACCCCGAGACCCCTGAAGGTCTCTCAAAATCCACAAAGGATAAATCACAAAGAAAGGTACAATTACGAAGTGTCAACCGACACTGCTTAGGTATATGCCCATACATATACCTAAGTCATCAATTTCAAATACGCTCCAACCTCCGAGCCCAAGTACAACTCAGTCCACACAGGAAAGTAAACGTATTCCACACAGGAAAGAAAAACGTAATCCACACAGGATTGCACAACACAATCCACACAGGAAAGCAACAGGATTCAGCTCACACAGGTATACTTCTTCGAAAGATGATAAAGATGATATCTAATCCATCTAAGTCGTCGGACCCACGAAGGATCGATAGGTAACTAACCCCCACAAAGACCCACACAGGATCGGGCCCACACAGGACCTGTAGGCGCTGGTTCACACAGGACTGCTGAGCGCAAAGACCCACACATGATCGGACCCACACAGGATCGGGCCCACACAGGACCTGTAGCACTGATCCACATAGGATCGCTGAGTGCTGTAGTCGTTGTCGAATCCACACAGGATCTCTGTACTGTCGTCGTCGCAGTCACAGTAGCAGTAGCAGTAACAGTAGCAGTAACAGTCACAGCCAGCACTAGGGTTCCCGCACACAGCAAGCTTGTTCAGGAGGGTCCGCTCCAAGAGCCGAGAGGCTGATACATCAACTGTCACAAAGTCCAGAGTTGATGTATCCAAAAGTTCTGTATCGTCAACAGGAACTAAACGCAACAAACGGCGCGTCGATCAGACGCCCGGTCTGAGAGTTATTGGCTTTTTCGTCCCAGGGGCCCGGTTGGTTTTTAAGGAAAAACCAGCCCGACCGTACTCCACCTGTGTCCAAACC
This sequence comes from Viscum album, assembly GCA_963277665.1. Lineage (NCBI taxonomy): Eukaryota > Viridiplantae > Streptophyta > Magnoliopsida > Santalales > Viscaceae > Viscum > Viscum album. The sequence goes on from OY728139.1 coordinate 104,109,712, forward strand.
TCGGGCGGAGTATACCAAAAGATCCGTCTCACTAAGAGGAACGTAACAAAGCTGACGGTACGTCAATCAGACGTCTGTAGCTCAAGATATGAGCGTTTCCGCTCCGAAGGCCCGGTTGGTTTCGTGAACGAACCAACCCGACCGAACTCAAAGTATTTCGAAACTTTGAGTGCGATATACCGAATCGACCGTCTCGATCCAAGGATCGCATTGACGCTGACGGTTCTTCAATCAGAGGTCCGTAGCTCATGTTATAAGCAAAATACCGAAACGATTCGAAAACGGGGGGTCCGGGCCCGGGGCGACCCGACCCGGGTCCGACCCGGTCCGGCGCGGCGGCGCGGTCCGGCGCGGCGGCGCGGTCTGGCGCGGCCTGGCGCCGCTTGGGGCCACGCGCGGGGGGCTAATCCCCCGCTGCTTTAAAAAGGCGGCGCGACTTTTAGCCGCGCCTTTTGGAGAACCGGCCCCCCTCGTGGGGGCCTGCTTGAGGAAAACCGGGGGGCCGCCTGCCCACCTCAATGAAACCGCCCCCCCTCATAAATGGGGGGGCTTTTGAGTTGACCGGGGGAATTAAATTCCCCCGGTCTTTGACCTTCCGGCCGGCCACCTGGCCGGCCGGTTTTTTCCAACGGGACCGGCAAACCGGTCCCGTTTCCGGCTTCCGATGCCGGCGGCCCGGTGAGCCGCCGGTGCTCTCGTCCCGCCGCGGCCCGGAACCGGCCGCGGTGTTCGTCGTTCGGCGCGGTGCGACGGCACGAAACCCCTCCGCTGCGGCCCCGCTCCGGCCGCGACACCTTCGATTCCCTTCGACACGGCGCGACGGCGTTGCATTCATGATAAACTTCCCGTGGCGCGGCACGACAGCGCCGCGCGATTATAGCCTTGGGATTCCCGCGTGGTGCGACGGCACCACGCCATCTCGTACATCCGCAAGGAAATAATATTCAAGAACAGAGGAGGGGGAGTTCGGCCGTGTTTGTGCGGTCCGGACCCCCTCTCGTTAGTCGATAACTCTTAAATATTTAATCACAAGATTATCATTCTAGAACCAAGAACGAGAATAAATAATAACCAACAACAACCCCTACCTTGGGTTCAAGTTCGAAGATCGTCAACGACCCGCGGAAGACAACGTCGCGGAGGTCTGGCGTCGCGGTAATCGTTCGTCAAATCCGATGACGAAGAGGTACGTCCGAAGAGGTACGTCGTTGGCGAATCTTCGTAAGCCGACGAAGGAAGTCCGAGGAGGAAGCGGCGTTCTCTTTCGTTGACACGGAAGGCGTCGTCGATCTTCGGATACAATCGGCTACGAAGAAGAGAGGAGCGGCGTTCTTCTTCGGAGCTCGAAGGTTCTTTGCGTTCTTCGTCAAAGTTGAAGAAGAATAAGGAGAACCCAAAATCCTCTCAATAAGGCTAGAGAAATCTAACCAAATAAAATAAGTTAGAGACTTATTTTATTCACACACTTAATCAAATTGAATTTCAAAGGTTTGAAATTCAAAGAAAATAACTCCAAAATAAATAACAAGTTTTCATGTCATTTAAAGATGGGTTAAAGGGAGTTTTGAGAGAAGATGAAAAGTTAGGGTTCGTGTGGGCCCCACCACACTTAATCCTCTCAAGGGAGGTTAAGTGGGTGTGGTTCCCACCCCTAACTTCCTTTGAGAGAAGTTAACCAACAAGTTTAAATAAAAATTTGTAATCCACAATTTTTATTTAACTTATTCTAAACTCCCAAAAACTAACTCTCAACCCGAAATAAACGCAACCTCGGAAAAGGTCTCCTTAAGCGAATATCGGCGCTGCGAGTTCATCGGTGTCCTCGGATTTCAATTCCGAGCAAAGGATCAAAAGTTAGAAATTATCGCTCGTTCGTTCACTGAACGTACCCGAGCCAAACTTCGGAAATTGATTCCGGGCACACCGGGCCTCGGAATCAGGTGCCGTCAGAAACCGCGCTCTTGTAAAAATCCAAAGAAAACTAAGAAGAAATTTCCCTTGAATTTTACGGGTCTTTACATAAAAGTAAAATAATTTATCTTTTAAACCAATTTAAAATAAAATTTATATTTATAAATAAATTAAAAAACGAGGTTTGAAATTAAAATTAAGTATTATTCACTATTCCTCAAAAATTAAATTTTTTTGGGAAATTCAAAAAAATCACCCTTAGATAATTTGAAAATATTGATATAAAAAATTAAGTTTATTTTATAATATTAATTTTCTAAAAGTTTCAACAATTAATTATTTTATTTTAAAAAAAAAGTCAATTTTTAATAAAATTGTATTTTCGAAACATAGAAAGTCATTACTAAAAATTATGTTTTTTATCAATATTGTTTCATTATATAAAACCATTATAATTAATATTTGAAAATCTTTTATTACTATTCATACCACTAGAATTAATTCCTTGGTTATAATATCCATGTTTGAATAATATTAATAACATATTGTGGTTTTCTTAAAACTCAATCTCATGTATAATGAAAGTTAACCCAGTGTTGCACGTAGCACAATAAAAAATTGGTTTTGTGTGAAGAAAAATATTTTAGTATATTTTATGATTAGGTTATTATTTCATATAGCATAGAATACCAATGAAATATAATTTATTTTAAAAAAATAATTCATAAAAAATAATGGTGTTACATTCTACCCCTTAAAATGTTTTTTATAATTAAAATGAATCACTATAATATAAAAAGTAAGGATAATTTTGCCTTATAATGTCATCAATTTCCTACATGGCTTTCTCAAACTGGTGGGTTCACCACAAAAATTCTACCAGGTGACTAGTCTGGTTTGAGATTACTTTATCTATTTGATAAAGATTATCTACTGGTCATTCCATATAAGAAATATCATGTTATATCAGTATGACCAATGAGTTCAATACATGTGATGGATCAGGTATGTAATTCCTTAGTAGTGATACATGGAATAAATAGTGATCCTGTGAGAGGTTTGGTGGAAGCACCAAATGATTCGAAACGATCATAATATGATAAAGTATTTTAATGGGACCGGTACACCTAGGGATTAGTTTTCCCTTATTCTATCTGTGGATAAAATAATAAAAAGACATTATCACCAACTTCAAATTATAGATCACATTTATTATTATCACCAAAACATTTCTATCATATTTTTTTGTTATTATGTATTGATGAATGGATATAATATTTTCTTCCATATAATCATCTATCCAAGGATCTATTAGCTTTCATTCTACAAATTCATTTCTATAAATTGAATTTTTAAACAGTATTCCATAAAATAGATTTATAATGATACATCCAAATTCTCATGTGAAAACAATTATTGTAAGAAAAATCATCTAGAGGATGTTATTGATCCCAACCAACTTTCAAACCCAATGAATATGATCTCAACATATCCTATGGTTTTGAAATTTTTCTTTCATACTGACCATATTTCTATAGATGATACATATTTATGAAATTAAACTCCATATCAATATATTGATAAATACTTTCCCATAACATTGAGTTAAACATTGAATCCTGATCATATACAATTAAATATCGTACACCATAAAACATCACCGTTTCTTTTATATATATCCTATAAAACTTATCTGAAGATATATATTCTATGATATAGATTAAGGGTGATGACCTTGTATAATGACCAAATACACCCCATGTAGCATTTTTTTAAAGTTTGGGGTCGAAGCCTTATTTAATATTTAATGAAAAGCAATGAACTCTTTTAACTGGGTAGATATAGACCCATTACATAGCCCAAAGGACCAGTGGGAATTTAGACCATTACATGGCCCGTAGGCCCAACTTTTTGGCTTAAGGCTCATTCTGTGAATAGTAATACTACATTACTCTACTTGCTACCGTAATACATAGTATCTGCCGCTACTACAGTACCCTACCACCGCTACATTGACCTACCGTCGCTACAGTGCTCGTCGTTTCTACAGTACTACCACTCCTATAGTCGCTACAGTGCTGCTATAGTGCATGTGCCCAATGGTTTATGAGCCCCCATTTGTCATGTAGGATTACAGGGTGCTTATCACTAAGCCAAACCCCAACTACACCCATGGAGTATTATTCCTTTTATATGTTTTGGAAAAAACCCATGTTGATTTCTCCCCATTTCCTTTCAGGTGTGGATAATGGTTGTAGAATCCTTCTAGAATTCATCTCTTAATCTTGAATTTATATCTTAATAATCCTTAAGATAAAAAATCAACAATATCACTATTTATATATTCTCACTTTAATTAATATTTTATATAGACCATTGGTAGGTGTTATATACTTATCTCCCTTCAGTTGTTGGTTCATTCCCCATGGACTTGATGGATAGAACCTATTATGACCTGACATGAGAGTTATAAATTTTCAACAATGATAAGATAGATAATAAATTTTAGAAATACCTTTAATCATATTTCCCAAAAATTAATTCATTTAAAAAACCAATGGGTTTTATTAACATAAATATATTCTAAAATATCCTAAATCTTGATTAAGTCCTATCATGTAAAACATCATGAGGGGCATCTAAGTCATTGAACTTATGATCCAACTAAATCATATAAACCCATGGTGGAATCCATAACTCTTAATGGAGACATATATTGTTCCAAAAATAACATAATCCTTATACGTTTCATGATTCTTATAACCCAAATACCATTGGCAAAATACCACTTCAACATAATCCTTAAATCTCAATGAAAAAAATACTTCAATCCTATAACTTAAATGATTTACATGTGATATGTACTTCCTTGGTCTAGAAGATAATTATTATTCCAGGGAATTGAGTGGGATATTTCCCATGTTCTCCATAGATATTACATTTAACTCCTCAACAATTTGTCATTCAATGACCTTCTTTTCCACACTGATAACATCTTCACCTCCACTTGAGTTATTCTTTCTGATTTTTATCTAAACCTTATTGACATGTAGGAAGATGAATCTTCTTTCCAATATACTCATTACCATATAAAATTTATTAAAATTATATTTTCCTCTTATTTTATGTGTTTGGAATCTCACCAAAGTTCACATTATTAATCATATCTCACGATAGATAATTAAGAATAATAAAAATATATTTATCTCCTGTCATCATCTAATTTGGTTTCTCAAATACACAAAATTTTCAACCAGATTGAATGTTTACATAATTGCTCCTGTTTCCATCCATTTAATAAGACTAAATATCATATTGTAAACAATTTTAATTATAATGTGTGACCAAAAAATTATGAAAGCCACTTATTGGATGTCTAAATGATGACACGTTATTTTTAATGTATGGAACCGTAGGTTTATCCTAGGTTATTATTAATAATTATTTATTAAAATACCTTAGGATTGTTAATAAATATTTTGTGAATTTTCAAAGAATATCCCCAATGAGTGTCAAACAGGGTGTGTATAAAGGCCTCTTTTTGTCCATAGTTCATAATATATTCTTGATAAATATGGTTTTTTTGGGGTTGTTACACCTATGTACTTTTGTTCTAGATCCACATACACCAGTAGTATCTAGAAAAAGATTTATTTACAGTAAAATAATCACTCTATGGTTTAATAACATTCTAGAAAGGTTTTATACACATTTAATCATCCTTAGGCTAATACATAGACATGTCTTTGGTACATCACAATTTTTTTCTGATCCTAGTTTCCAATGGATAAATAAAAATTTTATTTAATACCAACTATAGTGACCTATGATTTTCATAAATGGATATTAAATATTTTTAGATGAATATTCATTAAATTACACAAAAAGACACCGAAGGACCATAATAGTTTAGTGTCAATAGCATATTAGAACACAATATTCTTAATTCATGGAAGATATTCATTGTATTGCACAGATATATTCCCATTTTCTACTCTTACATAAAAACCATTATCCATGACATTGGGAATGGAAATATAAGAAAGGTTTATCTGAAATGATTTGTAAGGGTAAACAGTGGATATATATATGAATAACATGATCAATGGGAATGATAATATGACCATGACCTGAAAACCATACCATGCATATTAGATATCACAATCTTAAGTCATGGAATAATGATTTCTAGTTAATAAGACATGAATCATAAGATAATAAATGAGAATGATCCATGAGAGCATAATGTTTTCAAAATACAAATATTTTTTAAAAACACTTTAGTTCTAACATTTTAAAAATGTATAAATAGAAATAGGTTCACTCATTATGTTAAAGACATGAAAACATGACCTTTTATAAAATTATGGACCTGAAACTAGATCCATGCATAACCTTATGGAAATTAAATACGGTTCCATTCATAACATCATAATTATTCAATCAAGTTCACACATAATATTGTGAACATGTAATCCGTTTCATATATAACATTATAGATATGAACGAAAGGTCTACATATATCATCATAATAGATAAGGTTCACTCCCAAGCCCATCACAGAATAAAATTTCCCTTATAAATATGTTTCACTCTCCATTATACTCATATCTATCTTCTGAGATATAAATATTTACCTAATTCATTAGAGGAAAATATAGGTCCCCCATATTTAGTTATAATTTAACCACCATCATTGGTTACAACATAACCACCATCCTTAGTTATAACACAACCACCATCACATAATGAAAATAATAGATATGTGTTCCAAAAAGATCATAAAATATTCATCATTTCATAACCCATGAAAAAATATTTTTTTATAATAATTTTTTCTTCATAAATTTAAACCCTCCAGAGAAAGAATAAGAATTGTATCTTTGAATCATATCCCCAGTAATGCATAAATTAGATCAAAGGATTCCAACTTAGATGGATAAGGATATTGAAATTCCACTTGGAAAATTTCTTAATAAAAATAACCATTATTTTAGAATAACTTTTTTAAAAATAAAAAATTATAAAAAACCTTTTCTTTGAAAATAACCTTTAAAACATATAAAAGATGCATTAAATATCATTTAAAACATTTTATTAGGGAGATATTTTTTTTTTCAAAACCATTTTTAAGACATAAATACTTTTTAAAAACCCATTTCTTCAAAAACATATACTTGAAACCATATAAATTATCATTCAAATAAAATAATTTTATGAGGAAGAGATGTTTCATTCATGTTGTACATGTTAAAACAAGAGTTTTGTTCAAATTTTTGGTAAAATAAAAATGGGAATGTTTGGGAAATGAAATGAAGATTCTTGTCCAAATAGTTTTTTTTAATAAAACATGGGAAAAATTATTTTATAAATCATAGGATCATAATAATAATTTATTTTAAACACATTTAAAAAACATGGTTCTTTTGAGGAATATGGTTTTTGACCTAAAATGAGGGTTTTCTGAAAATATTTCTTTTGGAATTATTGAGTATATAAAGATAGGAAAATTAAAGATAATATATATTATAATTAAGAAACTATAGTAGAATAAAAAACATGATAATTCTAAAGAGTTAGTTCAAGAGATATAAACATTGGAGACATAATCATAAAATGTCTTGATAATTGATGAGATTTTAATATAAAACAATTTCCATTTTGGAAACATTGAATCATAATCCAATTGAAATAAATAACATAAAATAGAACTTAAAATATCATGATGATAAATAAATTAATGATATTACATTTCAAAGGGTTTGAATATACACCTGATGAGTGAATATTTGTGTATAACATAATGTGTGTCTCAAAGAAAGAAAATTGAGGAAAAAACCCCTTACCAATTTGATAAATTTTGAACCGAAAAACCCATGAAATATATATCCTAGAATAAATATTTAAAACCAAATATTATTAAGTATAAGAATAATATTATACATTCTTGGGATTTACATATAACTCATTAAATAAATAGCTGGTGAACATGCCATGTGTCTCATGAAGTAAAAAGTGAGAGGGAAATCATTTACCTTTAGTCTTTATTACCTTAACACTCATTATAACCTCTTGTATAATAAATATATGTTTATAATAAATTTATTATTGAAACATAATTATATATATCATACTATATATGATTTACATAATCCATTTTATTTCACATTTATTAAAAAATCTATGTTAAAGTCACATTTTAAGAAATAATCACTTTTATTTTCATATATGAATTGATTTGTTATGTTTGGTACTATTATGTTAATAATGGTTCTATAATATATATAATGATAATCATAAAAACATATCATATATATTCAGACTATATGTATTTATAGTAACACATAAAATTTAGTGATAGAAAATCAAATACACCATTCATAGAGACAGTAAGTTGTATGTACGCATGAACAATATTTCCATTTTCTTATCGAATTGAAATTAATAAAATTAAGTGATATATATTATCATTATAAAACCATTTTTATGTCCTATATATAACATATTTTTGTAAAACATATCCTTAATACCTTCCATGTAAAGCATGAATGAATTACATCGCTTCGTGAGGCGGTTGTCAGACACACACATGAACGACGTTATCATATTCCCACAAAATAGAAAATATAAATCTACGTGGGATATAATGATGATAGAATCATAATTAAATTATAGATTTAATATATATCATATATAAATAATATATTTATTGTTATGTCTATCCTCAATATGTGGTAAAGGAAAAATAAACAACATAAGTTTATGAGGCAGACCGTTCACAGGAACAATGATTTCATAACCCATTTTATGTGAGGGGATATGGTTTTAGGTCATGACCATATCATAAAAAACATATCATTATATGTAATATTTTGATCCTATTATATAATAATGATATAATCATAATTTAAGTGGGTGGATGAAGAAATTAAAAAAAATTGTTAAATGTTACCTCTTCTTCGGGTATCCTCCATAGGGTTTTCACTAAAATCCTTCCTAGGGTAGATTTATACCCAAATAAGGATTCTTGGATGACAATATGGAATTTGGGAAGTGATTTTTTTAGGTCAATACATAACCAATAAGGTGTTATTGTGTGAATAATTGAGGATAGGGGTGGCCTTTTATAAGTGGGGAGAGGATACACCTGGACATTTTGAAAAGAATTTAGTGCTCCCACATTTTTCAAATGAATAATAGGATCAAAATGGACCATTCTCAAACTGTAGGGGTGGAATGATAAAAATATGTCTGTAAAATAGTTTTTAGATATGTTTATAGGTGATCATCCCCTTATCTTTTTAGTTTAACCCTCAGTAAACCAATTTTTACATTAATCAGGATTAATAATTTTTACTACACTCACTATTAATTTTGGTAAAAAATAATTTTATATTACTAAAAATTAAAAATTATTATGATTCCAAATTTTTAATCCATTTCTCTAAATTCAATTAATATTAGTGTAAAATTTTTATTTAAAATCACTCACACATACGGGATAAGAAATCGGGTTTTGTAAGTGAAAATGTTGAAAAGTTTACAAAGTTATTATATATAAAAAATATGAAATTGAATCCAATGAACAAAAATAAATTCATGGATGTATTATTGAAATAATTTAACTTTAAAACCATTTTAAAATATAATTTAACAATATTAATAAAGTAAAAGAGAAGGTTGTTTCCAATTAAAATTCATTACTTTATATTATTCACCCAAAATGAATCATTTTAGAAAACTACCATAAATTAACCATATGATAAATTTTACATTATGATTTCAATTTTTTTATCAAAATAATTTTATAATGTTTTCAAAAAAAATTATTTTTCTGAAGAAAAATGAAATGAAAATCATTTTTTGAGAAAATAATATTTTCAAAACATATAATGTATTGAACAAAAAATATTTATTTTACTATAAATATGATAAATTTATATAGAACCATTATAATTAATATTGTAAAAGTATTAATTACTATTCATAATTCTAGGTTTAATGGCAAGGTTTTAACAGTCAAATTTGAAGAATACTAATAACATATCTTGGTTTTGTTAAAGCATAGTGTCATGAATAATAAAACATGACCCAGTGTTTCTTGTAGAACAAGACTAACTTGGTATTATGTATATCTGAATTCTAGAAAATAACATAAGGTTAACTTACTGTATATTGTATCAAAATCTATCAATGAATTTGAATTTATAAAAAAAATTAAAAAAACTTAGGGTGTTATGTTTAGCTTCTAGTATAATAAAATTAAATATTTTATTATTCGATATCAGAACCATATAAATAATTATAATGTAACACCCCAAGATTTTATAAGAAATGTTATTTTTAATTTATTTGATGTCTTGTGTTGTACGCTACACCAATATTATCTTGTGTTATATGCAACACCGTATTAGTTTGTAGTATACGCAAAAACTATTCCTGGCTTGTGTTGCACGCAAGAGCGACCATCCTCGATAGTGTGTGTTGTACGCAATACCGAGTTTCACTAAATAATGATATATTATTATAACAATATGAATTAGAAGTTATGAATAGTATTAACAATATTTTTAATTTTATAACATTATAATTCATCCTATACATTTTCTAGAATTAGATATGAAAACAAAATCAATTTTTCGATAAAATAAGTTTTTTTTAAAAAATGCAGTTTTACCGCCTTTTGACGGCACACCCATTTTAAATAAAATTTTTGACAATTTTATAAGATAAATTTTACAAAATTAACTTCTTCTTTTGAATCGGGAAATAAAAATATATATTGGATAAATTTTTGATACTTTTCTGATAACCTTCATATTTTGATTAATAGTAAAAATACGCTAAATTTAAATTAAAAACAACTTTTTAAACGAGATAAATTATATGATTAAATTATAATATTTAATGGTTTTAAAGTATAAATAGAATATATTTTTACCATTTAATATAATTTAAGTCATTACCATTAATTTTACACTGTATTCATAGGTATAAAAATTTCAATCTTTTGCAACGTTTAAACTTTCAAACCCCATTTTCTTAACAATGGAATTAATTTTAAATTAATTACTGCAAATTCTGTGTTTTGAATTTTAAAAATTGGATTCCATAAATGGAATCATTAAGATTAAATTATTTTAATAGGCTAATTTTTATTTTTAGACATTATGAATGATAACTACGGTAAATTTTATTAACTACAGTTAAAGGTAAATCAGGTAGTTAAGGGTAAAAATAAGATTATACAATTAACCTAACACCTGCCAAAATTATATTGGATGAAAAATAAAGTTGACCTATATCACCTAAGGGTATAAATAGATTCATTTCATGGACTTTTTACCCTGAAAATGATTTAATTATTATTAAAACCAAATAAAGTGACAACATGTCATTCTCTTATATCTTATAAGGGTAATAATTTTAATTTAGTGATAAACATCCTAAAACCTAGAATATAAATAGTATCCAAAAAAGGTAATAAAATTATCTACAACATGAGAATTTATTTAAAATTTATAGGGATTAAATAATTATCATTAATGGTGACACAATAGTGATGCAGAAATTGTTTATTTAGTGAAAAATCAATAATACAGTTTTTATTAAACTAATAGTGACCATAAAAGGCACAAAAACCTGACCTAAACTTATTGGTCATGTAAATGTAAACCATAATAATACAATGGTAGAATAATTGACCATTTTTATCCTTATAAAAGTGATTATGACACTTATTGTATTTTATTTTAAATGATGTCAAAGTTGTCACCATCATGATTTAATAAATATAACAATTTAAATGTTGTGATTTTAAGATGATAAATTTGAGTATAAGTATTATTATGAAATATATTATATTTATCTACATCAATTTATTCTAATTTTAATTTTTATGCAACAAATATGTATATTAAATAATTATACAAAAATGTTATAGTAATTATTTTATTAAGGAAAATATCAAATAAATGGTTTTAAAAATATTAAAATAAATGTTATATGAAAACATTAATGTGCTCAATGAATTTTTTAGATGAATAAGACATGTTATAAATAAATTAAAAAATTTTGTTTGAATATATCCTCTGTTTCGATTTTATTTAAATTCAAATAAATGAATAGTGTGAAAATTGACACTATTGTTATTTTATAAAAATAATATATTATTAAATTTTTTAAAAATCAAAAAAATATTTAAAAATTATAAATTGAAATTTCTATGGTATACAATGTCATAAAGTATCCAATTATGGAAAAATAACAACACAAAACTAATTATTTATAACAATTTATAAAATTAAGAATATTATTAACACAAATAAGATTAATTAAATTAAATAGGGATAAATCAAATTGATATGGTTTAAAATAATTTCCCAACATGTCTAAATTTGATTGGATAATGAGATTAAAACCCTATCTTAACTCATATCCGAATTTGAGTCACTTTGGAAGTTTTTAGTTGGGGGTTTATTTTATTATTAATTAATATTTTTGAGGTTTCCAAAAGTGCCCCTCTCTTCTCTTATAAAAGGGAACCTCATCCCTCTCATCTTCACACCATTTTGCGCCTTAGATATTGACCAAACCCGGACCATTTCACTTATCCACTTCCCTAGAAACCTAATATAGGTACTGGTCTTCTTGAAAGACCAACTTTAGTGCCCTAAGAGGAGGTTAAGAGGAGGCATGTCGAAGAAGAGGTAATCTCTTCTACCGATTCTTTCAAGTTTCTTTATTCTTATACTTACTATTCTTTATTTGTTTTTTTATAAAGTAATAAAATAAGTATAAATAATATACTGATCTGTTATTATAAATGTGAAACAACTCTATTTCACCTTTTACCCATCCTACAAGAAATGAAATCACCGCGCGTGTGTACGTACAGAATACCGTCTCCATGCCGTGGTGTAATCTGTTTTTCCACCACCACCTTACTTGTATGGGTATAATGGTGTAAATAATAACTATATATGGTTATTATAACATGATACTAATTCTGAGATATTATATCATCCACTCTAATTCCATTCAATAATTATGGGAATGACATCATCGCTTGTGCATACGTACAGATTACTGTCTCCACGACGTGATGAGATTCATTATCCAAGTTAACCATTCAAGAATGATTATAAAGTATATATAATAAATAATCATGAAATATATGGCATATTAAAGATACTTTATTTATTTATATTTAATTTACTTACTTCTGTTCAATTTCATATGGAAACGAAAACAGCGTTCATGCGTACGTACGGCCTACCGTCTCCATGAACGGTGTATTTCATTCCATTTATCGATCTATTATATATATGTATATTCTGAATATATATTATATATAAATCATGTTTTACATTCTAGAAGTAAGTAATAATGATCTAAGTATTCATATGAATAATTACAAGTCAAAACATAGATGATAAATGAAACGATTTTACCCAAAATGCTACTTTAACAGGGAATTGATAAATGAACGGATAATATAAAGTCGTAAGTGAATCATATATGATATCATAAACATTATTATGGTTCTATTAAAATTTAATAATATGTTTAAACTGATTATATAGGAGTCTCAGATAGATACAGAAGAAATTGGACATAAGGTAAGGGATAATTTTGCAATCTCATTTTTATCCGAGATTGTTTATACGTAACTATTTACTAGGGTTATATTTTTCATCAATGTCCATAAAAATGTTTTTGATAAAGTGATTAATATTATTCCATGTATGTTTAATGTCCTTTTTACGCCTCTTTGACTTCTACTTTGTGTTATGGAAGGAATCTTACTTTTGTTTACCATACATGGTACTTTTTGACTTTTCCGACAAAAGAATGGGGAGAATGTTTTTTTAACTTATACGGCATGAATGGATTTTTACGGTTTAATAATGCCTTATTTTCATGAATCTTACTCTAAAATATTTCATGCGTATTTTTAATAAAATCCTTTTATTTTAAAATTGTGTGGCATTTTGTGAAAAGAAAATGATCTTGAAGAAGAAAGGATATTTTTCTGAAGAATTATTTTCAAGTGTTTTATCAAAACTATTTTCCATCTAAGATGACATTATTTAATCTGTTTATGTTTCAAGTATAATGTATATATTATTTACATGGTTTGATTTTTTCTTATGATGAAATCATATCCATTTGTTTTATATGGATTTTGTTATGATGGGATGATGCTTATGAACCCCATTTTATTCTTTGGGTTATGATGAATAATTTATGTTTATTTTGTGGCACACATAAGAATGATTTCATTATGAGATGGATGGGACCTATATCTCCCTCCAATTCATTGGGTAAAGATTTATATATCATTATATTGACATGGCTGGAACGGCAAGTAGAATCTGGTTCAGTAATATTGGGCTCGAACGACATGTAAACTCGGTTTAGTAATGGACTTTGTCCACTATGATGGACTTGGCATAAATGCCTTGGATACTATGGAAATAATATCATGTGCTTAATGGTTTTCCAAAATTACATGTTTTATTCCCATTCCATTTTATCATGATTAATGTTCCTTTATGATCTATGCCTTATGTACTGCCATGTTTTATTACATTGCTCAAGATTTTGATGTTTTATGATTAGGTTTTTATGTTCAAATGTTTATGGATTGTTTTTATGTTCTCCATGTTTACCCTTACTGAGCATTTGAGCTCACCCTTTTTATGTTTTCATTTACTCAGGATATAAAGAAAGGTTTTAGGTAATAAAACCAAAGGGGAAGATCTTTATGGGAGATGTTGAAGATCTTTCACCATGAGTAGAAGATTATGTTTTGAGTTTCCAAAAACACTAAACTAACACGATCTTTGGGCGTCTGTTTTTGTCATGTATTAAGTTTTCCACAAAAGTAGTTTATTGTCCATGTACTTCAAGCTTTGGGTCTCTACAATTGGTATTAGAAAAAAAATTTAGTTAACCTTTGGAAACTAGGATGAAAAAACTTTGGTGAAATCCCTAGAGATATTTCTAAGGTATATCTAGGGATGTCCCTACGGTTAAGTATAAGTATAGGTTATAGTCCTAGAATTACGGTAATGATATTAGAATTAAACCTAAGATGTTATATATTGAAGGTACTCCTCCTTTATTATGTTGTTTTTCTAGCATGATTTTTTCCTCTCACACTATTCTTTTTGGGTTTTAGAAAAATGGCTGGAAACATGAAGATTCATGATAATGGAGAATATAATGGATAGTGGAATGATATTATTCATGAGAACCCAAATTAAATTGGATCTGTAAGTCCACATATCGTTATTATTCCATACAAAAATCTCATAATATGATCAATAATCTTAACTTTGGTAAGTTTCCTGGCTCATATAATGAGAGAAAGACGGAGTTTCGTGATGATCATAGAGGAAAGAAAGTTCAATTTCCCTCGTGTAAATCATGTTGGAAGAGGAATCAGAGAGAATGTTTCAAAGGAACTGGAAGATGCTTTGGGTGTGGAAAATAAGGACACAAAGCCTGTAATTGCAAATGAAAAGGTTCAGTTAACACCATTGAAAAGGATAATGGTATTGCTAATACATCAACAACAGTTAAATGTTTTAAATGTGGAATGTACGGGAATTATGAAAACCAATTCCCTAAGGGAAAGTCTCATGAAGATAATCAGCATGGTCGTATGGGTAGTATTTATGTTGATGATGATTAAGAGACTACAAATGATATATGAGATGAAAGAAGTGTTAAATTTGGGTCAATAGATTAAGAAGGTAGTAGAATGATTGCATGTTTATCAAGAATAATGTATGGTACTATGGAATAAAGAAAAATATAAGGATTGTTACACTATTATTTTTCCTTGAGTATTTGAATGTATACGTTGAATGGTACCGATAACCATGAAAGGTAATTCAAATATTTTTGGAAAGTAGATGATATGTGCATAATGAAGGGATATGGAGATAATGTGATATTTGATAGTATTAATGAGATCATGACTGGTATATGCACAAAGTGATATCTTGGTTTGAGTATGTAGATTTTTTGGGATTTTGGTATGTGGAAAGAGTTGACTTTTGACGGCATTCATGTTTTCACAATGATTCTATGGTAATTCATGTTTCAAAAGAATACATGATTAAGGTATTTACATTTTTGTAATGTGACCAACAAGATATATCTTATGATATATGAGGGATAAATGATGGCATTCACATGCTTGGTTGATGACATTTCTAGTAATCGTTTTCTTTATACTATGAACTTGGATAGAAGTATTTTGGATAAGTCTAAAGATTTGAAATGGATTATGTTGGACATAAGATAATATTGTTTAAGGATAGAACCTTTTTTCGATATTATTTCTGGAATGTTATAATAGTGTAGTTTTAGAAAAAGGATAACCTGCTGGACGAGCGACAACTCGTCGCGTCGGACATGGTGGCAGGAATCAAACCCATAATCGAAGTGCGACATGCCTTTATCACTTACCACTGGCCTACAGAAAGTCCATGGTTATTAGAAAATAGTTTTATTTTATTAAACGGTATGATAAATGAAGTATAAGTCCATTTTTGGAAACATATACGATTAATCTCACCATAAGATGGACTTATATATATAAATTTTGATAACCTTATGTTTGAGAAAAACGGAATGACCTATCATTCTATCACATGATCTACTAACACTTCACATAATACAAATTAAACTTCATTTCTTTAATATATGAAGTTGAAATTGTTCAAGGCACAAAAAACAGTGAGATTGTACCAAAATCAAGTAAGTATTTCTTTTAATTCAAAAATTATCCAACATTTTGGAAATGATCTTAAAAACCAAAAATGTTGTCATAGTGCCCTCATATCTGATGAATCAGATGGAACCTTATATCATCACAAATATATGTCTTTGTGATTGTTGGATTTTTCCTAGCAATGTCCTCTACAACTCTTCATCAGAAGTTGATGGTTATATTTCTCTTCCATATCCATATTTTCACCTATATTATCTAATGTGGAAACCCAGTGATGAGTTACTTTGGTTATCCGTTATGTTTTTAACGTTCCTTTTTGAAATGATGTTTTAGTATTCCTTTTTATGATGTGGGATTCTATGAAAGAAACTTTCAAGTAGAAAACCATTTATAACCCCGACGAATTTCAAGGGAGAAATTCATTTTAAGGGGGTAGAATGGAACACCCTGAGATTTTATGAGGAATATTATTTTTAATTTCTTTGATGTCTTGTGTTTTACGCTACACCAAGATTACCTTGTGCTATACGCAACACCGTATTAGCTTGTAGTATATGAAAACACTATTCTTGGCTTGTGTTGCACGCAAGAGCGACCTTTCTCGATAGCGTGTGTTGTACGCAATACCGAGTTTCACTAAATAATGATATATTATTATAATATTATAAACTATCCATTATGAATAGTATTAACTGAATTTTAAATTTTATAACATTATAATTCATCTTACACATTTTCTAGAATGAGATATGAAAACTAAATCTATTTTTTGATAAAAGAAGTATTTTTCAAAAAATACAGTTTTACCGCCTTTTGATGGCGTACACATTTTAAATATAGTTTTTGACAAGTTTATAAGATCAATTTTACAAAATAAAATTCTTATTTTGAATCAGAAAATAAAAATTTACATTGGTTAAATTTTTGATAATTTTATGATAACCTTCATATTTTGATGAATAATAAAAATATGCTAAATTTTAATTAAAAACAACATTTTTCACTAAGATAAATTAACTGGTTAAATTATAATATTTAATAGTTTTAAAGTATAAATAGAATATATTTTTACAATTTAATATAATATAAGTCATTAACATTAATTTTACACTGAATTTATAGGTAAAAACATTTCAATCTTTTGCAACGTTTTAACTTTTAAAACCTGTTTCTTAACAACGGGATTAATTTTAAATTAATTACCTCAACTTATGTGTTTTGAATTTTGAAAAATGGATTCCAAATTTGGAATCAGTAGGTCCAAATTATGTTAATAGGATACTTTTTATTTTTAGGAATTATGAATAGTAACTACGGTAAATTTTATTTACTACTGTTAAAGGTAAATCGGGTAATTAAGGGTAAAAATAAGATTATAAAATTACCCTAACACCTACCAAAATTCTATGTGACGAATAAAAGTCGACCCATATCACCTAAGGGTCTAAATTTATTCATTTCATGGACTTTTGACCATGAAAATGATGTAATTTTTATTAAAACCAAAGAAAGTGACAACATGTCACTCTCTTATATCTTATAAGTGTAATAATTTTAATTTAGTAATAAACTTCATAAAACCTCAAATATAAATAGTATCCAAAAAGATAATAAAATTATCTACATCATGAGAATTTATTTATAATTTCTAGGTTTTAAATAATTATCATTAATGGTGACACAATTGTGATGCAGAAATTGTTTATTTAGTGAAAAATCAATAATACTGTTGTTATTAAACTAATAGAGACCATAAAAGGCACAAATACCTAACCTAAACTTATTTTTCATGTACATGTAAACCATAAGAATCCAATGGTAGAATATTTGACCAGTTGGAGCCTTATAAAAGTGATTATGACACTTATATTATTTTATTTTAAATAATGTCAAAGTTGTCCCCTTCATGATTTAATAAATATAAAAATTTAAATGTTGTGATTTTAAGATGATAAATTCGAGTAAAAGTATTATTATGAAATAAATTAGATTTATATGCATTACAGTATTTTAATTTTAATTTTTATACAACAAATAAATATATTAAATAATTATACAAAAATGTTGTGGTAATTATTTTATTAAGGGAAGTATTAAATAAATGGTTTTAAAAATATTAAAATAAATGTTATATGAAAAAATTAATGTCTTGGATTAATTTTTTAGATTAATATGACATGTTATAAATCTATAAAATATTTTTTTTTGAATATATCCTCTATGTGGAGTTTATTTAAATTCAAATAAATGAATAGTGTCAAAATTGACACTATTGTTATTTTATAAAAATAACATATTAATAAATTGTTTAAAAATCTAAAAAATATTTAAAAATTATAAATTGAAATTTATATGGTCTAAAATTTCATAAAGTATCAAATTATGGATAAATCACAACACATAAGTAATTATTTATAACAATTTAAAATTTAGAATATTATTACCACAAATAAGATTAAATAAATTAAATAAGGATATATCAAATTGGTAAGATTTAAAATAATTTCCCAATATGTATAAAATTTATTGGTTGAGAGATTACAACACTATCTTAACTCATATCTAAATTTGAGTCTCTTTGGAAGTTTTTAAGTGGGGGTTTATTTTATTATTAATTAATATTGTTTAGGTTTGTAAAAGTGCCCCTCTCTTTTCATATAAAAGGGCACCTCATCCCTCTCCTATTCACACCATTTTGAGCAATCAAGCTCAGAAAAACCCCTTAATATTTCACTTCTCCACTTCCCTAGAAACCTACCAGTGGTCCTGGTCTTCTTCAATGACCAACTTTAGTGCCCTAAGAGGAGGTTAAGAGGAGGCGTGTCGAAGAAGAGGTAATCTCTTCTACCGATTCATTCAAGTTTCTTTATTCTTATACTTCCTATTATTTAGTTTTTTCATTATAATGTAATAACATCAGTATAACTAATATAATGATATTTTATTATAAATATGAAACAACCCTATTTCACCTTCTACCCATCCTATGAAAAATGAAATCACAGCGCGTGCGTACGTACGGAATACCGTCTCCACGCCGTGGTATAATCTGTTTTTCCACCACAACCTTACATGGATGGGTATAATGGTGTAAAGAATAAATATATATGGTTATTATAACATGATAATAATTCTGAGATATTATATCATCTACTCTAATTCCAATCAAGAATTATGGGAACAATATCATCGCGCGTGCGTACGTACGGATTGCCTTCTCCACGACGCGATGAGATTCATTATCCAAGTTAACCATTAAACAATGATTATAAAGTATATATAATAAATAATCATGAAATATAAGACATATTAATGATTCTATATTTATGTATATGTTATTTACTTACTTCTATTCAGTTTAATAAGGAAACAAAAACAGCTTTCATGCGTACGTAAGACCTACCGTCTCCAGGAATGGGGTATTTCTTTCCATTTATCAATCTATTATATATATTTATATTCTGAATATATATTATATATAAATCATATTTACATCATATAAGTAAGTAATCATGATCTATGTAATCATATGAATAATTACAAGTCAAAACACGGACAATAAATGAAACGATTTTACCCAAAACGCTGCTTTAACATGGAATTGAAAAATGAACAAGTAATATAAAGACGTAAGTAAATAATATATGATATCATAAACATTATTATGGTTCGGTTACAAGTTAATAATATGTTTAAACCCATTATACAGGAGTATCAGACACATACATATGAAATTGTACATAAAGTAAGGGATAATTTTGCAATCTCATTTTTATCCAAGATTTCTTATAAGTAAGTATTTATTGGGGTTATATTTTTCATCCATGTCCATAAAAATGTTTTTCATAAATTATTTAATATTAGTACATGTAATTTTAAATTCATGTTTACCCCTCTTTGACTTTTACTTTGTGTTATGGAAGGAATCTTTCTTTTGTTTACCATGCGTGGTACTTTTTGACTTTTCCAGCAAAAGTATGAGGAGAATGTTTTTTTTAACTTATACGGCATTAACAGATTTTTATGGTTTTATAACGCCTTATTTTAATGAAGCTTACTCTAAAATATTTCATGCGTATTTCCAATAAAATCCTTTTCTTTTAAAATTTTGTGGCATTTTGTGAAAAGAAAATGATCTTGAAGAAGAAAGGATATATTCATCAAGAATTCATTTCAAGTGTTTTATCAAAACTATTTTCCATCTAAGATGACATTATTTAATCTATTTATGTTTCAAGTATAATGTCTCTATTATTTACATTGTTTTATTTTTTCTTATGATTAAATGATATCCATTTGTTTTATATGGATTTTGTTATGATGGGATGATGTTTATGAAACTCAATTTATTCTTTGGGTTATGATGAATGATTTATGTTTCTTTTGTGGAACATGTAATAATAATTTCATTATAAGATGGGTGAGACCTATATCTCCCTCCAATTCATTGGGTAATTATTTATATCTCATGAGATAGACATGGCTGGAACAACAAGTAAAATATGGTTCAGTAATACCGGGCTTGAACGACATGTAAACCCGGTTCAGTAATGGACTTTTTCCACTATGATGGTCTTGGCATAAATGCCTTGGCAACTATGGAAATCATATCATGTGCTTAATGGTTTTCCAAAATTACATGTTTTATTCCCATTCCATTTTATCATGATTAATTTTACTTTATGATCTATGCCTTTTTTGAGTCAATAAGGATATCTATATAACTTCCCCATTCCTTAAGGTTTTATGTTTTGAAAATCCCAAACACTTTCTCTTAAGTTATGAATATTTTTCTAAGTTCTTTATTTTTTTCGTAAGATCTGGAATTGTCATTCCATTATGCTTACATATATATATCATTACGTTTTTCCATTCTATTAGACTTACAGATCTATCATTCTGATTTTCCATTCAGTTATTTTATAAATATATGTCATTAAGATTATATGATTTAGTTTTTCAATTCAGAATCTGGTGTATATATGATTCAGTTTTTAAATTCAGAATCCGTTGTATATATGATGCTGATTTTCAATACTGAATCCAGTGTATATCTGATGCTGAATTTCAATACCGAATCCAGTGTATATGTGATGCCGATTTGCAATACCAAATCTGGTGTATATATGATGATGATATTCATGATACCTAATCAGATGTATTTGAGACTCCGATTTTATGATTCCGTTTTCCTGAGAAGTTTATTTCTAAGAATCCATTTTCTTTATTTCTTAAGATTAAGTTTTTTTGATAATGTTAAAGTTGGCTAATGTATCATTCCAATGATATCGGATTCCAAGGTTTCTTATACCTAACATTTATCTTTAACTTAACATTGTTTTTGTTACTTAAAACGATGTCGTACAATCTGTTACAAGCTAACCATTGTATGTTTTTCATGTGTCCAGGTCCCTCTGAAATTTAAGAAAAATATTACCATTGGAGAGGAGCTGACTGTTGGGATGTTTTTTGCCTATAAATACAAGCTCATTTGAATAAGCAAAGTACTTGACAGTGAACAAGTTGTGAAGTGATTTCTAGAGATATAGGATCTTATAACTCTCAGTGCTTCATGCAGATGTTGTGAGCAACTTGTTCAGTAGTGAACAAATTGTTCAGACTTTCTTAGTATAGACTTCGATTGTGCTTATCGTGGACATTTGGGTTTGGAAGACAGAGATTCTGATTTCCTTCTAAATCGAGGGCTTGCGGGGATAACAAGACAGATATCGATCTTCAGATTTAGGGCTTACTTGGGTTTGGGTAAGACAAACTTTCTTGAAAGTATAAATCAAGGAACCTTTATCCAATGTTGTTGGATACCCTTCTCTTTGGGTTAAAATAATCCTATTGTTACTCGTTTTCTTTTACAAGTTGTTTTAATTCCACTGATGTAGCATAACTTTGTTAAATTTAAGAAGTATAACTTTCTTATACTTTGTACTTCTGTTACTCTGATTGTATTACAGATTATATATGATTTAAGGAAGAATCTTTATTTTAAGAAAAATAGGAAAGGGTTCTTTAAGAGGTCTTGTGAATGTTGGTTTAATCTTTTTAAACATAACTTTTAAAAGTTCCAAAGGAATTTTTTAAAGTATACAATTCACCCCCCTCTTGTAAATTGAGCATCTAAATTCTTATTTCGATCCTATAATTGGTATTAGAGGAAGGACTCTAAAATACTTATATCCACATATAAGTTTTTTTACTCAGGTTATCCTTTCTTAAGTTCTTCATATTTGTTCTTAAATTTTTACTACTAATAAGTTTTGTGGGAAAAAAATATCTTTTTTGCATGGTGGGTGAGTTAACATTATTCCTTGCTTTTCAAAATTTCTAAAAATCTAGAGGGAACTTATATATCTCAACATAAGTATTCAAAGATCTTCTAAAGAAGTTCGGTTATGAAAACACTAAGAGTATAAGTACTCCTATTAGAATCTATAATACTCTTGATATTGATGAAGTAGGTAAACATGTAAATCAAACATCTTATAGAGGGATGATAGGAAGTTTTATGTACTTAATAGCTATTCAAATTGACTTAATGTTTTTTGTATGCTTATGTGTAAGATTTCAAGAAAATCCTAAAGAATCCCATTTAAAATTTGTGAAAATAATTTTCCGGTATTTAAAGGGAACTTTAGATTTGGGAATATTTTATTCCTCTGGAAATGTTTTTGAACTCAAAAGTTTTTCGGATGCTGAATTTGGTGGTTGTAAAATGGATTGAAAAAGTACTTCCGGAACTTGTCATTTACTAGGAGATTCCTTAGTTTCTTGGTCTTGCAAAAAACAACAATCCATGGCACTTTCCACTGATGAAGCTGAATATGTAGCAGTGGGAAGTTGTTGTGCTCAAGTGTTGTGGATGCAACACACACTCACAGACTATGGTATGAGTTTTACTAAGACTCAAATCATGCATGGTAACACAAGTGCCATTTCCCTTAGTAAAAACATTGCACATAACTATCGTGGAAATCACATAGATATTAGGCATCACTTTCTTAAGGATCACACACTTAAAGGATACATTATTCTTCAATTTATTGGAACATAAGAGCAACTTTCTGATATTTTCATCAAGCCTTTATCTTTCGATAGATTTGAATACATTAAGCAGAAGCTAGGAATGATTTCTATAAGGTAATCATTCATATCTACTTCCTGTTTAAATCATCCCCTAATATTAATCTACACCTCATTTTAGGGGGAGTACATATGTTTGTTTTTTGATTTGAAAAGTTTGGATTTGAAAAGTTTGGATTTGAAAAGTTCGGATTTGAAAAGTTTGGATTTGAAAATTTTGGATTTGAAAAGTTCTGATTTGAAAATACTGGATTCGAAAAGTTTGGATTTGAAAAGTTAGGATTTGAAAAGTTCTGATTTAAAAAGATTGGATTTGAAAAGTTCAGATTCGAAAATATTGGATTTGAAAAGTTCGGTCTAGAAATTTCAGATTTGAAAATATCGGATTTCAAAACTTCTAAGAAAATTTCTTATAATACCGATAAATCTATCAGGGTATTATAAAAGGTAATCTTTCTCACTCTTTATTTTTCTTATGCTAAGTTTTATTTGTTGGGATTTCAAAACTTAAATTCTAGTTTACCTTAATTTAAAAGATCGGAATTCATTTTTTTTTCAAACATCCATTCTCAACCATCAGATCAGATCAGATTATCCTCAATTGTTTGATCATCTTATGGAAGTTAAAAATTCGTAGCTATGTCTATATAAGGGGTGTCTCGTTCCCAAGTATTTCACCTTTCTTACTGTTCTCAGTGCCAAAGCTCTACTTCCATCAAAGCTTTTATTCTGAACTTCTCCTTCACCTCGAATGACTCCAGAATCCTCAGTAGATCAGATGTCGGGTAGCAAGGAGATAAAATATTGGTCAATCATCAAAGAAATGTTGGTATGCCTTAAGTTATTTGAGAAATATAATTCCATTATTTCTAAGGTCATAAGATCTAATATATGGGAAAGCGTCTGTATTTCCAAGGAGAAATATCAAGATCCAGTTTATCCTGATCTCCTTATTCAGTTCTATGAATCTGTTTCTTTCGTCCAAAAGGATGGTAAGGATCTATTTAAGTTTAAATGTTATGATAAGTCAAATAAAGTTCCTTAAAAGAAGGAAGAAAACGTTCTTAACGTTCCATATGAAGGAGAAGCTCTTCTTTGCTCTCAGAAACTTCCCAAGAAAGAAGGTTATTTTGAAAAATCCAAGGCTATGAATGTTCTTGGTCTCAAATTTGTTAATAATCTGAAGATCACGAATCTCTCAACAAATCACAAGATGGTAGCTCTTTAGATGAAAGGATTTCTTATTCCAAAGAAGGGATATAAGGTTTCTTTGAAGATTTCAGATATCTTTCACCTAGACTTCCTCGTTAACCTAAGGAAGATCAACTTGGTGAAGTACATATTTCTCACCATCCAAGCAATTAAAGTCAGATCCATCAGATCTCAGATCCTTATATATCCAACAACCATTTGAAAGATAATATTTATGTGTCTTCAAGAGATGAATGTTCCATTTCGATCAGTCTCGAAGCCGTTCAAGATATTGTTGCTTAGTGACGATACTCTAAGGAATATGAAGGTTGATTTTATCTAAGAATCCAAAAACATTGAAGAAATAGTTGTTCAGGACAAGGGTGATGTTCCAGAATCTTCAAATCTGGTATCTAAGAAGAGAAAACATGAAGAACCTAGCTTACTAGTACCATTTCCTGTTGTTCCGGCTTCAGCACCTCCTCCTGCAAAGAAACCAAAAGCCTATTTAGATGCAAATGTTGCAAAGTGGTGAGAAATGGATGCAACTAGAATGAAAGGAGATCCTTATTTTGGTTTGAATCCTACGGAGGCTAAGGCCTTGAAAATAAAACAAGCTAAAAATCTTGAAAAATAAATGAAGGAGAAGAAGTTAAAGAATAAATCCTCAGAAGATTTAGTGTGCCAATCTTTATTGAAAGACGTGGAAAAGAAGTCTCAAAAAGTTCTGGAACCTCATAAGAAATCAGTAGCCACTCCGGAAATCCAGAAAGTTAAGAAAGTTATAGTTTTATCAGAAACTGTTCAAGAAGAATAAGATCAGACAGTCTAAGAAGATGATGATGATGTTTTAAGAGAAGTGGAAGATTATGTTGGAACTCTTTTGAGCCCAGTTTACAAATCTGTTTCAATAGAACAAGATGGAGAATAACTGGAAAAAGAGATTGAGGAAGAAGTTGAGGAAGAGGTAGAAGTTGAGGAAGAAATTGAAGTAGAATAAGAAGAATAAGTAGAAACTACAAGAAGAAGTAGAGAAAGAACAAGTTGAACAACAAGGTAAAGAAGAGGAAGAGTTTCAATAGGAAGAAGAAGAACAAAGAGATCTTAATGTTATTCAAGTATCAGATGAACAATCCCAAGTTTGAAATCTTGACAAAGGCAAAATTGTTTTTGATGCCTCATCTGATAAAGAAACGCCTCAGATGTCCTCTAAGAGAATAAAGATACAAGTTTCCTTAACTCCAAGAGGAGTTGAGAAAGGAAAAGATGTTTTCATAACTGAGTCCTCCTTATCTGTTGAAAATTAATTTTTAAGCTATCCTTGAGGAAGTTGGTCAGTATCATTCATGATCATGCGAACATAGATTCTCAGAGTCAAATGATGCAAGAAACCCTAAACCAAAATATGGAATCGACCAATATGCTTATAGACATGGTTGTCAAGCAAGAAGAAAACTTCAGTAATCTTTTGATTGATTACAAAGATAAGAAAGTGACTTGTAAGAAAGTCTTTAAACGCACCAAAAACATTAATGAAGAGCTCAGGCAGTTTGGTGATTTCATGGATTCAACAAAGGGAGATTTTAATACCTATGAATCTGAGCTCACCAAGGCTAAGGCTTCAATATCTGAGAAGGGTAGTCAGATCATTAATGTTGCTTGATCTGTTAGCAGTGAAAAGGAAGTTAAAGATGAATTAGAGAAAAATGTTGCTGCTCAAGAAGAAAGGATTTTGGGCTTAGAAAATAATAATCAGGATTAGGAAATCTTGTTGAAGAAGTTTCAAGATGATTATAAGGAAGTCAAGAAGCTCAAATCCCTGAAAAAGTATATGTTTTCCGAGAAGAATAAGAGTGGCTGATTTTTTTTCTCTTACATTATTAGGTTTTTTGTAATATAACCCTTATTTCTAAAATTCTTATTAAGAAATTTCTTGCATATCTTTCTCTTGTTTTCGAATGTATTCTTGCTTAAACATTTCGGTACATCTTATACTTCTACAATCCATTCCATCTTTTTGAAAATCACAAAGGGGGAGAATTTATTTAAAGGAATATTTTAATCTTTGAGTAGGAGAATCTTTTAAGGGGGAGTTTGGCAAGAAAGGAAAATATCCATGTAAGGGGATGTTTTCTTCTAAGAAGAGTTTTTTATCTAAGGGGGGAGTCATTCGTATTCATTTATAATCTCATTCAAAGGGGGAGATAAGTTTTTCTTATTTGGTTATCTAAGACAATGTATTCTTCCTTAGATAAGTTTTTTGTGCTTTCCAAAAAGGGGGAGATTGTTGAGTCAATAAGGATATCTTATGACTTCTCCATTCCTTAAGGTTTTATGTTTTGAAAACCACAAACACTTTTTCTTAAGTTCTAAATATTTTTTTATGTTCTATATTTTTTTTCTTAAGATCTGGAATTGTTATTCTGTTATGCCTACAGATATATCATTAAGTTTTTTCATTCTTTTAGACTTACATATCTGTCATTCCGATTTTCCATTCAGTTATTTTTTCAAGATATGTCATTATGATTATGTGATTTAGTTTTTAAATTCTGAATCCGGTGTATATATGATTCAGTTTTTAAATTCCGAATCTGGTGTATATATGATGTCGGTTTTGAATAACGAATCTGGTGTATATCTGATGATGAATTTCAATACCAAATCTGGTGTATATGTGATGTTGATTTGCAATACTGAATCTGGTGTATATATGATGTCGATATTCATGATACCAAATCTGATGTATTTGAGACTTCGATTTTATGATTTCGTTTTCCTGAGAATGTTATTTCTAAGAATCCGTTTTCATTAATTATTAAGATTAAGTTTTCTTGATAATGTTAATTTTGGCTAATGTATCATTCCAATGATATCATATTATAAGGTTTCTTATACCTAACATTTATCTTTAACTTAACATCATTTCTGTTACTTAAAACGATGTCGTACAATCTGTTACAAGCTAACCGTTGTATGTTTGGCACGTGTCCAGGTCCCTCCAAAATTTAAGGAAAATATGACCATTGGAGAGGAGCCGACCATTGGGAAGTTTTTTTCCTATAAATACAATCTCATTTGAATGAGAAAAGTACTTGACAGTGAACAGGCTTGTGAAGTGATTTCTTGAGAGAGAGGCTCTTACAACTATCATTGATTCGTGTGGATGCTGTGAAAAAATTGTTCAGGCGTGAAAAACTTGTTCAGACTTGCGTAGTGCAAACTCCTATCATGCTGATCGTGGACTTCCGGGTTTAGAAGACAGAGGTTCTGATCTCTTCTAAATCGAGGGCTTGCAGGGATAGAAAGACAGATACTGATCTTCAGATTTAGGGCTTACCTGGTTTTGGGTAATACAGACTTTCTTGATAGTATAAATCAAGAACCTTTATCCAAGGTTTTTAGATACCCTTCTCTTTGGGTTAAAATAATCATGTTGTTACTTGTTTTCTTTTACAAGTTGTTTTAATTCTGCTACTGTATCTTAACTTTGTTAAATTTATAAAGTATAAATTTCTTATACTTTGTAATTATATTACTCTAATTGTATTACAGATTCTATACGCTTTAAGGTAGAATATTTCTTTTAAGAAAAATAGGAAAGGGTTCTTTAAGAGGTCTTGTGAATGTTTGTTTAATCTTGTTAAACATAACTTTTAAAAGTTCCAAAGGAATTTTTTAAAGTATACATTTAACCCCCCCCCCTCTTATAATTGATCATCTACATTCTTATTTCGATCATACAATTGGTATCAGAGGAAGGACTCTGAAATACTTATATCCACATATAAGTTTTCTTTCTCAAGTTATCCTTTATTAAGTTCTTCATATTTTTTCATAAATTTTTACTACTAATAAGTTTTTTTGGGAATAAATATCTTTTTATCATGGAAATAATTCATGTTGGATCTTTAGATAATCTCAATCCTACTAGACCACCAATATTTGATGGGAATTACTATGAGTACTGGATATATATAATGAAGACCATTGTGATCAACACAGGTGTTAACAACTACATTATGTTAACTGGATATTATAAGATTCCTGATAAGGAACTTAGAACCTTTACTAATCCATAAAAGGAAGAATATCAGCTGAACTTTAAGGTATTA
Organism: Viscum album; assembly: GCA_963277665.1. Lineage (NCBI taxonomy): Eukaryota > Viridiplantae > Streptophyta > Magnoliopsida > Santalales > Viscaceae > Viscum > Viscum album. The sequence goes on from OY728139.1 coordinate 104,138,773, forward strand.
AATACGTTTCTATGTTCCATGACTAGAAATATATATAGCCATATTTCATCCTATGAAGCTGCAACTAGTATCTGGAAGAAGCTTGAAGTGACTCACTTTGTAACTTCCAAAGTTATTGAAACAAGAAGAGAAATGTTCAAGGCTGAGTATCATGGTTTCAGATTCCCTTATGGAGAACCTGTATGTAAGGTTCAATAAAGATAAATGACTATTGTCAATAACTTACAATCCATGGGTGAGAAAGTTTTAGATGATGAATCTCTTATAGACAAGATTATTGACATAATTCCTAATGAATGGGAATCTAAGAGAACTGTTATTGATGAGAATAGGAAAGTCACTCATATTTCTCTTGATGAACTATTTGGTACTCTTCTTCAACATGAAACCATAATGAAGAGAGATGCTAATAATATTAAGAAGAAGAATAGAAATTGAAGAGTTTCTTTTACAACTACTTAAAATCATATGAAAGCCACGTCTCCTAAGAGAATTACAAGATCAAAATCTATGAAGGTAAGTATTCAATCTGAATCCAGTGAAAGTGAAGCCTCAGAAAATGAGTTAGCAAATCTTTCTCGAAGAATGAACAAGATTGTTGGACAAAAAAACGTTCAATATAGATACAAGAAGAAAGATGGAAAATACAAGAATGATGGATATGTAATTTGTTATGAATGTAGAAGAACTGGTCATATCAGACCTTATTTTCCCTTACTCATGAAAAGAGACAAGAAATAAAGAAATTCTGAAAGAAAAAGAAGAAGTTCTATAGATCAAATCATAAAAAAGTCTTGAAATCCAATGAAACTTTGTGTGCCAGTGGTGGAGATTCTTCTGATGATTCTTCAGAATATGAATCTTATAGGAAAAAAATATTGTTCTAATAGCTAGAGCTCTATTTCAAAATCATTTTCTTATAGATAAGGTATGAACTACTAAATCCTTAACCAATATGTTTTTAAGTGAAAATTTTCCAGATAGAGGTTTTTCTTCGGATGAATAATCTTCTTCATCAGATAATGATAATAATTTTCCTTCTTATGAGGAGGTTTCTAGATTTCCTAAGTCGCTTGAGAAAAGAAATTGTAAAGTCTCTAAGAAACTTGATAAAGAAAATTATAGAGAATCTATTTTAACAAAATAAATTTTAGATCATTCCAAAGATCTTGATGAGAAAAATTTTGTTTTTGAAAATCTTTCCAAAAAACTTGAGGAAGTAAATTCTGAGAAGAATAAACTTTCTGTGGATCTTAAAATTTTTTTTAGAAAAATATTTTTTAGAGGACAAACATAACTCTAAATCTATTATTCTTGAGGACAAGAATTTAGTCCTGTGACTAAAATCTGAAATATTTTATTCGAAGAAACTTCTTGCAAATTTTACTTCTGGTAAGGAAAATTTTGACAAGATGTATTCTCATATCTGACCTCATATTAATAATTAGGGTTTAGTCTATTCTCATGAAAAACCTATTTTTAGAAGTAATTATTTTGTTCCTTATAGATACCCTTTTTGTACTAAATGTCAAAGTGGTGGGAATTGGAAGAAAAACTGTTCTTTAAATAATGTTCAATCCCTTAGATTACATAAAGATTATTTTTCCAAACAAATCTGGTTACCCAAGCTCTTATTATCTACCAATTCCGGATCCAGACAAGTTTGGATTCCAAAGATCTAACTCTTTCATTCATAGGAAAATAAAGGAAGTACCAACAACATATGGTACATGGATAGTGGATGTTCTCGTCACATGACTGGTAACAAAGACTATTTCAAGAATTTTTTAAAGACTAAAGGTGGAAAGGTAACTTTTGGTGATAACTCTCAAGGAGAAATTTGCAGTATAAGTAACATTATTCTTCTTGGAAAAGCTATTATTTCAAAAGTTATTTTTTTAAAAGGCCTTAGGAACATCCTCATTTGCATAAGCCAATTATGTTATGAAGGTTACCTTGTGAATTTTAGAAATGATAAATGTTTAGTTCACAATTCCAAGGATGAGTTTATTCTTTCTGCTCTTTGGCATAAGAATGTGTACACCATAAACCTAGAAGACCATAGAAGTCAAGATCTACCTTGACTTAGTGCATTTGAAGACCAATCACGGCTTTGGCATAAGAGACTAGGACACTGTAACTTAAGAAATCTTAGTAAGCTTTCTAAGATAGAACTTGTTCAGTATCTACTGGAATATAAGTTTGATTTTTCAAAAGTATATGACCCTTGTCAATATGGTAAGAAACATAAATCTAGCTTTAAATCTATAAGTAAAGTAATGAAATATAATGACTTATAGTTAGTGCACATGGACTTATTTGGTCCAACACAAACTGGAAGTATTGGAGACAAAAATTATGTGTTTGTCTTAGTTGATGACTACACTAGATTTACTTGTGTCTATTTTCTCACAAAGAAATTTAAAGCTTTTTCTTATTTCAAAATATTTACAGTTCAAGTTAAAAATGAGAAAAACCTACTGTTGATAACTATTCATAGTGATCATGTTGGAGAATTTGAAAATTCTGATTTTGAAACTTTTTGTAGTAAAAAAGGTATTACTCACAATTTCTCAGCTCCAAGGACACCTCAACAAAATGGTGTTGTCAAAAGAAGAAATCACATTCTTCAAGAGACAATTAGAACCATGTTGAGTGAATATTCAATAGATAAAAACTTTTGGACTGAAGTTGTAAGTACTGCCTGTTATATTATAAATCGAGTTTTAATTAGACTATTTCTTAATAAAATACCTTATGAGTTGTGGACTGGCTGAAAACCAAAAGTTTCTTACTTCAAAGTTTTTGTTTGCAAAGTATTTATCTTGAATACCAAAGATAACTTATATAAATTTTCACCCAAATCATTTGAAGGAATTTTCTTAGGTTATTCCACTAACTCTAAGGCATATAGAGTTTTTAATAAAAATACTTTCACTATTGAAGAGACAGTACATGTTAATTTCGATGAAAATGATCCTTTTGTTTTCAAACATCCTGAATCTTTTACTGATATATTTTCTAAAACTGATCACCAACCATTTATAAAAGATTTTTTAGACAAGGTTAATGTTGAAAAAAATGTTCCTGAAACACTTAATCCTGAAGATTTTCTACCTTATGTTTATGAACATGTATTTCAAAATCCAAGTCAGTTGTTACTTAGGAATCATCCCAGTGATAATATCATTGGAAATTTTAATCAACCAGTAAGAACTTGAAGTTAATTAAGGAATGAAGTTTAACATGTTTCATTTCTTTCCCAATTCGAACCAAAGACTCCTTAAGAAGCCTTGGGTGATGAAGATTGTATTAAGGCTATTCAAGATAAACTCAATGAATTCATAAGAAATCAAGTTTGGACCTTGGTTGAAAAACCTAAAGAAACGTCTGTTATTGGAGTAAAATGGGTTTTTAGAAACAAATGTGATGAAAATGGAGTTATTGTTATAAATAAATCAAGATTGGTTGCAAAAGGATATAATCAACCAGAATGCATAGACTATGAAGAAACTTATTCTCCAGTAGCTAGACTTGATTCTATTCGTATTCTTCTATCCTTTGCAGTATTCATTAATTTTAAACTTTATCAGATGGATGTGAAGTGTTCTTTTCTTAACGGTGATGTACAGAAGAAAGTTTTTGTTGATCAACCCCCTGGTTTTGAAGATACAAAATATCCTAATCATATTTATAAACTTACCAAAGCTATGTATGGACTCAAACAAGCCCCAAGATCTTGGTATGATAGACTTTCAGGATTTTTGCTTCAAAATAACTATGTTAAGGGAACTGCTGATCCAACCCTTTTCATAAAGAAAAATAATAAAGATGTTTTGATTGTTTAAATTTATTTTAATGACATCATATTCATATCAAATCAGTAATCCTTAACTGATTCCTTCAGGAATCTTATGAAATCTGAGTTTGAGATGAGCATGATGGGTGAGTTAACATTTTTCCGCGGTTTTCAAATTTCTCAAAAACCATAGGGAACTTACATATCTCAACATAAGTATATCAAATATCTTCTAAAGATGTTTGGGTATGACAACACCAATATTATAAGTACTCCTATTAGAATCTCTAATACTCTTGATATTGATGAAGTAGGGAAACTTATAGATCAAACCTCTTATAGAGGGATGATAAAATGTTTATTGTACTTAACAGCTAGTCTATTTGACTTAATTTTTTCTATATTTTTATGTGAAACATTTCAAGAAAATATTAAAGAATCCCATTTAAAATAAGTGAAAATAATTTTCTTTTATTTAAAGATAACATTAGATTTGGGACTATTTTATTCCTCTGTAAATGTTTTTGAACTCAAAGGTTTTTCGGATGCTAACTTTGGTGGTTGTAAAATGGATTGAAAAAGTACATCTAGAACTTGTCATTTCATAGGAGATTCCTTAGTTTCTTGGTCTTTCAAAAAACAACACTCTGTGGTACTTTCCACTGCTGAAGCTGAATATGTAGCAGCGGGAAGTTGTTGTGCTAAGTGTTGTGGATGAAACACAAACTCACAGACTATGGTATGAGTTTTACTAAGACTCTAATCATGCATGTTAACACAAGTGCCATTGCCTTTAGTAAAAACCCTGCACATCACTGTCGTGAAAATCACATAGATATTTTGCATCACTTTCTTAAGTATTACACACTTAAATGAGATATTATTCTTTAATTTATTGGAACACAAGAGTAACTTGCTGATATTTTCACAAAGCCTTTACCTTTCAATATATTTGAATACATTAAACAGAATATAGGAATGATTTCTGTAAGGTAATCATTCATATCTACTTCTTGTTTGAAGCATCCCCTAACATTAAGCTACTCCTTATTTTATGGGGAGTACATATGTTTGTTTTTTGATTTGAAAATTTTGGATTTGAAAATTTTGGAATTGAAAAGTTCATATTTGAAAAGTTCGGATTTGAAAAGTTTGGATTTGAAAAGTTCAGATTTTAAAAGTTCAGATTTGAAAAGTTCGGATTTGAAAAGCTCATATTTGAAAAGTTCATATTTGAAAATATCAAATTTGTAAAGTTTTGATTTGAAAAGTTCAAATTTGAAAAGTTTGGATTTGAATTTTTTGGATTTGAAAAGTTCGGATTTTAAAAGTTCACATTTGAAAATTTTGGATTTGAAAAGTTCGGACTTGAAATTTCGGATATGAAAATATCGGATTTTAAAACTTCCAAGAAAATTTCTTATAATATTGATAAATATTTCAGAGTATTCCAAAAGGTAATATTTCTCACTCTTTCTTTTTCTTATGCAAAGTTTTAGTTGTTGGGATTTCAAAACATCTTAAATTTTGGTTTACCTTACTTCAAAAGAACGAAATTCTTTTTTTTCAAACATCCATTCTCAACGGTCGGATCAGATCAGATTATCCTCAATCATTTGATCATCTTATGGAAGTTGAAAAGTCGTAGCTATGTCTATATAAGGGGTGTCTCATTCCCAAGTATCACACCTTTCTTACTGTTCTCAGTGTTGAAGCTCTGCTGCCATCAAAGCTTTCATTCTGAACATCTCCTTCACCTTGAATGACTCCAAAATCCTCATCAGATCAGATGCCAGCTATCAAGGAGATAAAAGATTGGTCAATCTTCAAGGAAAGTTTTGTATTCCCTAAGTTCTTTGAGAAATATTAATCCATTATTTCTAAGGTCATAAGATCTAATGGATGGGAAAGCGTCTGTATTTCCAAGGAGAAATCTCAGGATCTGGTTTATCCTGATCTCCTTATTCAGTTCTATGAATCTGTTTCTTTCTTCTAAAAGTATGGTAAGGATCTGTTTAAGTTTAAATGTTATGATAAGTCAAATACAATTCCTTACAAGAAGGAAACAAACGTTCTCAATGTTCCATATAAAGGAGAAACTCTTCTTTGCTCTCAGAAACTTCCCGAGAAAGAAGGTTCTTTTGAGAAATCCAAGGCTCTGGATATTCTTGGTCTCAAATTTGTTAAGAATCCGAATATCAAGAATCTCTCAACAAATCACAATATGGTAGCTCTTTGGATACATGGATTTCTTATTCCAAGGAAGGGAGATAAGGATTATTTGAAGATTTCGGATATCTTTCTCCTAGAATTCCTTGTTAACCTAAGGAAGATCAACGTGGTGAAGTACATATTTCTCACCATCCAAGCAATTAAAGGAAGATCCATCAGATCTCAGATACTTATATATCTAGCAACCATTTCAAAGATAATAGTTATGTGTCTTCAAGAGATGAATGTTCCATGCCGACCAGTCTCCAATCCGTTTAAGATATTGTTTCTCAGTGATGATACTCTAAGGAGGATGAAGGTTGGGTTTATCTCAAAATCCAAAAACATTAAATAAATAGTTGTTCAGGACAAGGGTGATGTTCTGGAATCTTCAAATCCGGTATCTAAGAAGAGAAAACTTGAAGAACCTAGCTTACCAGAAACAGTTCCTGTTGTTCCGGATTTAGCACCTCCTCCTGCAAAGAAACCAAAAGCCTATTCAGATGCAACTGTTGCAAAGTGTAGAGAAATGGAAGCAACTATAAAGGAAGGAGATCCTTCTTTTGGTTTGAATCCCACGGAGGCTAAGTCCTTGAAAATCAAACAAGCTAAAAATATTGAAAAATAAAAGAGGGAGAAGAAGTTAAAGAAGAAATAGTCAGAATCTTTAGTGTGCCAGTCTTTATTGAAATCCATGGAAAATAAGTCTTAACAAGTTCAGGAACCTCATAAGAAATCAGTAGCCACTCTGGAAATCCAGAAAGTTAAGAAAGTTATAGTTTTATCAAAACCTGTTCAAGAAGCAAAATATCAGATAGTCCAAGAAGATGACGATGATGTTTTAAGAGAAGTGGAAGATTATTTTGGAACTCCTTCGAGTCCAGTTTCCAAATCTGTTTCAATAGAACAAGACGGAGAACAATTGTAAGAAGATATCGAGGAAGAAGTTGAGGAAGCGGTATAAGTTGAAGAAGAAATTGAAGTAGAAGAAGAAGAAAAAGTAGAAACTATAAGAAGAAGTAGAGAAAGAATAGGTTGAACAACACGGTAAACAAGAAGAAGAGTTTCAAGAGGAAGAATAAGAATAGGGGGATCTTAATGTTATTCAAGTATCAGATGAACAATCCCCAGTTTGAAATATTGACAAAGGCAAAAGTGTTTTGGATGCCTCATCTAATAAAGAAACGCCTCAGATGTCCTCTAAGAGAATAAGGAGACAAGTTTCCTTAACTCCAAGAGAAGTTAAGAAAGGAAAATATGTTTCAGGAACCGAGTCCTCTTTATCTTTTGAAAATGATTTTGTTAAGATAACCTTGAGGAAGTTGGTCAGTACCATTTCGGTTCTTGCAAACATAAATGCCTAAAGTCAAATGATGCAAGAAACCCTGAACCAAATGATGGAATCGACCAATATGCTTATTGACATGGTTGTCAAGCAAGAAGCAGACTTTAGTAAAAAAATTATTGATTACAAAGCTCAAAAAGTGACTTGTAAGAAAGTCTTTAAAAACACTTAAAACATTAATGAAGAGCTCAGTAAGTTTGGTGATTTCATGGATTCAACAAAGGGAGCTTTTAATACCTATGAATCCGAGCTCAACAAGGTTAAGGATTCAATATCTGAGAAGGGTATTCAACTCATTTCTATTGCCTGATCTATTAGCAGTGAAAAGGAAGTCAGAACTAAATTAGAGAAAAATGTTGCAGCTCAAGAAGAAAGGATTTTGTCCTTAGAAAAGAAGAATCAGGATTAGGAAATCATGCTGAAGAAGTTTCAAGATGATCATAAGGAATTCAAGAAGCTCAAATCTCTGATAAAGAAGATGTTTTCCAAGTAAAAGAAAAGTGGATGATTTTTTTTCTCTTACATTCTGATGTTTTTTTGTAATAAAACCCTTATTTCTAAAATTCTTATTAAGAAATTTCTTGTATATCTTTCTATTGTTTTCGAATGTATGCTTGCCTAACCATTCAGGTACATCTTATACTTCTCAAATCCATTCCCACTTTTTTAAAATCACAAAGGGGGGGAATCTATTTAACGGAATATTTTAATCTCTGAGTATGAGAATATTTTAAGGGGGAGTTTGGCAAGAAAGGAAAATATCCATGTAAGGGGGAGTTTTCTTCTAAGACAAGTTTTTTATCTAAGGGGAGAGTTAGTCTTATTCATTTATAATCTCATTGAAAGGGGGAGATAAGTTTTTTTTTACTTGTTTATCTAGGACAATGTATTCTTCCTTAGCTATGTTTTTTGTGCTTTCCAAAAAGGGGGGTATTGTTGAGTCAATAAGGATATCTTATGACTTCTCCATTCCTTAAGGTTTTATGTTTTGAAAATCAATAACACTTTTTCTTAAGTTCTGAATATTTTTTTATGTTCTGTATTTTTTTCTTAAGATCTGGAATTGTCATTTTGTTATGACTATAGATATATCATTACGTTTTTTCATTCTGTTGGACTTACAGATCTATCATTCTGATTTTACATTCAGTCATTTTTTCAAGATATGTCATTACGATTAAATGATTCAGTTTTTCAATTCCGAATCCGGTGTATATATGTAACATCCTAAGTAATTAATTAATAATATATATTTTTATATATGTCTATTAATGAATTAGATAGTGTTTTAGAGGCTTAAAATGAGAATAAATCCAATCTTAAGCATGGAATACACTAATATTTTTAAAAGATTGTTTTACTACCTTTTGATGGAAAACCATTTTTTAATCTATCTTTTGACAATTTTATAATCTATATTTGTCAAAATAAACATATTCTTTATTATTGGGACATTGAAATTTACTTTGGATAAATTTCTGGTATTTTTCTGATAATGTTCTTTTTTTTAATGAATAGTGAAAAATGTTGTATTTTAATTCAAAACCTATTTTTAATCTAATTTGTTTATATGATTATATTATCTTTTTAATTGGTTTTAAAGTGAAATTATAATATATTTTTACCATTTAATCCAATGGTGGTCATTTTAATTAATTTCACTTTGAAATTGGACTTAAACTAGTGTCAATCTTTTGATACTTATTGTTTCATAAAAACACGCTATTTGCTCTGACAACGGGAATTAATTATTAAATTAATTTATATAACTAATATGTTTTGAATTTTTTAAAATAGACATAATTTTTGAATTCAGAATATCAAATATAGCTTAGGGTGAAGTTTTGGTATTTTTCTGAAAAACTTCAATTTTTTATGAATAGTGAAACCACTAAGTGGTACTTTAAAAAACTGATTTTTCGTTTAAAAGAACTTTTACCACCTCTGTGTTTTTAATTTCAAAAATCTGACATACATTGTTGTCATTAAAAAGTAAAATGTGTTTCAATGGGATTAAAATAATTTTTTGGTGAATAGTAACTTTTAAGTTTTGAATCGCAATTAGAGGTAATTAGTGTAATTTAAGGTAGAAATAATGTTTTAATAATATGAAATGAACATGACACATGTCCTAACCTTATTGTATGTGTCATGTCCGACCAAGAAAATCCATGGGTCAACTTGGGGACCCCATGGAGACACTTTGGAAGGAAAATAACATTAATATCTTTTTATTTAATGTTAATGTAAAAATGAAACAAACATGTATTGTTTTATTAAACAAATTTTTACATGGGTTTATACATGTCAGATTTTTGACTATAAATAGTCATTGGAAAGCTAAAAATATTTTCTACATCATGATATTTCTTTTTATAATTTTTAGACATTAAATAAATTAAATTATTTATGACACCATGATGATGCAGCGATGACCTCATTATTTAACAATTTAAATAAAATGAAAACATAATGTAAAATATAAGACCTACACTTGTCAAAAACCTATTGGATGGGTGGATTTCGAACCCTTATCACCTTATCCTAGAAATTTATAATTGTGGGACCTTTTGTATCTGAAAATCAATTTATAACAAAGTATCTGTTTTTAACTTTCCAAGATTGCCCCTCCTCTCCTCTTATAAAAGGCCCCCACCTCTACCACCATACCCAACATTTGGAAGCCTTTGGCTCGGCCAACCCCTTCCCATTTTGTCTCTCCACATCCCTATATAACTCTTAGGAGCCTCACATTGGTCAGAAGTCTTACCAAGGAAGCCTTTGAGATCAAATCAAAAATAGTTACCCGATTTAAAGGTAGTGTCTTCTCTTGTGTTCTTATGTTTTATTTTGCTTCTCCAACCCCCTAAACTCTTTTTATTCATTTATTTTGTAACAAATCCAGTATATTCAATATACTAGTATGTTTTTATAATAAGTATTCGAGCTACACTTACACACACCTACATCTAATGGTTAAAGAACATACTGTTTCCATGGATGGAGAATTTCTGCCACATGAAACGATGATTGTTCAATATTCTTTTAACACCTTCAAAGGTGGCCATTAATATGAAACTATATTTATATATGATATATAATATGTTTATGTTTTACTTAAGCTTCTGTATTTTTCATTTATGGCATACCTTTATGGTTTCCATTTTTGGTAAACGTGATATCTTCATTTTAGGAAGTGCGGACTACCGCCCCCTCAAAGTGATTTGATTCGTTAATGCCATATGTGGGATGTATAAAGGATGTAACTAATGATATTATATATGATATAATAATGGAATTATAATATATCTTTATATCATTATTATTCCATTCCATAAAATACAAAATATAAATGAAAGTAGCGTTCATGTGTACGTACGGCTTATCATCTCCATGAATGGTGCATTTCATTTCTTACCTCTAAATGTTTTGTAATATTATAAATGCATGTATATACTGGATATATATGATATATATGATATCTACATCATGAGTATAACCATGGATATAATGGATACATGAACAACTTGTAATTATAAAGATTTTATTTTTGACTCAAGTACCAATGATCGATAAAATGACCGTTATTAACTTAAATAATTACATAGTGTTCATGACATGGTAATAAGTGATGTAAAAGGAATAATGAACTTGAAAAATGTTCTTAAGCAAGTACAAATTAACTCAAGTTTATTATTCAGGAGGTTAAAGAATGATCAAGTCAATTCGGACCCGAGGTATGGTACTTCGTCTCAATCTCCTTTCATTGAGGCATATTATGTTTTATACACAACTTTATTTTATATGGTGTATAAACCCCTTTGAATTTTAAGTTTATCCAAAAGGAATCTTTTTATATGAAGCGTTTTACTAAATGAAAAAAGGGAATGTTTTTTTCGTACGTATGCGGCAACAACGACTTCTCTGCCGCCATGACCATTATTTGAGTTTCGGCTTCCATTACAAGCCATACCTTTTTTTTAAATGAAAAATAAATACCATGTTTTACTTTTATTTTATTTTTTTATTGAAAATGGTTTTCATAATGTTTTTATATCAATGTGTTGTATTGATATCTTGTGATTGAGAAGTTGAAATGTTAGTTTCCTTTATGCATGTTTTATGTGATACGATTATGTTTATGGTTCTTGGGTGTTATTATGAAGATGGGTGGTTCCGTGATAAACTAAGGGTGGGTGAGCTCGATATAGCCCTCCAATACATTTGGTAACACGAAGGTGTTAAACTTTGAGGTTTCTCCGAAGAGATTTAGGTAATATACTGTGATGGGTATTCAAAATGTAACCAAGAGGGTTACTCCCTACGTAATAATGTTATGAATGCCTCAAGTTACCTTTATGTCTTATGATTTCTATGATTTATTCATGATTTGATGAGGTATTCCAATGTGATTATATTTTATTAGTAGAGTATGATTTCATTGATTCTTATGTGTACATGTACTCATGTTTCCTTTCCATATTTTTATATCCCTTACTGATCTTTTTATGCTCATCCCATGTTTTTGAAATGGTTTTCACAGTTCAAGGGAAGAGTACATGATATGATGATAGTGTCAATGAAGTGTCAAGAAAGAATCCATATTTTATTTTAAATCTGTTTCTGTTGATGGGAAAAAAATGAATACTATCTTTTATTGTAACAACTTTGTTTAAATGTGGGATGTACTGCATGTTTTACAATCTAATTATCTAAAACTCTAAACCTGAAAAGATCCTCAATGTGTAATCTTGAAATATCTCATGATTAAGTAATGTTTAAGGATGGGGCCTTATAGTTGGTATCAGAGGTCAGTTTAGATAACTTTAGGAGTTAGAATTCTATTAAATGATTATCCAAAAATATTTTTTTTATGGTCAAATTGAAATGATATAGCAGTTTAATATTACCATGTTGCTTCATCTAAAACATGTTTGTTCAGAATGGTTTTCTCTAGAGGAAATAGGGAAGCAGTGCTAGGAGGGCATACAGAAGGAAATAACCTTCCAAATCAGCATCCTGAGATGGTCGGAATTGGACCTGAATAGTTTGTTGCAGTAATGGAGCAATTGACTCAAGTGATAAATGGTGGAGGTATTGATGCACGAGATCAGCCAGATCAACCGCAGAGGAACATGTCAGTGGTGGAACATTTCATGAGGAAACATCCACCATCATTCAGAGGATCATCTGACCTTGTGCTAACTGAATGGTGGATTAATGAACTGGAGAATATTTTCAATGTCATGGGGTGTTTAGACAATCAAAAGGTTAGTCTTTCTATTTACTGTTTGGATGGTGAAGCAGATCAGTGGTGGTAGATGGTTAAAAATATCAGGGACGCTGATGATATTGATGCTCTCGACTGGGTTGAATTCAAAGGTATGATTCTTGAGAAGTATTTTACTAAGGTTTTTCGACTTAGGATGGAAAAAAATTCCTAGAATTGAGGAAAGAGGAGGATTCCGTGGCTTCCCATGAAGAAAGGTTCACTCGATTGTCAAGGTATGCTCCAAATTTTATCCGAGATCTTGATAGTAAAATCAATCATTTTTAATCAGGATTAAAGCCAAAATATTGAAGGGCTTTAGCTTCTCGTGAGTTAAAAAGTTATGAAAGGCTTGTTCGATGTGCTGAGAAGGTGGAAATGGAGTTTTCCGATGATCAAGTGTTCTGTAACAACAAACAGAAGAAGAGACCGAGGTGGCAGGAGAAAGGAAAGAATTCTTCAAAAATGTCTGACGGTAAGAAATCAAAGTTTCTAGTTTGTGATAAATGTGGTAAAAGGAATACTTGGGAATGTCTTTTGAATTCTGGAAAGTGCTACCGATGTGGTAAGATGGGACATAGGGCTCATGATTGCACTGAAAAAGATCAGGGTGATGGTAAGACCAAATTTGATTTACAGTTAGTGAAATGTTTTAAGTGCAATGAGATGGGTCACTATGCAAACGAGTGTCCGACAAAGAGTTTGAGTGAGGGGAAGTAGTAAGAAAACAAGCAGAAAGGGATGTTGAAATCCTTTGTAACTACTTCATCAGATGTCGGGCCATAAAATGAAGTTGTATCAGGTACATTGTTTGTTTTTTCAGATTATGCCAGTGTGTTGTTTGATTCAGGGCCTACACATTCTTTCATCTCTGAAACCTTTTCTAGTAAAATGGGAATACCATATCAAGAAATGAATCCTGAACTTGTGGTAAAAACACTTGGGGGAAATGTTGAGGCAAAAAGAATTTATAAGAATCTTCCTATCCTTATCCGTGGAAAGAACCTACTTGCAAACCTAATTGTTCTACCTCTATTAGAGTTTGATGTTATCCTAGGTATGGATTGGCTCTCTGTTTACCATTCTAAGATTGACTGTAGAGGTAAAGAAGTTTCTTTTCAGAAATACTTTCAGTTTGTGTACAAGAATGAACCCTTACTGTTGATAACATATCAAGAGGCTGAGAAACTTGTAAAAGATGGAAATGAATGTTACCTTGCACACATTGTTGAAAAAAAGGGAAATGTTCAGATTAATGATGTGCCAGTGGTAAATGAGTATCCTGATGTTTTTCCTGATGAGTTTCCTGGAATAATACCAGATCGTGAATTTGAATTTACTGTTGACTTAGTTTCTAATGCTAATCCAATTTCAAAACCCCCTTATCGAATGGCTCTAATTGTACTTTTAGAGTTGAAGGAGCAATTGCAAGATTTATTAGAGAAAGGTTTAATTCGACATAGCACATCACCATGGGGTGCTCGTATTTTATTTGTTAAAAAGAAAGATGGTTCAATGAGACTTTGCATTGATTATAGAGCCTTGAATAACATCACTGTTAAGAACAAATATCCTTTGCCTCATATCGATGATTTTTTTGATCAACTCCAGGGAGCTCAGTATTTTTCAAAGATTGAACTGAGATCGGGGTACCATTAGTTGAAGGTAAAGGAAGAATATATTCCAAAGACCACGTTTAGAACAATATATGGCCATTATAAATTTTTAGTAATGTCTTTTTGGCTAACCAATGCACTTGCTGTATTCATGGACTTAATGAATAGAATTTTCCATGAGTTCTTGGATAAGTTTGTGGTTGTTTTCATTGATGATATTTTGGTGTTTTCTAAAAGTAAAGAGAAGCATGAAACACATTTAACAATTATTTTTCAAACCTTAAATAGAAAAGAAATTGTATGGGAAATTCAGCAAGAGTGAGTTTTGGTTGCAACAAATTTCTTTCCTTGGTCACATTGTTTCTAAATAAGGGATAACTGTTGATCCTGCAAAAACAAAGGTTGTTGAAGAATGGCCAAGACCCACAAATGTAACTGAGATTCGTAGTTTCCTTGGTTTGGTAGGCTATTACAGAAGGTTTGTTAGAAATTTTTCACGGTTATCTAGTCCAATGACTAGGCTAACTCAGAAGGGTGTTAAGTTTATCTGCACAAAAGAATGTGATGATTGTTTTCAAGAACTGAAAAGAAGATTGGTGAGTGCTCCAGTTTTGGCACTTCCTTCTAGGAATGGTGAGTTTATTATCTACAGTGATGCTTCATTGAAAGGACTTGGTTGTGTCCTAATACAGAATGATCAGGTAATTGCTTATGCTTCACGACAGTTGAAAACTCATGAGGTAAATTACCCTACACATGATTTGGAATTAGCTGCTGTTGTTTTCGCTTTAAAAATTTGGAGGCGTCATTTTTATGGAGTAAAGTGTGAAATATATACCGATCACAAAAGTTTAAAGTATATATTCACTCATAATGAATTGAACATGATACAGAGGAGATGACTAGAATTAATCAAGGATTATGATTGTACAATTCATTACCATCCGGGAAAAGAAAATAAAGTGGCTGATGATTTTAGTCAAAAAAGTAATGCTTCATTAAAAATATTGCGTTTGGAATGTGATCCTTTAGTTAAGGATTTGATGAAATTTGGAATAGAAGTTTTTGGTGCAGGATGTTCTTCTGTTTTGTTTCAGGTATCAGTGAAATCTTCTCTATCAAAAAGAATCAAGCAAGCACAGAAGCAAGACAGTGAGTTGCAGAAAAAGGTAGAGCTGGTTCAAAAGGGTAAGTTTTATGAATTCATCATTGATAATGATTGTGTTTTGAGATTTGGGAAGAGATTGTGTGTGCCTTGTGATTCACAGTTGAAGAGAGAGTTGTTATATGAAGCTCATAGTTCTCCGTTTTTAGTTCATCCTGGCAGTACTAAGATGTACAGAGATCTGCAGGAGTATTACTGGTGGGATGGAATGAAAAGAGATATTTCTGATTTTATAGTGAAGTGTTTGACTTGTCAACAGGTTAAAGTAGAGCGACAGTTACCAAATGGGATGCTTCAGCCTTTACCAGTACCAGAGTGGAAATGGGAAAATATATCCATGGACTTTGTTGTGGGATTGCCGAAGACACCTCGAGGTAATAATGCAATCTGGGTTACTGTTGATCGCTTGACTAAATCTGCTCATTTCCTTGCTATACAAGATAATTTTTCCCTAGATCAACTTTCTCGACTGTATCTTAAAGAGATATTCAGGTTTCATGGAGTTCCCCTCTCCATTATATCTGATTGTGATCCCAGGTTTACTTCTAACTTTTGGAAAGGCCTTCAGAAGTCGTTGGGTACTGAATTAAATTTTAGTACATCTTTTCATCCTCAATCAGATGGGAAGTCAGAATGAACAATCCAGACTTTGGAGGATATGCTACATGCTTGTTCAATGGATTATCAGGGAAGTTGGGACCAACATATTTCTTTGGTTGAGTTTTCATATAATAACAGTTTTCATTCCAGTATACAGATGGAACCATTTGAGGCATTATATGGGAATTAGTGTCGAACTCCAGCTTTATGGGATGAAGTGGGTGAAAGGAAGCAGATGGGACCAGAATTGGTAGAAGAGTTGGCAGAAAAAGTTCAGCTGATACAGAAACACATGAGAATAGCTCAGAGTAGGCAGAAGAGTTATGCGGATAATAGGAGGAAGGATCTCTCTTTTGAGGTAGGTGATCATGTTTTTCTCAAAGTCTCACCATGGAAAAGTGTGATGCAATTTGGTAAAAAAAGAAAGCTGAGTCAAAGGTTATTTGGACTATATGAAATTTTGGAGAGAGTTGGATCAGTTGCTAACCGAGTGGCTTTACCTTCGAGTTTATCTCAGGTACACAATGTTTTTCATGTTTCGATGTTGAGAAAGTATATTCCAGATCCATCTCATGTTTTGAGTCCAGAGGTAGTTCAGCTGGAAGAGAACCTATATTATGAGGAACAACCGGTACAGATTCTTGACCATAGGGAGAAAGTGTAACAGAATAAGGTGATTTATCAGATAAAGGTTTTGTGGAAAAACCACATGACTGAAGAGGCAACATGGGAATCTGAAAATGCAATGAGGGGTAAATACCCCCACTTATTCGATAAGTAAATAAATTGTGGGGACGCAATTTTCAAAAGGGGGGAAGGATGTAACATCCTAAGTAATTAATGAATAATATATATTTTTATCTATGTCTATTAATGAATTAGATAGTGTTTTAGAGGCTTAAAATGAGAATAAATAGAATCTTAAGCTTTGAATACACTAATATTTTTAAAAGATTGTTTTGCTGCCTTTTGATGGAAAACCATTTTTAAATATATCTTTTGACAATTTTATAAGCTATATTTTTCAAAATAAACTTATTATTTATGATTGGGACATTGAAATTTACTTTGGATAAATTTCTGGTATTTTTCTGATAATGTTCTCTTTTTAATGAATAGAGAAAAATGTTGTATTTTTATTCAAAACCTCTTTTTAATCTAATTTGTTTATATGATTATATTATCATTTTAATTGGTTTTAAAGTAAAATTAGAATATATTTTTACCATTTAATCCAATGGTGGTCATTGGAATTAATTTCACTTTGAACTTGGACTTAAACTAGTGTCAATCTGTTGATACTTATTGTTTCATAAAAATAGGCTATTTGCTCTGACAGCGGGAATTAATTTATAAATTAATTAATGTAACTAATATGTTTTTAATTTTTTGAAATAGACATCATTTTTGAATTCGGAATATCAAATATAGCTTAGGGTGATGTTTTGGTATTTTTCCGAAAAACTTCAATTTTTGATGAATAGTGAAACCACTAAGTGGTACATAAAAAAACTGATTTTTTCATTTAAATGAAATTTTACCACCTCTGTGTTTTGAATTTCAAAAATCCGACAAACATGGTTTTCATTAAGAAGTAAAATGTGGTTCAATGGGATTAATATAATTTTTTGGTTAATAGTAACTTTTAAGTTTTTAATCGCAATTAGAGGTAATTAGTGTAATTTAAGGTACAAATAATGTTTTAATAATATGAAATGAACATGACACATGTCCTACCCTTATTTGATGTTTCATGGCCGACAAAGACAATCCATGGGTAAACTTGGGGACCCCATGGAGCCACTTTGGAAGTAAAATGGCATTAATATCTTTTTATTTAATGTTAAAGTAAAAATGACACAAACATGTATTGTTTTATTAAATCAATTTTTACATAGGTTTATACAAGTCAGATGTTTTACTATAAATATTCATTGTAAAGATAAAAATATTTACTACATCATGATATTTTGTTTCTAATTTTTAGACATTAAATAAATTAAATTATTTTATGACACCATGATGATGCAGCGATGACCTCATTATTTAACGATTTAAATAAAATGAAAATATAATGTAAAATATAAGACCTACACTTTTCAATAACCTATTTTATGGGTGGATTTCGAACCCTTATCATCTTATCCTAGAAATTTATAATTGTGGGACCTTTCTTATCCAAAAATCATTTTATAACAAAGTATATTTTCTTAACTTTCCAAGAGTGCCCCTCCTCTCCTCTTATAAAAGGCCCCCACCTCTACCACCTTACCCACACTTCCAAAGCATTTTTCTCGGCCAAACCCTTCCCATTTTGTCTCTCCACATCCCTCTTTAACTCTTAGAAGCCTCACTTTGGGCAGAAGTCTTCCCAAGGAAGCCTTTGAGCTCAAATCAAAAATAGTTACCCGATTTAAAGGTGGTGTCTTATCTTGTGTTCTTATGTTTTATTTTGCTTCTCCAACCCCCTAAACTCTTTTTATTCATTTCATTGGTAACAACACCAGTATATTACATATACTAGAATTTTTTTTATAAGAAGTATTTGAGCTACACATACACACACCTACATCTAATGGTTAAAGAACATACTGTTTCCGTGGATGGTGAATTTCTGCCTCACGAAACGATGATTGTTCAATATTCTTTTAACACCTTCAAAGGTGGACATTAATATGACACTATATTTATATATGATATATAATATGTTTATGTTTTAATTAAGCTTTTTTATTTTTCAGTTATGGAATACCTTTATGGTTTCCATTATGGGTAAACGCGATATCTTCATTTTAGGAAGTGCGGACTACCTCCCCCTCAATGTAATTTGATTCGTTAATGCCATATGTGGGACGTATAAAGGATGTAATTAATGATATTATATATGATTTCATAATGGAATTATAATATACATTTATATCATTATGATTCCATTCCATAAAATACGAAATAGAAATGAAAGTAGCGTTTATGCGTACGTACGGCTTACAGTCTCCATTAACGGTGCATTTTATTTCTTACCTATAAACGTTATATAATATTATAAATGCATGTATATGCTGGATATATATGATATATATGATATCTAAATCATGAGTATAACTCTGTATATATTGGATACATGAAAAACTTGTAATTATAAAGAGTTTATTTTTGACTCAAGTACCAATGATCGATAAAATGACCGTTATTAACTTAAATAATTACACAGTGTTCATGACATGGTAATAAGTGATATAAAAGGAATAATGAACTTGAAAAAGGTTCTTAAGAAAGTAGAAATTAACTCAAGTTTATTATTCAGGAGGTTAATGAATGATCGAGTCAATTCGGACCCGGGGTATGGGACTTCGTCTCAATCTCCTTTCATTGAGGCATATTATGTTTTATACACAACTTTCTTTATACGGTGTATAAACCCCTTTGACTTTTAATTTTATCCGAAATGAATCTTTTTATATGAAGCGTTTTACTAGACGAAAAGAAAATAATGTTTTTGTCGTACGTATGTGGCAACAACGACTTCTCCGCCACCGTGACCATTATTTGAGTTTCGGCTTCCTCTACAAGCCATACCTTTTTTTAAATGAAAAATAAATACCATGTTTTAATTTTATTTTATTTTGGTATTGAAAATGGTTTTCATAATGTTTTTATATCAATTTTTTGTATTGATATCTTGTGATTGAAAAGTGGAAATGTTATGTTTCCTTTATGCATGTTTTATGTGATACGATTATGTTTATGGTTCTTGGGCATTATTATGATGACGGGTGGTTCTGTGATAAACTAAGGACAGGTGAGCCCGATATAGATCTCTAATGCATTGGGTAACACAATGGGGTTAAACGTTGAGGTTTCTCCGAAGAGATTTAGGGAATATACTGTGATGGGTATTCCAAACTTAACCAAGAGGGTTACTCCCTACGTAAGAATGTTATGAATGCCTCAAGTTACCTTTATGTCTTATGATTTCTGTGATTTATTCATGATTTGATGAGGTTTTTTAATGTGCTTATGTTTTATGAGTAGAGTATGATTTCATTGATTCTTATGTATACATGTACTCATGTTTCCTTTCCATATTTTTATATCCCTTACTGAGATTTTTTTGCTCATCCCAAGTTTTTGAAATTTTTTTCATAGGTCAAGGGAAGGGTACATGATATGATGATAGTGTCAAGGAAGTTTCAAGAAAGAATCCATGTTTTATTTTAAATCTATTTCCGTTGATGGGAAAAAAATGAATACTGTCTTTTATTGTAACCACTTTGTATAAATGTGGGATGTAATGCATTTTTTAGGATCTAATCAACTAAAAATGTAAACCTAAAAAGATCCTCAATGTTTAATCTTGAAATATCTCAAGATTAAGTAATGTTTAAGGCTGGGGCCTTATAATATATGATTCAGTTTTTAAATTTTGAATTCGGTGTATATATGATATTGATTTTCAATACTGAATCCAGTGTATATCTGATGCTGAATTTCAATACCTAATCTGGTGTATATGTGATGCTGATTTGCAATACTGAATCCGGTGTATATATGATGCCGATATTCATGATACCGAATCCGATGTATTTGAGACTATGATTTTATGATTCCATTTTCCTGAGAATGTTATTTCTAAGAATATGTTTTCCTTATTTCTTAAGATTAAGTTTTCTTGATAATGTTAAAGTTGGCTAATGTATCATTCCAATGATATCGGATTCCAAGTTTTCTTATAAATAACATTTATCTTTAACTTAAAATTGTTTCTGTTACATAAAAAGATGTCATACTATCTGTTAAAAGCTAACCATTGTATGTTTGTCACGTGTCCAGGTCCTTCTGAAATTTAAGGAAAATATGACCGTTGGGAAGTTTTTTTCCTATAAATACAAGCTCATTTGAATGAGAAAAGTACTTGACAGAAACAAGCTTTTGAAGTGATTTCTATAGAGAGAGAGGATCTTACAGCTCTCAGTGCTTCGTGTGGATGCTGTGAAAAACTTTTTCAGGCGTGAACAACTTGTTCAGACTTGCTTAGTGCAGACTCCGATCGTGGTGATCGTGGACTTCCGGGTTTGGAAGACAGAGGTTCTGATTTCCTTCTAAATTGAGGGCTTGCGAGGATAGCAAGACAGATACTGATCTTCGGATTGAGGGCTTACCTGGGATTGGGTAATACAGAATTTATTGATAGTATAAATCAAGGAACCTTTATCCAAGGTTGTTGGATACCCTTCTCTTTGGGTTAAAAGAATCCTATTGTTACTTGTTTTCTTTTACAAGTTGTTTTAATTCTGCTACTGTATCTTAACTTTGTTAAAGTTATAAAGTATAAATTTCTTATACTTTGTAATTATGTTACTCTGATTGTATTACCAATTCTATACTCTTTAAGGTAGAATCTTTCTTTTAAGAAAAATAGGAAAGGGTTCTTTAAGAGGTCTTGTGAATGTTTGTTTAATCTTGTTAAACATAACTTTTAAAAGTCCCAAAGGAATTTTTTAAAGTATAAAATTCACCCCCTCTTGTAAATTGAGCATCTAAATTTTTATTTAGATCCTACAGTCTTATGTACTACCATGTTTTATGTCATTTCTCAAGATTTTGATGTTTTATGTTCATGTTTTTATGTTCAAATTTTTATGGGTTGTTTTTATGTTCTCCATGTTTACCCTTACTGAGCATTTGAGCTCACCCTTTTTATGTTTTATTTTCCCAAGGAAATAACGAATGGTTTTAGGTAAGAAAACCAAATGGGAAGATCTTTATGAGAGATGTTGAAGATTTTTCACCATAATTAGGAGATTATGTTCAGAGTTTCCAAGGACACTAAACTAACACGGTCTTTGGGCGTCTGTTTTTGTCATGTATTATGTTTTCTGAAAAAGTTGTTTAATTTACATGTACATCAAGCTTTGGGACTCTAAAAATAATATAATATATAATCCAATTATAATATTTAAACATTCATTTATTAATTTTTTTAGATAACAGTATTCATTTCTAAGTGTCAACTGTTTTATTTTTCATGTATATTTCATTTGAATAGTTTTCTTCATTAAATCTTTCTCATGATTATACACATCTAGAACTTTAACAATGATATTAATATAATATATATTAATTATACAAATATTAATAATCATCCATGAAATTTAGACATTAATAATAAACACATTACTTCATGGAGATAGTAGTCCACACATACGATTGAGTGACCCTGTCATTTTTAAAAAGGATAGTGGTAAGATGGTGAATGATATATTTTGATTAAAGGACCATAATTATCTAAATAATATAAAATACATTCAATAGTGCCTTAATTATGACCATCCATGTAAAATACTGATGAAAATTAAATTACCTCGTGATGTGGAGATGGTAAGCCATATATTTTCAGATGGGATGTTTTCTCTTTCTATATGATGGAAAAGAGGTGAAAAATGTGTTTCCAATAATCATAAAAAATTTAAATATTAATTGTACTAGATTTTTTTTATTATTATTAAAAAAAATATTTGAATTATAAGAAAAAATAAAATTGAAAGTACACTATTAAGAGTTATACCACTTCATTGAGAATCCTCATTTTCCTTACACATTAATCTTTGAAAGGATTAATATTTGGAAAGTATATAAGATCAATAATGTGGGGAAGGAAGATAAGGTAGTTTTTTTCTAGTATATAGTTTTCTAGGTTTGTGAATAATGGATGAGAGGAGGAACAATTTAATATGTTAAGGTAGGGGAACCCTTGGAATTATATAAATTATTTAATTCATATAGATTAATTTTAATTTTCTTGTGGATCTAAATTTATATATTTTGAATCAATATTTTGAAGAGTCTATATCCTCTCATAAAATATTTTTTTTTTAAATTTTATTTGATTCTTTAATCCTTCTCTGTTTGTTTTAACTCCCCATAATCCCTTTTAATGATTACTATAATGTCAATGTTTTTTTTAAATTTTTAGGGTTATAAATATTACTATAAGAGGAATAGGGGACCATATTTGGAAAAGGGTGATATTATCAACCATATATCATCCATTTTTATGAAAATAGTATTTTGTTAATTTATTATTATTTAACACATGATAAGATTAATTTCATTTTTGGGACAATTCCCAAAATATTACTTTTTTAAATATTGAGAAAAAATAATAATTTCAATATAAATTTTTAACACATCACCAATATATTATTTTCGGAAAAAATTATTTTAACTCAATAATTCCTAAAAATTATATTCCTTTTACTTTTTATAGAATCATTGACTTTATTTTCATATTACTAGAACAAACATTGTGTTGTCATTACTTTATAAATTAGAATAATTATTCCATTACCAAAAATTGAAAATAAATTACACTGATAAAAAATTCATTCATATTTAAAATAAAAATTTAGAATCATATATAACTATTTTTAGTCTAATAACAAAATATCATATATTTTTAAAGCATGAGATTGATATTTTTTGCATTATCTTTTATATAAAATAATATAAAATTTATAATCAGAGTTATGTGGAAATAAATTTATTTTTTAATATTCTACTATTATGTCTTGTAAAACTTATCTCACAAAAAATGAAAAGTTTTTAGGAGATTCTATTCCTTAACATAATGTTTTAACCATGCTTTTTCAATTTTTACCCATACTATAATGGAAAATATTTAATATGATTATTATTCATAATGGCAAAAAATAAGTTATATGTATCTACAAAATTTGAACATAATGATTCCATACATTCAATCCATTTTTCAAGATTTAATTTCATAAATTTTAATATATCAATTTGAATATAAATGAAAAAAAATTCAATGAAAAACAAAATTTAGAAAAATGTGTTTAAATCCTAAAAATGAACTTATACCAAAATCTAGAATAATGTTTATTCTTATGTAATTAATTATATTATATATAATTAATGAATAAATATAGTAATTAAATATCATATTAAATTACTTTTTGGGTTTAAAATTATTTTTTTAATGATTTTTTTTCTTTTACAAAAATTATAATTTCTAACTATTAAATGAGAATTTATTTTTTTTAAAAAATCTTAAAAATTACCATAGGATAATATTGAAAATATAATTTCAAAAAAATTATTAATTTGAAAAAATATAATTAATAAAATTGGTAGAAAATAATTATAATATCTATGAAAAAATGAATTAAACCCATTTTTTATGGAAATATATTTTTGAAGAATAAATTGAGTAAACTAAAAATTGAGTAATTTTTAATAATGAATTAAAAATGGATTTTCATTATATAAAAAATTTAAATATATTTTTCATAGTATGGGTTTTACAATTCATATTTCTAATTTAATTTCTAGGTTATAACGATTACAATTAAATAATAATAGTTTTATCATAGTTCAATTAAAGATCACTGTTACATGTTATGCAAGCTTCCAATCATATTATTCATTTAAAAACATTGGGTTCTAAATCTATTAACTAATATAGATGAATAAATTGTGTTAAAGGATAAATGAATTTAATATTACATCTAGGTTTCTTAGAGTAGACATAAAAGTTATGATTCCAATTTTTGTTGAGATCTGGAATTCGAAGTTAATGATTGGGTATTCCTATAAATATATCATTGGAAGAAGGTTGTGAGATATTGAAATAAGGGAACTTTGAGACCATAATGTTTTATTATCTTCTATATTCTTGATCATATTATAATGGTATCATATCACTGGGCCCTACCACCAATCCTCTCCCAATCTCATGATGTATTCAATGTATCTCTTTTGAGGTGGTACATACATGATCAGTCAAATTTTATGAACATAGGGGTTATATCATTAGATAAATATCATTATAATTATGATATGACAATGGATATTATTTATTAATTATATAATGTTTAACAAAAAATACCAATCTTCTTGTCAAAGTTCTATGCTAAAACCATGTTTTTGAGGAAGCTACATGGGAACTCAAGTATGGGATGAGGCATAAGTATCCACATTATTTTATAGTGAATAAACAAAATATCAAAAGTAAAATTATTATAAGTAGTTATAATATAACACCCCAATAATTTGAAATATAAAAATTTCTCTTCATTAAATTTTATATGTTAGATAGCTTTCAATACATGAAACACCAATCATAGACAAACCATGATATACTATTAAAATATCATTAATATATGTGACTATCATTACATAGTCATTGGATTGGTGGGTATGAATAAGACTAACTGAATTATGAAAAATATTCATACAAGTTTTCATTAAATAAAATTTAATGATTAATTTTTAGTAAATAAGTATTAATATTTTAATAATAAGAATATAATTATTCAAGAAACAATTTTTTTTCAAGATTTATATTATATACATGTCATTTATTTTTATCTAAATAAAATATGTTTATCAGTGATGATAAATGATGAAATATATTGATATGTATATTACAAAATTAATATTAATTTATTAATTTGTTATTAATTCATTAATAATGATGATAAAATAATTTTAAATAAAAAGTAATATATTATTCAGATAACTTTTTTTATTATTCACAATGTATTTTATCTAAAAAATTGAATTAATCACTATTAAAAAACTATTTTATTTTATTGTGTATATAATTGTTTTAATAAATTATATTAATATTTATATAATTATTTTTACTTGGAGGGGACTGAGAATAAAATCATTTGTAATTTAAAAAAATCATTTTATGAAAAAATAATTTCTTCATTTATTGTTTGTAAATATTATAATTATATTCTACCATTTTTAGGAATTTAATATTTTAAAATAAATTCACTATTTTGAATTAGAATAATGAATATTAGGTAATAAAGATAACTTAATCTTTATCAGTAATGAATAGTTACCATGATAAAAATATTGTTACCATGGTAAGGGTTTAAATGGTTAAAATAAAGGATAACAAAAGATTTAAGGTTTCAAATTACACTGAATAGATTGTTATAAAATAATGGTTTATTATATTTAGACCATAACATTTAAATCATTACTCATATTTAAATAGGGATTCATTTGACTTCTGTAAGAAATATATTATATAATAATGTTTTTAATATTTATAAGGTTACGAGACACTACACTTATTAAAGAACTTATCTAAACCACTTGAGAACTAAAGTGTATTCAAAACTTATAGAAATCTATTTCCCAAAGTCGCCATCATTATCAAGATGTCATGGTCTCACCAAAATATAATCTCAAGAAGGATAAGTGTGTATGTTAGAGGGGGATACCCCAAAAAGGAAATAGTCATTACTGTTCTATTTTTAAGTGTCTTTATTCCCTAACAAAAAAATATTATAAAAATAGGTTAAAATTATAAAATAAGTATCTTTACTAAAGTATTTTTAAAATGGTACATCTGTAAAAAAAATATGTCTTTCTAGATTAGGAAATGCGTAGAAATTTGAATTTTTTCATTTAGATTATCAGGAGGGGTAAAATGATTTTCCCCAAGAATATGATCTTATATATATTTTTAGAACACTATGTTGGTCCAATAATAATGTTTTTTAACATGTATGGGTGTTTTTTGGAGTTCCAAGTTATTCTAATTCTCACAGAATAATTTTTGTTTTATATTTATTTAGTTAAATATAAATGTATCATGGATTTTAAAGGGTGATATAATTTGAAAAGACCACCAAATTGAGATACTAACTCCATGATTGATCCCAGAATGTAGAGTTTTCCTAGGTGAGGCATAATCTTATGTTGGGTTCTAGGGCCGAGCATGGGCCATTTTATCTTTATATTTTCTTCTTTTATTTCATCTTTTCCATTACAATTATTAGTTTTATTTCTCCTTTTTTCCCTTTGGATTATCATGTATTCTCACAAGATCTCCATCATCACATAGTTGAGAGAGGGGTTGGGGGTTGGGAGAAGGGGGATGTGAAGAGGTATCACCACTGGGGACCTCATCTGGACCTGGAGTGCAGCTCAGTGGGTGCGTGGTGTGGACCCGATGTGAATTTTCTATATATTCCATCTAAAGGTGCTACTATTTTATGTTTATTAGAATGATCCCAGTAAAATAATTTTTCTTTTTTTTGGAAGACCATTTTTATTTTATTTTTGGATCCCATGGTGGCTGATCTAGAGCTATTTTGTGAAAATAGGTGTTTTGAAGGATTCATTATGGTTTTCTCATAAAAAATATGAACACACAACATGTGGTTTCAAGAACACGCAATTTGTGTTCATTCTATTTAGGGGATTTTATGGTCTCAAAATGATAGACCAAGTATATAGAGAACATTTCTTTTAGTAGTACATGGAAATGTATATGAGTACGAAGGAAAAATGAGTTTTTTGGATACAAACCATATACTCAGGGTACAATTCAGGTAGTGGTATATGTAAATGTAGAAGGGTATATAAGCATACAACCCAAGCTATGTGGACATGGTCAACTTTTAGGAATTGACCAAAACTTTGGTGTATCCTAGACATATAGTAATACACATCCATACCCTATGTATGTAATGTACATGTAGTAGTATAATACTATTCCACAAGTGTACCTAATCCATGTTGAAGTACACAGAAAGAGTGAATATTTTGGAGTACACATCGTGTACTTGGGGTAAATGATGTATATCACAGTCCTATTACCCATTTGCGTGGATTTAGTGTTTTTTCACTTTAAAGTTATAATTAGACCTTTGAGAAGCCCATTTTGAGTTCTTTTATAGAAATAAAATGATGATAGATTGATTAGTGTATTTTCATAAAGTCTAAGAGTGTTTCATGGGGAGTGAGATATGATAAAGATGTCATTCTTCCTCCATTAGATGGTTTCAGTGGTCTCCAAATAGTGAAATTTGGAATCAGACCCAGAAAAAGTTAGTGAGAATGGTTTGCGGATGTGGAATGGGATCACTAGGGTGTTCCGTTGGTGTAACTTAGAAAAATCATGATTTAGCAAGACTATAATACGAATTGAGGTGGTGGATATGTTGGGTGTTTGGGGTAACCAAGAGTGTGATCTTTTAACTGATATGGTCCATGATCAATATCCCTAGATTGATGCTTAAGTGGATTTTCCTGATATTCTAAGAGCCCAATATATGTGTTAACATCCTGAAATAACATGTTTACTTGGAGAGAAAGTTGTTGGCCCAAGCGACTAGTTTTACCTAGAGGATCCTTGGGGGTATTATTCCACTAATTTTATAACCTAGAGGATCTCAAGTTTGATGATTCCACATTTTTAATATTTCAGAGGATTCAAAAATGGATACCTCTTCTTGTGTACTAACATATAGGATCCAAATAGGGATACCTTCACTAATGTGGAGACATTGAGGATCCCACATGGGGTTCTTCTATTTTGAACTATGGGACCTAAGTGTGTCCCATAGTGGTTGACCAACCTTGAGTGAGTGCGTTATGAGATCCAGTAGTGATGGAAGTGGTTGTCACATTAGAAATGATAAAAAACATGTGAACATGAGGGGATATGGTCATAGTCATGGGTTTAAGCATTCGACCAACCATGATCATTTATTTATGCTGCCACATAGTTACTATTGATGCATCTACATATTCCATAGGTTATTTTGGGAAATTGACCTATTGGATTCATGTGATGTGATGTAATAGTTGGGAAACCTATAGGTACATTCTTATAATTAGAATATGTGTCTTATTTTATTTAATGATAACTTACTTGAATTCCTTGTGTTTTTTATTCCTCCTTATTCGGTATTGAATACAAGGTGATCTCATGATAAGATACTCAATTCTATAATTTCCATAGTTTCGTGTGTTTCTTGGATTCCTCTATGTACATATAAAATAGTTGAGGTTTGCAAGTGTATCTTGAAAATTACACTTACATAGTGTATCCCCCAGTATTCCTTGAATTCTAGGATCTAGGTTAAATTAGAGGTTTCTAGCGGGCCACATTTCTCTTTATCTCTAGATTATTATTACATCCTCAAGGATTTATTGTGATATAATTGATTGATTACCAATATACATTCTAGTATCGAGAACACACACCATGATTACATTTCCCAGAGCTATCTAGGAATATCCTATTAGCACAGTGATTGAAAGACTTCAATTTATCTTCCTAGATCAGAAGAGTATTCATTATTAATTTCAAAAGGGCCATCTCTTAGGAATTTAGTATAGTTTCTAGAGTTTCAATTTCCTATAGATCTGTACATAGGAATATGATATTGGATAAGAATAGGGAATATAGAGATGTTGTTTGGGTTTTACTAGTTACACATGGCTTGGGTAGTACTTATAGGCTTACATGGAACTGACATGATCCCTTACTATTGATATAATAAATTATACTTTATATTTACTAATGGTGAGTATGGTTGGGAATGGGGATATGACATATATCCCTTAGGGTGATGTAGCCTACTCAGAGACATTTTTTTGTATTAAGAAATTATAATCGATTTGGATCACTTAAGCAAGGATTGATGATGGGTTAATTTAATATAATTTATTCTAGATCTGTTTCTTCTAGGATGGGAATATTTCATGAGCATGTAGTTCTGATAGTAGGTTATAGGTTCACCATTGGGGGTGTCCTACTTAGATTAACTTCTCACATCCTATACATTTATCTAGATGCGTGTGCAGAATTTATTTATACTTTATTGTTGATCACAAATACATAATGGATAGTGAGGGTCCTAGGGATCCATGATCAATAAGAGTTACTTTTGTGTAGTGTTATGGTCGGGCCAATGTAGCTCGAGAGTTTAGGATTCTGGGTATGTCATGTGTCTTAGAGTTAGTAGTAGATCTTCGGGTATTTATTTTTAGTTACATTAATTTTATATGTGATCATCCTAGTTGGAGATGAGTTGTTGTATATATAAGATGTCTATTTAGGCCTTAACCACATTTCATTCATTATTATATCATTGTTCATATTTTTTCTTTTACCCTGTGATAATTTACTACTATGGATTATATTTAGATATTTACAATATTTTTATTACTCTAATATAATGGGATTGAATCCTAATGAAAACATCCTTGGACCTCACTAATAGTCAGAATCCAATGGTTTATGAAGAGGCATGCATGTATCCTTGTCTAAAATTTGTTCAGTTGATATCCCTAGTGTATTATGGGCTAGGAAAAAAAATTGTTATCATAGGGGTTAAATTTCTATTGTTTTACTATTTTAGACATGGTAGGATTATAGAATTATGAATTTTTTCTGATCCTATGATAGATATCTGATAGGTTCATCGAGAACAATTATTCCAGTAAGAATTATAGATTACTAGGCATATGGGATTGATTCTCCAAGGTTGTGATTTCATAGTTGGATAAGATTTTCACATTGATAGATACACATAGATGTTTTATTTTGATAATTTATAATGAATTTATGGATCTTGGACCATTGGAAGGAGCCTAGTGAGTCGATTTTGACTCTTGGCCTACAGAGTTAAGAGGCATATCATGAATCATATTTAGAATATGTGATCCACATTTTATATGTATATTATTGTGTGATTTTACTATGGATAATGAGGCTAACCATTTATAGTTTCAACAAAAAACTAAATTTTGTTTTCATATATAGGTTGTTGGTGGGATTATACTTAGTTGGACCACCTTGTTTACATTAATTTATGATCAGGAATGTGGAATATGCCAAAATGTGACTTAGTGAGGGTGACTTTGATGAAATTCCATCTACAAAAGAGGTAAAATGAGCCTTATTAGGTTATAATATGTACATTATGCCACATTATTGACTAAGGTAGATAACTAGGGGAATGTGATTCCTAATAGTTGAACCATAAGGATAACCATGCTAACATTGGTTTATAATGACTTCCTAGAAAACTCATTCTAGTGTATATTTTAGTTATGATTTACTAAAATGTCATAACAACCTACTTGGATATTTCTTATCTAGAATGATATGTTATTTAAAATAACCAACCATAATTTATTATTAACTTGTTAGATCATAAAATATAATGATGATGGGTACTTGAACATTTATTAGTGATATGGAATCTTGAGGGGGTATCACTATATATGAATACCAGGTGAGGGCCAGTTCTTTATCCTTTTATAGTGATATCAAGAACCTATAAAGAGAATTACCATATGGGGAAGATGATAATGTATATTGTACCAATGCTTGGAAGGCAATTCTTTAAATTATAAAGTATTTATATTCCTAACTTTATGTTAATATTTTTTCAATTTATGACACTTCAATGGGTTACTAATTACAACTTATATGTTGTTTTCCTATAGAAAATGGAATTAAAATATTATATGAATGAAACCATGTATTCATGTATTGACCCTCATAGGTTGATGTTATCCCTAACTAGTTTTGTTTTTACCTTCTTAGAGTGAGATGTCTTGTACCGTAGATATTGTGTAATAGTCATGTTAGGAACAAGGATATCACCCATGTGTTATGAATAAAATGGGATATGTTTCTTGTATGATAGAGATTTGGGATAGGTTGTTAGATATAGTAAACATAATCTTAGTTATAATTGGTATGTCTAGATAGGAGACCTAGAGGCCCTTAGTTTGGATTCAAAACATAGTAATTCTGTGACATGTGAAAATGAGGGAAACCTGTGAGAAGGGTTGGAGTTTGTCCGGGGTGGCTTAGAGGTAGTGAGAATGGTTTTATTCTATTGATATGATTAGTTCATGTGAGGTGACACTATGTGTCTTAAAATCCAAGATGATTCCTTTTTTGATGAAGTACATAGCATAACTTAGAATCAGTATTGGCTTCAATGAGTAAGACTGTTTTGGTGCTTGGCCTAGTTGATTAGTGAGTGTGCTATTATGAGATTGGTTAGAGTGAAGTGAACTCTCAGAACTAAATTGATGATGGTTAGTGGCTATGAATATGTATATGTTTGACAAATTCACACTAAGGAGTAGAACCAGTGGTTCTAGGCTAAAACTATTTGATGGGTGGGCATGTAATAAATCATGGCACAAATGAGGCTACCGATTTTGAAGAGGGGTTATAGGGGTTATCTTGGCATGTTAAACTCGCATATCCTAGATAATGGTCAACTAAGTCTTAATGATGTGTGGATCACAAAAACATTAGTCAAGTGGTGTGACTAGGTGGTATAGGATTGTACACTCTCTATTATGGATAAGATATGAATGGTGTGTTCTAGTGGCAGTTTGTACCATGTAAATCATTAATCGTTTAGTTCTTATGTGTGTGCTGAGGACATATGGTTTCAATGAAATGATACAAGAATAGTTTTATAGTATTTTTTCTGAAATGATAAAAGTACCTCCATGGTAGAAGGGACATCAACAATAAATCAGGTGTGGTGGAATGACTAATCTTTCTCAATCCTGGTTAGGTATTAATAAGGCAGGGACTGTGTCTATATAGGAGAAATAGGCATGTAGTGGTGGAACAAAATTTGTTTTCACTCAAGGAGTGATATAACATGATCCATAAGATGCAGAGTGCACCATTGGCTGTTTGAGGGTGGTTACCATCGTTATGAGTTGAAATTAAATAGTGGATATGAAAATAATTCTTAATAAGTGTGAAGTCTGAGATATTACAGGTTGGTGCTTGGGAATAACCAGTTTGGCCATGACAGTCATTATGTTCAGTTATAGATAGAGTGTGGGCCATAAAGTTGGTGTTTTTCTGCGAGACCGTAATATGGATAATCATATAGTGGGTAGTATTAGATAAGTCATGGTGTAATGACCCATGTAACATCCTAATATGGATGGTGTAGCCAAGATCCATTGTTGTAATTTTTTCCTGGTGGAAATGATTGGATTGGCCACCGAAAAATTTTACACCTTGTCATTATTGTTGTGAAAAATAACTCGGTTGTTGTTCCAAGTAGAATGAAATGAGTTGATGGTGAAATGATGACCATGGAGGGTCATGTTATGACTATTGGATGGATACTAAAACTTCTCTGGGATGGTAATTTATATACAGGGGAGGTTATAAAGACCAGTTTTTTTCTAGACTGTGACATGAGAATGAATTTCAATATTTTATTCTAGATGATCATGAGGAGTAAAATTGGAATTTCATTATAATATGATATTTTAAAATATTAATAACCTCAGTTTTTTTTATATAATAGGTTGTTTACCCTGGGATAGGTGTTTGGTGGAATTTTCAGCCATTCAAAATTTCACAAAATAATAAGTATTAAATATTTATTTAATAAAATTTTATTTTTTCATGGGAATTTTAATGGTGATATATTTTAAACATAGCATCAAAATAACATTATGACTCCATGTATGATTCCAAAATGTGTGTTTTTTCTTTATTTTGGTATATACTCATGTTGGGTGCTAGGTTCAGGTTCCTTCTTATTTTTATTTTCTATTTATATTCTTTTCCTTTTACCCTTATTCCTTTTCCTTATCCTTTCACACCATTAGATTCTCATGATTTCCTACTTGGGATCTTATGTCACATGAATTATAGAGGGATATAGAGAGAAGTGAGAGTTTATTATAAATGGGGGATCACCAACGGGGGGCTAGTTTGGACCTATAGTAGAGTTTGGCAGGTGTGTGGTGTGGATCCAATGTGAAGATTCATCATATTTCATAGATATGTAAGCCCATGTTATGTTTTAAGATTTATGCCCCTATAAAATAGATTTTATTAGTTTTTATGTTCTTTTATGATTATTGGAGACCCCATGGAGTCAATTTGAATCTACTATTAGGGAAACACTCATCTTCAAGAGATTCACATGGGTTTCATGATTAGAAATATTGATCACCACATGTGTTGTTTCAGGAACACATGTTATGTGTTATTCCTATTTTAGAAGCTATTTTTTTTTAAAAAAACTATGAACATGGAGCGTATTCCATATAGTGTTACTTTTCATTGTATTATTTCACTTCAAAAGGAGGAGTTTTGGGACTACTCACCATGTACTCGGAGTATACATTGTGTAATGGTATATGGCCATGTGAATGAGTATATGGAAAGACATACCAAATAAAGGGTAAATAGAGGTTAGGTAATACACATCTAGACCATAGGTTTGTCCTACCCATGTATTAATACATAGCCAAAATCCATGTATTACTTGACTATATGGTATTACCCAACCAGACCAAAGGTGTACCCAAGCATGTGGAAATACAGGTCCAAGGTAGAGTTTTTGGATTACAGGACATATAATTGTGGTATATGTTGTGTACTACACACGAACTACCCATTTTAGATGTTTTAGTGTTTTGGAACACCGATGACCTAATTTGACATAGCCAAACACCATTTTGAGTTTTTTCTACAAATAACATGATGGGGGAGCACATAAGATGTTTTGAGGATTTAGAAGATGAATTTCATGGTGATCTATCTTTTATGGAGAGATTCATCATCTAGAATGAGTTTTTAAAGAACATTCAAGAGTTATATAAATAATAGGACATATATGAAGGTTTTGATAATGGTTAGAGGACATGTATGAGATGACCAAGGTCCTTGGCAAGAGTAACATGGGATAGTCTCTATTTCCTGGGGCTTGGATTCAACTTAATGAGGCTAATAGGTTAGGTGTTTGGGCCAACCTAGAGTATAATCTTAAAAATTACATGGACCATGATAAATACCCATAGAAAGATACATATGGAGATTTTACAGTGAGTTCAATAATCGACATTGTGTGATGAAAAATATCGAATGCAAGTTTCCCCCTGAGATTTGGGAATTGGCCTGATAGACTAGTTTGACTGGATCCCAAGAGGGATTCTTGCACTTGTTTACTAACCTGGAGGATCCCAAGATTAATAATTCCACTTTTATACTATTTCTATTTATTTAAAATGGGATGAATCTATCCTCATGTTTACATAGAGGATCCTAATAGGAATTCCTCCACTTGTGTGTGGACCTTGAGAATTTTGATGTGGATTTTCTCTATTGTATTGACATAGGGGACCCTCGTGGGTGTCCTAAGGGTTAAGAAAACTTGGTCGAGTAAATTATGGACATGGGTAGATATGGTAGATAGTGGCACCAAAAAACCCAAACTGAACATGTTATCCTGAGGGGATGTGGTAGTAAAAAAGGTTTTGGGTGTTTGTCTAACCCCCCTTCATTATTTATGATTTCATATAGTTTTTATTTATGTAGCTTGAAATTATAGATTTGCTTTATTGAACATATAAAATGGGAAATATGTGATGTGATGGTATGGTGGGGATATCCATAGTTAGGTTCTGAATAATGATCCTTTTTTGATTTAATTCAACCCTATCTAAACACATGATGATTTTGGGATTCCTCAATATAAGGCCATGGATCCCTGGGGAGATTGGGATCCAATACTCAATACTTCAATTATTATATTTCCTAGTGTTTCTTAGTTTCCTTCTTATTTTAAGAAAATAGAAGATTTTATTTAATGCATATTAGAAACCTCTCTTAGATAGTGTATCACCTAAGAACCTAGCTTAAAGGATCATGGTTATTCTAGAGATTTCTAGGTGGCTACATTTCCCACAAAAACAAGATGTTTAAAAAATCCTCTCTTATTGATGATGATCTGATAAATTTATTCCTATGATACTCCCTAGGATCAGGTGGAAAAACCATGATTTAATTTCCCAAATCTTTCTGGGAATATATTTTTAGCTAGTGATTAAAGGATTCTGATTTATCAACTTATATAGGGAGTGTATGCCTTTGATATTTCTTAAGGGTTATCCCATTATTTGTTCATTACAATTTCTAGAGTCAGATTTTTTGTGGACAAAGCCCAATTAATTCATTGTTAAATTTAAATTCGGAATGTTGAGAAATTTTTTGGGTTCTACTGGTTACACATGGCTCAAGTAGAATTCCTTGGATTCCTAGAATCCTTATTGATTCAATACTTATATAATGCCTCGTGGAAACATGGAATAGTACTTTTTGTTTAGTAGATTAGAGTATGGGTGAGACAAGGGATAGTAAACATATCCCCTTATGGTGACATAGCTTTATCAAAGGCATTTTCAGAATTTGGAGAAGTTGATATAGTCTATCAGGATCTCATTCCCAAGGATCAATGATAATTTTTTTTATTTAAATTCAGTTATGCATTGTCTAGGATAGGAATATTTCATGATCATAAACTAATGAAAGTATTTTATAAGTTCACCACTAGGGGTGTCCTACAATGATTTATTTTTCACAACCTATATAATAATCTTAGCGAGAGTGTAGACTAAATGTCATATTTCAGGTCGAGCATAGATGCACAATCGATATACTGAATCCCAAAGTTGCATGATTGAGTGAT
Organism: Viscum album; assembly: GCA_963277665.1. Lineage (NCBI taxonomy): Eukaryota > Viridiplantae > Streptophyta > Magnoliopsida > Santalales > Viscaceae > Viscum > Viscum album. The sequence continues at coordinate 104,175,099 of OY728139.1, forward strand.
ATTGATCATGTAGAGTCTTATAATCAGGTTATAGAAATTAAATAGTTGTGGAGAATGGGTATTTCAAATAATTTAGAGATACAAGTATATCCTAGTGTATTTATTTGTAGTTTCTTATAGGGTATATGTGATAGGCCTAGTGGGTGATTTGTTGTTGCATGTACGACACTGTGGTATAAGAAATTACATCATTTCATTCATTAATATAGAATTGTTTATATCTATTTATTTATTATTTTTAATATTTACTCCTACTAATGTTTTTTTGGATATTTTTAATGTTTTTATTTCTATGATATGAGGGCATAGTCTCCCCATAGCATGTCCTTAGGCCATCATTACAAGTTGGAAACCTCTAGGGTAAGTGTGTGCATGATTGAGGTCATATGGGGAACTATTATAATTATTATTCAAATATTTATGCATGTAATTATGTGATAACATCCTATTTTGATCAATTTTATATATAATTTAAAATGAAAATATCGCTCATGTGTACATATGCACTGCCATAACCATAAAGTGATGTATCTTATTTGTAATAATTGTCTCTCATGGATGGTTATATATATGGATTTAGTCGATATATATAATTTTTATTAAATAATTTTGTTTTATTAAATATAAAATATTTTCTACCTTTTTACCCTCATATTCATTGGAAAATGATAATGTCACACATGCATATGTTTGGACTACCACCTCCTCAAAATGACGTGGTTCATTTTTTATTTCCTCTTATCAAGGATGGTAATAAGGAAAAATGTATTGAATATATATTATATTTAGTATATTATCATGATTTCAAAGAGGTATATTATTATTAACCTTTATATCTTTCAATTTTTTAGAAAACAAAAACATTGATTGTGCATATGTATGGGCTACGATATCCATAATGTGATGTATTTAATTTTTCATCACTAGTTTATATGAAATTTTATACAAGTATATATAATGAATAAATATTATAATTATGAAATTATTATGATAATTATGTTTATGAAACCAATATAAATGTCCAAGGACTGAAACCATTAAACTTAAAAATTCATGGAAAATAAAATAGTTAACTCCAAAATGTTTATATTAATGTAGAATTATTATAACATACGTTATTAAAAATTATAACGGAATGATATATTATATGGTAATTATGAATAAAGTTATATTATATATTGATAATATATAAATATTTATTATATAGGATGTCAAGAGAATGTATAATGAAAGTCAGGACATGATGTATGGTTTTTTGTGATAGTGTCATATCTTTTCAGTATTATCTATGTTATATTTATATTTAAAGAAATTATATAATATATATTTATTTAAACCCTTTATATTTTCATATCCTCTCTAAATTTATATGGTTTTAAAGTTTTCATTTAATTATCATCTCTTCGGTACTTTTAATGATCTAGAAAATGTTAATAAAACCCATCCTTATTTCACATATTTGGTCGAAAAACTTTTTCTTCAACCACAATGTTCTTCTAATTTTATTATGTAATTTTTTACCAAAAAATATTTTTTTCTAATATTTTTTTCAATACTATTTAAATTCATTAAAAATTATTTAAATTAATATATAAAATAGTTTTTCATATGGATCACTTTCTTCTTTTTATAGAAATTTGAAATTATTTTTCTCTTTTAACCTATAAAATATGAAGAGTGTTAGCACAACTAGATAAAATAACTTTGCGGAGAGGGTGAATTGGGGTATGAAAAATTAAAATAATTTTCCCATTTAGATCTTGTTTCTTATTTAATAAACACTATATTATATATATTTATATATCTTTACCATAGCATAGAGTAAATGTAAAGCCTGAACATAACAGAAAAATTTACTTGGTTTACCCTTAATGGGAAATGTTTAAAGAGAATACAAAGAAAATACCCTAAATAACATTATTGTTAAAAGGTTTGGAACAGACTCACTATCCCCCTTAATTATGACCATTCACAATTTAAAATCTCCATTATCTCCTTACTAATGAGAATGCACTTCTCCTCCAAAAGAATATTCTGTAAATTAATTATATTTTGATTTATACTTGTTTGTGTATTTATGGTATTGTCTCATTAGGGAGATGGAAACCAAAAATGTACAATACATGTTATCTTGGATTAAGTGATCTCTATTGAAGACCCCTTTATGATACTCATACGTGAGATCCCTTAGTGATAGCTCTCTATGATATTCCTCTATGAGACTCCTTTGTAAGACCTTATTCTATTTACATGGATCATGATACTTTTTTCTATTCACATAGATTGTGACTCTTTGTCTTGTTTATTCAGATCACAAGATTTTGTTCTATTCATGTGAATGACATGTCTTTTTTTATTCACATGTTTCACATGACTTCATTGGGTCTTCCTATACACAAAAGTCACCAAGAACATACATCTATTCACAATATACCTTCTACTAATTATGTTGATCGCAAGAGTCTAGCATAATACTTTTTTATTCTCATCAGAAATACTTTTACATCAAATGAAACCAATTAGGTATTTTTTAATTCATAAGTAACTATTCATAAATATATATATGAATAATTCCAATTTTATAACTCCACAAATTACAGTTTTCCATATCTTCTACCACCACATCATTCAGATTTAGGCACATCACATGATCACTTCACAGAGTACCTGTTACATGCCACAAAAACATTATGTGACCACTTAAACTTTCTTTGATCATGCCACATGATCTCATCATGTGATAAATTGACTTTCATGAATATATCATGTGATATAATTCTCATATAAAATAAAAGTCACATGGATAAAAAAAATTTCTTATATCACTTTCTATGATCCCATCACATTTTCAAAATATTATCATTCATGCTTCACAAGATTTAAAATTACTATAAGAAGACTCCATCATTGCTATATTATTTTCCTTCATTCAACTAGTATGATATCATCACAAGATCATTTGATAATCATGTTATCTTTATGTAATCTCATCATGAGATCCACTAACATCCATGCATGCTTCATGTAATCTCACCATGAGATACACTAACCATCATACAATGTCTTCAGGTTTTCTTAGGATCTATTCTAATGTTTATTTTTGACCATACATGATCTTGTGATCCATCTACATGATACTTTTAGACATTTATGCTCTACATGATCGGTTTATAAATTTATGGTATGTATAAATGGTTCAGATATTCACAACAAGTCTTCAAGCCTCATTTTACAACCATATTTCATCAAAAACATCATATCCTGTCAAGAAACTGAATCAACCCAAACTCCCCATCAAGTGGTATTTTTTCAAAAATTATCCCCCTTTGGGTTTATTGATAATACTTCAAAACATCAAGAACCAACTTTTAAAAATTCATGATCATGAGAAACCATTTTCGTTCTACAACTATAGATAGTGATCAAGGACATAATTAACACATACTCTAATACCAAATGAGTCAATATTGGTGTGAGAAACAAGATAATCATGCTAGGTTCATTAATGAGTCACTCAATTCCCTAAAATTTGGCATGAAACCATGTTGAAACTAATATATAGAATAAGATCATCCATCAATATCACTTCTTAACCTAAACATGTCAACTGCGTTGATCATGAACCAACATGATACTTATTTTCATGATTCATATTCATTAATATACCATATTCAACATCATGATATTTAAAACTATCCCTATTTTTCTACTCCCCCGATTATCTTTCCCCATGTTGTGATCAATAAATTTCTTCCCCCTTTTTTAATGAACCCAAATGTCACTCTTTTGTGGTATTTAACACTATATAGAACATAAATCATCACATATTAGAAAAACACACCATAACTCAGGGAGAGACAGTTCAAAATCTAGAATATTCAACTATGGGGAGTCAAATGAACTCCAAGATCCAGTCGATGTCGTTAAAATAGTTATTTGGGTAAAACCTTCATCAGGATGTCTGCAACTAGTAGTTCAATAGAAAAATACTCTATCATCACAAGTACATGATCCACCTTCTCTTTGATAAAATTTTATTTTGTTTCAATGTGACACAGAATATAGTGATGGACTAGATTTTTGCTGATATGTATCACCTGAAGTATAAAAATGGATTCTGGTTAGAGAATTAACTTTAACTCTCATATCTTCAAGATTCTTTTTAATACACAGTAATTATGTAAATGCTTTAGGAGAATCAATGTATTCATATTCTATGATTCTAAAAAAAATAAAATCATGTTTATTTATTATCCATGAAATATGTATTCTTTTAAGATAGAATGAAACACCGGATGTTGAATTTCTATAATCTGTTGAACGATACCAATATATATATATATATATATATAAACCCCAATAATTCAGGATAATATTTTTCATTGTATTGTTAACTCAAATTCACCATGTCTTCGATATATGTAATTATTATTTTTATTACAATTATGTGGATTTCCTTAGGATTACATTAATATTATGGCTCCTGTCTTGTAAGAAAAAATAATTTGGTCATGTTTCCATTATTTACAATATAATTCCAATGATTATTATATACTTTATTATATTGACTACTTGGATTTCATGATTGCACAAAAATTTCATCAGTGTATCAACCATAGTTTTCATATATTTGGAATTTTCCATTCATACTTTTCATAGAACAATTATGGAATACTTTTATTAATAAATCAATTTTCCATCACTTCCTTACATTACCTATAATCCAATGAAAAATGATGTCTCTATAATCATAACATTTCAAACTCGTATTTCATGAATTCTACAAACTATTTTCATTATGGTTCGCTTGATCCACCAAATATTATTTCATCCACATACACCAACATTATCATCCATTTAATAATCCCATTAGTGAAAAAGAAATTAATATAAACTCCACCACACTAGAAACAAATATTCTCTGTATATGGATATAAATTCATGTATACCATTCTCTTGGGGCCTTATTCTACCCATAAAATTCCTTCTTTAACTAAAAAACATTGTTTATATATTCATGAATGATAAAACCCTCTATTTGTTTAATATAAAATTTTTCTTCCAAAATCCCATTCATAAATGATAACTTGACATCTATCCAGAAGAATTTATATTTCATTAACATTACTATGGCCAAGAGTAATAGAATTATCTCTATATTAAAAATATGTGTAACTATTTCATCAAAATCAAGACCCTTTGTTTGAGAGTACCCCTTTCACACCATTCATTATTATTTTTTGATTTATTTTGTTTTATTAATTCAAATGGTCACAGAAAACCCATTTTATCTTGATGAAATTCTAATCTTTTAGCCTTAAAATAATATCCCATGTTTAATTCCATTATATTTGGTCAATTTAATTATTCATTTCAGAAACCAAGTTTTCACCCCTTATCGATTATTCAAAACACTTTGGCTCAACCTGTGATTTGAAAGTTACATTATGTAGATTAATCATAATAATTTTCTTCACTTGAACTATTTCATCACTGAATATGTTCTTCCTATCAATTTTACCTCATGTCATCATTTTTTTATAGAAAAGGGTTTATGTTCATCCTTCTCATCATCTTTATATTATTCTAAATATTCCTCAAGTGCTTTCACCACCCTGAGTTTCTCACATGTTCATAACTACCCTCCTATGTCTATTTCTGAATTTGTTTAATAATATTATTATTTTTTATCAAAAATATAATATTTCTCTCTGTAACTCTTCCCAACCATTTATTGAAGAATATTTATGATTTTATTTTTTATGAGTAACCATGAAATATTCCTTCATCTCCATGGGATTCAAACATCCTATATTACTCCTTATTTTGAATGTACCATATGGTTATGAATACTTGAAATTACTTCAATGTTGACTTCTTTCCATACCACAAGTATAATGAAGGTTTTTCTTACTTTTTATATAAAAAGTATCTGTTAGAAATATATAAAAAGGTGAACACAAATTCTTTTCAAAACACATCTAGAAGATCATTCTCAATAATCATCATTCTATCCATGTTGTTTATAATATAGTTTCATATATCAACCAATATGTTTATTTTTTGAGTTATTAATGTTGGAACATGGTTTCTTATCCCAATTTTCTCTAGATAATCCTTTACATGGATATTTTTAAACACTCTTCCAAAATCAGTTTGGAACCTCAAGGTTTTTTGACTTAGAAACTTTTTAACTTACTTCTAATAAAGTATTATGTAAACGAACACCTCCAACTTTTGGGTGATAATTTAAACCCATTATATTATATTAAAATCATCAATGATAGGAAGATAATATCTCTTCCCATCAATATCCCTCCAACACCCATAGTTTTTATAGACTTTTTTTGAATAAATTAAATTTTACTTTATGGATTTTAATGTACTAAGTCAAAAATTCATTTCAAATTTCACCAAATATTTTATGTTACATGGAACTGACATGGAATGTTTTAAAAGCACCACTATCTTGGAATATGTTAAACACAACATCAACTTTACAGACGTTCCATGAAAAACCAATGTTTCTACGAAATATCATTTTATTAATATAATTATTTAAATGAAAAATATAACCTAGCAGTTAAATATAGTTATATGAATAGTAATAACTTATTTTAAATATTTTCATATAATTTTTTCTATAAATAAAACATATTTATTATAAAATATATAATTTTTCGTAAAGTCTTTATATGTTTAAAAATAATATTTTCTCAAAAAAACTTATCTTTAGGTCCTTATGTGACAAAAAATAAAATTATTTTTAGACACATTTAGAAATTTAATTTGATGAAAAAAACATCATTTTTTAATTTATAATATCTAAATTATCTTAGTTTGAAATTTTGGTATTTTTTCTGAGAAACATTATTTTTGGACGAATAGTAGAAAATACTGAATTTTCATATAATTTATTTATAAGGATAAATAATATTTTAATTTGTTTAAAGTTTTAATTATATTATATTTTTATCAATTAACCTAATTAAGGTAATTGGAACCAATTTAGCAGTGAAATTGGATAATAAAAATTAACAAACTTTTGAATGTTTTTACTTTAAAAACCCTCATTATCTACCCAACTACAGGATTACTTTTAAATTAAATTATTCCAGCACAATGATTTGAATTTTGAAAAATTGATCCCATATTTTTAATCATCATAATTTATAATTTCTAATAAATTTTACTTATTTTTGACCAAAAATATTAGTGAAATTAATTAAAATTTATTACATCGGTTAAGGTAAATTTTAGCTTAACTAAAGACTAAACCATAATATTAAGACCCAAAACAACCTATAAACATTTAAAACACACATTTTATGGAACCTATTCATCACATAACCTTATATTATTGAGTTTAGATGGGTTTTATGACTTTTTTTTGGTAAAAACATTGGTACACCTAACAAATTCCAAGTGTGTCATTTCCCTTCCTTATAAAAGGGAACAAAAACTCCATATTCTTAAAAACTCTAAATAATCTTAGTTTATATAAAGATAATACAAATATAATTCCCAAAATATCTCCCCTCCTTGAATCCTCCCATTGGTCAAAATCTATTTCAAGTAAGTCTTTTGGCACAAACTAAATGGAGTTACCCGATTAAGAGGTAATGTCTTCTCTCTAGCTCTATTATTTTATTTTTTTTCTTCACCCCCTCCACTATCTTTATTAAATACTTTTATAACAACATTATTATAATAAATATACTATAATATATTTATTCTAAGGGTTTAACCTACACTTACAAACCTCCATCTAATGGGTAAAGAAAATATTGTTTATGTGAACGGTGAACTTTCACCTCACAAAATGATGATTGTTCGATTTTCCTTATCGCCGGTCATGGTATAAATTATAATGTAAAATATGTTTAAATATATATTATAAGTTATATTTATTATATATTCAAGATTCTTTATTCCTTTTATAACACAAATCTTTTTACTTTTTGTTTGTTGTAATTACGATAATTTCGTTTAAGGAGGGGTGGACTACTGCCCCCTCAAAGCGACGTGATTCATTCACACACTGCAAGGAATGTTTTAAGGATGGTTTTGGTGAAATTATTTGATTTATATAACATTTTATTTATAATTTAATGATATTATATATATATATAATTCATTTTCTTTTTTCGATGCGATAATAAAAACGGAAATAACGTGCATTCGTTTGTGCAAATTACCATCTCCATTAATAGTGTATTCCATTTCATAGTTATATATTTTATATATTATTATAATACAAATATAATGGATATAAATTATATTTATATCCGGGTTAACATTATTTAATAATTATATATTTATAATTACCAATGATATAACAAATTAAGATACATGCGAAAAACATAGTGAATATTATCTAAAGAGAAACCTTAACATAAGATGGTTAACATGAGTGTATTATAAGTATATAATAAAAAAATATGTGGTATTAGATATAATAATAGGGTTATGAAAAAATATTTATAATAAAATTATATTTATTATACATGTGTTTTGAATGAGTACGACAAGGGTTAAGACACAAGGTAAGGGGATTTCATCTCACTTTTTATTTTCATGAGATACATGCTATGTCTTCCACACATTAATTTTGTGTGGTGTATTTAATTACCATGATTTTATTATATGTAAAGTATAATTAAATTTATAGGCATTCACATATCAATTTTATGATCTTTCTTTCATGAGGTTTTCATTTCAAAAATTAATCGTTAAAATAGTTTTGTCTCAATTTGGATTCTTTGAGACTCAAGTTTTATTATGAACATAAATTATCTTTCAAGGTGTATATAATTCCATTATACATGTTATGTAATGAACTTGATTTCATTCATTATATTTTATGATTCATTTAATTTCCATTCCTTATATTTAGAGTATTATCCCATGTTATCGTGTTATAAAAGTTTGTTAACACAATCTCATCACTTTTCAATATTGTTTATGTTTATACTTAATTTGATGAAATATTATGATCCATATCTCATGAAAAATCATGAGTTTCCATATACTCTTTCTATTCAATACATATCCATGTATTAGTATCATTTTTCTACAATTTGGTACTTGAGATAATGTTTTTTAGTAAAATTGGATCGTTTCTCTTGACAGTTGGAAATCTATTTCATTCAAAAATCATGTTTTCAAAAGGAATTTAAATCCCATTTCCAAGGGAAAATGATTTTAAATTTTTTTTATAGTATTAATTTATACCTTTATAAAATTTCAAAGACAATTTCAGTGAAAAAGGTTTTAAAAGGGTTTTATGTTTTAAAAAGAAATTTTCAAATGAGAAAGGATATTTTCCTCAAGAATTTTATTTATAATATCTTTTAAAAAAATTTCCCATCAAAGATAACATCCCTTGGTGTTAATAATGCCTTTTTGGGGAAATTACTCAATGTTTCCATTCATATTATTTCTCTAAATGGATTATATTTGGATGTCATGATGTTTATGAAACCTGTTTCTCTTTCACAGGTTGTATGCTTTTGAAATCCAATTCTTTTAATAGGTCAATTTTATGATGAATCATTGTGAAACGTATATTTTTCAATATGTTATTATTTGATTAAATTTTTATAATACCCATTTTATTTCATGGATTATGATATGATTATTTATGATATTGTGGCACATGTATGTATGATTTCATTATTAGATGGGTGAGACCTATATCTCCTCCAATTCTATTGGGTACTGATTTATATCTCATGCAATAGACATGGATGGAATGAGAAATGAACTCGATTCAGTATTATAGGGCTGTAACAAGAAATGAACTGTGTTCGGTAATATTGGTCTAGAAAGAGGGGTAGACTCAGTTCAGTAATACATGGCTAGAATGGGGTGTGAACCCAGGTCAGTAAAGGAATTTTTCCACTAATATGGTCTTGGTAGTAATGACATGACTACTATGGAAATCCTTATATATGCTTATGTGTCTGCCAAAATTACATTTTTCTTCCTATTTTATGATTTTATGGATTATGTTCTTTATTTTCTTATGATTCATGTTTCATGAACTACCAATCCTTATTTAATGATTAATTTATATGATCTTTGATATTCTGGGTATGATCTTCTATTTTGTGATCATGTTCTCATACCCTTATTATTATTATTATGCTTACATATCTCCCTTGTTTACCTATACTAAGAATATGAGCTCATCCCTTTTATGTTTCCTTTCCCCTAGGTTATGAATATAAGTATTATGTTTTATGTGTCAAATAAGGGTTCTAGTCATTAAGAACCTAGTTTGAGATGATGTATCTCATTTATGTACATGTGTTTATGTCTCAAAAGGCACTAGACTAGTATGGTCTTTGGGTGCCTATTTTTATAATGTTTTAAGTATTCCTCAAATGTTATGTAATTTTAATGTTTTAAAATAGATGTTAAATATAATTGGTATAATAGAAAATTTTTATTTACTCTTTGGAATATAGGATGAGAAAATGTTAGTGAGAACCCTAAGGATATATCTATGGATAAGTCTGAGGGTATGGAAAAGTATAGAAAATTTCCTAGAATTTTGGTAAAGGATAGAGTGAGTGGTTTCATTTCAATAAAAACCTATCTAGATGTTACAAGTAGATGTGGATCTAGAATAGATATACCTAGGGTTAACAACTCTAACAAGATATTACAATCCTGACTTGAGAAAATATGGTACCCGACAATAGGCTTTTCTACACACCTGGTTTGAAACTCCTGGGGGATATGTTTTATGAATTCAAAAACTCTTCCTGATCCATTATAATGGATTTAAATACAATTTCTCTATGAATAACCTAGGATAGTCCAAATTTATCATATATTAATGAAGTTTTCATAACATATACATCTTATAAGTTACTTTTCATGATTTTGTGGTTCCTTGATATGATAACTATTTCTTGCTCTATGATTTTTGGTTTTGGTAAATGGATGGAACCCTAAAGAACTATGCTAATGGTGATTCTGATGTACAATGCAACAATTTTTCTCCTGAGAAACCAAATTCTATGGAAGATTGAATGAAAAATCATGTTTCTAAACTCACACACCTTTATCAATCTATGAATCATGGTGGACATACAAATGATAAAATACTGGAACAACGTGTTATTGTGTCCTTTATGAGGAAATTTCCATATACTTTTAGAGGGTATTCTGATCCACTTATTTCTAAATAATGGATCAGTACCACTAGATAAATATTTTTAGTGATTTACTGTTCGAAACATGAGAATGTTATTTTGGCCTTATCATTTAGAAGGTGAAGTGGACTAGTGGTTGACTCTAATTAAGAATATAAGGAATCAAGATGAATTTCAATACATGGAATGGGAAAAGTTCAAGAACTTATATTTTAATAAGAACATCCCATATATTTTTCATACCAAGATGTTTAATGGGTTCCTTGAGTTGAATAAAACAGATAATGAATTTTTTGGTAACTATGATGCTAATTTCACAATACTTGGAAGTTAAACTTTAGTAATTATCATACAAACCAAAAGTAAACTTGATAAGTTATTAAGTGAATTAAAGTGAATTATTATAGGGTTTATGTCCATAAGAGACCTCAGTAGCTAAAAAAATATTTTTTTTGTGAAATAAAGGATGAAATAGAGGTTGGAGTCACACATCAAACTCATGGTTTTGATAACAAATGGAAGATTGAGTTCAAATTAAAATCTCAAAACCATGTCGAAACGAATATGAGTTTTATTTCATGCTCTAATTGTGGGAATAAGAATAGGGGAATTTTTATTAAGGGGTATATTAAATTTTTGATGTTTAGAAAGGAAGGTCACCAGAACTTTGATTATTGAAATTATGGGAAGAAGTTAGCTAAGAATGAAAATGTAAAAGAAAAATTCATAGAATGAACCTCCCAAGGATCAGTAATATAGGTGTAGGAGAATATGAATTATGGTAACTACTTCCCAAACTCAAGGTTTTGTGATAATGATTGATGTCAGCAGCCTCTTAAGCTGAGTTACAAGGGTAAATCTCATGCAATCACAATTTCTGAAGAGGGGTGTGATAATGATGTGATGAAAGATACACATACCATCCACCCTAGAACTGTTAATGTCATATTTGATTCTAGATCTACCCACTCTTTCACATCTAATGAATATTCTAAGGGTGTTATGATTCCACCAAAAAAATTAAATGTAGAATTTGTAGTTCAAATCATTAATGGTATAATGATGTTATCTCATGTCAATGATTTCACTTTGTCTGATTTTTGTGGTAATGTGCTTCCTTCAAATCTTGTCACTCCTCTTTTGGTTGAATTTTATGTCATCTTAGGCTTAGACTTGAGTTTATGGCATAAATACCACATCAATTATCAAGGATAGGGAAGATATATTTTATATTTAAAACCCTCATATGATCATCCATCAATTTGAAGATAAGAACAAACTTTCTGTGGAGATTACATCTAGTGTATGTGTCTTAATTTCCATTCAAAAGAGTTGTTTATCTGAAATGGTTGGGGAAAAACTTTCCATCGATGATATGCCTAATATTCAAGATATTGTGGATATATTTGATGAATAGTTACTTATCATTCCACCAAAATGTGATGTCAAGTTCTTAATAGAACTCATTCCTGGTTCCACACCAATTTAAAATACTCCTTATATAATGGCAATGATTGATTTTCCCGAATTGAAGAAGTAAATCTAAGAAAACCTTGATAAGGGATTTATTTGACCAATTATGTCATCTTGGGGATCACCCTTTATATTTGTGAAAAATAAAGATGGATTAGTGTGATTTCACATTGATTATCGGGAGTTAAATAATATCAAAATCAATAACATGTATCCACTTCTCGGTAGTGATGACTTTTTTGTTCAACTGCACATAGCTCAATACTTTTCCAAAATTGTCCTTCGTTATGGCTATCAACAATTGAGGGTCCAGAAGGATGATATACCCAAGACAACATTCAATAAAAGGTACAAATACTATGAGTATATAGTGACACATTTTGGTCTTACAAATCCCCCTTCTATATTTATGGATTTAATGAATAGATTCTTTATAGATGACATTATTATTTATTCAAAGATCAAGGAAGAGCATGAATATCACTTTAGAATTGTACTAAATACCCTATTGAAGGAGAATCCATATGAAAAATTTACAAAGTAGGAATTTTGGCTTCAATAGGTTTCATATTTGGCTCACATAATCTCAAGATATGGTATAACAGTAGATCTATTAAAGATAGAGGTTATTGAATGTTGTCCTAGACCAACAATGGTGACTGAGATCCGTAAATTTCATATTTTAACTAGATATTATCAATGGTTTGTGGAGAATTTATCATGACCATGTAATTATAAGACAATGTTAACTTGGAAGGGCATCAAGTTCCTTTGCACAGATGAATGTGAGGAAAATTTCAACGAACTGAAGAGAATGTTAGTTAGTGCATCTATAACGACCCAAACTTTAATTAATGTAAATTTATATAAATCTAATTAAATGTCATATTATGGTTATATAAAATGTGAAATTAATTGGTTTTATGTTTCTGGATTTTAAAATACTGTTATGAATTGTGATAGTTTCTAATATAACCATTGAAGAGTTATCACATGATTAATATAAATATAGGGCTTTAATAAATATAATTTACTCATACAAAGGAAGTGATGGCCTCATCCAGAAGACTTTCCATGTACGAAGACCATTTTTCAGAGCTTGGAAAGGAGGTGGAGTCATTAAGATTCACTCTTGATCAATCCCAAGTCGAGCTTGAACATGTTAAGATTGAGCGGAACTGACTACAGGAGAAGTGGATGTTAATAGAGATTACCACCCGAGCGATGTTATCCGAGCCACCCCAAAAGTTTGCCACCATCGCACACCATACCCTTTGGTATTATGCGGGTGTTACAAGGGGTTATGTAACAAGACCTTATCACTATGAGTATGTGCATTACTTTTGTATATAATAATGATTATACATTCATTTTACTATTGTTACTTTATAAATAGTTTTTAAAGCACAAATAGTATTTTCAGTAAATATTCAACTAAGAAATCTATTTTTGTTGAATTAATTGATTTTTTAATTAAATATTATTTTAATAGAATATTATTATTATTACTAATTAATTTTTATTAAATATAAATTATCGTATAATTTTATGAATGCAATTGTCATTTTTATTAATTTTTGAAAGTTGTTTTTGCCAAAACCAGTGAATTTTCGATAAATGTCAGTGTTTATTTTAAAAGTAAAAATTCACAAATTTAGAAAATTATATAGATAAAATGAATATTATTTTTGGAATCAGGATACCTAAAATATCCAATGGTGAATTTTTCATAATTTTTTGTGATAATCGAATTTTTGGGTAAAAATTAAATACCATTTAAATATATAATGTGTTTTATGACATAATAATGACCCAATAGTGATGTAATAAAATACTATAAACATTATTTTCATATAATATATGTTTTACCAATAAAAAAAATGTGATTTTATATTAGTTTTATTTATTTTACAAAGCTTTAGTGGACCATTCAAAGCTTATAAAACATTTTGTCTTTTTAAATTATTTTCCTTGATATTGTGACTCACCTCCACATAAGAAACCCTATTATTTTAAGGATTTCGTCCATTGTAATCATAAAATATTGTTTTCCAGTCCCCTTTGGAAAAAACATGGGAAGAAACCATTGGTTGGTTTGTGGTTTTGATTAGTTTAATGTGTGGTGTCCCAAACAAAAATAATAAAGAATTCCCTCTCCTTTCCTATATAAACCCACCCAAGATCCTACTTCCTCTTCACTCAAATCCTTTGGTGTTCATCCAAACCCTGACCTACTCTCTCTATAATCCTCCCATAGTGCCCCAAGCTCCCAAGAAGATTCTCTAAAGAATCTCCCAAGCTTTTGGGATCACACATCCAAGTAAGGGATTTCTTCCTTTCTCATTTTTGTCCAATTATATTTATGTTGTTATGCCATTTTAATTTCAATTATAAATGTTGGGGTATGGTTTAACACCTCTCCCATACTTCCCACTTTATGTTTGTATTATGTGATACCCCTTTATCTATTATTAATGTATCCCATTTACACCTGTTACCATGCTGAAATTTCATGAGGGATTTCTCTCTCCTCTTTTACATCCAAGTAATTATTTTTTATTATGCATATAAATTCCATTAATTTTTTTGGGACATGTATATATATGACCCCCTTACTGTCCATTTCATATAAATATGATGACATACCAATTTCACTCTGATCAAACATTTTCATAAATCATTACGTCACGTCGTTATGCCGCCGAAATTGCATGACATTTTTCCAAGCCAAGATCATTGTGTAGTGAATACCATACCCATGTCTCTATCAAGGGTATAAACCATTATGAACATATACATATTGAATGGTAATTTTAGGTATTTATTCTACATTCCTTAATCGTGGAATAACTTATGATGCTGATTGATTCCATGTTATATGATCCATGTGGCACACTTATACATGAAATGAAATGTTTTAGAAGGGTGCACCCTAATAGCGCTCCAATGCATTAGGTAAAGTATATTATCATGATATGTCATGTGAAAAGGGTGTTGAATCATTATAATTAAAGTGAAACGAGGTTTTACTCGTGCTTCATGTGCAATGAGGGTTTACTCATGCTCCATGTGTAATGAGCCTTGGCTCATGCTAATTCCATGTTAAGTGTTGTTGCCACATTTCCATGTTATGATTATCAAGCATTATGATGACTTTATGTTCATGTTTCCCTTATTATCCATTTATATGCCTATTTTCTAACATGTATTGTATTCCTCATGTTATTCCATGTTTATTCCCTTACTGGGATTTATAGCTCACCCTTTTCTTATGCATGTCCTCAGGTTATCCCTTGCAATGCTAAGTACGAGGGAATATAGGGGTCATGTAAAGGAAGATTTCAATTAAGATATTATATTTGATGTTTTAAGTTGTTATGTAATGATACTAATCCCCAATTACACTAGACCTCTTGATCTTCCATGTTGTATCAAGTGATGTTTATGTAATAAGTCATGTTTTTGTGTGTAATAAAAGCAGGGTTGTTATAGTTGGTATCATAGGATAGGTTTAGTTATTTTTGGGATTAGGATTAGAAAACCCTAGTGAAGCCTTAGAGACTATAATAGGTATAATAAAAGCATCCCTACGTATTGGTGAGTATTGAGTAAGTGATTTATCAAGGAAATACATCCCTGTCTGAATACGAGCAAGTATACGTGGCTATGGCACAGATGTATCCTCGGGGTAAAACCCAAAACACCGCTTTGAGCTATACTTGAACGGTAATTGGTGCACGACAACAAGACTTGATTCACTCTTGGTTATGACACTTCTGGATGATATGCTTTGGTAAAATCACAAGAATAGTATGAACCATTGTTAAGGGAATAAAAAAAGGCCCCTAAGAATAAATGTTGGGAAGTATATCATGGATAATGTAGATTGAAGCCTATAAATTCATAAGTTAAGAAAATTAATGTAAGTTATAAGTTATCCCTTTTTGTATTTGGATCCCCATTTCTGTGTTTAATAGTTTAAAGTACTCATCCCATGAATATATCAGGTAAGGTAGAACAAGAATCAAAAAGTGAAAGGTAGGGTTATCGTTCGTGGTTCCACGCATTCTTTTATATCCCAAAAGTTTAGTAGAACAATACTAAAACCACCAAAAATCATAGAAGTGAATATGTCAGTGAGTACGGAAAATGGGGAAATAATTGAATCCCAGGAATATAACTCCTACCCTATCATAATATGTGGATTTAATTTCCTGGAGAACCACATAATACTCCCTCTGGTGGAATTTGATGCAATTCTTGGCATGGATTGAATTTCCTTATATAGATCCAACATAAATTGTCGTTAGAGCGAAATTAATCTCCACTTGGAGAATCGACCCTTGATTCTATACAATTTGAATGAGAAAGATGAATCTTATTTATCTCCATTATCTCAAGCGTAGATATTACTTCCCTATGAGCACGCGTATCTAGATCAGATGATTGAGTCTCAGGAGGCAACAATCCTTGAAGACATGCCTATTGTGAGGGAATTCACTAAAGTGTTTCCCAAGGAATTGCTTGGTCTTCCTCCTTGAAGAGATATTGAATTCTCAATTGATATTATAATTGGGGAATTTCCAATATCCAAGACTCTGTATAGAATGGATGTTATAGAGCTTGTGGATCTGAAGAAACAACTATAGAAGAATCTAGATAAAGGGTTTATATGCCCAAGTGCTTCACCAGGGGTGAACCGGTCCTCTTTGTCAAGAATATGGATGGATAAATGTGCCTTTGCATCAATTATTGTGAGCTTAAAAAATCACAATAAAGAACAAGTATCCTCTCCCTTGAATTGATGACTTGTTCGATCAGTTGTGTGGATCACAATACTTCTCCAAGGTAGAGTTGCGTTCGGGATATTTTCAATTAAGTGTAAAGAAGGAAGATATCCCCAAGACTGCTTTTTGTACAAGATATGGGTACTATGAAATCATAGTAATGTCTTTCGGACTCAATAACGCTCCAACAATCTTTATGGACATGATGAATAGAGTCTTTATGGGTTACCTCGACAAATTTGTGGTAGCCTTTATAGATGATATTATGATATACTCCAAAACCAAGGAGGGTCATGAGGAGCATCTAATAACTGTACTAGAGACCTTACAGAAGGAGAATATCTATGAAATTTACATAAAGTGTGAGTTCTGGATGAAATAGGTCTCATTATTGGGCCATATCATCACAGGAAATGAGATATCTGTGGATCCCTCCAAAATAGATGCAATTGAGGGATGGTCGTGGCCAACATCAGTAACAGATATCTGTAGCTTCTTGGTGTTAGTTGGATATTATCAACAATTTGTGAGAAATTTCTCATGATTTTCCAACCCTATAATCAAGCTAACTTAGAATGGAGTGAAGTTTTCTTAGAGTGATTAATGCGAAGAAAGCTTCAAATTACCCACAAGTGGAGAACTTTTTGTGGTTTTTAGTGATGCATCAAAGAAGGGCTTGGGCTATGTGTTGATGAAAAATAACAAATTCATTGCCTATACTTCAAGGAAATTGAATGTTCATGAGAAGAAGTATCCAACACATGATCTGGAGTTGGCTTCGGTGATCTTCACTTTAAAAATTTGGCGGCATTATCTCTTTGGGGAGAAGTGTGAAATATATACAGACCACAAAATCTTCAAGTATATAATCACACAGAAAGAGTTGTACATGAACCAATGAAAATGGTTAGAGCTGAAAAAAGACTATGAATGCTTAATCCATTACCACCCTTGGAAAGTAAACAAGGTGATGAATGCACTAAGTTGAAATAACCCAGTGAATCTATCATTGATGAGAATTCAAAAGGATCCAATCTTCTTAAATTTGATGAAGATGGGCATGGGAATCATAAAGAAGGGATCATCATCAATACTTTCACAAATGATTGTTCAACCGTCTCTTTTGAAAAGGTTAAAGGATTCCCAAAAGGATGATGTAGGAATTCAGATGAAAGTGGAAGCTATCAGAAAAGGGAAATCCTCGGGGTTTAATTTTAATGAAGAAGGAATTGTGAGATTTGAGAAAAGACTATGTGTCCATCAAGTTCAGAGCTGAAGAAGGAACTTTTGGATGATGCACATAGATCAAATTTCTCTATTCACCCAGGAAACACAAAGATGTATCAAGATCTCCAAGATAATTATTGGTGGGATAATATGAAGAAGGAGATCGATAAATTTACATCAAAGTTCCTGGTGTGTCAGCAAGTGAAGGCTGAGAGATAGATGTCAAAGGAGATGATGTAACCATTAACTATACTATCATGGAAATGGGAGAACGTCACCATGGACATTGTCACCAGACTTCCAAAGACATCCAAAGGCAACAATTCAATCTAGGTTGTTATGGATCATCTTACAAAGTCTTCACACATCATTTCAATTCAGGAGGATTACTCATTTGATCAACTGACACAGATATATATCAGAGAAGTGGTAAGGATGCATGGAGTACCACTGTCTATTGTATCCGATTGGGATCCAAGATTCACATCTAAGTTTTGAAAGACTCTTAGACATGCTCTGGATACTGAACTGAACTTTATTATGGCTTATCATCCTCAAACATATGGCCAATCTGAGAAAACTATTTAGAAACTAGGGGATATGTTAAGATCATATTCTATGGACATCAAAGAAGGGTGGGACCAACATCTTCCATTGGTTTAATTCTCCTACAATAATAGTTTCCACTCGAGGATCAAAATGGAACCTTATGAAGCACTGTATGGGAAGAGGGGTAGAACACCGCCATGTTGGGATGAAGTCAGTGAGCATAAGCTACTAGGACAAGAAATGGTCAAAGAAATGGTGGAGAGGTGAAAACCATTCAACAACATGTCAAGGAATCCCAGAGTCGACATAAGAGTTATGAAGATAACCGTCGATGATACCTTGAGTTTAAAGTTGGAGACATGGTATTTCTACAGATATCTCTGTGGAATAAGGTCATGAGGTTTGGAAAGAAATGGAAGTTAATTCCTAGGTACATCGGCCCCTTCGAGATTCTTTATCATGTTGGGGTTGTGGCCTATCGACTAGAACTTCAACCTATCATGGCCAAAGTACATGATGTATTTCATGTATCCCTTTTAAGGATATGCATACCAGACCCTTCACATGTACTATCGTTAGAGGTAGTATAGTCAGAGTATGATCTTTTTTACGAGGAGAAACCAGTGAAGATCTTAGATCATAGAGAAAAAGTTCTACAAAATAAGACAATCCCCCTCGTCAAGGTGTTGTGGTGAAACCACAAGTTTGAAGAAGCGACGTGGGAATCAGAGGAAATGATGAAGTAGAGTTACCCACATCTGTTTTAGTGTGGGAAAAAGAAATTTTGAGGGAAAAAATTCTTAAGGGGGGAAGATTTTAATGACCTAAACATTCATTAATGGAAATTCCTATTGATCTAATTAAATGTCTTATTATGGTTATATAAAGTGTGATCTTATTTGGTTTTATGTTTCTAGATTTTAAAATACTATTATGAATTGTGACCATTTATAATATAGTTGTTGAATAGTGATCACATGATTAGTATAAATATAGGGCTTTAACAAATCCAATTTACTCAGACACAGGAAGAGATGGCCTCATCCAGTACATTTGCCATGTACAAAGCCCATTTGTCAGAGCTCAGAAAAGTGGTCGCTTCATTGGGTTTCAATCTTGACCAAGACCAAGTCAAGCTTGAACACATTAAGCATTAGCAGAACCAACTATGTGAGAAGTGGAATTTAATAGAGATTACCACCTGAGCAATGTTATCCGAGCTACCCCAAGAGTTTGTCACCATCACACACCTTACCCTTTGGTCTTATGTAGGTGTTATAAGGTGTCATGTAACAAGACCTTATCACTATCAATATGTGAATTATTTTTCTATATAATAATTATTATACATTCATTTTATTATTGTTACTTTTTAATTAGTTTTTAAAGCACAAATAGTATT
The DNA here is from genome assembly GCA_963277665.1 of Viscum album. Lineage (NCBI taxonomy): Eukaryota > Viridiplantae > Streptophyta > Magnoliopsida > Santalales > Viscaceae > Viscum > Viscum album. Next base: position 104,195,702 of record OY728139.1, read on the forward strand.
TGTAGTTAATATTCAACTAAGAAATATATTTTTGATGAATTAATGGATTTTTAAATTAAATTATATTTTAATGAAATATTTTTTTTAATTTTTAGTATCAGGATGCCGAAATTATCCAACAATGAATTTTTCATAATTTTTTGAGACTGTTGAATTATTTGGTAAAAATTAAATACCATTTAAATATATAATGTGTTTTACGACATCATAATGACCCAATAGTGGTTTAATAAAATACTATAGACATAAATTTCAGCCAATATTTTTTTAATATTAAAATAATTTGATTTTAGATTTTTTTGATTTATTTTACAAATTTTTAGTGGACCCTTCAAGGCTTATAAAAAAATTTGTCTTTTTAAATTTTTTTCATTTAGAGTGTGACTTACCTCCACAAAAGCAACCCTATTATTTTAAGAAGTTCGGCCATTTTCCTCATAAAATATTTTTTTCCACTCCCCTTTTTCAAAAACCATGGACAACCCCATGGGCTGGTTTGTGGTTTTGATTAGTTTAATGTGTGGTGTCCCAAACCTAAATAATAAAGAATTCCCTCTCCTTTCCTATATAAACCCACCCAATATCTAACTTACTATTCACTCAAAGCCTTTGGAGTTTGTCCAACCTATTCCCTCCTCTCTCTAGAATCCTCCCAAGGTTCCCCAACTTCCCAAGAAGCCTCTCTCAAGCCACTCTTAAGCTTTTGGGATCACACTTACAAGTAAGGAGTTTCTTCCATTCTCATTTTGTCCAATTATCTTTAAGTTTTTATACCCTTTTAATTTCAATTATAAATGTTAGGGTATGGTTTAAAACCTCTCTCATACTTCCCTCTCTATTTTTGGATGATGGGAGACCCCTTTCTCTCTCTTTAATGCCTCCCATGTACACTTGTTACCATGCCAAAATTCCGTGAGGGGTTTCTCTCTCCTCTTTTACATCCAAGTAATTCTTTTCTATTATGCATCTAAATTCCATTAAATTTGTTGGGACATGTATCTATATGACCCCCTTACTTTAGATTTCATTTATATATGATGATACACCCATTTATCTATCATCAACCATTTTTATGAATCCTTATGTCACCCTGTTATGCTGTCGAAATTGCACCACATTTTTCCAAGCCAAGATCATTGTGTAGGTAATACAATACCCATGTCTCTATCAAGGGTATTCACCTTTATGCACATATAAATATTAAATGGTAATTTCCTGTATTTATTCCACATTCCTTAATCATTTAATAACTTATTATGTTGATTGATTCCATGTTATATGATCCATGTGGCACACTTATGCATGAAATGAAATGTTTAAGAAGGGTGCACCCGAATAGCACTCCAATACATTGGGTAAAGTATAGTATCCTGACACATCATGTGAAATGGGTGTTGAATCATGCTAATTCAAGTGCAACTTGGTTTTACTCGTGCTTTATGTGGATTGATGGTTTACTCATGATCCATGTGCAATGAGCCTTGGATCATGCTAATTCCATGTTATGAGTATCAAGTTTATCATGCCTTTATGTTCTTGTTTCTCTTGTTCTCAATTGATATTCCTATTTTCTTAAATGTATTGTATTCTTCATGTTATTCCAGGTTTATTCCCTTATTGGGATTTATATCTCACCCTTTTCTAATTCATGTCCTCAGGTTATCCCATGTAATGCTAAGTACAAGGGAATATAGGGGTCATGTAAAAGAACTTTTCAATAAAGATGTTTTATTTCATGTTTTAAGTTGTTATGTAATGATCCTAAGCCCCAAAGACACTAGACCTCTCAATCTTCCATGTTGTATCAAGTAAATATTTTATGTAATAAATCTTATTAATTTTGTAATAAAAGCAGGGTTGTTGTAGCATCTGTTCTTACATTACCCTATGGTGGAGAAGGGTTTGAAATCTATAATGATGAATCAAAGAATGGATTTCAATGTTCAATTATGTAGAATAAAATGGTTATATCCAATGTCTCATAACAGTTGATTATTTATGATAAAAATTATCTAACACATAATTTGGTGTCAGTAGTGATAATTTCTGCATTAAAAATATGGAGGCATTATATTTTTGGGTAAAATTGTGCTATATATAATGATAATAAGATTCTAAAATATATATTCACACATAAGGAGTTGAACATGAACCACAGAATATATTAAGAGTTGATATAGGATTATTAATACTCAAAACATTACCACCCTAGGAAAGCAAACAAGGTGGTTGACGATTTGAATCAGAAGGATCATGAAATATTATTCATGATGAGGGTCACAAAAGATCCAATATTTCTGGATTTTCAAATTATGTATCTATAAATGTCGAAGGAAGGTAAAAATAATATCTTTCTCAAATGAATGTTCAACCCTCTATCCAAGTGAATATTAAAGAGGCGACAAAGAAATATGAAGAGCTGTAAAAGAAAGTAACAAATGTTCATTAGTTTAACCTTGATCGTGATAGATTTATAAGGTTTAGGAATTGTGTATATGTTCTTTCCATACAAGATTTTAAGATGGAGTTGTTATAAAAATCTTGTAGTTATTAATTATCTATTCATAATAGAAGTACGAAGATGTATATTTACTTGAAAGAAAATTTCCAGTGGGATAGAATAAATAGGTATATCATAGAGTTTGTATCTCGGTACTTGGTATTCCAATAAGTTAAATTTGAAATAAAAAAAAATCTAAAGGGATGTTTCATCCCTTACTTATACAAAAATGGAAATGGGAGAACATCACTATGGATTTTTTTTCATTAGAATACCCAAAACCTCTAAAGGGTTTAATTCTATATGGGTGTTAGTTGATCACCTTACTATTTCATAACACTTAATTGCTATCATAGAATACTTATCTCTAGATTAGGTTTCTAGGATATATGTTAAGGAATTGGGAAGGTTGCATAGAGTACCAAATTCTATTATATCAAATTTGAATCTAAGGATTAGCTCAATGTTCAGGATAAGCCTTCAGAAAGCACTTGATATAGAATTGAGTTTCAACGCTTCTTATCATCCTCATATAGATGGTTAATATGAAATAAAAATTCAAAGTATCGAGGATATTTTGAGATCTTATTTTCTAGATTTCAAAGCTGGTTGGGATTAAAATCTTCCTCTAGCTGAGTTTTCATAAAAAAAATAACATTCACTCAAGAATTCATATGGGACCTTATGAACCCCTTTATGAGAATAAATATGGAGTTACAACATTTTTGGAAGAGGATGGAGAATGAAAGCTATTAGGAGCTGATATATCTGATGAAATGGTTGACAAGGTTAGAACTATTCAGAATAATATCAATGCAACTCAAAGACGTCATAAAAGTTATATTGATAACTGTCAGCGTGATACGGAATATTAATTTATTGAAAATTTGTTTTTATGAGTCTCGCAATGGAAGAAAGTTATGAGATTATGAAGGAAAGTTAAACTAAGCCCTAGGTATATCGGTCCCTTTTAGATTCTTGGTCATATCCAAATGGTAGCCTATCTCTTGAAATGTCCTCCAAATCTATCTAATATCCATGATGTGTTCCATATATCTCTATTGAGGATGTACATACACAACCCTTCACATTTACTAAACCCAAAGGTCATACCACTGGCGCAGGATCTATTTTATAAAGAACAACTAGTTGAAATTCTGGATTGATTAGGGAATTTCTATGAAATAAGACCACTCACCTAGTCAAAGTTTTATGGAGAAATAAATTTTTAGAGCAATATATGTGGGAACTTGAGGATATGATGAATAAAAATTATCCTCATTTGGTTTTACCTGAGTGATGAATTTTGTGGGAGAAATTCATTTTATGGGGAGTAGAATGTAACACCGGAAGTTTTTGTGGACCTTTTTTTCAAATAAATTAAATTTTCCATTTTTTATTGAAATTAACTAATTTAATCATTCCATTAACACAACAATGACTTGTCGAACATTACATGAAATCAACTCGGTATACATTACACACAACACTGACTTCATGTATGTTGCATGCAACATAGACTTGGCGTATGTTACATGCAACATCAATGTTTCCATGAAACATCATTTAAATGTTATAATTATTTAAAAGAGATAATTATAAACTATACATTAATAATAGTTATATAAATATTAATAACTAAATTTAAAATATTTTTTATAATTTTTTTATATAAATAAAACATATTGATAATGAAAGATATAATTTTTGGTAAAGTCCTTGTATGTTTAAAAATAATATTTTCTCAAAAAACTACTTATCATGTCTTTCTATGAAAAACAATAAAATGAATTTTAGACACATTTAGAAATTGAATTTTTTTCAAAAAAAACATCATTTTCAAATTTAGAATTTCAAAATTATATTTTGCTGAAATTTTGGGATTTTTCTGAGAAACCTCATTTTTAAATGAATAATGAAAAATAACGTATTTTAATTCAAAACATCTTTTTAATATAAATTATTTAAAAGGATAAATTATATTTTAATTTGGTTTGAATGTTTAATTAGATTATTTTTTCTCCATTAATCTAATTTAGTTAATTAGAACCAATTTCACATTGATATAGGATATAAAAACTTAGCAAACTTTTGAATGTTTTTAATTTAAAAACATGCATTGTTGACCCGACTGTGGGATTAATTTTAAACTATCTTATGAAACTTATATGATTGAAATTTGGAAAAAATAGATTAAATATTTGGAATCATCATAATTTATAATTCCAAATAAGGTGAACTTTTTTTACAAAAAAATAGTGAAAATAATTAAAATTAATTACATTGGTTAACATAAAACTAAGCTTATATAATGACTAAACCTTAAATTTAAGACTCAAAATGACTTATAATCTTTAGAAAAATCATTATAAGGCCATTTTTTGGCCATTAAACTTCCATTTTTGGGTTTTTTTATTTTTTATTAATGTTTTCGGGAAAAATGTTGGTACACCAAACATGTTTTTAAAAATTCCAATTTTGTCCTTTCCCTTCCCTATAAAAGGCCACCACCTCTCCATCTTCTAAACACCTTTGAATACTCTTTATTTCAGCCAATATATACCCAATATACTACCCACAATCCATTTAATCCTCATTAAAGCCTCCATTTTGGGCATGAAGTCTTCCAAGGAATCCTTTTGGCACAAACTAAATAGAGTTACCCGATTAAGAGGTCACGTCTTCTCTCAAGCACAATTATTTTATTTTCCTTCTCTACCCCTGCACTATATTTATTCTATGCTTGTATAAAACACCATTATCATAAATATACTTGTATTTTGTTTTTATATGGGTTCAACATACACTTACACATAACTCCATCTAATGGGTAACAAATGCACTGTTTATGTGTATGGTGAACTTCCACCTCACGAAACTATCACTATTCAAATTTCATTACCACCTATCACAGAAGAAATTATGATGGAAAATATAATTATATATATTATATATTATATTTATATGTATTATATATTATATATTATAATTATATATATTATATATTATATTTATTATATATTTAATCTTATATATTCCTTTTACAACACAAATGTTTTTACTTTCCCTTTGGTGTAAATGTGATAATTTCATTTGAGGAAGTGTGGACTACCGCCCCATCAAAACGCTGTGATTTGTTCACACACAACATGGAATGTATTAAGGAGGGGTTTATTGATCCTATTTGATATATACAAAATTATAATGATACATTAATGATATTATATACATAAATATATATACTTCATTTTCATTCATTCTTTAAATACGACAATAAAAATAGAAATAACGTTCATGCGTACGTACGACATACCGTCTCCATGAATGGTGTATTACATTACATTATTATATATTATATATATTATTATTATACACATATAATATGTATAAATGATATTTATATCATGTTTTATATATTTTAATAATGATATAAGTATATGGACCAATGATATAACAAATTAAGACACGAGTGAAGAACAAAGCGAATATTATCCATAGTGAAACCTTAACATATGATGGTTAACAAGAGAGTAATATAATGTCATAATACAAAAATATATGGTATTATATATAAGAATACAAGTATGTAAAATATGTACAATAAATTTATATTTATTATACAAGTGGTTTGAATGAGTATGATGAGAGTCAAGACACAAGGTAAGGGGATTTCATCTCATTTTTTGTTTTTGTAAGATAAAAGATATGTTTTCCACCCTTTACTTTTATGTGGTGTATATAATGAACATGATTATATTATATGAGTATTATAATAAAATTTATGGGTATTAAAATATCCAATTTATTATCTTTATTTAATGGGTTTTAGGATTTATAAGTTGCAAAATCGGTAAAATAGTTTTGTCTCAATTTGTGTTCTTTGAGACTCATGTTTTGTTATGAACTTAAATTATCTTTAGAGGTGTATATACTTCTATTTTACATGTTATATAATGGATTTAATTTATTTCATGATATTTTATGCTTTATTTAATTTCCTTTTCTTACATAGAGAGTATGACCCCGAGTGACCAATTTATAAGAGTCAATTGAGACAATCTCATCGCTTTCTGAGATTGTTTATATTTATAATTCCTTTGATGAAATATTATGATTCATATGTCAAGAAAACTCATGAGTTACTTATTCCTTTTTTTATACAATAATTTTCCAAGTATTATTACCATTTTCCACTATTTGTTACATGAGATAGAATTTTTATGTAAAATTTGACCACCTCTCTCTCTAGTAAAAAATCAATTGTATTTTAAAACCATGTTTTCAAAAATGTTTTAAAAATGTTTTATAGTTTTCAATTATTCATTTATATGTTTTCAAATCTATTTTAATTGAAAAAAAAATCAAATTTTTTTATTATTTAGTAATCTTTTTTCAATGAAGAATGGATATTTACCTCAAGAAATGTTCTTAAAGGATCTTTCAAAAATATTTTCCATATAGGATAACTTCTTTTTATATTACTCGTGTCTTAATGATGAAATTATTCAATTTTTATATTCATTTTATTTCTCTTAATGGATTATTTTTTTATGACTTGATTTTTATGAAACCCATATATCTTTCATGGTTATATACTTTTGAAACTTGATTATTTTAAACGGTCATGTTTATGATAAAATGATTATGAAACCTATATTTTTTACATAGGTTATGATATGATTTAATTTTATAATACCCATTTCATTTTATGGGTTATGACATAATTATTTATGATCTTGTGGAACATGTATGTATGATTTCATTATGAGATGAGTGGTACCTATGTATCCCTCCAATGCATTGAGTAAATATTTATCTCTCATGAGATAAACCTGGATGGAAAGAGAAATTAACTCGGTTCATTATTATAGGGATTAAATGGGAAATGAACTCAGTTCAGTAATACAGGGTTGGAATAAGGTGTGAACTTGATTCAGTAATACTGGGATGGAATGGGGTGTGAATCTAGTTTAGTAAATGACTTTTTCCACTAAGATGGTCTCTACAGCAATGCCTTGACTACAATGAAAATAATTATATAAGCTTATGTGTCCTCCAAAATTCCATGTTTTATTCTTATGTTATTCTTTCATGTCTTATTTATGACCCACCAATACTTATTCCATGATTCATGTATATGATCTTTGATATTTAGGGTATGATTTTCTATTTTCATGAGCATGTTCTCATATCGATATGATCAGGATTATTCTTACAAATCTACCTTGTTTACCATTACTGAACATATCATATCACACCTATTATGATTCCTTTACTCCTGGTTATGAAGATATGTATTATTTTTTATGTGTCTAAGAAGGGTGCTAGTCAAGAAGAACCTAGTGGGAGATGATGCATCTCATGTATGTATCAGTGATTATGTTTCCATGTTTCTAAAGGAACTAGACTAGTATGGTATTTGGGAATTGGTTTGTATAATGTTTTAAGTATTCATAAAATTTTATTTAATATTAATGTTTTCAAATAGAGGTTATCTATAAGACCTTCTTGAAATAGGTTTGGATACATCAATACGAACCAGTTCATAAAATCTTATTATCCAATGATCTTTCAAGATATTCATTCTTGAGTAATCTTACCTTATTAGAAAGAAGAACACATATGAGTATGATAACATGATAACATATGTAGATCTTGATAAACACCTCATGTAACACCCCATGTAAATAAATAATATGACATCTTTATATTTATCCATATTTGTGAATAAAATATTAATATTACTTTAAAGGGGATGCTATGCTCGATGGAATACCCAATACGCAATAACGAGTTTCTTGGGAATCTTACGTTGCACTCTAATAATAAAATAATATTATTTTAAATGGTAGTTAACGCCTAGCCGTTGTAATGGCGGGAATGAACAGAACTAACTACAAAATGATTATATATGTTTTTCAAATATTTTTACTCTTTACAATAAATGTTAGAGGATTATAAATGAAAATGAATCCAGTTTTTAAGCGTAAACATTCTAATATTCTTTAAAAGGTCGATTAACCGCCTTTTGATGGAGAACCCCTTTTAAATCCACTTTTTGACAATTTTATAAGCTCTATTTTTCAAAATAAACATATTATTTATGATTGGGACATTTAAATTTACCTTGTTTTAATTTTTGGTATTTTTCTGAAAATGTTCATTTTTCAATGAATAGTGAAAAATACTGCATTTTACATCAAAACTGCTTTTTCATATAATTTAATTATATGGTTATATTATCTTTTTAATTTGTTTTAAAGTGTAATTATAATATATTTTTACCATGTAATTCAATGATGGTCATTGGGATTAATTTCACTTTGGAATTAGGCATAAACAAGTACCAAACTTTTCATAAATATTGTTTCAACAAAACCCGCTATTTGTTTTGACAACGGGAAGTTTTTTTAAATTAATTATTGAAATTTATGTGTTTGTAATTTGGTAAAATTAAATAAATATTTGGAATCAGAAGTTCCAAATTATGTAATTAAGACTCTTTTGTTTTTGGACATTATGAATAGTAACGATGGTAATTATCTTTAATTATCTTGATAAATGAGTAATCAGGTAGTTAAAGAAAATAAGATAATATCATAATAATAATAAAATGACCACAAAATGTGTCCTAAGGCTACTGTTTGTCTCATGGCCGACCATGGGATGCCTTGTTCCAAACTTGGGGTCCTCATGGAATCACTTTTGTGAGAAAGTGACTTTTTATCTTTTTATTTTTAAAGAATGTTAACTGTAACAAAGAATGTATCACCTAAGTAAAATATTTTTAATTTTGTCTACATAAATGATATATTATACTATAAATATTCATTGGAAAGATAAAAAGATTTCCTACATCATAGTATTTTTTTTTATAATTTTTAGACATTAAATAAATTAAATTATTTATGACATCATGGTGATGCAGTGATGACTTCATTATTTAACGATTTAAATAAAATGGAAAGATAATGTAAAATCTAAGACCTAAACATGTCCAAAACCTATTTTATGGGTTGATTTCAAACCCGTATCACATTATCCTCGAAACACATCAATTTGGGAACATTAAAAACCGAAACTCATTTGAAAATAAAGTTACATTTTATACCTTTCCCAGAGTGCCCCTCCTCTCCTCTTATAAAAGGCCCCCACCCCTACCTTCTTAACCACACTTCCAAAGCCTTTGGATCGGACCACCCCTAACCATTTTGTCTCTCCACATCCCTATATAACTCCTTGAAGCCTCACATTGGGTAGAAGTCTTCCCAAGGAAGCCTTTGAGCTCGAACCAAAGGGAGTTACCCGATTTTAAGGTAATGTCTTCACTTGTGTTCTTTTGTTTTATTTTGCTTCTCCAACCCCATAAAATCTTTTTATTCATTTATTTTGTAACAACTCCAGTATCTTCAATATACTAGGATGTTGTTATAAGAATAATTCGAGCTACACTTACACACACCTACATCAAATGGTTAAAGAACATATTATTTCTGTGGATGGCGAATTTCTGCCTCACGAAACAATGATTGTTCAACACTCATATAACACCTTAAAAGGTGGCAATTAAGATGTCACTATATTTATATATGATATATAATATGTTTATGTTTCTTTATTTTTCTTTTGTGTCGTACCTTTATGGTTTCCATTGTGGTTAAACACGATAATTTCATTTTAGGAAGTGCGGACTACCGCCCCCTCAAAGTGATTTGATTCGTTAATTTCATATGTGAGATTTATAAAGGATGGATTTAAAGTTATTATATATGATGTATTTTACATATAAATTATGAATATAATTCTGGAATTAAAATATACATACCTCTCATTTTTTTTAATTTCATTAATATGACATAGAAATGAAAGTAGCTTTCATGCATACGTACAGCTTACCGTCTCCAGGAACGGTGCATTTCATTTCTTATCTCTAAATGATTATGTAATATTATAAATACATGTATATTCTGGATATATATGATATATATGATATCCAAATCATGAATATAATTATGGATATAATGAAAATTTTACCACACGAACAACATGTAATTGTAAGAAGTCCACTTTCGACTTAAGAACCAAATATCGACAAAACAAACATTATTAACTTAAATGATTACATAATCTTTATAACAAGGAAATAAGTGATATAAAACGAATAATTAACTAGAAAAAGGTTCTTAATAAAGTGTAAATTAACTCAAGTTTATTATTCAGGACATTAAAGAACGATCGAGTCAAGTCGGACTCAAGGAAAGGGATCCTACTCCTCTCTTTCTTTTTAAGTACACTCTTTTATGTCATTCCTTTTAAAGATCGTATTTCTTGTTATTGGGATGTTATTTTATATTAATCTTACTGTAATTTTTATGTTCATGTGATGATAGACCCTATTATCTCTCATCAATCCTTTTTGGAAGTTTTGAGTGGCGCCGTTAGGTTGCCGAATTTTCGTAAGAGATCTAACCTCTCTCTCTTTCTTTTTAAGTACTCTCCTTTATGTCACTTCTTTTAAGCTCCTCATTGTTATGTTGGGGGATGTTCTTTTATATTCCTCTTTATACTTTATTTTAATATGATGATATACCCTATTTGATATCATCAATCCATTTTTGTAAGTTTTATGTGGCGTCGTTAGGCTGCCAAGTTTTCGTAAGGGATTTTTCATCTCACTTTTATTCCCATGAGATTTATGCTACATTTGCCACAATTTACTTTGAGTGGTGTATGTACTTCCCATTATTTTACTCATTGTATAATATACATTCTTTTATGAGTATTTACATCAATGATGTATTGTCATTCTTTTATGGGGTGTATGTTTTGAAAGATACCCAAGTCGATAAGGGAAACTTTCACCCTCCTCTTTTTAAAAGACTTCTTTTGTTGGGTCTTTTAATTTACATATTTTTATATTGGGATATGTTCCCATATATCCTTATTGATATAAATTTTATGTCCAAGTGATGAGATACACTTTTTATCTCTCATCAACTCATTTTGATGTGACGCCTTTAGGCTGTCAAGGGAACTTCTTAACCCAATTTCGATTTCTTTGGGTTCAACATATAGTTATTGAATATGTCATCCTTTGAATATGTGTGAATGACCTTTGATTATTTTACACTTAATATCCACTTATATTTGGTGTATTCTTTTTTCACACATAATTATGTAATAGATTTATCCTTAAACCAAGGATATCGTCTTTGTATGGGACTTCGTCTCAATCTCAATTTATTGAGGCATATTTTATTGTATACACAACCTTCTTTTATACGGTGTATAAACCCCTTTGACTTTTACATTTATCCAAAAGGAATATTTCTTTATACGAAGCGTTTTACTAAACGACAAAAGGGAATGTTTTTTTTATACGTATGCGGCGACAACGACTTCTCGGCCGCCGTGACCATTATTTGAATTTCGGCTTCCTCTACAAGCCATACCTTTTTTAAAAGAAAAATAAAAACCATGTTTTACTTTTCTTTTATTTTGGTATTGAAAATTGTTTTTATAATGTTTTTATATCAATGTGTTGTATTTATATCTTGTGAATGAAAGGTGTAAATGTTATGTTTCCTTTATGCATGTTTTATGTGATACGATTATGTTGAGGTTCTTGGGCATTATTATGAAGATGGGTGGTTCCATGATAAACTAAGGGCAGGTGAGCCCGATATAGCTCTCCAATGCATTGGGTAATGTGAAGGAGTGAAATGTTAAGGTTTATCCAAAGAAATTTAGGGAATATACTTTGGTGGGTATTCCAAACGTAACCAAGAGGGTTACTCCCTACGTAAGAATGTTATGAATGCCTCAAGTTACCTTTTATGTCTTATGATTTCTATGATTTATTCATGATTTGATGAGGTATGTTAATGTGAATATGTTTTATGGGTAAAGTATGATTTCATTCTTATGTATACATGTACTCATGTTTCTTTTCCATATTTTTATATCCCTTACTGAGCTTTTTATGCTCATCCCAAGTTTTTGAAATGTTTATCATAGGTCAAGGGAAGGTTACATGATATGATGATAGTGTCAAGGAGGTGTCAAGAAAGAATCCATGTTTTATTTTAAATATGTTTCCATTGATGGGAAAAATGAATACTATCTTTTATGTAACCACTTTGTTTAAATGTGGAATGTAATGCAAGTTTTATGATCTAATTATCTAAAACTCTAAACCTGAAAAGATCCTCAATGTGTAATCTTGTAGTAACTCAATATTAAGTAAGGTTTAAGGCTGGGGCCTTATAGTTGGTATCAATGGTCGGTTTAGATAACTTTAGAGATTAGGGTATTCTTTAAGCATAAGTGACATTACCATAATTGTTAAGATTTCAGAAAGAGTCCTAGTTTTAAATAAAGTGAATGAGTAAGTATATCTTAGTGTTTATCTTCCTCGTTAGTACATGATGGTTTTGTTGATATACTCACACTGACCTTTTTCGTTTTAGTAAATGGCTGGATCTAGCAGGCACCAATGTAACAGTGGATGTGAAGGAAACTGTGATAGTTTTTTGAGCAAGAAACTGAATGATTTGGGAGCTGCAATGAGAACTCTTGTGATTATCCTCAACCAACTATCTGGATTCATGATTGACCACCTAATCCTTGGTGATTTCTCTAAGGCATCATATATGCAAGAAACAAATCCCTACGGAACTACAGGGAATAATCATAAAGGTTAGTGTGTTCAAAAACCTATGTGTCAAAAGTGTGGAAAGAAAAACCTAGGAAAATGTTTCAAAGGGACAGAAATATGCAATAGATGTGGAAATGAAGGTCATAAAGCAAGAACCTGCCATGGAAAAAGGAAGCATCCAGTTGACTTGAGGAAAGGGAAAGAAGTTCTTTCTGAGGGATCAATTGAATGTTTTAAATGTGGTGTGCATGGTCATTATGAAAACACATGTCCTATGAAGAAGTTTCATGAATGGGATCACCAAGATCGTACAAATGTTTGTTTACCAATACCTAATGCCATTCCAATTGAGGATGAAGAAACTGAAAATGACCAATCAAAGGTATGGATTATTTCATAACTATTGTTTTCCTATTTTGGAATCTTATTATATGATTCATGATTTTGTTTTTAGGAAAGAAGTATTTCAGAATAAGTTGGAAAGGAATGGTTAATGGGTCATGAAGAATGTTGAATGAGTAAGATGTCAACATATAAGGGCTTCAAGAGTTATAGTGAAATTATTAAGAGTATTAAGTCTCTTTTGATGATGGGGGTTACATTAGAAGACTTTTTATAGTATGTGTAACCCTGATGTTTAATATATGAAACTTTTATTCAAGGAATAGTTATCTGTTCTTTTGTGGACATAGTTATAAAGAACCATTTGGGTTTATATGATCCTTACTTTTGAGGTAATTATGGGTTACTATATGTTATGATGGAAGTGAAAGTCTTGAGGTAAAATTGAGGTTAAATTATGTTATGGTTATTTTTGATGATTTTATCTCTTTTTGGGGAATGATTTGAGAATTATATAGTTTTGGAAAAAGGACAACACACAGACCGTGTGACAACCCGTCGCGTCAGACAAAGCTGCGGGAATCGAACCCACAACCAAAGTGCAACTGGTATTTATCGCCTACCACTGGACTACGTGAAGTCCCTGGTTAGTTTGACTGATTCTTTTTAGTTATATGATTTTATGAATTAAGAGTAAGTTGATTTTGGGTTATCTATGGATATTTATTAACCTATCATGGAGGATATGTGATTAGGTTAATTACTTTTCAATACAAGACATTAAGAGCAACTGATGTTGTTTGGAGATAAATGTTACGATTTAACTTGGAAGACTATGTGACTAAATCCTTCAAATATTTGGTTTTCAATCTTAGTTTGGTTTACTTTGAATAATTTTATGGAAAATTTGATTATAGAATGGTCCTCGTTGAACTTTGGGTTTTTTTGGACAAATTTTGAAGATTATGAATAGATTTTCTTTTTATAAAGGGTTATCCTTTTCTGGATTATCTGATCTTGTACTAACCTTTTTGGTTTTGGTTTTGGTTAAAGTATACATGGGAAGTATATAGTTCTCTTTTGTGGATTAGGTGATTCTCTAGAAGTTGATTATAGTACTCTTAATATGAAAGAGTCTTCTTAAATACTCGTCTTTTGGAGAAAATATGAGTTTGTGTAAGGAATCTAATAAAAGTTGAAAGTCAACATGATAAGTGATTATGTTTCCTAATAAATAAATTCCTCAATAAAAAGTAACTTAAAACAAAAATGTTGTCTATTAACTTTTCCTACTGGGGAATCGAATACCGTTTAACCCATCACAAGTTTGTGATTTTCTTGTGGTTAACTTTCTCCTAAACATGTTTTCTATCACTCTCCATCAGAACATGACCCTTTGTTTTTCCATATTTTCATACATGGAATCCTAGTATGGGTTAACTCGGGTGACCATTGTACTTATCTTTCTTTATTTTAATGTGATTGTTTTACTGACTCTTGTTCCGATGTGGGACTTTCAAGGATGTTTCCAAGCCCAATTTTAAAATTGCGAGGTCGCAATTCCCAAAAGGGGGGAAGGATGTAACACCCTAGGTAAATAAAGAATATGACATCTTTATATTTATCCATATTTTTGAATGAAATATTAATATTACTTTAAAAGGGATGCTATGCTCGATGGCATACCCAATACGCAACAACGAGTTTCTTGGTAATCTTACGTTGCACTCTAATAATAAAATAATATTATTTTAAATGGTAGTTAACGCCTAGCTGTTGTAATGGCGGGAATGAAAAGAACTAACTAAAAAATGATTATATATGTTTGTCAAATATTTTTACTCTTTACAATAAATGTTAGAGGATTAAAAATGCAAATAAATCCAGTTTTTAAGCGTAAACATTCTAATATTCTTTAAAAGGTCGATTAACCGCCTTTTGATGGCGAACCCCTTTTAAATCCACTTTTTGACAATTTTATAAGCTCTATTTTTCAAAATAAACATATTATTTATGATTGGGACATTGAAATTTACCTTGGGTTAATTTTTGGTATTTTTCTGACAATGTTCATTTTTCAATGAATAGTGAAAAATACTGCATTTTACATCAAAACTGCTTTTTCATATAATTTAATTATATGGTTATATTATCTTTTTAATTTGTTTTAAAGTGTAATTAGAATATATTTTTACCATGTAATTCAATTATGGTCATTGGGATTAATTTTACTTTGGAATTAGGCATAAACAAGTACCAAACTTTTCATAAATATTGTTTCAAAAAAACCCGCTATTTGTTTTGACAACGGGAAGTTTTTTTAAATTAATTATTGCAATTTATGTTTTTGGAATTTGGTAAAATTAATTACATATTTGGAATCTGAAGGTCCAAATTATGTAATTAAGATTCTTTTTTTGGACATTATGAATATTAACGATGGTAATTATCTTTAATTATCTTGATTAATGAGTAATCGAGTAGTTAAAGAAAATAAGATAATATCATAATAATAAAAAAATGACCACAAAATGTGTCCTAATTCTACTGGTTGTCTCATGTCCGACCATGGTATGCCTTGTTCCAAAATTGGGGGCCCCATGGAATCACTTTTTTGAGAAAGTGACTTTTTATCTTTTTATTTTTAAAGAATGTTAAATGTAACAAAGAATGTATCACCTAAGTAAAATATTTTTAATTTTGTCTACATAAATTATATTTTGGACTATAAATATTCATTGAAAAGATAAAAAGATTTCCTACATCATAGTATTTGTTTTATAATTTTTCGACATTAAATAAATTAAATTATTTATGACATCATGATGATGCAGCGATGACCTCATTATTTAACGATTTAAATAAAATGGAAAGATAATGTAAATTCTAAGACCTACACATGTCCAAAACATATTGGATGGGTGGATTTCGAACCCTTATCACCTTATCCTCGGAACAAATCAATGTGGGACCATTAAAAACCGAAAATCATTTGAAAATAAAGTTATATTTTATACCTTTCCAAGAGTGCCCCTCCTCTCCTCTTATAAAAGGCCCCCACCCCTACCTTCTTACCCACACTTCCAAAGCCTTTGGCTCGGCCAACCCCTGTCCATTTTGTCTCTCCACATCCCTTTATAACTCCTTGAAGTCTCACTTTGGGCAATAGTCTTCCCAAGGAAGCCTTTGAGCTCAAACCAAAGGGAGTTACCCGATTTTAAGGTAATGTCTTCACTTGTGTTCTTTTGTTTTATTTTGCTTCTCCAACCCCCTAAACTCTTTTTATTCATTTATTTTGTAACAATTACAGTATCTTCAATATACTAGTATGTTGTTATAAGAATAATTTGAGCTACACTTACACACACCTATATCAAATGGTTAAAGAACATACTGTTTCTGTGGATGGCGAATTTCTGCCTCACGAAACGATGATTGTTCAACACTCATATAACACCTTAAAAGGTGGTAATTAAGATGTCACTTTATTTATATATGATATATAATATGTTTATGTTTCTGTATTTTTCTTTTGTGGCATACCTTTATGGTTTCCATTATGGGTAAACACGATAATTTCATTTTAGGAAGTGCGGACTACCGCCCCCTCAAAGTGATTTGATTCGTTAATGCCATATGTGGGATGTATAAAGGATGGATTTAAAGTTATTATATATGATGTATGTTACATGTAAATGATGAATATACTTCTTGAATTAAAATATTCATACCTCTCATTTGGTTTTAATTCCATTAATATTACATAGAAATGAAAGTAGCGTTCATGCGTATGTACGACTTACCGTCTCCATGAACGGTGCATTTCATTTCTTACCTCTAAATGATTATGTAATATTATAAATACATGTATATTCTGGATATATATGATATATATGATATCCAAATCATGAATATAATTCTGGATATAATGAACATTTGACCACACGAACAACATGTAATTGTAAGAAGTCCACTTTCGACTTAAGAACCAAATATAGACAAAACAAACATTATTAAATTAAATGATTAAATAATGTTTATAAAATGGAAATAAGTGATATAAAAGGAATAATGAACTAGAAAAAGGTTCTTAATAAAGTGGAAATTAACTCAAGTTTATTATTCTGGATGTTAAATAACGATCGAGTCAAGGTGGACCCGAGGTAAGGGATCCTACTCCTCTCTTTCTTTTTAAGTACACTCTTTTATGTCATTCCTTTTAAAGATCATATTTATTGTTATTGGGAAGTTATTTTATATTAATATTACTATAATTTTTATTTTCTCGTGATGAGAGACCCTATTCTCTCTCATCAATCCTTTTTGGAAGTTTTGAGTGGCGTCGTTTGGATGCCAAATTTTCGTAAGAGATCCAACCTCTCTCTTTCTTTTTAAGTACTCTCCTTTATGTCACTTCTTTTAAGCTCCACTTTGTTATGTTGGGGGGTGTTATTTTATATTCCTCTTTCTACTTTCTGTTAATATGATGAGATACCCTATTTGATCTCATCAATCCATTTTTGTATGTTTTATGTGGCGCCGTTAGGCTGCCAAGTTTTCGTAAGGGATTTTTCATCTCACTTTTATTCTCGTGAGATTTATGCTACATTTGCCACAATTTCCTTTGAGTGGTGTATGTATTGCCCATTATTTTACTCATTGTGTAATATAATTTCATTTATGAGTATTTACAACAATGATGTATTTTCCTTCTTTCATGGGGTGTATGTTTTGAAAGATACCCAAGTCAGTAAGGGAAACCTTCACCCTCCTCTTTTTAAAAGACTACTTTTGTTGGTTCTTTTAATTTACATATTTTTATGTTGGGATATGTTCTCATATATCCTTATTGATGTAAATTTTATGTCCAAGTGATGAGATACACTTTTTATCTCTCATCAACTCATTTTGATGTGACGTCGTTAGGCTGTCAAGGGAACTTCTTAACCCAATTTCGATTTCTTTGGGTTCAACATGTAGTTATTGAATATGTCATCCTTTGAATATGTGTGAATGACCTTTGATTATTTTACACTTAATATACACTTATATTTGGTGTATTCATTTCTCATACATAATTATGTAATTGATTTATCCTTAAACCAAGGATATCGTCTTTGTATGGGACTTCGTCTCAATCTCTTTTCATTGAGACATATTTTATTTTATACACAACCTTCTTTTATACGGTGTATAAACCCCTTTGACTTTTATGTTTATCCAAAAGTAATCTTTATTTATATGAATCGTTTTACTAAACGACAAAAGGGAATGTTTTTTTATATGTATGCAGCGACAACGACTTCTCCGCCGCCATGACCATTATTTGAATTTCGGCTTCCTCTACAAGCCATACCTTTTTTTTAAGGAAAAATAAAAACCATGTTTTAATTTTCTTTTATTTTGGTATTGAAAATGGTTTTCATAATGTTTTTATATCAATGTCTTGTATTGATATCTTGTGATATAAAGGTGGAAATGTTATGTTTCCTTTATTCATGTTTTATGTGATACGATTATGTTGAGGTTCTTGGGAATTATTATGAAGACGGGTGGTTCCGTGATAAACTAATGGTGGGTGAGCCCGATATAGCTCTCCAATGCATTGGGTAACGTGAAGGAGTGAAACGTTAAGGTTTCTCCGAAGAGATTTAGGGAATATACTGTAGTGGGTATTCCAAACGTAACCAAGAGGGCTACTCCCTACGTAAGAATGTTATGAATGCCTCAAGTTACCTTTTATGTCTTATGATTTCTATGATTTATTCATTATTTGATGAGGTATGTTAAAGTGCCTATGTTTTATGGGTAAAGTATGATTTCATTCTTATGTATACATGTACTCATGTTTCCTTTCCATATTTTTATATCCCTTACTGAGCTTTTTATGATCATCCCATGTTTTTGAAATGTTTTTCACAGGTCAAGGGAAGGGTACATGATATGATTATAGTGTCAAGGAAGTGTCAAGAAAGAATCCATGTTTTATTTTAAATATGTTTCCATTGATGGAAAAAATGAATACTATCTTTTATGTAACCACTTTGTTTAAATGTGGAATGTAATGCAAGTTTTATGATCTAATTCTCTAAAACTCTAAACCTGAAAAGATCCTCAAAGTGTAATCTTGTAGTAACTCAAGATTAATTAAGGTTTAAGGATGGGTCCTTATACCTCATTTTAGAAAATATCTCAAGGATGATTGTCTCAGATGACCAAAACATTTATAACACAACGTATTCACTTATTCCTTAGACAGAAAACACATATCCTCTTCTCCACTCCCAGGGTTGAGATTCCCTTTCATGAAATTTCCATGTAAAATATTATTTCATATTTTTCCATAATGATACAAAATGTTTTATTTGATCCTATAGAATTTAATAAACCAAATTGATGACTGACACTAATTATGTTGTGACTGAGACCTTCAATAACCAAGATATATTTATGTATCACTTATTTTCCCTAACACATGGATTTTACAAAGCCAATGATATTCATTCCTTCATTAATTAAAAATACTCCAACACCTAACATATTTTACCTAATTCCTACCACCAAATATTATTTTCAGATCATATGGGAGAGGCATCCAATATCTATGATCCATATTTCAGTGTGATCTAATGCTTTCAATGTAATCTATGCAAACAATTTCTACACATATTCTTTATTTCTAATCTATTTATTTTACAATATACATGATGCTGACTAATATTAATGATCTTCCTTAGAGTATGATTTTCTAAAATCATCTTAAAAAGATGTAAATTGATTTTTTTTATTTTGAGATCATTCAATATTACCTTGATCTTTTACATGCAACCACTTTGTGTCAGTTTTTGAACATTTCTCCACATTGTAGATGATAAATATATAGCCTTGTGTATGAATCCTTAAAAAACACTGAGCATTAAGTGAATTCTTTGAATACAAAACATTATTTGGTGGGATAAATTTATCTTTCTATTGTCGATACATCTTGGATATAGAAGTAACATTATGAGAAACCCTCATATTTCCCCATAAATAAAAACTAATACTTGGTGTATTCAAGTGAATCATTTCTAGGTCATTAATTTTCCCTTGGGATATCTGAATCTTCTAATTAAAATTGATACCAAAATAAATATTCAACCTTAGAGTGGGTTGTTATAGTTTGACTTGAACGATTGCTTATTTCTTTTTGAGATCAATTATCATACCAACTGTGTAGTTTTGATGTGTTAATTTATTATCCATTAATTCCATTGTTTTTTATTAGACTATATAACTTTAATTTTAACTTTTATTTCATATATACAAATTACATTCCTAATAACATATTAGGAGTCAATATTTTCTCTTAATATGTTAATTTTCCTCATAGTTAGACAAGTTACTCATGAGGTTAAATGAAACATTTGACTCAATCAATTATTATTTTAGTAAGAATATTAATAATATTAGTCCACTAATCCATATTTATATTGAATTCAAATAAATTGTCTATATTATCTAGGATTTTCAATATAAAGTTTTCAATTTCATCATTTAGCCCGTACTTCTCTAATTTTTATTACTGTATATATATTTTTTCATCATGAACCACTTTATTATCATTTTTTAATTTAGCTATCCAAATGTCTATCTCCTCAAGTGTATATTTTAATTAAACCTAGATGTAAAATCTTTCTCTGTCTTCTACTTAATCATTATCACTTTGCTTCCCTAGATTGTGAATTACCCATAGCTTCCACCACAACATCTTATTTAGGATCCTTTAAGTCTTCCATCTATTCTTCCTCATATTATTCTTAACTCACATTTTATTGGGAACATATATTCTCCCTTTTTAAGAAATATTAGGTAGTATTTTTCTTAATTTCACATTGATAGAAAAATTATTCATGGGAATTTATTCTTCATCCAGAAAGTTCATGATATATTTTTCTTCAAGATGTCTAACCATTCCACAATGAAATAATGAAATAAGAAGTTTCCCTTTTAACATTCATTTTCACTTTAAACATTCCTTTTAACTTTTATATATTTTAGGAATGGAATAAAATAACTTTATCCACTGTGTATTATTCCAATAAATCTTCTATAGAGATAATTTTTATGAACTGGAATACCACATTATTATGAAGAAATTTTTCTACAACATTATTATCATGATTTATCATCTCATATATAATAAGATTACTATGAAATCTATCAAATTAATGATCATTTGGATCATTTCCCCCAAAAATATACTTTTTGATTGAAATGAGGTGGATATATTCTCAATATGTACATAATAATCTTTACATTATCAAGATATTCTCCAGGACTACACATATCATCCACACCAACATTCTCCCAATTAAATAAACTATCTATATTCTCATTGGGGGTCATTATCAGGTACTCATATTTATTCCAAAATCCATACATTTATCTTCTCAAACACTTGAAATAACTTAATAGATATTTATAATATTTTACCACATGGCATGTAATGACATACATTATATAACTTTCATATTGATTATATTGGATAAAGGTCCCCCTAAGTCATTGATTCCTTTGGAATGTTCATCTAATTCTCTCTGTTATCTTTTGATAATGTTTCTTTGTCTATGATAGAAGAAATACCATCTATTTTCACTATAAAAAATCTATACTTAATGATCAGAAGTAGTGTTGCATTGGATTCTTCTATATATATATCAATATATTCAATAAATATCCTAAGATCATTATGATTTTCAACTTCCATTGCATCTACTAAGAGATAAACATTTACTTTAACCCTTTACTATAATACCAAGTTTCAACCTAACAAGGTAAAATAACCTAAGTGGGTGAAATAGGTTATCAAATATTAAAGCATGAAAAGGAGAAAAAACTATTACTCTATTCACCCTCACTAGTATATGTTCAAGGAGAATATAATGGAAATGGGCTAATGCACCAAATCCACTAAATCGAACTAATGTTATAAGGATCAGATGAGACTCACTGTCCCTCAATGTTTACAACCATTCTAAATTTGAAAGATCACTACTCTCTCTTCTGATGCGAATTCACCACTCCACTTGTAGAATCTTCTGGAATTTAGTTTTGAGTTAATTCACACTTGTGTGTGACATTATAAATTTGTTTCATCAATGATTTGAAACCCACCATTGCAAAATAGTTATCTTCACAGAATATGGAATCCTCATTCAAGATCCATTTACAAGAACCCTACATGATTTACCTCTATGACAACTATCAAAAATACCTCTCTATGAGATCTGTCCATGAGAATACTCAATTTTAAATTGTTCAATTTTTATGGGTCGTGACTCTTTTTTTTGTTCATGAAGATCATGATCCTTTACTCTTCACACGGATCGATAGTCTATGTTAGACTCATGCAGATCTCATGATTCTTTTTCATGAGGTTTTTTTGAATTTAGTGGCTCTACATATGTGAAAAGGATACCAAGAACATGAATCCCTTCACAATAAACCTTATACTAATTATTTGGATCAAAAGACTTCAATGAAAGTCATTTTTTCTCTTGAAAAATACTTTTGATTAAAAACAATCCACTTAATAAATCTTCTATTATTCTTAACGATGGTTTACATGGTATTTTTAGACATAATTCCACCACTTTTTCTCAAACAAAATCAAGGTTTTTCATCCATTATACTTCCTCAACAATTAGCCTTACTTGCTTCCGGTGATTTCTTTATATGATCACATGATGCATATTATAAGTGATTCGCGTGATCACATGAATTGTCTTTGAGCATGTCACGTGATCCAATCACATGATCAATTAATATTCATGCATAACTCAAGTGATCTCATCATGACATGAAATGAAAATCATATAGTCATCAAAGTTGTTTGTTATAAATTTTCATGATCCAATCAAGGTGTCAAAATATAATCATGATGCGCTTTGTGTGATTTCAAATAATTGAAAAAGAACTCAATCATTTAAAACATATTTTTATTCATCATAATTTTATCAAATCATCATAAGATAAACTAAAAAACACATTAACTTCCCATTATCTCAATTCTAGATCCACTGACGATCAGGAAAGTTATGCTTGATCTCACTGTGAGATCCACTAACAATCATATTGTGTCTTCAGGTCCTTTATAAAATCTATTTAGAAGATTTTTATGACATACAGGATCATGTGTCCCATATTACTTATTATTTTATACTTTCATGCTCCACATGATTAGTTCATACATTAAATCTCCATGTTATCAGTGCAGTCATATGCACCAAATCTTCACACATCCTTTAAAAAACAGCCTTTATCAATAACATCATCTCTTGTCAATAAACAAAATCTTACCAAAATAACCATATAGAGTTAAATTTTACAATATTTGAATTTTCCCACAATTATGCCCTTTATTTATCATAAATATTCCTTTACATGTTTTATATAGTTTTTAATGAAAATACTATTTTCATATTAGAAGAAATTTAGTTTTCAAAAGTTCCCAAAACTAAAGGGATGTTTCCTCTTAATTTTAAAAGTTTATTATAAATGATTTGATAAATTATATTTTCCATATATGTCAAAATAATTTAAGGATTGTTATGATTAAATGTGGATATATACTTATGATATCGTCCACGTTATTTTTTCTAGATGGATTATGATGATGTTGTTTTAAGGATTATTTTATGAAACTAGTTTCATTCTTATGAGTTAATTATGATATGATTAAACTATGGATGTTTTTATACTATTCTGTAACACTTATGTATTTTTTAAATAATACAATGGTTGGGTGTCGAATTATATATCCTTCCAATTAATTTAGTAAGGATTTATTTATCATAAGATAATATTAATTGGAAAAGGGAGAGAACCCTATCTATTAGGGGACTATATCAACTATAATAGTCTTTATAGTGATCATTAACTAATTAAATGATTGGAATAGGGAGTTAACCCAATACATTATCGGACTCTATACACTATGATAGTATAGAAAGTAAGTTGTGGCTATGAAAAACATTTACACAATGAATCTATATTTATGTTCAATGGGATGTCAGGTATGTTTACACAAGTGATTGTCATGATCTAATAGAATTATACTTATCTTATATTCAATTGATTTCATTTATCAATATCTCCCATTATTACCATTATATATACTATGATATCACCATTTATTTTGTTTCATTTCACCCAGGTTTTGAGAAAAGGTATTAAGTTGGGTGTGTTTAAGAATCTTACATTATGATAATAAATTTTTGGGAGATGTAAAAGATCATTCATGATATATATTGATTATATATATTGTCTTCAAATGAAAAAACCATTTATGTTTTGGGGAATCTATTATTGTGATATTTAATTAATATTAACATAAAATTATATAATATTTATTTATAATATTTTTAGATAACCTCTAGTCTTGGACATGATAAAATTTGGGTTATATATAAATTCTTAATTCATGGACATGTTTTCCAATTTCCCAAATTGAATACATGTATAAATTTTGTTTTTTCATATTTTATTGATATGTAAACAACATAAATAGTCATTATAATCCATTAATAATGTTAATATAATAATACCTCAATAACTTTTAATTCAATATTTATTTTTTCTCAATGAAAAATTCTAACTTATACATTAATAATTACGTTTTTGTAATTGTTATTGAAATATATAACACTACATGGAAATATTTTATGTCTCATAATAATGAACCCTTATTTATATTTTTTTCTTATATTATATAAAAATAAAAGGTTTATTTTATAGTCTCAATATAAAGTGAAAGAGGTGGGGAATTGTTTAATATAGAATTTAAGAAAATGTTTAAACTTAATTATTAATCAAAATATTTTTATTCTCTAAGATCACCATAATATAGTGGTTTTGTATAAAGGAAATAAAACGATATTGTATATAGCTAGAACCAGAATTTATGTATATAATTTACCACAATATTTTTTCTTAATTCATTAAAACTAAAAAAAATTATATTAAATAGAGTTTTTTATACTATTATCAAATAAAAATCCTTAAGAATTTTTTAATGGAAATAAATATGTGGTTACTTAGTGTTTTTTAGGGAAAGTTTTTATTTTAAATAATAAGAATAATTTTATAGATTTGGTGCTAAAAGTGAAAAAGAAATTATTATAGGATATTAAATCCATCTAATAATTTTAGAGTCTAGAAAAAAAGAATAATGAAATTATAGGAAAATATATTTGTTAAATTTCATGAATATATATTAAAATAAAAACTTATAGATTTGGAGAATCCTAAAGAAAAATTTAGAAAGTGTAATTTCTTTATAGATGAATATAAAAATAACAAATTAATCTATTTAGGGGGAATATAAAACATATTAATTTGATTATAAATGTTTGAAAATTTATATATATTACCCTTTAGAGAAATAAATTTGTAACATATAATTTATGATGAACACTGAAAATTATAACAAAAATTTTATGCTACTTTGAATTTTGTTTCTTAATTTATACCTAATAATATCGATGAAGATTTAAATTTTTATAATTAGATAGTTTCCATATATGATTAACTAAATTATTTTGAAAAAAAATAATATTTGGACTTTGGTTGAACCCCCAAAATATAAAAAAATATTGTAAAAAATACCTTTAGGCATAAAATAGATAAATCGATAAATAATTTGTAAATATAACATGATACTAGTTGCTGAATGTTTTTTTTTTCAAAAGGAAGGAATATATTTTGAAGAATCCTTTTATTATATTTCTAGTAGTATATCCTTTAGTAATTTAATGAGTTTTTCTTATTTTCATAGTTTTAAATTCTTTAAAATGGATATTAAAAGTTGTTTTTAAAATTTTGTGTTTCATAAGGTAGTGTATATTAATTAACCACCTGTATTTGAACATGAAATCATTCTAAATAATACTTTTATATTGGAAAAATCATTATATGGTCTTTACCAAATCCCAAGATCATAGTATGATATACATTATTTTATTATTGAATAATGGTTTTAGTAAAGTAAATTTTGATCCCACGTTTTTTAAGAATATTTCAAATGAAATTTAAATAATGAAAATATATGTTGATGCTATTTTGTTTTTTTCCTCAAGATATTCATTATATACTGAATTTTTTATATATATGTCATGTTAATTTGAGGTGAATTTAATGGGAGAAATAAATTTCTTTTTGGGACTATAATTTATTCATTGAATTTATAGAATATTATAAAAAAATACGATAAAGAGAAAATTAGAACATTTAATATAGACTATAGTGTTAATTTTATAACTATAATGATTTCTTATTCTAAATTAGATTTAAATAAACGTAAAAAATCTATAGATAAAAAACTTTTTAGAGAAATGATATAATGTTAGTTATATTTGTCTTGTTTTATAAATGATATTATTTTTAGTGTTTTTATGTGTTCCAGGATTAAACATAATCATAAGAAAATTCTTTTATATGATTTTAAATTAATAACTAGATACCATAAATGGATTATTAATACTTATTTATTTTATTCAATTCAAAACAGTATTGATTTAATTACTTATTATAATTTGTATTTTAGATAATATAGAATTGATAGAAAGGGTACTTTAGGTATGTGTTATATACTTGGTTAATGTTTAGTTTCATAGATATCTTAGGAGAAATTATCATTTTATTTAACCACAACTAAGTTTGAGTATACAGTTTCTATATATTTTTATGATGAAAGTGTATGGATGGTAAAAAATTTATCTTATTTTAATGTTTATTTTTATAAAATGCCTATTTACATAGAAAATACTTCAATAATTATAATTTCAATGAATCCTTTACAACATTCTTGAAAAAACAAATAGATGTGTGATTTCATTTTGTTAGAGGGCATGTTAATAAAGGGGACTTTGTATTAGAGTTTATATCAACTAGTTATTAACTTATTGATATATTTACTAAACCATTATGCCTAGTGATGTTTGAAAATATGAAATTTGAACTAACTATGATAGTGATTTAA
Source organism: Viscum album (assembly GCA_963277665.1). Classification (NCBI taxonomy): domain Eukaryota; kingdom Viridiplantae; phylum Streptophyta; class Magnoliopsida; order Santalales; family Viscaceae; genus Viscum; species Viscum album. Next base: position 104,223,221 of record OY728139.1, read on the forward strand.
TTTAAGCAATTATGCTTTAAATTTATGTTACATTTTTATTTTTCAACATTATCTTATGACACCACTCTGTCAATTTTTGTAAATATTAATATGTTTTTAAATATATACAGTTTTTTTGATGTTTTTCCTTTATTTAAATGGGTTTTAATCTCAAAAGGATAATTTTAGGGTGACTATGACCACACCAATCTATGGAGTCTTAATAATGTGTGTTTATGTCCATGTTTCCCCTATGGGAAATAGTGATAGTAAGAGTGCCTGGGTTTGTAATTTTTAAAATAATTTAAATTAAGGAGTTTCTATTATGGGAAATGACTAAAAAAATTGAACTATGGTACAACTTAGGGTAGGTGATTTAACAGTGAGGCTTCAAGGGAATATTCCATGGTTTTATGATTTTTGGGGGTTTTCACGAGATTCTTGGTTTTACACAATGACATTGTGGATGTTATGGTGGTGCCTGGCCAGTTTAATTTTTTGTGGTTTTCTTATTTCCACACATCATATTTTTTTTGGTCTTATAAGAAATTAACCCCTCCCAATTTCATTTATTACAAGTGATATTTCATTAAGGTCCTCCCTCCTTGTAGACATAATTATTCCTTAATTATTGGTTGATTTCATTTTGATTCAAGAGGATTTATATGGTATATTCCCTTTATCCTTATTCTCTACTACTTCTCTTTTCCTTTACCAAAATGTTTCCTTTCTCAAAATAACACTAATAACTATGCGGTATAGTTTTATAGTTCAATTAGTTTATACGTATGGGTTTTCTAATTTTTGGGATTTTTTAGAGAATATTTGTTCTTCGTTGGGTATTTTCTATAAAAATAAATGTGTTGCAACTTATTTCCACTTGTATTGAGGTTTTTGTTTTTATAATGTCACATTATATTGCATTACATGGTATTCATGGGTGTTTGAAAATTATTTTCAATTCAAATTGTTTCATTTTATATTTTACATGTGGGATTTGAATAAGTTTACAACCGATTATTATACTTGCATGGAATTTTTGCATGCCATGTCTTTGAGAAAATTCATGAGTGGGAATTTCAAATGAATATAAATATTTTAAATATGAATTTTGACACCAATTTATTTTTAAATGGAATGTTTAATTTTTAAGATGATCTTGTTATTGAAATGGGTTTTCATGAATCATAATTTTTAATTTTAAGACATATTAGTATTACAGTGTTTTGAAATGATTTACATAGGAAATGGATGATTTAAAAGGTGTTATGACACTATTTTATTTCATATAATACCTTTATAGAGTGATTTTAATGGTTTATAGAATGTATATGAATTAGAAGAATATTTTTGAAGTCTATTTTGGAACTTTTCTAAAAATAGATAATTTGAAACCAAGATTTCCCTCGATTGAGCCCCATTTTTATATTAATCTGATTATGATTTATGATATATTGGGGGATGTTTATAATTAATTTATATGAATTGATGTTAATGATTTCTATTTCATGAAAGGGTGTTGTATTTTATATGAGGAATATTTATAATTCTTTAAATGTTTATTTATATTATTCATTTATTTTCTTACGTCCAATTTTTAATCTCATGGGAGTCCAAGGTGACTAACTAGGAGGTATGAATGAGTAAAACCCCTAGTATAGATCATTATATGGATTGCTAATAACTTTAAATATAATATAATCACACCCATTATGGATTTGTTAGCCCGTAGATCCTATATTCTCCTTAGATGGATTATATATCCTAACTAGTTTTTGAAAGAAAAATGTGAATAAAGAATGATTCTTATAGACTAACATAACATTCTTTTTATAATGTTCATATCATGTTACTTAAGACCTATTGAGTTATTTATGATTATTATATCCTTTTGAGGATTATTTACAGGAATCTCGAGACAAAAATCTTGTTTACGCCACCTCATTTTTGTTTGGATATATTGAACACCAATTTGGGCGATTTATTTTTCTCTATTTATATCTTAGTGCCATTATTCTTTGAAATGTATTTGGTTTTTTCCTAATTTACGTTCATATAAATTTACAAATGGGATATAAATTGTGGCTTCTAAAAGGGAATGTGATGTTTAATTGAAAAAATATTTTAAAGAAATATTTTTTTCTAAATATGAATAAATAGTTATTTTGTTTATAAATTTAAGAGTCATATTATATTTTATTGGGATATATTTAAAAGGGTAAATTTTCATTATTAAATTGGTTTGAAATTTTGGTTTTAGGAAGAATGATCCCCACTTGCATTAAAAAATTGATTTACATTATTAATTAAGAAAAAAGAGGTAAATATGAAACATGATTATTTAATGATTTTTTCATATATATAACTCATTTCAGAATATAAATTTAAACCAGTATATATAAAATTTAATTTAGAATTAACTACATGGATATTTTGGTGAAATCCTTTAGATAATTTTTTCCCCACACCCTACATATACACTAGTGTGTGTTCATATGAAACTATGATGTTTTATCACAAATTATTTATATCCAATCACATTAACCGATTGTTTTTTAGGATGGACATGTTGGAAGGTGGTTAGTGATTATGGGTTATATGGAGGTTTTTTTGGAACAATTCAAGTTCCTTTTTTTGTGATGTTATAATAGTAAATTTGACATATTTTACTTGTTATTTTATACCCGTTATAGTCCACTCCTAATATATTTCTATTTGAGGATCCATTTTTATGTTTTTAATATATCTTTATTTTATTATTAATTTTTTTGGATTGTTTCTTTATTTGAGTATTCGTTTTTGATAAAAAATGATATTGAATATCTAGATTTGTTATGCCAGATTCTTTTGGTTTCCAATAATCTATTATACACTTATTCATGTGTAAAATTATTCCTTGGTGATTATTTATAATGCCACATCACTATTTTATAGCACATTGGGATAATGAAGGACCATTTGGGTAGGTAATAGATTGGGGGTGGTGACTTAGATTTTCAACATGAGATGTTTCATTAGAAATTGAATTAGAGCCTAGATTCACAAAATGGATTAGGATATTGAGGGTCACTCTTGTTATTTGGTTGTTTTATAGTAGTATGTGTATTAGAATTTAAATTGGAAGTCATGTGGTTGGTGATTAGTTGATTCCTTATCACCATCATGTTTTATGGTATTATATTTTCTTTGGAAGGTTGGGATTTGGATCTGTCTTAATCCTTTTGATGATTATTGATTTGAGTTGTTTGTGTTTTGATCATTATTGAAATTTTTGAGTTTATTTTAAGTTACATTGAGTTTTTTATGTGAATGGAATATTTAAGATGACAAAAAATTTAAATAATAACATTTTATTTTATACTGTATGTGACATAAAACACCGAGCTTAAACAAATTAATAAATATAATTCTTTAAATTCAAGCTCTTGGATAGCTTACAGAACAAGAAACCCCAAGTATAAATAAATCATAATATATTTTACCATTATAAACTTGTTTTTTTATTGGTTGGTATGGATATTACTAAATAATTTATTGAAATTATGGTCATACATTGATTAAAAATAAAATAATAATCATTTAAAAGAAAAAATATACATTTTCAGAAAAACTGTATTTTTTAAAAGAAGGTTTAGTCACCCCTTGCACACATAATTTTAAATTAATTCTGAACTATTTTAGAAAGTTTATTTTATATAATGAAATTAATTATTAATATCATAAATAAAAATTATCTTAGGTTTAATTTTTTTTCTTAAATATTACATTTTTAGAAGAATAGTGATAAATACTGATTTTTAATTGAAAATTTCCTTTTTTATTTAATTTTTTATAAATATAAATTATATTTTTAGTTAGTTTTATATTAAAATTTTCCCAATTATATATTTAGTAATCCAGTTTATCTCATTTTAACCATTTTAATATTTAATTTTGATATAAAAACTTTGAAAACTTTTGAACATTTTCTCTTTGAAAACCTGTTTTCACATCAAGTACGTGGGGTGAATTTTAAATTATAATTTTTTGATTATGTTAATGGAATTTGGAAATATTGATTTAATATTTTTAATCATAATAATATAAAATTTATAATAAGGTCAAACTATTTTTTATGATAATGAATAGTGAATCTAGTAAAAGTTAATTACAGTAGTTAAGGTTGAAATGGATTTAGCAAGGGTTAAACTAAAAAGACAATGGTTAAAATAAAATAAAAAATTGTATAAAATCTATTTTATTTCCATATTTGAACCATAAAATTTCTATTTGTCAATAATAATCCATTTTTTCTATTTTTTATGTGAGAAAGTGGGTACATATTTTTAATTTCAAAAAATACAAGTTAGCTAGTCACATATCTATTAAAATTCCACCCTACACACTCTCATTAAAACATTAAAACCATTATTATTCATAAAATATATTTAAATAATATATCTTAACATCACTCACATCATCATAGAATCCTTATTTTGGCCTGAAAGACGCCCTTGGAAGGATGTTGGTGCAATCTGTGAGGGTTTTCAGTGGAAGAGGTAACATTCTTCATTGAGCGTTTTTATATTATTTATTCCAAAACCTACTTAAATTATTATTAAACCATGATAATATTATACCCATAGTATCATAAATATTTTGATATGTTTTTATTTTATGTTAATGACCTATAAACATCCATACACCAATCAAATAGGTTATGAAATGATCATTCATATGTACGATGGACTATCACCTCACAAAGTGATGTCATTTGTTTCTCCAATAACATCTCTCATAGTTGGGTAAAATGATGAATAAAACTTATATATATGATATATATATAAAATAATTATACCTATATTGTAATTATATCATATATAACTTTTTTACATTCCATTCTATAGTGGTTATGACAATGTCGATCATGTGTATGCCAGACCGGAGCCTAATGAAGCAATGTGATTCATTTTTAATAACACTTAACATGGAAGATAATAAGTATAAAATTAATAAATATATATGATATATATGACATAATTATGATATTAATGACCTATTTATCATTCTGAAAAGATAAAATATCATTTTCTCTCTTACCTTTTCACTCATTGAAATATGATAACCTCATTTATATACATATGGACTACCGCCTTCAGGAATTGATGCAACTCTTTTTTCATAACCACACCACATGGATGTTATATATAAGAATATTAAAAGATTTTATATGGTATTTATGATATCATTATTATTCTAGAATGGTAAAACCTTTCTTTAATGATCATTGTACAATGGAAATTATAATCATGCGTACCTAAACCCTACTATTTTCATGATTGTAACACACATCATTTCTGAAAAGAAATATTTACTAATTTTTATTAAAATAATAATTTATTTATAAATATTATAATTATGTAATAATTACTATTATGGATATTATAGAACAATATAATATTCACAATAATCATATATTTAAAGAAAAAATGTAAATGATAAAACAATGAAATTAACACTTGAAACATTATAAATAATGAATGATTATTAATTATTAGGTGATAAGATATTATAAAGGAAAATATAAGACTTTATAAATATTAATATATTTCTACTATAAGTTAATGAATTTTTTAAAACCAATATACCGGAGTTTAAAGCACAATCAATAAAAATAAAGTGCGAGGTAAGGGATTTCTTGACTCAATTACCATTCATTATATTAAACATAAAATTCATTGATTATTTAAAGAAAGGAATACATGTGTAGTGACCATTGCTTTTACTTATTTTTTTATTCAATTTTTTTATTTACATTTGATACACATAATCAATTCATTGATTAATCACTAATTCAATGATATAATCTTTTTATGAAACTTTATCTAAAATTTTCATTCATTGAGATACATTTAGTGTTATTCACCTAATTTTTTTATATGATGCATATACCTAAATTTAATATATAATATCATTATTCCATAGTAATTCATGGTATTTAATGTTTAAATTTTATTTATTTCATCCAAAGAAAGTTTGACTTAAAATTTACCAAGTGGTAAAAAATTTCCTAACTCAATTTCTATTCAATGGGTTATATTGCTTCTTTTTTATCATTGATATTATATTATTATGTGTGAAATTAAGTTTTATTATCTTATGTTTTATTTTTAATTTTTTATGTGTATTTATAGTGGATAAACTTAATTTATTGATCTATTAACTCTTACTATATGTTATGAATATTGTAAGGGTAAATTTCACAATCTCATTCTAATAAAGATTGTATATTCTTGAACTATAGTTGAAGGGAATTATTTTACCATTTACTAATAATCCAATTTCATTTTATTTTCCTATGTTTACTCAATATATATTCAAGTAATTGTCTCATTTTAAACTCTTTTTTACTTAAAATGATTGAAAAAATGTTTTTAAGAATATATAACTTCATTTCTCACTTTAGTAAGAAATTTGTTTTATTAAAAACCATGTTTTCTAAAAAAAATTTGAAAATGATATTTAAATTTTAAAAATGATTTATTAAATTAAAATTTACCAAATTTTTTCTAATCACAAACTTTTCTCAATGTATTCTTTATGATTTTTAAAACAATTCTTATTTTTCTTTTACAGAAAAAGCTAACGGTATCATTGTATTAATGTGTACGACTTGAATGATATTTCTAGCCTCCATGACCAAACAAATTTTTTTTAACATAGTTTATAACTTTAAATTTTATTTAGAAATAAAATTATGTTAAAAATATTTTTTGAAATTTTAGTTTTAAAAATTTATTTTCAAATTGAAATGGGTGTTTTCATCATAAGTTTTTTGAAGATATTTTTATGATATTTCTATTAATCAATAACAGCTACCCTTTATTTTTACTCTAATAGTAATATTTTCTATTTATATAATCCTTTTTATTTCAATTTATGATTGAGGATCATTTTGTAAAAGGAAAGTATTGAAATTCACTTTTTTTATTCATTTTTGTAGCCATTAACATTTCATGGAAACATTAACTCTCTTTTGATAATTTTAAAATTCATATCTATTAAATATATTTACTATTTATATCATAGATATTTTTATTTCCTAAACATTATACAATTTATACATGTGGTGTTTAATTTTAAATTTATTTTATTAACTATCAAATATTAATAAATCCATATTCTTTACACAATACAAATATTTTTCGATAATTATTATTGATACATTAATTAAATTGATCATTATATATATATATAATGATTTTGACCTATAGTGATGGGTCGGGCCTTAAATTATATATCCATATGATTCATCGATAGTCTCATAAGGTGAATAATTAAGCTAGAATTAAATTGGTTGTTACCTATAGTTTTAAAACATATTTTAAATGGTATTAATGGTATAGTTATCATTATTCATGAGATCATGGAATCCAATAATTAATATTTTACTTAAATATTAATATAGTTATTGTTATTAATGAGATTTTCTCAAATATATAATCTCAATATTCATTGTATTATCAGTTTATTTTTTAAATTACGTGTGTTTTCAGTTATTTACAATGCCATATTTATAATCATTTATCTAATTATGATAGAGTAGTTATTGATTTAAATGGAATGATATTTTAGTTATTTACCATTCCATATTGATTATTATTTATTGATTCATGATAATTTACATGGTATATATCCATTACCGATCATTTGATCTCACCCATATTTTGTTTTCATTCCTAAAGATTACAAGAAGTGTACTATGATTGATGTGAAATGATATTATAGATGGAAAAATAATATTCTCCAAAATAATTATGTTGTAATTTGAGTTTTCAAATGTAAAGCAATAATAAAGTATGTATTTAATTTACCAATACAACTAAAAAATTCAGTCCTTTGGGATGTGATTCCTTGTATATTATTCAAATGTAATAGATAAGACTCTAGCTCTGGGTTACTGGCATCAGGGTTTCTATGGTTGGTATTAGAGAGATTTTATTAGAAAACATGGGAACTATATTGTGAAAAACATATACTACAGATCATAACCCTATGATAAACTTTTAGGACATGTTCAGAATATATTATATGGTTTTTCATAGAAATACATCCATTTATGGATACTAAATAATGATTTGGTTTTGGGATATATGTAATTATGGGTTATAACTTTATAAAGGGAATATTGGGTGTGACCCATATATCACCTAGTGCATGACAATTGCCCTTACTATACACCTGGTTTGATACTCCTAGGGTATATTATTATGATAATACACATTAATTTACAAACCATTATTAAGTATTTTAATAGATAGTGAAAATGAATGACCTAGAATAAAAATAAGGTGTATTAGACTTAAAAGAGGTAGTCTCAATGGAATGGGAAAATTTTTTAGGTGTGAAAATTATGGCTGAATGAAATGAATTATAGAGGAAAAATGAAATTTACAAGGGGGAAACCAATCACATCTTAGTGATCCATTTATAGTTTGTTGTCATAAATGTGGTGAACTTATGCATTATCTGAGTCAATTCCCATTTCTAAAGCTTACACTATAAACTGAGGAAGGACCTATGTGGAAATAAAATGGATGAGTTATTTATATTTTGGGATTAAAGAATTAAATTTTTGAAGTATTTAACCTATTTTATTTTGGTAATAAGTGTCACAAAACATTTATTTATTGTGTTATATTTTAGTTTCATTTGTTTCTTAATTAAATTAAGAGTTATGGATGTCATCATGAGTTCATGTGTTTAATATTTATTATAAGTTCAAATCCATAAACACCGTTTTTTAGGTTTTATATTATGGGATTCTACCAATATTAAGGATATTTTGGGAGATATTTATGGTAGGTATATGTTTTATTGAATAAGTTATTTGAGTAATAACACCTTTAAATTTTATAGAGATATGTTCAAATTTATTAATAACCTTTAAAGTTGATATAAAAATAAGATTTTAAGAATTTTTGGAAAAATATGCTGAAATGAAAATTATTATAAAAATCATATATAATTTACTTCATGGATTTAAATTATATTTTCATCGTAATTTTAGAGGAACTATTTTAAAATACCTTCAGAAAAAGGATAAACCACATGCTAGATGACAACCCGTCGTGGTCGTAATGGCTATGTGGATTAAAACCATGACCAAAGGATGAGAAGTGTTTAACACTAGCCATATGCCTATGTGATTTCCTAATTAATATAAAATTGAGTTTATTTAAACAATTTGATGAAAAAATGTTAAAAATTAATCAGTTCTCTTACATTTGAGGTTTCAAAAATTAATATATTATATTAGATAACTTATGATAACTATATTGGTTATGGAAAATAGTTTGAGACATAGGGAAAGGACATAAACTCTATTGTGGATATTACAATCCATTAAAAGTGAATTTTAGTTCTGTAAGAATAAGAAATTTTTATTTTTCTATTCATTTATTCGAGTAAGTGATGGATTAGAAAATTATATATGACCATTCAAAGGATGAAATTGTTCTTATGAAACAAAAAAATGTCATGTAAGTATATTTACTTATATATTTAGATAGTAAAATTATTCCTCATGTTTAGTGAAATGATATTTGATAACATTTTTTTAATTACCATCATTTATGTTGAACTCTTCATTTTTTAAATCATCACATATTTTTCATTTTGAGGTTCTTAACTTTCCATTGATCATTCACTTTCATGCGATCAATAAACTCTATATGATTCTCTAAATATTTATAATTTTATTCTATTTTCATATCTTCAAATTCAACTAATTTTCAATAAATTGGAAACCTTTTCATGTTTTATTCAATAATAAAATTTTAGTTCCCTTTTTCTCTTATTGAGAGAATATTTTATTAACACTTTTTACGATGTGGGTTTTCAAAAACAAAATTCAAATATTTATCCATATATTAAAAATATCATGTTTAAATTGAAAGGATTCAATTTATTTAAGGTGCATAGAATTTAATACAATGAATTTATAAAAGAATAACATTTTATTCAATAGCATATGAAATATTCAACATTGATATAAAACAAAATATGAAATATATTTCATTTACTTTAATCTCTTTGATAGCTTCTGCAACATGCAAGGTAAATTTTTAAACTAGGCATTAAATTTGAGGGTGTGGATAGTACTAGATAAATTATTAATATTATGGTTGTATAATTTGTAGAAAAAGAATTTTTTTTCTGAAAAATTATATTATTATAAAAGATGGTTTAGTCTCTATTTTTTCTCATAATTTAAAATAATATTTTACCAATTTTAGAAAATTTATTTTTTTGAATATATTTTTAAAAATAATATAAAATTTAATTTTGGGTGAATTTGTGGGATTTTTTTTCAAATATTTCATTTTTTGATGAATATTTAAAGTACATGATTTTCATCGAAAATTTCTTTTTCAGTTAAATTATTTATTAAGATAAATTGTAATTTTAATTGGTTTAAAATTAAAATTAGTTAAATAATATATCATTTAATCCAATTTAGGTCATTGGAATCATTTTTATTTTGAATTTTGATATAAAATCATTGTAAACTTCTAATCATTTTCTTTTTGAAAACATGCTTTCTCATCACATTTAAATGATTAATTTGAAAGTAAAATTTCCCCCTAATGTATTGGAATTTGTAAAAATGTATTACTTGTTTTTAATCGAGAAAATATATATTTTATAATAATTTAACATATTTTTTATATAATGGTCATTTAAAATAGTGAAAAATAATTACCATAGTCATCGTAATAAATGATTTATAAAGGGTTAACCTAAAAATATAATTGTTAAAATGACCTAAAAACTTGTCTAAAATATATTTGAGGGAAATATTAATGCCATATAATTTCTAAGTCTCATGGAAACTCCATTTTATACCCTTTTATTATGATAAATTGGGGTTCACCTTTTTCATTTCAAAAATTACAAGTGTGCTACTCACGTCACTTATAGAAGGAAAACCCCTATCCTATTTTCATCACACCTTACCACTATTTTTATGCTAAAATGTGAAACAATAACTTAACAACTTCCTTGATATCATAATATAATCCTTATTTAAATCAAAAATCCATGCATGGATGTATTTTGATGAAAACCTAAGGAGGTTACCCAAAGACGGGGTAATGTTCTTCATTAAGCGTTTTTATTTTATTTCATCTCCCACCTCATCCAATTATTTCTAAACCATGATGATATAATAGAATCAGAATATGAATTTTAATTATATGTTTTTATGTTATGTTAATTATCTATAATAACCCCCATATCCATAAAATGGGTTACAGAATCATCATTCCCGTGTATGGTGGACTACCGCCTTACGATCTGGTGTCATTCGTTTTTCCATTTCCACCTCTCACAATTGGGTATGATAATATATATAATGTATATATATATATATATATTATTTATAACATAATTATTCCTTTGGATTCAATATATCAAATATATATACCTTTTTACATTCTTTTTTGTTGGGGATAATATAACTTCCCCCATGTGTATGGAGAAATTCTGCCTCATAAAGTGATATGATTCATTTTTACTAATGATTTAAATAGATGGTAATAAGGATAATGATAATAAAAATATATGATCAAAATTAAATAAATACGATATTTACAGAATATTTATCATTATTAAAAGCTAAAATATCATTTTTATCCTTTCAGTCATTGAAATGTGATAACATTATTCATGTACGAGAGGACTATCACCTTCATGAAGTGATGTGAATCTCTTTTCATCACCACACCACATGGATGAAATATATAAGTATATTTAAATAAATAATATGGTATATATGATATAATTATGATTTTGGAATGATATATTAATACTTACCACAATTTCATAATAATCATTAAAAATGGAAACATTACTCATGCATACTTTTGACTTACTGTTTACATGATCGTATCACACTTCATTTCTCAAAACTATATTTCAAGATTGATATCAAAATTATAATTGATTTATAAATATTATAAAACAATTATGATTATTATTCTGGATATATAAAACTATATAATATGTACATTAACAAGAACATTCAGGAAAACAATAATGAGAATACAAAAAAATTAACACTCAAAACAATGAAAAAAATAAAGGATTATTAATAAATAGATGATAAGTTATTATAAAGGATCATATATGCTATTATAAATATTAATATGGTTTGTCTATAAGTAATAACATATTTACAACCACAAAGTATAAGGTTAAATCACATTTAATAAAAAGGAAGAGTCGGGTAAGGGATTTCATAACTCAATTTATATTCATTAGGTTAAAATTAAACTTAATTAATTATTTTAGGATAAGATTATGCATGTAACTAATATCAATTATTTTGTTTTTTATTTCCACTTTTTTATATGAATTTTAATTTTATACACATTATAAATTCGTTGATTAATCCCCAATTCAATGATATGAAATTTGTAAGGGACTTCGTCTCATTTTCCTTTCATTAAGGCATTTGTATGTAAGGTACTACACAATATCTATAAAAGAAACATAATGACTAAAAAATGAATCAAAAAGGAAAATTTGTTTTATATGGTGTATATACTTAAACTTTTAAGAGTAATATTTATATCTTATGAAAATGTTACAAATAAGACACTAACTCTAAGTTACTCAGTTTGGGGTTTTTATATACTAATGGTGAAATTTTAGCTCACATGGTCTGAGAACTGTTTATAGTAGGGGTGCATGATTCTATAACCATATTATATGTTATTTCATGATTGGTGTATTATCCATCAAACTAGGTGTAAACTTCATCCATGTTTATACGTCCTATTTTTATTTTATGTAAAGATTACTCTTGAGTGATTAAAATTAATGTGAAATGTATCAAAGAGAGTCTTATGGTTTTTTGGGTTTTCGATAAATTTTTGTACAGTTTTCTAAATACTAGTTTTATGTTGAAATGGATGAATTTCTTGACATATTTGTTTTTGAAATGTGGCTATAGGTATTGCTTATAAATATACTTTGATTTCATTTAATTTATTTTTAAATGATTAAATTCACACTGTAATATGTAAAGAATTTTTTTACATTAAAAAAGTTTGGTGGGTTATTTAGAAATTTTGTAACCCCTTGACGGCTGTTTTCAGAAGGGGTAATTTTATAAATTTAAATTAATAAGTATTTGAAATTTTTAAAAGGATGAATTATTTAGAAATATAAATTGTATTTTTTTTTTGTAATTTAAAATATATTGAAGAGTTCTGAAGTTTGAAGGATTTTATTATTTTATAGTAGAGTGAGTGGGTTCTCAAGTCAGGTGAAATGTATTGAAATTCCATTTGGGAATTAATATTTTTAAATGATGTGTAATGTCTTCTAATGATTGTGTGTAAGGAAAAGAATATTTTTTTATAATTTTTTTTATTAATTAAAAAAAATTGTAGATTTTGAAATAGTAGGATTTTGATATCTGTTTTTTTCTTTGAGAATATGTGATTTTAGATTTTTTACTATGGTGTGTTAAGACTAGTTTATTTGGTTTTGGAATCATGAATGGTTATATTCATGTTTAAAATTATTTAATATGTCTCATATAAAGGTTTTTATGAAACGATGTAATCCCATTTAATTAGATAAACCAAATTTTGAATCCTCCATATTTATTATGCATTTCTTTTATCATATAGAACAATATAGGAACTAAATATGTTGGAAACTATGGTCATTCAATATCTTTTTTTTATGTCATGTTTTAGAAAAATTGAAGATGGTGTTTTTTCAGTGGATTTATCCTTAGGGTGTACATGTGGATAATTCACAAATTTCATTTCTCCACATAAATGTTGAGTGAGTAGTGATGGTTTATAAAAACTGTTACTCAATTTTTTTAGAGGAGGTCCATAATTGGACCTTTAATCAATTATATGATCACATCTGAAACCCTGTACAAAAAATCCCCCATCATTTTAATCTTTTTTTACTTGTTGTAGGTAGTCGTTATTGTCACTGTTAGTACATTTTTATGGAAATTATGCAAGAACAATTTTTAGATGTGATCTAGATTATAGTGATATGATGTTTTGGGATTCATTATCTCATATTTGAGAGTGATTGAGGTCTTGAGGTGGCCATAATTTTTTGTATCCCTTGAGATTAATTATGGGAATATATTTTGTGAGAAGTGGTTGTTTAGGATTATCATGCCCCATTCTGTTATGATTTGCATTACATTTTTTGAATGTTATAATCCATGGGATGGGGTTTCATTGGTGGATTGTATATGGGATGACTTCGGTGCATGTTTGGGTAATATAGATGAGTGTTTGGAGTGTGGTTATACCATTAGTGAAATAGTGTTTTTATTTTCTATCAAGATCACCATGAGTATGTCCTAAGTGAGTTTTCCATGAGTTACCCACTAGGTAGTTCCATGACTGGAGGTCAAAATCATTTTATTCCATGATATGGTAGATTCATGTTTATTGGGGTTTTCCTGTTATTATGGTTTTTAATGGATTTAGTGACCCAGTCATGTGGTCTAGTTGATGTTCCCTTACAGATTATGTTCACATGTGGTGTTTTGAATTGGTCTTTTGTAGCTATTTATTATTGGTGGTATTTGGGGGTTTCTTAGATGATTAGTATAAATGATGTTTATTTGGTGACACTCCCTTTATAAGAGGGTTATATATTATTTAAGAATTTTATATGGATTATAAATAGTGGGGATACCTATGTTAGGTTTACATTTTTATTGAAATTCATGTATAAATGTTGTGAATTGGGTTATGCTTAAGGATCTTTGTTGATGTTTGTGCTTGTTTATTGTTGTTATAGGAATAATTCCATATATTTAGGATGTTGGAGGGTGACTATTGTTTTTTTTCATAGGAAACTTCTTAAGTTCTTCCTACCCAACCTCATCTTTTTTCAAGGTGTGAGGTTTTGGCATTTTATTTTTTTTCATTTTTAATTGAATTTTAATGGGACAAAATCTTATTGGTGGAGATAAATTTTACACCCTTGTATATTTTTTTATTTTGTATTCATTTATTTCGTGTTATTTTGGGTTTCTTTAGAGTTTTTACTATATTTTATGGTGTTTTAAGATCCAAATGGGTATTTTCTGGAGAGTATGACCTCACCATATCGTGGATCCTTAATATTGGATGTTTTAGTGGGAAATTTTCCATTGGAATTTCCCATATGGTAAATTGTGAGGGGTGGAACAAACTGGTTCAACATTTCACTAGGGGGTTTGGTTGAGGGGTTTTACCTATGGAAAACTTCTAGAAGCACCACTTTGTGGTTTAATCCATAGAGTGTACTAAAATGGTGAGGGTTCAAGGGAATGTGTTATGGTTGAATTTATTTTGGGGGTTCTCTAGGGATTTCTTATGGTACAGCATTGCATAATGCATGTTGTGTTGGTGCCCACCTAATATAAAATTTTTACTGTTTTTGTTTTCTTCCCCAATCAATTTAGAGGGGGTTTGGGCACTTTATCCCCTCTCTCTTACACATTCAGATCATGGGAGAGATCATGGATATCATCCCTCTCCCACCATATTACTTTGGTATTAGAATTTTTCCTTCATATTAAATAATATTTTAATGTATTCTTTTTATTCATTATTTTACTATCCTTTTATTCCCCTTTTACTAGAATTTTCATTTCTACCACGAATCTAATTATTATGTAGGTTGATTTTGGGTATTATATAGGTTCTAATCATGGGGTTTTGTATGTTTAGGGGATATGGATAGTGACTCATTTCTTGGTTGGGAGTTCTCTATCAATGTTGAAGTGTTGTATACTTTTTTATCTTAGATCAAGGTATGTTTTTTATGTCATTGCATTATATTTCATGTAGTGAGATACTTTCTTGTTTAAAATAATTATACTTCCAAATTATAAATTTATTATTTGCGAGAGGTTTGAAGTGGATTTAAAATAGTATTTCAATTTTGAATGGAGTTTTCTCTTGAATTTTTTTTAAAAAAATCTCAAGTGTCAATTTTAAAGGAATTTGAAAATATTGAAGTTGATAGTTGACACTGATTTATTTTGAATAGTTTTTATTATGATTTAGAGTGGTTTTAATGAAAATGGGTTTATTGGACAATAGTTACGGAATTTAATACTTATTATTCTTATATTATTCTAAAGTGGGTTCAAAAGGAAATGTTTGAATTCAAAGAGGTTTTGGACCTTATATTATTTAGAAAAATGATTTCAAGGAATGTATTTCATGGTTGATTTAGTGGTTAGGAATTACAATCATGTTTTCAAAGGCTCATTTTACAGTTTTTTAAAATAGTCAATATGAAACTATGATTTCCTTTGACTGATCCCCCATTTTTCTATTATTTTCATCATGAATTTTAACCTCATTTGGGATGTCAATTATTATTTTCTATATCTGGGTGCTAAAAGAGGGGATTTTATGTGAGGTTGTTGGGGGGTGATGATGATTATTACTTGTGATTAAAATATTCTTTTTTGTGAATCTTTTCTTTTAAAATCTCTATTTTTTGATATCATGGGAGCACTAGATAATTATATAGTAGGGATGGATGAGTGAATCCCCTAGTATAGATTGTGACATAGTTAGTGGTAATTTACAATATTAGTTGAGAACTCTAAGGACAGATTATGTAGCCCAAAAATATTATGTCACCAGGGATGTATTATATTGCCTAGTTAGGTATTAAAGACAACCGAGACAATATAAATGCTTTATTAGGCCAATCTAGGGTTCTGTTTTTCAATTTCATATCATGTTACTTGTTTCCTTAGGTGTTTCTCATGATGTTTAGATCCTCTTGAGTATTATTTTGGGGAATTAAGATATATACATTTTGTTTGTATTCCCTTGTTTATGTTTTTCTACATATAAATAAAAAAATTCATTTATGTTGTTTGATCAACATCTTTGTATCATTTTTTTCATTATATTTTTGTTTTTTTAGATTATTATCAATATATTTTATAAATAGTCTATAAATTATGGATTTTAAATGGGGAAGTTATGATTTTTAAGAAAAAATAATTTAAAGGAATGTTTTTGAGAAAATGTAAAGAAATTGTAATTTTTTATGAATTTAAGAGTAGTAATTTTTGGGGTTGAAATAGATTTTAAATTAATAATTATAATTATTAAATGGGATTCAATTTTTTTTAGTCTATAAGAGCCTAACTTGCTTTTAGAAATGGATTTACTATATGGATTTTGAAAATAAAAATGAACTAAACTTGATACTTAAATTCCCATTTTTTATTTTTTTTGAAAACATATTATTTAATTTATTATAAATGTATAATTTATGAATTTTAATATAAATGAAAACTTCATATATTTTTAAGTGAAATCCTATTGGTAATTGTTTTCTCATACAATCCATATACACAGGTGTATGTGTGCGTGTGTATGAAAATATTATGTTTTCTCTCAGGTGACCAATATTTGATCCCTTTCATTGATTTCTTGTTTGGTACAAGTATGGAGATATTTTATTATGGTGAATTACAATAGGTCACATTGAGTATTTGTTGGAACTATGTTAGTTTGTAATTTTTGGTTTGTTTTATTTTCCAATTCGGCCTTGTGTATTTGGCCTTGTGTAACCATTGTGTCCTACTTATAATATATATATATATATATATATTCAATTATATATTTTTATGTTTAATATGGATGTTTATTTTATTATTATATGATTTTATTATTTATTTATTTGATTTTTCTAATTTTATATGCATGAATGTCCAACTTATGTCTTCAAAAGGATAGAATATCATAGTTTCCACTTATTATTTTTATGATTATTTGATGGTGAAATCATTTACAATTTTGTATTTATAATTATCATACACTAGTTTTTAAAAGTAATAATCATGATTTATGTGATCACTGAGTGGGGTAGGGGTAAATAATTTATTCCTTTCTTTTATATATTATTTCTTGTTAAAGAAAATCCACCACATATTAATGAGATTTATCTTTTATAAGAATAATCACAAAATCACAATCCATAAAAATATAGGAATTTAAAAGGTTCACTACTTAGCAATAGTAGCTAATATATGGAATGGTTTTAAAATAATCCAATACCACATATCCCTATAGTAAATAATTCTTCTATTTGTTTACAACATGTATAGAATATCATTACACATTCATTTTTCTAATATAAAAATAAAAGTACATGTTCTCTGCCAATCTATATAATATGTAATAATGATTTTTTAACAACTATTATAAAAAATTATCAATAGGTTCAGTATATTATCAAAACTGTACTTATAAATTCTTCACTATTTCTCTTCTTATAAAAACATCTTCTTTAATTTCTTTCATAGATTTAGGAAAGAACAATCTCCTTGGATATTTGTATAAAGTGTCCATCTATTCCACTATTTATCTGATTTATCTATTAGGTTTTCTATAAAAAACTCATTTAAATGGAATTTGATAAATAAATATATCTCCCTTATTCTATATCTATCTCATTCCACCAAATATAAAACATTTTCCAGTGACTTATTCGCCTTTACTCTAACCACAACTCCCTTATCCAATATCGACTTCTTCTTCTTCTTGAACTAAGAGATTATTTGGTTGGAAACATTCCATTCTAAAGATTTGGAATTGATATTTCATTTTATATCTCTATTTGAAACAATATTTTTTTGTAATTAATATTTTACACATATGAAAAATACTTCTCACATAGGTTAAACATACACAACATTTATATACTAGCATTCAAAGCATAATAATTTTTAACTCCAATTTATTTTAATGAAAGATACAAATTGAAAATCCTGCTCTAAATAATTCACATATATTCCTTGGAAGTATTCATTTTAAAAACTACATTCTTCCTCAATGAGAATCATATAACTTCCATCTGTGATATTTAGGCAATTGAATGATCATTATAACAAATTTACAAATAAATATTTATGAAAAATTCATAAAGAAATCAGGATCTAGAAAAACATTATTCAACTTAATTTCATGGTATAAATTTGTATCAATTCTTAAATCTAATGAGACTCTATCTAATTGTTCCATTACCAATATAACTAGAACTTCTTAGAATTCTTTCTTGAACCCATCCTCCATCCAATTATTTTATTTAGAACATATTTTATTTTACATTCAGAAACCATTCTATCTTGGATAATATTTTTTCAAGACATTCATCTCATTATCCTAAAGTATCTTCATATTCACATATTTGTGCACATATTCCCAATATACAACATAGAAATATTTTTTCCAATAAGCATCATCTGATGGGAAATTATTCGATTTGGAAACTATCTTAATACATTCTGAAACTACTTACCTTTTCATTTCGACAATAATTATCTATCATAAATACTTAAAAAAACATAAAAACATTACATGTACTATATAAAACTTCAATTAAATTAGCTATTAACCATACACAACATTCTTATAATCCCTTTCTCAATGAACACAAAAACTTATCTCAGCCAAACATAAATCTGAATTATTTTATCTAGTAAACATCATAGAATTTTTTAATATGATATTTATGAAAAAAAACAAATTTATCCCCTTTTATACATACTCTATTGTCATGATATCAATTATAACTGATAATGTGGGAATTATTATAAAAACGTATTTCCATATATTTGTTTTTTCTGAAAACTTGGTATGATGAATTTTTAAGCCAAAAGAAACATATTAACCACTTTTCGTATGAAGAAATAGCATTTTCCAAAATAGTTCTTATTGTGGAATTATTTTGGAAAACTCTATCCATTATTCTCTATCCATTTGATAAAAATGGAAGGCATAGCAATGATATAAAATTTATATTAGGAAAAAAGGAAAAACATTATTCACATTTTCCATAAACATCTTGTATATCCAAAACACCTTCAACCATATTGGTCCTAATAATATCCCCATTTTTATTTTTTTATCAACTAAGGAACATAAATCACTAATATTTTATAACTCATGAAATGGATTATTTATCCATTAATTCTAAGCCTAAATGAGTGAACTCGATGGGGTAAATAATAACCAATACACAATAATACCAGGTTTTTCAACAAGTATTATCTTAATAAACCTTTACATACACCTAATAAGAAAATTTTTCTTCCACTTGAAACATTCATCATAAAAAAAATTAGGAAAAATATTTCATACATTCAATTAAAAAAACATGTAAAAACGTTAACACATAATGAAATCATCGCTGACACCAATTATAAAGTCCCCTAAATATATCCTCTTCTGTAAAAGGTCATGCACATGAAAATGGATGTGTGTGTGTGTGTGTTACAATATTTTTCTACCCCTTGAATACACTATTCAAAGAAAATAGTGTGAGGGGAAACATATCACAAACCTTATTATCCCATAGAGGGTGTTTGAACACCAAGTATCAACCTCATATTATTAAATGATTCATGTTGAAATGGTTCTTTGAAGACATGCTCTATTTTAGGAAAAAACTATATAATTATTTCATTACTCCATAAATTCTCTTTGATAAAGTGATATTTTTATTAATGTTCTTGGAGTGTTTATTTTTTACAAGATTTTTAGTGATATTTATATCACATTGATTATTACCACCCAAGATTAGGGGAATCATCATATCAAAAAATAATTATTCCAACTATGTCTTAATCCACATAAGTTGTATTGAAGCTTGAGTGGAACCAATATAGTTAGTTTTTTATATATTAGGAGTTATTTAACTATCTTTCCTTGTATACTAGATAACAACAATTATCCCAAAGAATACTCTCTACTAGATGTGGATTTTGTTTAATTTATACTTCCTACCCAATCTACAATTTATATAGCTAAGAAAATCAATCATTCATAATATATCGTATTTCAACATGAATATAGTTATACCTTAGATATATTTATGAATTATTTTCCCATCCATGAGCTCAGATTATTTTGAAGAACATTGATACCTAGAATATGGAGTAACAGTATATCATATATCTAACATTGATATTTTTAGATATAATAAACTTCATAGATAATTTATCAACCTTTTAGGATCTACCTCCTTTACCCTTTCTTTTGAAAACATTATTCCAACTGATATTCTTGTCCACATTTGGTTTGATCCTTCCACAAAGAACTTCCATAAAATTTAATTATTATATTTTTTTAAGATTTTAAAATATATTTCTTATTTTTTGATATTTATAAGAGATGAATATATTTAATTTCTCCAATATAGAAACTTTAAAAATCTTCTTTATCATCAAAATAATAATTCCACAAGTTTCATCAACATTCCCAATGAATATTCTATCATAGACATTAAAACCCACAATTAGGGAAACCTCTTAATGGTTTTTTTGGAGGTTTCTAGAAAATCATCAAATATTGACTTTCATGTTAATTAATAAAATATCCAACTTAGAATACCAATCTCTTAGATATTTAATTTACCTAAATAATTAATTTTTAAACTTGTAAACAAAACATTCTTATTTCTCAATCATAAATCCACTTATTTGTTAAATTAAACTTCTTCATGAAGGCCACTTTTAAGAAAATGTGACTTGAAATCTATAATAAAAGTTTTATAATTCACTTTTTCAATGAAAATAAGATTTATTTTGGTGGTTTATAATCATTCGATTGGATAAAAGGTCCCATAAAATTAAATAAATTCCATTTGAGAGAAACCTTTAAAAACCAATTGTACCTTGTTTCTTAAAACATCACATTTTCCCATGTATGATGATTTTTAAAATAATTATTATTTTCATTAATTACATTAATTTAATCTTGGTTATCCAAAACATCATCAACATTTTTCACTCAAAATGCAACTATAAGGATATATTTTATTCTGAATTTTATATTAGTTTATATTATATCTATTTTCATTGATCTCCAATTATTTTATTAATATCAACTTGATTCCTAAACCTAGGATGAGAATAATGATATTTTTCCTCAACACTTTAGATATCTAAGTATAAATCTTCACTTAATGTAGCTTAAACATTGTTAATATCATTAAGATATTTTCCATGTTGTTTAACTATAATTATATTATATTCCCCTTATTTCATATCCAAATCTATTTGAGAAAAAATTATTATTAGATAGTTCAAGAACATTCACATATTCCAAATCATAAATCATCCATGTTTCATTATTATAGAATATGGATCCTCTTTAATTAGAATTGTATCCAAAAATGATTACCGAAACACATATCTGATCAAACATACCAATATTTTCACACTTGAATTTTATTATTAAAGGACTTAATAAAAACCATATGTGCTTCAAAATTTTGGGTTTCATGGTAATACATCTCATATAAAGACATATCTTAGTTTGTATTGTATAAAAAATGATTCTAAACAAAAACAGTAGCTCCAATGACATGCCACAAAAAGTAATAAGAAAAAACATGATTTATAAACATTGTTCATTCCATATCCACCAAACATCTATGTCTTTATTCATCAAAACCATATTTCTATGGTGTGTATAATGAACTAAACCCAGGAATAATTCTATGCTTCTCAAGATAATATCTAAACTCCCGATTTTTAGATTTGGAACAATTATTAGAATAAATTCTTCATCATAAAATACTCACATTAATTTTTTGTACTTCCCATGAAACTCATACACATGTTATTATCCTCTTAATTTTTATTAAAAAACATAATACATGTAATGAAAGAAAATTCATTTAAAAAATAAATAAATTACTTATCTCTATGTGTTGATTGATTATTAATGGGCCCACAAATGTTAGAATGTATCCTCTAAAAGAGAATAGTTGAATGTATCTCAACATTCTTATATACTTAGTTTCTAATTATCCCTTTCTAGAAAATAGAACAACATCAGACTCTTCTTATTATAATTTTATGAATATCATGAATACATTCTTTCTTTGTAAAATTTATCATATTCCTCTGGATAACATTCCCCAAAATTTTATAATACAATTTTATTTTATTTTATTGGGTTCATATAGGAAAACCCTTGTGAATAACAAACATGAAAAAACATCCCTTTGTTGATTAGCCTCTCATTAATAATTTTTCATATTATAAAGCCATCACAAAAAAACCATCATTTAGGATAACAAAATTATAACCTACATCACAATTTTATGAAACAATTAACAAATTGTGTTTCAACCCTTGAACAAGGAATAGTCATTTGGATTTTTTATTTTATTCAACAATGTTAGCATATCTAATGCCTTTTATTCAGAGTAACTCATCATTTTCAAAATGTATTGTATATTATATAAATTAAATTAAATTTAATTAACAACTTCAAGTATCTATTCATATGTGAAGGACCTCTATTATCTAATATCTAGGTTCATTCTCATTTTGTATATTTGAATGTTGTTTCAACAATTAAGGCCTTTTACTTTCCTTTTTTTATTCCCATGAGGATTTTGAGATTTTTTGTAAATGATTTGTAATTATAGTATCATGAAAAGGCATATTTTTACAAGATATATATTTTGATCACACCTTTCATAAATATAATCCATGGTTGGAATTTATTTTCAATCATCAGAATGACTTTCTCATGATTTAATGCTTTGAGTGGGTTTACTACCCCTCGATCTTTTCCTCTAGTATCTCTTAGATTATCTTTAATGTTGATGATTAAACAAAAAAATATATGTTATATACTGAAATACTTTACAATCAAACAAAAATTGTTAAGTATATCTCTGTATATACCTTTTAATCTATTTAGAGTTGGGTGAATAATTTTTATTGACTTTCATGCCTTCCAGGTTTCACTTTTTTTATGCATGAATTTTGTTTAACTCGTAAAATTTTCTTCTTTATCTTAGATTTCTTCTTAGCCTCATAATAATCACATATAGTTTTATCTTATGGTTTAGACTTTGTAACTATAAAAAAATTAGGGATTTCAACTCCTCTAGTTTTATCTATATACATGTTCTGTTTCATATAATTATTATTCTAATAATAATTATTATTATTATTAACTATTGATGATAATTGTTTTTGATCTATATCAGTTTCACACATCTCATAACATTCACCATCTTATATAAATATTTTTTGGAAATTTGTAATACATTTCCCACATTTAACATGTTTTTTATTGAATATGTTATAACTCTTCCTACTTTACATTAAAATTTTATTTGTCACTGATATTTTTCTATTCACCAAGAAACATATAAAAATAATATATTTCTTTTACCAACTTGTTTCTTTCTCAAATAAAACATTCTTGATTGTTTTTTGAAATATTTTATTTATTTATATTCTTATTTAAAATTACATTTCTTGCAAATTTTAGAAGAAATAATTTTAGATATATTTTAATAATAAACTCCATATGAGTATTTTATTCTTTTGAAATACTAAATTCATCATTGGTGAATTTTATATTATAAAAATATTCAATAAAAAAATTTAGTAGCATCACCCCTAAAGTAATTTTCCTCCACTTCACAATCATTATCTTCCTTACACATAAAAAAATTGTTTTTCCTCTTACATTTAGACATATTCTACTCTGTTATACTAGAATAGGATTTATATTTTTAAACATTCCTTTTGCGGGATCTAATTGAAATTATTTGATCAATATTAGTTTATTCAAAACAAAATTGCATTGAAAATTTGTAGAACAATATCCAATATCCCAAAACCCGAAACATCTAAATGATAACATTAAATTTTAAATTAATTTTCCTATTTAAAAATTTTATTTAATAATTATATAAATTCATCAAAAAAAATTAGAAACCTCATATTTAATGTTATATTCACTGGTTTCACCTACAAAAAAATCAATGATTTTTATTTCATGGTATCATTGAAAGAAATTTCCCGATCAGCCTTCACATTTTTTTATATAACATTTTTTCTTCCCATTTTATGAGTAATGAGAGAGAAATTTAGATCATATAAATATATTGTTCTAGGAACTGTATCTTCGAATGATAAATATTTTCCATATAATTTATTTAGTATAATTTTTAATATATTTCCTTAAATTATGTTTTTTAACTTCTCATAGACTCCATTAGTTATTCCAACTACATTAACTATAAGAAACTCACCTTCAGATTGTGAGAAAAGTAAAATATTTCTGGACCACCAATCATTATCCAAATTCATCTTATTAGTGTCTATTAAGGGAACTATCTCAACATTAGGTGGAAACCATATATAGAATATTAATTAAGTTCATTACCAAGGGATATAAGAAAAGGAAGCATTAAATATTTTAAAATATGGTTGTCCATTCCATAAAAAGTAGGAAACCCCATAATATTAATATAATTATGAACATCACTAGAAACATCACATTTCTTAATACTTCTATAATGTGTCGACAAAGAGAATATACCCTCTGATACCACTTTAAAGGACCTATAACATCCTATTAATTTAATCATTTTAATATTTTTTTATTAAATGTCATGTTTTGTAATTAAATAACTTAAGTATTATTCTATATGCACATTGATATTTTTTAGATTTTGTTTATAAATTAAGTTAAAATGTTAAATTAACTTTATTAATATATATATATTATTTAAACAAATGGATTTTATAAAAACAAGATTCAATATATGATTTTTACTTAAAAGTACATTATTTTAATATTATATATTTTTAATATATTATTATTTTTAAATAAAAACTATTTTTATGAAATCTATGTAAATAAATTTTTAGGTGTTTATAAAATAAATTTATTTGTCTCTCAATGATGTTAATATTATTAATGTTTTGCATGACCTTATGTTAAGAAAATATAATTTACTATTTAAGTTAGTTTGAAATTGAAATTTATATAGACAATAAAAAAAGTAGTATAATTATTAGTAACATTTAGGATCTTAAGGATTCATGACAATACATGGATAATAAAATTATTTAACAAAATAAAATTTTAGAATAATTATAAATTTGGAAAGTTAGTTATGAAGTTATAAATAAAAAAATAACATATAAGTTATAGGAGTTTACAAAAATAGAGGAATTTGATAATTTATGATTAGTTAATTTTTTACTTAAAAAGTTATATTTTAAGATTTTATTTACTATAAAAAATTAGTAGATAGCCAAGAAAGGTATATTGGACCTCAATTCAACCCCATATGGGGACCAAGGTCAACAAATATTGATGTCTTGACAAAACCACCCCAAGCTTAGTGGTAGCAGAATCTTGGTTTCCACACTAAGAGGTTGTGTATAATGTCAGAAAAGCATACCCAAAGGGACCGATTTTTGCATAGGTTAGGTATGGTCTTGTGTATGGGCCCATGTATATGTCCTTCAGTATTTGAACCCTTTATAGATTCTGTACATCATTAGTGAGAGCATAACATATATCCAAGTTCCCATCCATGAGATTATTCGACTTGGGATGCATTCCCAAAGTGTTGTTCACTCATCCTTAAAATGCACAGATATATCAAATCCATCTGATCAAACTCCTAAATATATTTTATGGAACCCAAGTCATATTCCTCCCTCACGTCATCTTATTCCTAACTCCCTAAAACTTTTTATTGGTCCATATCCTGTAATCCATCTGAACAATAATCAACATCTTCTTAACATCCCTTGTAGATATTTATTCTTCTCTACCTTAGAGTGAATGAAAAAAATAGTATGAGTGACCCTTATTCAATATTATAATAAAGTCATGTTTTAATTAACCTAAGATATTTTAAATATATCTACCCACAAGAACCCAGACTCATCATAAAAGATTCTTTCTTCTCAAATAGGTATTCAATATATCATGAAAAAATACTTTTTTAAAAGATTAAATCATGTTTTGATATTTAAAAAAAATAATTTAGTTTTTATAAACCTTTGATTCGTCAGTTTAATAGTACATTTAAAATAGTTTAAACACCTAAAATGAGAGTCATAGGATATGGGATAGTTAAAGTTTTGTCATAAATATCCCATTGTCTCTTCGAATTTCAAATGAATGTAATCTAAACATGTACATATATATATGTATTCTCATAGGGAGAACCCCTAATAATCATTTGAAGACCCAAGATGGACCTCTCCTCTTTCCCATATCCCACCCACTAATTTAAGAATCTAACTCTAGTAGGAAGAAGAAGTCCTTCTAGCAATAAGGCAACTACCTTCATTCGGTTTTGTTTTCTAGTAGGTAATGAAGTGTGTGTGCGTATATATATATATATATATTATTTTTCTAATATTCATTTTTATATTCTTTAAATGATATATACATTAAAAGATTATTTATTTTAACTATTCTAATTATGGAAGAATTTCCAACCTATAATTATGTTATGGTTTACATATTTATATAATTTTTCAATTCCATAGTTATATTAATTTTTTATTTACGGGTAAATTACTTATAAATTTCCTATTTTTATGTATTCTATTTTCATATTACAACCAATTTAAGTATTAAAATTATTGAAGAAGTCATTTTTATATATATGTAACGGTGTACGTATGGATTATTTTCAAATTTACCAGTTATTAATTTATAAAACATCTAATTATATAAGGAAGAAATTTCAAATTATAATAAGGGATGTATGTTATTTTCAAATGTGTAATAGTTCCTATACTCATTTTTAAATCTATGATTTTCTTATATATGTATAGATATATATACATATATAAACACATACCATTTTTATTACATTATTTTAATGACTTATATATTAATGTTTGTTTACTTTCATATAGAAATATTACTCAAGTTGAAATTTTAAAAAAATTCAATGGTGAAATGTTTTATTTAAAACTATTACATATTCGAATTTTATGTTTATTAATTTTTTTGGTATGATTATTTTATGAAATGAAAATTATATATATTTAAAATCATTATTTTCTATGAATGGTAATTACTATTATTTCATGTGAATGATTAATACCATTACTCCATTATTTTATGTATAAAATGGTATTTTCAAGCATCAAATTTTTAATTAAGAAAATGATTTTCTAATATATTTATTTATGGATTAATTATAAATGATAAATATTTTCTTTTTTAGGTTTTGTTTCAATAAATTGAATTTTATGAGTTTATTAATGATTCATTAAATACATGGTTCTTAATCATTCCATTTTTAACATCTAATGAATATATGAAAAGGAATATTTTTATAAGATTATATTGAAAGAAAGTTAGCATGTTATTTACTATGAAAGCTAATATTTATATATACTTATATAAATATGACTATATACCTGTATGAATTAATTGTCTTTTTACTAATAAAATAAAATAGTGATATATATATATAATCAAAATTCAAAATTATTTAATAAAATTCGGTATGTGAAATTTGTAAAAATGATAGGGAATAGGGGAGTGAACCAACCACATTGAATGTGGGTAGGACTAGATAGCATCCAATTTTTCCATTTGCGTCATTGTTTTGTTTCCCAAATAATGTATAATATTTTATAAAAAATCATTGGATTACATTAGTAAGAAAATTATTTTCAAAGTGTAAGTATTTTAAAGGGTATTATAATATCTTCAAACAGTAATTATTTTCAAATGTATTATAATATTTTCAAAGTGTATGTATTTTCAAAAGAATTATAATATTTTCAAGCCATAATTAATTTCAAAGGTGTTTTAAAAAGCATATTTTAAAAATATTTTTTTAATTATTCTTAAATTTAATATATTTACAAAATGTATTACCTAAAGGTATTTTCAAAAAGGTATTTTCAGAGTAATTTTATCAAATTTATATGTATTTTTAAAATATGTTTCACTTGATTTATTAAAACCCCTTATCAAGAAACTATGCACATACTGTGTTTTTTAATGTGTCGAGGATCATTTAGATTATTTCAAGGATATTATCTTAGATAAGGGGATAACATAAGAAAATTCAAATAGATTCCTTTTAATTATTATTTTAATATGATAATTTTAATAGTGGTATTTTTAATCCAAATCCTAGATCAAAAAATATCCTCATATATATAATGGATTTTATAATTTTAGTTTATTTTATAAAAAAAATATTCAAAATTATTTTGTACATGATCTGGAAGCATGAGTCTTGAGGCCTTATAATTTGCATTAGAGGAATGGTTTAGTAAACTTTTGTGATTATGAAATTTGGCTAAAAATAGGATAAGTTTATAGGTGTAATCCTTTAGAAAACCCATGTTTTGTAACCTATATAATAGAGTAAAAATCTAAGAGTTCTACATCTACTTTTGAACTATTTGTTAATTACGTGATCTTTAGGAATATTGAACACTTTTTATTCTAGTTTTCCAAATTCTAAAAATGAAATTTTAGAATTTTCCTTAGGTATGAAAAATTAATTTTGAGGGGGAAATTGATATTAATGTGGGTAGAATGTAACATCCTTGGAATGTATTAATTTCAATGAATATTCATTAAATGATTTTTTTTAATTTAAAAAAACATAAGTAAAAAATTAATATACAATTAGATTTATTGAGATTTTTTATAAATTAAATTAAAATATTATATTTATTCCATTAATAAATTTATACTCTTTAAATAAATGGATTTTAATAAAACAATATTAAATATACGATTCTTCACTTAAAATTACATTTATTTAGAAACCTCATTCTTTTAATATTTTATTTGTTTAATATATTATAATTTTTGAATAAAATAATATTAAATTAATTATAAATAAATAAATTTCAATGTGTTTATAAAATGACTTTTTGAGTATTATTAAGATGTTAATATGAGAAATAATTAGCATGACCATATGTTAAAAATATATTATTTATGATTTATGTTAGATAGAAATTCAAAATTATATAGACAATACACAAATTTGTGTAATTATTAGTAAATTTATGTAGGTAAATTTAATGATATTATGGATTAATGATAATATTTTGATAATAAAATTATTTAAAAAAAGAAAATATGTATAAATAATATAAAGAACATAAGAACTCTAAGTGTTTAAAAAAAAATAGAAGGATAAGATAATTTATACATATATAATTTTTATTTTAGAAGTTATATTTTAAAATTTATTTTAATTAAAAAATTTAAAAGCCAACCAAGGATGGTGAATTGACTAGCCATTCAACCCCATATGGTGATCAATCTCAACCCATAGGAAGACTATATCTTATCTCTTAGCTCTTACACCAAACCTCTCATAAGAACATAATTTTATCCTTACTTTAATCTTAAGGATGTGTATACCAGATCCATCACCTATAATAAACTCATAACTGGAACAATATTTCAATTATGATTAATAACTAATAAGGATATTAGATTAGAAAGACATTGTATTAAAAAACAAGCATACTCACCTAGTCAAAGTCCCTTGAAGAAATCATATGTTTGAGTAAGTAACATGGGAACATAAAGATGTAATTAGCAAAACATTTGATCATCTTTTCTCATCATAAAAATTTAAATACACTAGAATGATTTCATAAGGTGTATAGAATGTGACATTCCAAATTTGTAATCATTGACTATGTTTAAGAAATTCTTTCACATTAAGAACCGAACTAAATATAAGTTCTATTTTTTTATTAAAAATACATTAAAAATAATAATAAATTATGAGAGATAAATAGAAAAAAATTATAAAAATTATAAGAGGAATAAAACTATAATTAAATAAATGGACTATAAATGTTAAATATTCAACCTCATGGTTTGGTTTGAAGATCATACTTCTATTTATAACTACTGAAAGACAAAAAACCATTTTAAATATAATAAATAATTTTATAGAGAAATAAAATATTTGATGAACTAATTTGTAATAATTAATGTTTTATAGTAGATTGAAAATTTTTAATATAACTGTTATACATCCATTATAAATATATATGATTATTAGGAAAATATTTAATAAATCTATATATTGAAAATGTTATAATGAGTATCATATAATTTTCATAGAAATGAAAATTTTATTATATGTCATATAATAAATATTATTATTATAATATGTAAATAAATAATAGTAATAAGAAAAATATAATCAAAAATTAAATTAAAATTTTATTTAAGAAGTTATATTTTTTTCTAGAGTATTTTTCATTTTTATTGAATTTTAAATTTCACATATTTAGAAATGGAATTTTATAAAATGAAATTTATTTGGGAATATGGGAATAAAAATTCATTATAATGGAAAATAATGTTTTATTGTGAAAAAATAATTCACTATGGGGGATATTCTTTGGAATTGGTAAGTTGCTAAAATAGTGAAACTAGGTATATATTCAGGATGATTTATAATACTTATAAAAATGAACATAAAAGTTTATAATGGTGACAATATATAGTCTCCTTTATTTATATAAAAAATTGAGGTAAAACTTTCCTTCAATAAACATTATAGAATGAGAAATCGTAAAAACTCCTCTCAAACGCTTCAATAATAAAATGCCTCTTATGAAATTCCCAAAAAAAACCCCACTTAATTTTCCTCTTGAGTCACAACCCAAATTACCTCTTATAAATTCCACTTCAATTTTGGTTATCTTAAGTTTTCATGATGTAGACATATACTATTAACTATATAGGAACTTTTCTCAAGAATGATTGACTTCATAAAAATAAGTATCTAGTTCTTATTAATATTTCCCACTTACCATCATATCGCCCCTTTAAGAAAGCTCATTATGTAATCTAATTTTTTGAAATTGATATAATTATAATTATGTATAAATTATATTATGCGAATAATACTTTATAATATTGATCATTTGTTTCAATTTTATGTTCTTTTTTATTTCAATTCAATAACTTACATGTACGTTGCAGTTCCATATTCATTATTAGAAACATAAATTTGTATCAAAGATAATATTATGTTAATGAATGATATTAATGATTAATGTAGATTAATATCAATGTTAAATGAGGGTAAAATATAACATAATTATAATAATAATTTTTTTACTATTGATAAAATAACCCAAAAAATATGTTCTTTTAATTCTATTATAGACTAATATGATAATTTTGAATTTATTGTCAATGAATGAGGTTCATTATCACTATACCAAAACTGTTAAGAAATTATCAAAACCACTAATATATATTGATGAAAATAACCTATAAGAAATTAAAATAAGTGTTATAAATTAAAATAATTTAATAATGTAAAATATAAAAGAACATAATAATTTTTTAAAATAAGTTATTATGATTGACATGTTTATTATACTTTCATCTGAAATGGTTCATGGGAGTCAAGCATCTGTGTAAGTGTTTATATTCCAACCTCACTTAAAATTGATATTTCTAATTTTTAAATTTAAATCATGGATTTTTTATTCCTACATTATAAAAAATAATTTATTTTCAAATCCTCTGGGTATTTCTGGTTTTTTGTTTCTTCGTATGATTTCCATTTTAATTGATTTATTAACCACTAGAAATTGTATTTGTAGGACGAATTGTCTTTATCTCTTCATGTATTTTGGAAATAATTATCCATCATGACCTCAAACCTTATATTATTTCATTTATGATCTTTTATCTATGTTAATTATTTCATATGCATACATTCAATTTCATTTAACTTAATTACCGTGATATGAATGGAATATTTTTCACAATCAAATTTTAAATTTTTCACTAAGTTATGTTATTATGTCACATTTTTTATTTAGTAGAATCGATTTAATATATTATTATTCAATTATTCTTTAAAGATAATATATATTTCACTTTTAATTTCAAAAATATTTATTATAAATAAGTTATTTTAAAAAATAATGTATTAAAAATATTTATTCTAGATTTAATATTATTTTTATCATCCATTGAAGTGTTTTCATTAATATATATATCATTTAATTTAATATTCATTTAATTTTTATTAAGTTTCACATGATATATATTTTAATGGAACCATCTATATTATTCTCATAATGGTTTATTTTTATATATTATATTTATTTTTAAAAAATTGATTCATTCCCTTGGATTATTTATATTATGGTGTATTTTTTAATCCTATTTTGTTTATATGGAATATATATACATATATAAAGTTTTTAATTATATAGTGTGTGTACATAAAATTATATAGGCATCAAATGCATTTTTATAGTGTGTTATATTTCATGTGGATACTATGTTAAGGAACACAGGTGGTTATCTTACTCATTTAGGTTATAAGACATAATTTTTTAGCCTACTCCACTATCATATGAATGTTATGGTTGATAAAATTTTCTTATGTAATGATTTTAAAAACTTATTCCACGTGACATTTTTATTTTATGCTTAAATGGTTTATGGAAATTTTAATATGATTCCACACACATATAATATGCTAGAGAGTTATGATTCATTATATGATTCCAAATATTTTTGGTATGATTCCATTATTACGATTCCATACATATATTTCCTACTTATTCATATAGCATTATGACCATCTTTATGATTACATATTTTGATAAGATTGGAATCTCTTCTTCCTAACCACTTAACGAGATATCCAGATCCCCCTTTTCTTATTTTTACATTACCTATGAAATTAAGATGATTATTCTGTATTATATGTTTGAGAATAATATCATGTGGGTAGTTTTTTGTACAATATATTGAATCCAAAAATTAAAATAAGGTTTTTAGGTTGATAATATACTTTGAAAACAAACTAATATGTTCAGGGAGTGTTATTTATTATGATTCATATTAGATAATCATCTATAATGATTTAATATGTATGTATATATATATAATGGTTGGATCATCTTTTGAAATCACATCAATCATTTATTTTTCATCCGACCATATTTAATTTCAGGTTTTTTCCAAAAAAATATATTAAAAAATTCCTTAATAATTTGTTAATGGTGGGAATGGAGAGGTGAACCCCCAGCTCAATGGATTCTCATCCCTAGAAAATTAAAAATGGTACTTTCTAGTGTGAAATCTGATCCAAAGACAAAATGCATGATCAACTCGTAATAGCTATCTGAAGTTCAATTAAAAAAATTAAAATAAAATAAAAATGATTGTGTGATGTTCAATAATAGTACCAAGACTTGTAAACTATATAAACCATGTTCAAATTTATCCATGATATATAATTTAATTAATATATAAATATCACTGTAAAAAGATAAAATTATATTACATATAGGTTATACATGTATTTCCTCATCGTATTCTTCCAATGATAGATTATAATAACTATTATATGTATCTTCCCTATGATAACTTTACCAGTGATTGATAATACATTTTAATAGTACTCTCATATTTGTTTTTAAATTTGATACACAGATATGAACTTCAAAATTTATTCTAATTGGTAGTTATATCATTCATTTATATCACCAAGACTAATTAAGATCCATCGATATTTCAAAAATATAGTTTTGAAAAATAAATCTTCCATGAAATTATCAAAAACTTTTAAAAGTGTGAGTTGTATTGTAACATTATCAAGTAACTGTAAATTTCAAAATACATTGGGGATTCAATCCATGCAGGATTCACACTATGAAATAGTATGAAAATATATACTCATTTTACTCGATTAAATCCAATAACCTTGGGTTAATTAGTTGGTGGCAATATAATGAAATAATAAAACCAAAATTCTTGAAACCATGTAATATAATTCACTTTTTCACCAAAACTGACATGTAATTCATCATATAAAATATTAATATTAGAACTAAGAGGTAGTGCATTGAATTTTATTTCTATATATATATATATATTTCAAATATATAAGTGGATGTTTCTTTTGAAACTAGAATTATTGGAATTATTTTATACTTTTAGAAGTGGATAATATTGCAACAATGAGGTTATGAATTAGAATTTATGAAATCAAATGTTTGGTCAATAATGGAGTATTTTTCTTAAATAGTGACTACATTATATTAATTGATGAAGATGATCATATGATATATGTGCCAATATGTAAACACATGGACGCATGGATTATACATTATGATGTAGGGAGTCCAATGATGGAAAATGACTAAGAGAATTCTCATACATGGTGGGAGACATGGAAAAGAATCATATATTTTCAT
Source organism: Viscum album (assembly GCA_963277665.1). Lineage (NCBI taxonomy): Eukaryota > Viridiplantae > Streptophyta > Magnoliopsida > Santalales > Viscaceae > Viscum > Viscum album. Next base: position 104,258,289 of record OY728139.1, read on the forward strand.
GAAAAATTTCAAAGTGGTTACAATAGTGATTTTATATGTTATGGAAGAAAAATGGAGGAAAATAATTCAATGGGATGGTACAATGTTTACTGATATAAAAAATATTATCAGCCTGTATTGGTTGAAATATTTGAATTCTTATAGCTATTTATGTTTTTCCCTAAATTGGTAGTTGGTGAACATTTAGACGTACTCAATAATTTTATATAGGAATGTATGTAAATCTAAAAAATTTCAACAATAAATTTCATAGTAATTATCAATTTATAGGTCATAGTTTTAGATTTATATTAATGTAATTAGAATGGAACCCAATAGATACCATGAGGAAAAATGTGACATTTTTAAATAAACATGCAACTATTTACAAACAACCATCATGGATCGTAGAATTTTTGGAGATTTTATCCTAATTAGTTTAATATAAACCATGAGAAAACTAAACCATGTAATATTTTTAGTATTTTTCTTAATAAATATATTGGTGGTGAATATTTATTATCGTAGAGTGATGAATTTTTTATATTATGTGAATGTAATCTATTTAATTGATGAATGATTTCATAATCATAATCATGGACTAGAATGATTCTTGAAAATAGAAGTGTCTAGAATAAAACATTCTATATATTCTTAATGGTTAAATATATATATTTTAAAAATTTTATTTTGATATAAGGATTTAATTAATTATGTTGATGATTCTAGGTCGTTTTGATGAAAAATGGGTTGTGTATTTATGGTGCAAAATGAAGTGCATACTATTTTATGAGGGGAAGTTTATAGGATAAAATTATAATTTTCAGATAAAAACCACAATATTTATTTATTCAAAAAATATGTTGATATAGGTGTGATACGAAATTAGTTAAAATAAAAAAGTCTATTTTTCATGAAGAAGAATACATTATGACCATGGTTTTTGGTGTAAAAATGTTGACTAAAAACCATATCTCATATTAGTGTTCAATGCCTCAGTTTATAAAATATATATTTATGAGTTTTAAATTTGAAAATATTTTTGAATATAGATATCCATGGCTTTAGTTAGATATATTTTACTCAACTTGTTCAGAAAATTTTAACCACTCCTTAAGGGTTATCATGTTTGGAATGTATCTGAGGAGTTATTGAAACACTATTAAATCCCAGAATTTTTAAATATCATGGACATAAATGAAAATATATTTATTATATTATTATATAATAGAGAATCAAATGAGAATAATTATTTTTTAGATCCATTGAAAAAAATTATTTTCACTCAAGGTTCATGTGGACGAAATCTCATCACCCATGGAGGAACACTGATCATATATAGATGAGTACTAGAGAAAAAAATATAAAAATAATAGAGAATCACCTTAATATGCAATTTATTTCACATAATCCTTATGGAGGTAATTTGATGTTTTTTGAATTGTTGAAGTGGATAAATTAATTAATTTTCTCATGTAGAGTTGTTTCGGATCATCAGGTGAAGGTGGAGGCACCACATAGATGAAATTAACGCAACACTATTGTTTTTAGTATATTTTATACAATTTTTATTATATAAATTTGGAAGATTACTTCAAGTGTATAAATTGTTAAAGGCATGAATTGGTGTAGATAATGAGGAGTGTTGATGAGGAAGTGTTCATTGAGAGGTATTTAAACATTCTTTAACATTATGTAATAGTAGTATGATTTGGGGAAGAGTTCCCTATCCTAAAAAATTATATCCACAATATTATGTTTCATAGTGTATTTTTTATACAGATTCACATTTACATTTGTATATTAATTGGATATAGGTCATTACTTATTATCTATGTAAAATTACTTATGTATTTACTCTATCATATTTTTCATATTTAGTGTTCATGAATTGATGTAATTATAGTCTGAATTATTCTTCTTTCTAAAAAATTAATAGTTTCAAATAATAAGTGAGGGGAAATATAAATCTTTTATTTTCCCATCACCATAATTCAATCCATGTCTATTTTCCATGGGTCTCAATAAAAAATCTGATGGTTCAAAAAAATTTCTATAAGAGTATAGTAGTTTTAAATTGAATTTTATTATATCAAATCAATTTTTTTTGTAATTTTTTTCACAAATGGAAAGATTTTTTAATCCAAATATTTATAAGGGAAAAAATTTATGCTGTAAAATTAAGATTATTGTTTTTCCAAAATATTGGGGTTGTAATATTAGGAAGTATATAAATCATGTTAATGATATGTGATTTTATAGTGAAGGGATTCATATTGGATAAACATAAATGATTTTTGATAGAGCCTTTACTGATACAATCATTATTGAAACCCATCATTATGTAATTTTTTTTACATATATAAAACATAAAATGAGATCCACTAGAAACCCACATCAAGGGAAAGTGTTATGAATTCATTAACAAGTATTGTATTAAAACTATGGAAAATAATTTATTCATATATAAAGTTAGAGAAAATTTATTTTTTCATAAATAAATAATAAAAAAATCATGTGTAAAATAATATAGATACTCTATTCGAGGTGATGGTTTCTGATCATCTTGATATATATTTAACTATAAAAAATTTAGATTATAAATTCAAATATAATATTTCATATTCTTCCTCTATGATACAAATATATTGATATTCCATCAGAGAAGATACATCCATATTAAGTATGTAATTTAAGTAATCAAAGTAATATCATACACATACATGAAATGGTATATCATTTATAAATCAAGGGATAATGGGATTTTTTAAAAATAATATAATTTTATATAAATAATGAAATAACAATGAAATAATAATTTTCCATTATGAGATCTATTGAAAGGATATGGAAAATATTGATGGATCAATATGATTTTATGGGGAAATTTTCTAAATAAGTATAAGGGATAATTTATTACTAAAATTTTATCAAATTTAATATGATGTCTCTCAATAAGAATATTAAATCGAGGAATAATATAATAAATATTATTCTTCCAAATTATAAAATATGTTTTTCTAATAAAAGTGAAATAAATAAAAATCATGAATCATGAAAACATGATTACATTTTCAAGGGAGAAAAGGGAGAACAAAATCCCTCAGTTGATAGTGATAATAAGTAGACATTGGATAGGAAAGAATGTAAAATTAGTAAAAAAGTAAGTTTTCTACCATATAAAAACAATAATAACCTTAATAAACAGAGAGAAAATGTCACCATTTTGGTATAGGAATAAGATACATCGTGGATGTATATATGGGTGACATGGATAGTAGTGAAGAATGAAAATTAACTATAATATATCATCCATGATAAGAGAACAATATGTATGGTTAATTCAAGATAATTTTTAATTTTTTTAATAATTGATGTATGTATAATTACAATAGAATGGAATGTGATAAAATTTACAAGAGTAAAGAAACCACTCTCACAAAAAAATGGAAATCTAGAAAAAAAGTGAAAAATATGTTATATTGAAAAAAATATAGACTTATCTAAAAGAATTAAAATTTATAAATAAATGAAGTGTGAACTATTAAATAATTTTTGATTACTGAAAAAAGATATTACAAAAGGATAATACTAACTATATTGATATGAAATAATGTGAATACAACCAATGTTTTACAAAATAAAGATCGATTGTCGAGTGTTGAATTTTTATGTATAAAAAATTATAATGTTTTTCTTAATGGATTACAAAGTATATAATCATGATGTATTCCATAGTTTATTTATATACTCCACTAAAAGTCAATAATGTAAAATATATTTCATTATATCCTCCTTGATTATATTGTATGACTAATAATTAAAATAAGATGTATTAGAGGAGGAAACTTATATTCGTGGGATTAATGTCACACAAAAATTAAATTCCAAAACAAATAATATAGAGGGTTAAAATTCAAATATATAGTATTAGTTTTTTTACAAGTGATAACAGTTAATGGATTACCATACTAATTCTTTGGGAGAATGTTTAGAGAGATGGATTGGTCCATCAAAAAAGAAACTTATCATAGAATTAAGGTTGGATGAAATGTAAAAAATCTTCCCATTTTAATTATAAATATTGAAGTTGATGAGATTAAAATTTAAGTGGGAGATATAATCTATGTGGTGAAAAATTATAGGGAATCAGTCATGAAATTATTTATGAAATAATGAGGAGTGAAAATTAAAAATCTATAATATCTAATAGTATCAAGAAAAATATAGAAAATATTGAATTGAAGTTGATCCTTTTTAGAATAGTTCAAATTTGTATAGTTAGTCTAATAATCATTATAAGTTTCACCTAATAAAGAAACACCCATTTTTTTCATTTCAAGAGGATGGGATATGTAAAAAATAAATATAATTGGGCACCAATAACATATAATTATATATTTATGACTTATTTATCTTAAATTGATAATAATTTACACCCATATTTTAGAAATAATTGGGATATTTATGAAGAGAAGTATCTCATTATGACTATAATTATAAAATTAGTATTTGAATCCAATTTTAATTTAGGGTATGTACAAATGTCTTCTAACCATATTAGATGGGGAAATAAAATTTGGAAGGTAGTAACCAGTTTTTAATTGTTGTGTGACCCAAAATGTTTTGATTTTTTAGCTATTATTTAATATTTTTATAGATGTGTGGTTAAAATTAAATGAAAATTTTTGAAGTATGGAAATTATAAATTTAAATTCTCTTTTGGGTGTATGTGAGAGAAATAATCAGCATTGGAGTTATTAAATTATTAAAATGTTTCCAAAATTAAGTTTATCTTAATAGGGAAAAATTATTCATTGATTCAACATTATGAAATAGTATGTTAAATAAAAAAAATAATCTATTAGAAATGTATCTATTTGGTCATCCTTCATATGTCAAAATTATCTTTTAGGTCACAATCAAGAAGGATTATGGCCCTGAGATGATGGTGGGATGTGTGTAGGCCATTTGTTATTTTCATGAATTTAAATCAAACATATAATACACATGTATAATCAGTGGAAAATAAATTATAAACCCATCAATTTTTATTTTATTTTAGATCAAAGTGATTCTATGCATACACTAAACTTCACGATACACAGTGAGAGAAATGTTGTGTAAAAAATTAAATTTGAAGGGATTTCAGCAACTATTAAAAGATACCTTTTCTAGTAGAGTCTTAATGACACAATAAATCTGTCATTATATAGTGATCCATACCATGTTACAACTCTATCCTTTTATCACTCAGTCATAACACAAACATTCCTTCATAAACATCGTATAACCCAACTCTTACTTTTTATCTCAAGATTAAAAAACCAGAGAAAAATTTTACTTTGGAATATAAAATCATAATCCTGGAAAATTTTATTTTATAATAAGGAGGATCAAAATAATTAAGTGAAATCACTAAAATAATTGGTGGGTAGAAGTTGATGTAGAATAGTTGGTTAAGAGTAATCGGTATTTGAGAAAATGTATTATTTAGTATCATCACATATGAAAATAATATATAGTTCATGCATGTCCTATAAATTTATCAAATAGTGTGAAAATATTCACACTGGATAAATATTTATTATTATAATGATGTAAGATAACATCTTTAATTTGGTTTCATTTCTCTACATAGGTATATTGTATCATTTTTATACATTTTTATTATTTTAAATAGAAATATTAATGGAAATAAAATAGTCTCTAATTATTAGAATAACTCAAAATTATTAAAATTAAAAAACTAGAATTATCGGTACAGTTATCCCAACTAATAAAGATCTAATAATAATCGATCAAGATTTCCAAAATACAATCCCTTAAATAATTAAATACATTAGAGTTTTTCAAAACATTTTAATCTCATTGGATAATATCCACAATAATCATCATTCAATACTTATTCAATCTAATTTTTAGAATCCCAAAAATCGTGAAATCTAATTTTCTTTTTAAATTTTTAACTAAAATTTCCAAAACATGTATAAATTCCATCATAATTTTTTAAATTAAATAGGGATAACAATTCAAAAATTCAATCGCCTAAGAAATATATTTAAATAAAATAAAAAATTATTATTATATGACTTTTGTTTTCATAAGTCTTTGGTAACACATAAGACATTAATTCTCATATCACTCAAGTTTTACTAATTCATTTTTTATTTTTATACATTAGACATTGGAAATTGTTATTTTTTAATAAAACTTTCACCAATAACATAAGAAACTTTAAAATGAATAATACTTTCTCTATTGATAAATATTTTGTTTTTGAGAATTTACTTAAATTTTTATGTCTTTCAAAACCATTTCTTATGATATTAAAATTTCATATAGCATCAATGAAAAATTTTAAACAATTTAAATACATTTTAGGACTTATTTATGAAACATTATAAATTTTTAGTTTTTCAAAATTTCATTTCATAAGACTTTTCTACCCACAATCATACTGTCTCAATTTTTATAGATCATTATGATAATAAAAAAATTAATAATAATAACATATAAAATATAATTTTGAAAATAATAAATTAAATATTTTATAAAATTATAGTTATATAATTATGAAAATTCTCTTTTGGCCTCATTTTTTAATGCAATCTAATTTTTAAATTTCCTCAAAATCATGTCATAAATTAAACATAAAATAATGAATATAAATTAGAAAATAATTATTTTCGTTTTCATGTAGTTTGAGATCTGAATAGATAGTTAATTATTCATGTTAGAGGGAGAAAATAAGGATTTATTAATTAAATTTATAATATAATAATATCAAAACAATAAAAAATGAGAAAATGATACTCTAACACTCTCCCTCTTTTGATAATTTAAAAAATCAAGCACAACAATTGTAAATTATATTTTTTAAAAACTGATGAAAATATCACAATTAAAAAATAGAAAACTACAACTATATTATATTAAACTATACTTTAATATATGAAAATTAATAAAAAAACCTCATATATAAACATATAATACTTAAAATTTTTCATATTCAAGAATATTTCATCATAATAAAAAAAATTTGAATGAAAAAAAATCAGTGAAATATAGTTTATTGAAAATTTATTTATTTAGATAATAAATATCAAATGAAATAATATTTTTATGAGTTAAATAAATATTTCCTTATAATTACATTTATTAATTTAATATAAAAAACTAGTGTTTATAGTGTGGAGAATTCAGCTATATAAAATATTGTGTGATCCTTCTATATAAGACATAAAAATTGGAAAGGAACCATGAAACAAGTTATGACATTCAGGGAATCATAAACATATCTTAAATGAATTTTAAGTAACCACCAGGTTAAGTATATTCCACTGAACCATAAGGTAAAATATATTGACCATGCTCATTGGCCAATGATTTACCAGATTCCAAAAATCAAAAATATCAAATATTTTAAACATTTAAAACATAACTTCATTTCTATTATTCTGAGTTCATGTTTAATATTATCAAAAATAGTTAAAACCAATTCTTTAGAAAATATATTATAAAACTTAATATTAGTTTAAAAAATTTATAATATAATATCACATTTATTTACATGGTTAATAATTACATAAAATTATATATTTATATGATTATTTAAAGAATTTTGTAAAGGGTTCATTAAAATTCAAATTACAGAGGATTTATCATAATAATTGTAGATTTTAATAAAATTAAAATTAAATTAATACAATGATTCCATAATCTAAAAACATTGAAAATAATAATTAACTAAAACTATATATTCATCTTTAGCTATTAATAAAACAATTAGTAATTTCATATTTATGCTCCATGAAGAAAAATTCTTCTTATAAAATTATGTATTCATGATGTATATTTTATATCAATAATATATCAAACAAAATATTAATATGTGTATATATAAAATTAGAAAAATATAATATATAATAAAAAAATCTAAAATTTATAGTTCCTATAATATATATAATGAATATTTTAACATCTATTAAGTGACATTATTTATGATCATCCAAAAATCTATATATATTAGAAAAGTTATTAGGTCTATAAGATGTTAAATAGTGTAAGATAAAAACCATTCCTCTAAAAAAATTAATATTAGTACTCATAGAAGTCCTTAAATTTATACACAAATCAACTTCATCTATATTAAATAATTAATAAGAATACATATATTGATTAAAAAATATTCCAACTTTTATTTTATAAATTTAAAGAAAAAAATAATATTAATTATATCATTAAGAACATATAAAAATCACTAGTCATAAAATTATTTAATTCCTTACAAAACATCATTATTAATTTGAAAAATTAAAATTTCATTAGATACCTTATTAAAAAAAATAGGATACATTATTTCTATAAAAAAATAATTATTTAGTATACATGAACTAAAAAAATCATACCAAGTTGTGGGAGAATTTTTTTCTAACACCAAATGACTTCAAAAATAAAACTATGTTTGTTAACATATATGACACAACAAAATTCCTAAAAAACCATTAAATAATATTATTTAGATATATTTGTTAAAACCTATTCATTAAATTAATGGTTTTTAATATGATTATTTATTTTTGTAAATATATATAAAGGTTACACTCAATATTATTTTTTTGATAAATTTTTTGTAAATAATGACTCAAATTTTCGTAAAGTCGTTTTATTCTTCAGAAATAAATTTTTTTCAAGAAAAACGTATTTTTGTGATACAACTTTAGAATTTTTGTCTACAAATTATATATTTTTTTTCTAAAATGGATGTTTTTTATAATGACCCTCTCTTAACATAAGTTACCATTGCATCATTTTTTTAAATAATTATTATATTTACAAAAACAGACACCCAAAGAACATATTAGTTTAGTGCCTTTAGAAACATGGGAACATAGACTAGAGTAAATAAGTGGGATAAAATGTATCCCACTATGATCACCATGACTTGATACTTTCTTAGACATATAATACACAATACATGTATTTTTAACCTGGGGAAAGGAAAAACTAAAATGGGTGAGCTTTAATGCTTGGTAATGGTAGTAAAGGGATATACGAAAGCATAATCATGAACATAAGGGTATGAGGAACTAAGAATAACATTATATGATCATACCAATAATATGAAATATCATATTGAAGTATCATGGAATAAGTATCGGTAGTTCCTAAGACATTAATTATATGGGAATCAATAGCATAAGCTATGAAAACATAACATAGGATTAAGATATGGTATTTGTGGAAGATACTTAAACATGTAATATCATTCACTATAACTCAATTCACATTGAAAAAAATATAATGTAACTTAATGGGGACTACACCTACAGGGTGGGACACACCACCATCCCTAATTTCATTCTTTTCCTTATGAGGGATTGGGTTTTCCCTTCTTCTCATAGTGGATCAAGCCCATCAACTTGTTTCCCATCATTATCTCAAGAGATATAAATCATTACCCAATGAATTGGAGAGAGATATAAGTACCATAAATGATATAATTAAATAATACATATGTGTGCCTCAATATTATAAATAATCATCATATCATGATGATTAAAATGTGGAATAGAACATATTAGGTATTATTGAAATGATTTGAGTGCTACCCACATTTCAATTGTCCCTAAAGTGTTAAAAATAGACCATTATAGATCCTTAGAGGTTTAATGGTTGAAATATATCCATAAAGTAATTTTTATATATGTTTTGGGTAATTTTTCAACATATAGTCAAGGTTTGGTCATTAATTAAGCTCACTTTTTACCTTAATCACTATAATTAATTTTAATTAAATTTACTATTTTTTTTCAAAAACTAAGTTGACCTTATTACACAATAAAAATTATTCTTATTTAAATTATGTAATATATTTTTCCAAATTCTAAAACTATAAGTTTCATAAATTAATTTAAAATTAATCCAACTTGTGGGATGAAATAGTGAGTTTCTGAAGTTTTTTTAAAAGGTTGGGGCCAAAGGCTCATTTTTATTATTAAAGCAAAGCAAAAACCTATTTAACTGGGTAGAGGGAGATCCATTACATAGCCTGTAAGCCCAGTGGTCATTTAGCCCATTACATAGCCTGTAGGCCCAAATTTTTTCCCCAAGACCCATTCTATGAATAGTATTCCTACAGTACCCATGCTGCTACAGTCCCGCACAGTACCCGCCACCGCTATAGTTCCCCTGCCACCGCTACAGTTCCCCTGCCACCGCTACAGTTCCCCTACCACCTGCGCCCCATGGGTTTTGAACCCCCATTTTTCGTGTAGAGTTATGGGGTGCTTACCACTAAGCCAAACGCCAACTATAGTGAGTTTCTGATGTTAAAAAGTCTTAAAGTTTGAAATGTTTTTATATCCAATATCACTGTGAAATTTGTTCCAATTACCTAAATTTGATTGAATAATGTATAATTGATATAATTTTACATTAAAAAAACTTAAAATATAATTTGACTATATAAATAAATAATTCCAAAAAAAGTAGTTTATAATTAAAAATTAGTGTTTCCCCAATTCATTAAAAAATGATGTTTTCCAAAAAATTCCATAAAATTAACCCTAATACAATTTTTACTTTACAAATTTAGAAATAAAGTTTATTTAATAAAATTAAATTTCTAAAATGTCAAATATTAATTTCAATATAGATCAAATAAGGACATAAAATCTAGTCATTTTAAAAAAATAGTATTTTTAAACATATAAAGACATTACCAAATATTATATGTTTTATTATCAATATGTTTCTTATATAAGACCATCATAAGTAATATTTAAGAAGTAGAAACTACTATTCATATTACTACATTTAAGATCTATGTTATAACTATTTAATTTAAATATGTATAATAACAAAATGATGTTGTGTAGAAACTCAGGGTTTCATGTTACACAACCTATGCCAGTGCTACATATAGAACATGCTTAACCTGGTGTATTATATAATGTAAAACATAAATGAAATTTAATATATTTGAAAGGAGGTACATAAAAACATGGGGTGCTAAATTCTACCCATCTAAGAATGAATTCCTATCTTGAAATTCAACATTATTATACAAACAAAGGAGGATACATCTGCCACGTTATATCCTCAAGTTCTCAAGAACCTTCTTATAATTGATAGTTTCTCAAAAAAAACATTGACTACGTGAGTGGTATTTTTTCGTACAAAATTGTCTCTATGATCCACAATTTCAATTATTTTTTCCTCATAAGAAAGAACTTATCAAGTGGTAAGACCTATGAGTTCAGTACATGTGAAGGTATAGTTATGTATATCCACAAGATAGATACATGGAACACATCATGAACTAGAGAGAGGATTAGTTGATGTGGTAATATATAGGATACCATCTCAGTACGAACAAGAATATCAAAGGGACTGATATAAATTGGGCGTAGTTTCCCTTTATTCCTAAATCTAATAACCTTGATCTATGTAGAAATTATTAAAATAACCTTCTCACTGAATTTAAAATATTGATAACATCATTAGTTATCAGAATAAATTTTCCACTGAATTCGAGTTACATTGATATATTTCTGAATAGTTATAACCTTCTCTAACATTTCTTCAGTGATCTAATGTCCCAATAACTTTCATTCCATAACATAATTACAGTACATTGGATCTCTACATTTCTTTCCATAGAGGGATTCATAAGAATCCCTCTGGATGATTCAGTGAAGGCTACTATTGTAATAAAACTCAACTATAGGAAAGTGTTGATCCCAACCATCTTTGAATTACAATGAACAATATCTTAACATATCCTCTAGGATTTGAATTTTTCATTTGAGACAGACCATCCATATTATGATGATAAGAAGTGATGAATTAATTTATCTATCAAGGGATTGATAAAGAATATTGCAAATCAATGTTGTAATCCTAGAATCATAATCAGATACAATAGAATTTGGTTCTCCAGGAAACCTTTCAACTTCCTTAATGTATATAATTGGTAAGATGACCAAAAAGAAGTCTAATCTATAAATAATGAAGTGTAATGACTTGGTAAAGAAATTAACTACCACCCTTATAATATTATACCCTTTAGAGGATTTCAGTATTCCAAAAACAAAATCCAAAGTTATTTTCTCCCATTTAGATTCAGGTATGGGTAATTCATGAAAAATCCCCTTACACTTTTGTCTTTCATCCTTCACTTACATGTATACTAAGAACTGATATACAAATTCTGCAATATCCCTCTTCATATCATCCCTCTAGAAATATTGCTTGAAATCTATATATATATTCTTCGTTATAGGATGAATATATAATGATGAACTATGAGCCTCTTATAACATCTCCCTCAAATATGGTATGGAAAGAACACATACATGGTTCTGGAACCATATCATTCCATCCTAATTAAGGCTAAACTCATGAAAAATTTTAACATTCTATTTATTCTATAAATCTTCCTTTTTTTCCTCTTAAATATTCACTCAGATAGATGGTTGAACATTCAATTGGAAAAGATAATGTTTCCCCATCTTTCAGGATTTTTAGACACATCCATTGAAAATATAAAAATATTGAATCTTCGGTGATCCTCAATATGGATAAGCTAATAAGATCCTTTAGACTCAGAGAATCAGTCACCTTGTTCACTTTCCTAGGGTGGTAATGTATTGAGTAGTCATAATCCTTTATTAGTTTTAACCATCACCTCTGGTTCATGTTCAACTCATTTTTTGTGAATACAAATTTCAAAATTTTAGATCCTTTATATATATCACACTTTTACCATAAATATAATAACTCTATATTTTAAGAAAAAAATACCGTAGCAAACTCCAAATCATGATTTGGTGTTAATTTTTCTCATGGATAATCAACTGTCATTATTAATAAGAAATAACCATTTTATTATACATTGGTATACATCCCATTACCTTCTTGGATGAATCAATATTGATTAAAAACCCTTATCTACTATAGGGTAATGTTAGAACAGGTGTGATAACTATCCTTCTCTTTAGTTCCATGAAATGTTACTCACTTTCATCTATCCAGAGGAACTTGTTAACCTTCTAAGATAACATGTAAATAGGACTAAATAGTCATGAGAAATTTTCCACAAACTATTGATAATATCCAACTAAACTAAGAAAATATATTATCTTAGTCAAAGTGGTTGGTCTAATACATTATTCAATAGATTATATATTTGGTTTATGTAATTCTATAACCTCTCTTGATATTATATGACTCAAAAAAGAATACTTTTGCACCCAAAATTCACACATTGTATATTTTGAATACAGAGTATCCTTCCATAATGTCTTTAGTATAATTCTCAAGTGGTATTCGTGATCTTCATTTCTCTTTGATTATATAAGAATATCACCTATAAAGACTACCAAAAATTGATCGATGTAATCTCTAAAGAATCAATTAATCAATTCAGTGAAGATAATAGGGGAATTAGTAAGACCAAAAGGAATCACTATATATTCATAGAATCTAGACATTTTATGAAATTATGTCTTGGATATATCATCCTTATTGATCCTTAATTGATGAAATATAGAACAAATTTGAATCTTGAAATGGTGTTGATCTCCACATTGTTGATAAAAAAATCATCAATATGGGGAAGAGGGTACATGTTCATGATCTTGATCTTGTTCAAATCCTGATAATTAATGTAGAGTTTCATTGACCAGTCATTATTTTTAACAAAAATAATAGGTGTATCCTATGTTGACACACAAGGCCAAATGAATCACTTATCAATTATTTCATACAGTTGTTTCTTAAATTCATGCATCTCAATTGGGGTCATTCTATTAAGATTCTTTGAAATTATGGTGGAACCAAGTATGAGTTATATTGAGAGGTAAACATCACGTTTTGGGGGATGGATTTGTAACACTTTTAAAAACACATATAAAAATTCCTAAATAATATTCATATCATCGATTTTGAGTTTCTCCATAACTATTTGAGACAAACACACTTTTTGGATGAGAATTATCACCCATGCACTCATTGTAATCTCCATAGGATTTTTAAAATTATCATCACATTGATAGAAGATAATTGGTTGGTTTAAAATATCATACCTCACATCCTTTTCTTGAAAATTTATGTGGGATTTATTCATAGAAAAGAAATCCACACCTAATATGACATGAAATTAAACTAAAGGAATAATGACAAGAGTTTAATGAAGGACATTATGATAAACATCAACTAGAAATGAATCATATATGTGAGATGAAATATTCATACCCTTAGGGGTTTCCACATCAAATTACACATATAATCATTTAGGAAGAATCATAATACCTTTAGAGAAATCATTTGATATGAAAGAGTGGGTAGATCTAGAATCAAATAAGACATTAGAAGTTCTTGAGTGGATAGTATGTGTACCTTTCACCACATCATTATCAAACCCCTCATCAAAAACAGTGATCATGTGAGATTTACCATTATCCATGGGCTTAATAGGTTGATTTCATTGACCTTCACCACTAACCATTGGGTTTGGGAACCGGTTATCATATTGACCATTCAACTTACACTTGAAGCACTGTTCGATGAGAGTTGAATTATTTGTATATTTCCCTATGTTCACATCATTATCCAACTTCTTTCTATAAATTTGGAAATAAATTTCTAGATAACCTTCCCTTCAACAGTTAAAACATTTATTGGGACCCATATGGTAATTTCGTTCATGCTTCTTTGTACACATAAATTTTAAACGATGGATCATCTTCTTATCCTCATGGTTATTAGATTTTCTTTTAAACTCCATCTTATTTTTTATCTAATTAATGATATTGAAATGTAACTCCAAATTCAATTTCAATATTGATCTCACAACACACAATATCATCATAGATATTAAATCCTATGAGAGCTAATACCCTTATGAGACATGGATTTAATCCACTGAAGAATTTCTCAACTATATATTATGGTTGGATGATAATACCATAAGAATACCTCTAATGTCTTGTAAAATTAGTCTCATAGGTACTGAAATATTAATTTTCCCTTTTCTTTAACTCAAGGAACACATTTTCGATATTCTGATAATAAAAATGATGAATGTACTTTTTTTAAGAACAGTATCCTGAAATTATTCCAATCCAACGATTAAATTTTATCTTTCATCCTTGTATTCTTGATTAGAGTCCACCACTGGTCCCCTTCACCTTCTAAATGACAAACAAATAGAATGATATTTTCATGTTCCCAACAATATAAGATTGTAAGTATATTTTTAGTGGCACCAATACTTTCTTTATCCAAAAGTGAATCAGAAGACCTGTTAAAAGGTGGTGGGTGTTTCCTCATAAAGAACTCAAAAGAAGGACATTCCCTCGTTTTATATTTTTGATTTCCAAAATGATTCACATACTGAGAAATTTTGGTGAGCATATGAATGATATTTTTTATTCTATCTCCCATAGTATTTGGTTTATCTTGAGGAAAATAATTGTATTTTCCACCGCAATCGCCATTAAATATGTTCCTTCATTTTCCAGCCATTGAATTAACAAAAAAACAAAGAGTATGAAATATGTTTTTCAATACATTTTTCATGTCCAACTTGTATATAAATCATTATGATGGTTCATGAATAGTTTCTAGATTCCCAATGCATATCCCTCAGGAGTGTCAAACTAGGTCTACAACAAGGCCCATTTTCATGGACCAGATCATAGTGGGTTTTATCTATATATGATTTTTTTTGAGGTTTTTACCCCTATGTAAATATTTTCTAGAGCCACATACAATTATAGTATCCATATAGGGACATATTTCTAAGAAACCACTCACTCTATCAGTTACAAAAACTCCAGGACATTATCCTATACTTTTATTTATCTTTAGACTTATCCACAGACATATCCTTAGGGTTCAAACTAAGGTTTTCTCATCATAGTTTTCAATTGCTAACTAAACATTTTCTCTAATGACAACTATAGATACCCTACCTTATCATACATTAACATTACATACTTTTTTCAGAATAGT
This sequence comes from Viscum album, assembly GCA_963277665.1. Classification (NCBI taxonomy): domain Eukaryota; kingdom Viridiplantae; phylum Streptophyta; class Magnoliopsida; order Santalales; family Viscaceae; genus Viscum; species Viscum album. The sequence goes on from OY728139.1 coordinate 104,274,291, forward strand.
TAATATATTGTACAAAGTGACACCCAAAGACCTTATTATTTTAGTGTCTTTGGAAACATAGGAACACAAACAATGGTATATAAGTAAGCTAAATTATCTGCCACTTGGTTCTCCATGACTATCCCCCTTCTAAGACACATCATACATAAAAAATATCTTTAGACCCTAGGGAAAGGAAATATATGAATGGTTGTTTTCAAATTATTAGTAATGGTAATCAAGGGAGATACATAAGCATTATCATGAAAATAAGGGTGTGAGTACATAAAAATAAAATTAGAAGATCCTACCATGTATATTAAAGATGTTATACATGAGTCATGAAATAAATATTATCATTTCATAAGACACAAATCATCAATGAAGAATAAGAATAATCCATGAAATCATAACATTTGATTATCTATTAGAATTTGTGGTAGATGCATAGACATTTAGTATCATTCCCTACCAGTCAAGGCCCATTAACAAAACATAGTAGTTAAATTCATGGGGATTACACCTTTTGAGTGGGACACACCATTATCTGTAGTTGTAGTTCATTCCTTATATAGGGATTGAGTTTCCCCTTATTCCTATAGTGGATTTAGTTTCCCCTTCTTACCATAGTGGATCAAGACTGTCAACCTATTTACTATCATTATCTCATTAGATTTAAATATTTACCCAATGCATTGGAGGGATATATAGGTCCTACCTGTCAAATTTTGAAATCATATATACATTTTCCACAAGATCATAAACAATCATTGTATCTTGACACATGAAAATAGATGGGTTTCATGAAGATCATATCATAACACATGAAATGAAATGGGCATCCTAAATAGTCAATCACATACAATCCTTTGGAAAAGATACATGTTTTATAATCATTTCATTAAGGAATAACCCGTGAAATAAAACATGTCTTAAAAAAATATAACCCATGTAAGAGAAAAATGTTTCAAAAAACATATAATACATGAATGATAAATGGGTTTCATAACCATAATTCTATCAAAACATATACCATTAATAGAAATAATTTTAAGAGAAAAATGTTTCAAAAAACATATAATACATGAATGATAAATATGTTTCATAACCATAATTCCATGAAAAAACATATAATGTCTTGCCTCTCTTCATACTCATTAAATCCTCCTCTTAATTGGGTAAATTATTTTTTTCACCAAAGGGAATCCTTAGTTGGTTTTCAACCCAAATTAAGGATTCTAGGATATAGTGAGGAACTTTTAGGGGATATTTGGATAGGTTTTGAACCAAACAAAGGGCTTGAGAGGTGTTTATATAGGGGGAGGAGAGGATGTCTTATATAAGTGGGGAAAGGGACACATTGGGTATTATTGAAATCATTTGAGTTCTCCCTGTGTTTTAATTTTCCCCAAAGTATTAAAAATATACCATTATAGATCCTTAGAGGTGTGATGTTTTAAATATAACTATCCAATAATTCTTAGACATGCGAAGATTCATTATTACACCTTTATTCTATGTTTAACCCTTAATTAAGCTCATTTTTTCCTTAATCACTATAATTAATTTTAATTATGGTCAGTATTATTTTTTCTTCAAAAACTATGTTAACCTTGATAGAAATTATAAATTATAATTATTTGAAATATGTAATCCATTTTTCCAAAATCTATCACATAATTGGATGAAATTAATTTAAAATTAATCTCACATATGAGATGAGATGATGAGTTTTTGAAGTGAAAATGTACAGAAGAATGACAATTTTTATGTCCAATACCACTAAAAAATTGGTTCCAAATACCTATATTGGATTAATGGTTGTATAATTTAACAAATTATACTTTATAACCAAATTAAAATTTAATTTAACTATATAAATAAATTAGTTGAAAAACCTTTTTTGAATAAAAATTAATAATTTTTCACTCTTCATCAAAAAAATAAAGTTTTTAGGAAAAAAAACCCTAAAACACACCTTAAGATAATTTTTAAATTATGAATTAGAAAATGATATTTATTTTATAAAATTAAATTTATAAGAGTTTCTAAAATTAATTTTATTATTGATCACCGAAGTACATAAAAAATAAGTTATTTTAAGAAAATAGTATTTTCATACATATAAACATTAAAAAAGTATATGTTTGGTTATTGATATTTCTTATTTATATAAAAACATTGTAAATAATATTTGAATATTATTTAATAATATTTAAATATTAGTTTTTAACAGTGATGTTATAACCATCTCTTATAAATAGTTATAATTAAAAAATTTTGTTTTATAGAGACTCGGTGTTTCATGTAACACAAGATATGTTGGTGTCTCATGTAGCAAAAATATAACTTGGTTTATCCTATAATGCAATACATTAAAGAAATTCACTTTTCCTTAAATGAAATTAAATAAAAACCTGGGTTTATGAATATTTAAATTTTAATTACAAAACTATCTTATTGTTAAATTGGGTGATTTTTTAAAAAGTGTGATTTTTAAATTAATAATGAAAAATACATATTTTATTAAAAACGGTATTTTCCTTTTCAGTTATTTAAGAAATAAAATAATAATTTTAATTAGTTTTAAATTTTAATTAGTTCTTTTTGATTAAAAATAATCCAATTATTATCATTTGAATTAATTTTAAACTTGGACATTTTATAAAAACATTTATACATAAAAGGATATTTTTCTAAAAACCATTTTCATTAAGTCTCTCCATACTACTTTTAAATTAAATTATGCAAATTATAATAACTATATAATGAATATTTTATTCCAAAATTGAAATTATGATATTCATATTTTTTAGATAGTTCCTATTAATTTTTGGTATTTATGAATATTAACTATAGTAAATAACTTTTACCATGGTAAAATATAAATTTTTTAGTTAAGCATAAAAATAATCAAAGAATTAGAAAAAACAACCATAACACCTTACTTTATCCTATTTTATGAGTTTAGTTTTTCATTTTTCATCCAATTCTTCAATATATGGAGACTTTGTTCCCTAATTCATTGATTTAGACCTTTATAAAATTTAACTAGAAGATAATGAACAAAATGAAACTTTCCTACTTTTAACATCTATAATATTTTTTCATTGCGATAAAAACTAGTATTCATTTATTAAAGGTTATTTATAATATTAATTATTTTTTATGAAGTCAATTTAATTCTTATTTTTAGTTATGAAATAATTACCTTAATTTCTCACCCAATGATTTCACAATATTTATTCAATAAATAAAAATATAAAATAAATGATTATAAAAATATTTATTCTTTATCTTACTTATTGTATTTTCTATACCATTATTGAACCATATTATTGGAGTTAAACACATATTATATTATAATATTTTGGGTAATTTCAAAATTTTATAAACTAATATTTTATAATAAATAATATTTTATTAAATAATTTAAATTTCTTGAAAATGTATTATTTGTCCAAGTGATTTTAATATTGTTTTAAATATCAATAAATTTCAATTTCTTATAAAATTTTTATTTTATACTATTTTTCTTGACCATAATATAGTAAAAAACATTGATATATTCGTAATCGTCAAAAAGGATTAACACTGGTAAAAACCAAAAGATAAAGGTGAAAACACCACCCTGAATCACATTATTTTTTTGGATAATGTGATATCAATCCATACACATCTTATATTTTAATTATGATAGATTGGATACATTTTCCCTAAAAAATAATTTTTTTAATTTAATATATTAAGCAATTCAATGAGTGACCCTCCCATAACTTATAAAAGAGAACCTCATATCCTCTTTAATTTACACATCAAAAACATTTTTATTTTTACAAGAACTAGAAAAAAAATTCCTTAGCTTCCTCCCAACATCCAATAGTCATTTGTTTAATCATAATACAACACTATGAATGATTTTTTGGTATCAAAAAAATTATCTGAAGAAGAGAAATCGTTATTAACCTATATTTTTTTTCTTCTTTCACCTCCTTAATGCATTATTTAATCATTATGAAATAATAAAATTTGCAACTTCTATATAATTAGATGTTATAATGTTAATTATTTTAATTCATATCCATCTCTAATGTCCAATTCATGGGATAGGAATCAGTCATTCATGTGTATAGAAGACTACCACCTCGTAGATAAAAGTAATTAATTGTCCATCACCACCTCTTAGAACATGTTATAACGTTTTATCTAATGTCTATAAATTTTATTAATGTAATATTTATTATTATATAATTAATTTTTATATCCATGTTTCATACCATTACATTCAAAAGAAAAGGAAAATTTTGTTTGTTTGTAAACATGGATTATTACCTCTACAAAGCAATGTTGATCATTTTTCATCACCGCATCAAATTAAAGATATATACATGTTTACATAAATAAATAATATTTTATTTAAGATATAATTTTCATTTATTAAAAGTTAAATAATTCATACCTTGTTTCCTTTATAATTAATTATTTATAATTATTCTTTATATAATTCAATAATGATCACTTTGACTGCAGTCACCCTACTGATGTAATATTAGACACATGAGCATAATATATACAAAGGGTCTGACATGGACTTAAATGATTTAGTATTTAATTATAAGATTGAAATAAAAGAAATTTTAAACATAAAAAATGTTATTTAGGTAGTAAATAATTAAAATTATTTTATTGTTTAGGAAGATTATGAATGAACGTGGAGATTCAAACACATTTTTAGGGATAAAAAAATTTATAATATTGTTTTATTTATTTTGAAGATTTATTTTCTTAATATATTTCTTCCATGTACATTTTATTAAAATTATCATATACATTAATTTAGATAGATATAAAAGATTTATATTGGAAATATGTTTCCTCTTTCAATGGTTTTTAAAAAGGAATATTTTTACTGAATGTTTTCAATTTCATTATAAAAAGTAAAAGGAATTTTTTATTTTAAAATATATAGTTTCAATGGATTTTATCACCACTACAACTGATATTTTAATTTTTATTCCCTTACAATATCCAAGGATTTATTCAAAGAAAACCCTATGTTCTAGGTACATTAATTTTGATTAGTGTTTTTAAAAGGAAAGGGTATTCTGATGTCCAAAAAATATTTTACAGAATAGTTAAAAACATATTTTGTGGGTGTTATGATAAAATTTGAGACAATAAAAATGATTTATTGATGATATGGTTCATGATAATTATAGATGATGATTAGTGATCTTGATATAGGATATATGATGGGTGATAAAAACTAATCTAATGTGATGGGTGAGCCTAATATATCTTATATGAGAGGTACACCAATATAGAACTCTAATGAATTTTTTATTGTTTCTTGTATTTGTAGTCATGAAGGAGGGAGTTAATCATAGAGGTTCCTCTAATGTATTTTATTGGGATCCAATTATTTTTTACATAGTTTATGAATATAATTATCACTTCTTCCAAAAGGGGTTTTATTTTCCTGTTTGGGGGTTTTAATGGTTTTATTTAGACAAAATGGGTGTGTGTTTTTTCATGTAAAAATTATTTATTTTATAATATAAATGAATATTATGATAGTGAAAAAATATTTTATTGTTTTTTATGATTTTCACTTAACATAAACTTTGATTATTTTATATCCCATACTATAATTTTTATACTAATCCCACATTCTGAAATGTTTATTTACAGGATTTAGGAAAGGGTAGGAATAAATAACAATTCAAGTCGAAATTAATTCTGATTTTTCAAGAAAAGAAAAAAAATCTCTTTTAAGGTAAAATATTTTCGGAAAAAGGATACTATGTATAAGTACACACTTTATAACTTATGGTTTTCACATGTTTAATTTATAAAACAATTCCCTAAAAATATAAACCATAAAATCTTTAGGTATGTAAGGAACGGAAATATAGTCCAAAGAAACCATATAATTTATATATTATGTTCTAGTCCATACATTTGGTATTAGAGACAAGTTTTAGATAACACATTATATTTTGATGATTTTATGAGAGGTTATCTTTTTTATTTATGGATGAAATCATGGGTTTATAATTTTTAGGTTCATCATATGTTCAAGGTATAAACAACCCTCTTAAGGTTTTCAGTGATGTGATTTTATAAAGTCTACTGAAATTTTGGGGGAGTTTTTTTAGGCTGAGGTTTAAATAAACTAAAAGTTTAATTTAAATTGTGATTTTAGAATAATGATGATATATTTCTGGGGATTTAATTGGAATTGTATGAGATAAACATTATTGATAAAACAACATTAATGTTGAAGTTATTGTGGTTATTTGTTTATGATTTTACTATTAATGTATGATATAATTTCCATTGGTAATGAATTTATAAGGATTATTTAAATTTTAATATAAAATAGATCATTTTATATTTTGGTTATTTTCTCTTATAAATATTAAATTACGTTTATCTTGTTGAAAAGAAAAGGATCTCACACAATATTCTTATCCCTTCCAAATGATTTAGTCATCCCTATAATGGATAAATCTAGTTAAAATGATTTTGAAAGCTATTTGAACATTCAAATAACCTATAATAAACTATTTTACCTATACAAAATCATTGCATTTACCCAAAATTTCAATAGATCATTGTATTTATCTTAATTGTTTTCAAAATCACAACTCATACATCTCATTTGGAAAGGGGAGTTCCACTAAGGACTTAAATATATATTTTATAGAGATATAGACTTCTTGTTAAAGGATAAAGTGAATATAAACAACATTAAACAAGTATCTGATTTTTGGATTTATGTTATGAACCATTATCATATGTTCATGTATGAAACATGATTATATTTATATTACATAATCATAAGGAATTATTTCATATATTTGATTTATAATAATATTGTATTATGAAATAAGAAAATAAATCATGGTTAATGGATTAAGAATGAAATATAATAGAAGATTTTTTTTCAATGTTATTCTGATATATTCTAAATAGTATGAGAGTAGTGAAAAACCTAAGGATTCTTCCATCAGATATTTTTTTTTAAATTTGGAACCATATGTTAGGTAGAAATAATACCTTTGGAAAGTGGTGTAGAGAAAAGGTGATAATTTATTGAGATATTAATTGAAGTAAATATGAAAAAGGGATAAATAAAATATTGGGTTAGTGAGTTATTAATGTCAACGAAATTATAAACATTTATGATTTTATGATTTTTTTGTAAAAATGATCTATATATAAAAACCTTATATGTTAAACGGAGATTTAATGATTAATGATATTTTTCAGGATCTTCATCATATTTATTAGAATTTTATAGGAATTATATTCATATAGTTTTAGTAAAAAATACAACCTAATATATTTGGAAATGCCAATGGGATTAAACCCGCAACTGAAGGGAGAGAAGTGTGGAATTCCTTAAACTAGCCTACATGATTCCCTAAATCATATAACATTGTTCTTTTTACTAAAGTTATATTATATATTAATATTAATTTATTTTTTGTTATAACTAATTTACCGTATAAATAACCTTAGGTTCAAAAAATTATTTTGTGATTAAATTATTATTTTTGTATATGAGAAGAAGATACCAATATTTGGTATAACATTACATGTTTATGGTAAATATAATATTATGATATTTTATTAGAGTATAAAAGGTTTAATTATATTTTAGAGGAAAATATATTTTTATTCTCTCATAATGTAAATTCATGCTAATAAGGTAAATTATAGGCTTTCCATGTAGATTATATAAGTAAAGAATACATATTTTTAATATTGGACTTCAAGAGTAATTGATGTTATTAAGCAATAAAATTTAATCAAATATTGGTAGAATTTATTATCAAATAATTCTAATATCTGGGTTTCAATATCAAACAATAATATTTTGATGAATTATAAAGATAAATATTTATTTATTGATTTATTAATAACATTGGTTATTACTATTTAATTTTAATGATTAATTTATTATCTCTTTTTTCGGAAGATATATTCATTTTGGGAATTATATTACCTGATAAAAAACATTTCATATTTGTTTAATTTATAAAAATATGAGTATTAGGTTGTGATTATTTTTTTATTTATGTGATCAATTAAAAGTTTATCTTCATGCGTTATGAATGAAAATTTTATCTTGAATAATTATCATTTTGAGAAAAAGAATATATTATGGTCAAAATTGATTAAAAGTTGAAATTTTAAAATTAAAATATGTATATATTCCATATGTACTTTTCTTATATGTAAAGGAATTATTTAACTCTAAGAAAGTGATCTTAAAATGAAAATTTTATAATTTTAACTCAATTTTTGATGAATCGGAGGTCTTTTTTACCTTATCAGATAATGTTTGTGTGTTTATTAAAATTCTCGTGATCTCAATCTTTTAATAAATGGTCTCTATCACCCATTTTTGTTATATGGACATTAAATTTTTCATTCAATTAAATATTTTCACTTCCCAACAATGTCCTCTTATTCTGAAACTTTGTTATGTTTTTTTCAACATGATCCCCCTTATATCCCTTCACCTCTTTCCAAGATGATGTTTTATTGATAATTTTTTATGATGTGGGATTTCAAAAAAATGTATTTATAGGCATAAAACCCTTGATTACCAAGATCAAATTAAAAAAATGAGGAATAAATTTATGAATTAAGGGAAATAATATAAAACCTCAATATTTTTAATAATATAACTATATTCAATAGAAAATATGACATGCAACACTAAGCCTAAACAAACCATGAAAAAATATTTTTTGAATATTACTATTATAATATAATTGTCAAATTAGAGAGTATAGATATGATTAAATTCATCATGATATATACATAGGTCATACTCAATATAAATATACTAAAAGCCTATTAGTAATGAATCTCTTAAATTTTAATAAAGTCATTTTATTCTTCAAAAATATGTTTTCATAAAAAATGATTTTTATTTATTTTATAAGAAATATTATAATTAATTTCTAGATAATTCAGAAATTTTATTTGATAAAAGGTTTTTTTTAAATCTCTATATAAAAAAATAGCTTTTGGTGAAATTTACAAATTTTTTGGAATGATTTTTTTCATAATGAATAAAGTGCAATATATTAATTTTTATTGAAAATTTTATTTTATTTTCAAGTATTTACAAACTAAAACTATATTTTATATTAGATTTAAAATTTAATTTGTTTATTTTGATTTAAAGTGATTTAATTATATTATTTAGAAATAATTTTATTGTTATATATAGTAAAAAAATTATACTTGAAATGAATTTTTTTGAAAACTATTTCTATCATGTCTCCTTGGTCTAATTTTAAATTAAATTCTTCCACTTCATAAAATTGAATCATGAATAATCGATTTCATATTTTAATTAGGATAACATAATTTAGTAAATAAGTCTATTTTATTTTTTGTTCATAATGGATAATAACCATGCTATGTAATTTTTACCACGATAAAGGTCAAATGTGTTAGTTATAGTTAAAAATAATATTGTATGGACTAACAATTAGTGTCTCAAATATATGGAAACATATTTCTAGAATTATTTTTATTTTGACCTTTCTAATATTTAAGTAAAATATAATGAAAAAATGGCACTTTCTTTTAATATTTATAATATTTTATAAAAGTGATAAATACAACTCATGCTTAGTTATAAAGGTTTATTTGAAATATAAATTATATTTTTTTAACATAGGAACTCATTTATTATTTTGAGTGATGAAATAATCACTATAAATTATTACGTAATGGAGACATAATATATATTATTTTAATATGAACATAAAAACAATGAAATTAAAATTTTAAATGTAATATAGTTTAATTGAATTATTTTTTCCCATTAATTACGAAGATTAACAAAACAAATTAAATATGTGTTAAAGGATTATATTATAATTCAATTTGTTTCTTATTTTTAATAATTCAAATTAAATTAATATTTAAAAAAATGACAGTAATTATATTTTATGTTAAATAATATTAAAGAGTTAAATGGTCAAAAATTTCATATCATGGAAATTTATTTATGATACTTCATATTATATGTAAAATTAAAACCCATAAATATTTAAAGATTCATTACCATGGTCCAGGTAATAATTAGTTAACAAAGTCATTAAAGGAAATATATGGTTCAAATTGTTATAAAACACGATAAAAATTTTATTAGGTTAATATAGTAATTCCATATATTCCATATCCAAGAATACAAGTAGTTTTAAAACCATTTTACATTATTTAGATTCATGTTATATTATAGTATTTCATTTCATTCCAAAAATGACATACATGATATTTTCTAAAAAATAATGTTTGTTGAAATGATATAAAATTCCAAAACAAAATACTATCATCATCTATGTGATTTTTATATGGTTTAATATATTAACCGTGGTCTATTTATTAACCAATTTTCCTTTTATCGTAACTATACTAAACCCAAAATAGTATAAAGACATCGTCACAATAGTAATCATAAAAAAGGGTAAATACGGGTTATTCACAAATGATAATTTTGAAAAATCATCCTATATTTTCCTAAACTATATTTTATGATCATATTACGACTCATAGTCATATTATATTATAATTATATAAATTTTATAACTTTTTTATGACAATTAATATATCATAAATTAATATTTTATGAAATTATAAGAGTTTATGTCCTATCACATCTAAAAGGGAACCTCCTGCCCACATTTATTCGAACATAAAAATCTTTTTGTATCATCCAATACCTACTAAAATACAATCCCTAATTACATATAAACATCATATAGTGCATATTTATTTTCATAAAAATAACTAGTAATGTTTTTAGTGTAAACCTAAAGAGGTTGTTTAAAGAAGAGGTATTGTTCTTAATCGAGTATTTTTTGTTTTATTTCTTATTCCACATCTTTCAAATATTCTATAAAAAAAACAAAATAATGAAATAGATATAATCCATATACATATATGTTATAATTTTTCTGGTATAATTTACATCTATCACCAACCTCCATGAAATGCGAATGGAATCTATAATTAATTTGTACATTGGACAACCGCCTCGCAGACCGATGTTATTTTTTTCCAACACAACCTATCAAGGATAGTAATAATCATGGAATTAATGTATATAAATGATATTAATTATATATAAATCATTATTTAATGATAACATTTCATCTATTTCTATAACTATCCATTCACTGTAAAATTATTACATTGTTCATGTGTACATATGGACTTCCACCTCTATGAAGCGATGATATTAATATTTTAACATCACATTAAATGGATGATATATATATATATATAATAATTTAAAGATAACATATTTTATTTATGATAAAATTAACATTATGGGAGGATAAATTATTATTTACCTTTTTTCTATCAAGACTATTAAAAAATGGAAACATTACTCATGTGTACGTATAGCCTAATACCACTATGATTGTAAAGTATTTAAATTTTCCTAACCATTTATCTTGGTTGGTATTAAAATATTAATTCACCCATAAAAATTATAATTATTTCATAATTTTTATTTTGGTTATGATTAAATAAAGGCCACATTAACAATAGTCAACCTACCGATGTCATTTATAACATTAGAGTTGTATATCATAAAAACGTCCAATGTGAACTGAATTGATTAATTAATCAACTATAACATAGAAATTAAATGAATAATAAACATAAAAATTTTATTAATAAACTAAGTAATTGACATATTTTAATTTTTTAGCAGTAAAAATAATGTAATGATGAGTATGACTAGATGTAAGGGACCTGTTAACATAATATATTGATTTAAATTTTTTAAAGAATTATTTTCAAAATAATTTTCACCAATGTTATTATTTATAAAATTATTTCATGGAATAATTTTTAGGAAATAAAATAATTATAAAAAAAATTATTTGTATATTTCAAATGATTTCACAAAGTAATCTTTTTATGAAATATTTTTAATTTCATTTAGAAAAGGAAAAAATTATTCTATGATTTTAATGTATAATATGTGAACATATTTTCCCACATTTATATCCATTAATTAAATATTGGATTCCTTTAAAATATCTCAATCTTCTTCCCAGGAAAACCTTGTTTCCTATGAAAATTAGTTTTGATATGTTTCTTTAAAAGGAAATGGAATTTCGAAATCCAAAAATCTTTTTCATAGGAGTTACAAAGAGTTTTTGAGGGTTTTATGACAAAATATGAAAGAATAAAATTTTTTATTCATGATATATTTTATAATAATTATATAGAATAGGGATGATCGTGATAAAACTTATTCAATTAGTGATACTAATATAAATTTTATCATAGGTGAGGCCAATATATCAAATACGATGGATACATCTACATAGAACTACAATGAATTAGGTAATGTTCCCTGTATTTATATGTAAGGAGGGAATTAATAAGGGGGGTTTCTTTAAAGGATTCAATTCGTATCTTGTTATTTCTATCCATGGTTTTGAACATAATTCTCTATGTTTCAAAAACAGTTTCTATTTTCTTATTATTGGGTTTTAGTGGGTTTCATTGAAAAAATTATGTGCATATTTGATATGGAAATGATGAATTTTATATGACGATGGAATATTGGGGTTAAGGTAAATATTTTATGTATTTTAATTTTTTCCACCACGCTAACAGATATTTTGTATGTCCCTTGCTAATCTTCTTTCACATCAAATGTTTAAAAATGTCTTCCATATAGTTTATTAATGGGACAGAACAAAGAATAATTGATGTCGAATGTCATGATTTTCTTTCCTGAAAAATAAATTAGTTTATTTTTAAATGATTCATATTCTTTGTAAAATGTATACTCAATAGAAGTGTCTACTTTTAATATATGGGTTATGCATGTAAAATTTATGACACAATTCTCTAAAATTATAAACCATAGTGATCCTTGGGAATGTAATAAATTGAATTAGAGTCTAAAGACAATAGATTATGTATTTTCGAAGTTCATTTACTTACATATTATATATATATATATATTTCTTTTTTCTACTCGAAAAAATGAATAAGAAATTTTTAATGTTCAAAACTAGGTGGTGGGTTAACATAAACTTCATTACAAATAAAATTGATACAATAAAATGATTTAATGTCCATTTAAAATAATTTAAATACTTGTGATGATGAAAACATAACAAAACTATAATATACTAAATATTATAAATTCTCAAAAATATTACAGGTAAATATATATCTTCTTCTGGAAATTAAACTCATGTGACTAATATACCTTTATAATTAATAATTGGTTTTGGATTCATCCAATTTGTTTTTAAATATCCATTTAGTTCCACTAATTTTAACACCCCATGGTTTTTTAAAATAAATTTTAATGCATGAAACTTTTTTTTAATTAGATAGTTATAACTAGCCTTTGAACCTAATTTTGTCGCTTCTATGAATTGAATTTCAAAAAATGGTTATCTTTGGTTGTGATCAGTATGTTATTTAGAGTCTTATAGAACCAACTTGTTTTTTTGGTTATTAGTAACATACCCTTATGAATAGTAATATGATTAGTAATAAGGACCTTATTAATAGATAATAATATTATTATTTTATTTTATTAAGGTTATAAAATAATAAGATGTTGATTAATTTTTCAAGGTGTTAAATAATGAGTTATAGATTTAATATTTTAATTTTTGAATAAATTATGATATTATATAAAAATTAAATTATTAATATTTAGAAAATTATTTAATAAAAATTATTTAGTTTTTAAATTCTACAGATTCAAAAATGGTTAGGGTTAATTTTTGGGATTTTTATGAAATTCTTGAATTCTTTATGAATAGTAAAATATGATAAATTATGATAAATGATAAATACTTGTTTTACTACATCATAGGTGTTGCAAGGTTGATTTAAGCCCACATGGTTTGAAATAAAATGAAATTATTACTATTTTGGGTCACATAAATCAGGATTATTCACATTGTTGAGAAAAAATATTAAAATAAGGATTAAAATAATGTAAAATCCATCATCTCCTCTAGTGTAAATACCACACTCATTCCCCTCTTCTTCTCACACCTCTGAAGCCTTGATCATTTTCTAATTTATGAAAAATCCCATCACCAAGTATCTTTCCCACATCTAGTACCTACTGGTCTCACCAAAAGGCCAAAACCAAAGGTCTTAAGGAGGATCTCAAGGAGATGAGATCCAGAGGTAAGAATCCTCTTCCTTTTTCATATGTTTTCTTTCCAATTCCTTTCTTTTCTTATACTCTCTTCCCCTCCACTTATCCAGGAGTTAAGAAATATAAAAAATTTATATATTTTTAATGTTATCATGTTCTTGAAAAATATTCTTCATCTTTCTTCCTCTCATCTCCCTCTTATTCTAAAAAAACACTATCCACGATGTGCCGATTTACCAAAATCATGGATGATGTGTTTCCAATTTCCATAACATCCTTAAAATATGATCATAAAACCATTTAATGGTTGAATACAAATAAAAATTTTATTTTTTAACCTATTTATGTTCTATAATTAACTTCTATTAATGACATTAAATTATATAATGAAACAAGTTTATGATTATTGAGGAATTGCCAAAAATGATCTAAACAAACATCGTTAATGTTTTATCTAATAACCCATAATAATATATGATAAAAAATGATTTATGGTATAATTATATATTTTGAAAACATATGAATTCAATTTCATTCCACTTCTGGAATTTCATTTCCATACGATAAGAAAATCATATACAAACTGGCCATGGAGATCATGTAATGAACGCACCCAAAACAATGGATGGAACAAAATACTAATAATTAAAGGGTGAAATTATGTTATGAAATTAAAATATAAAGTGTTATAAACATTAATATGTTTCTTTAAGATATTAATAGCACTATTTTAACCATTATAAATGAGGTTTAAACAAATTTTATGTAAGAAAACCCTGAGGTAAGGGAATTCTTAATCCAATTTCCATTATTTGGGTGAACCTTCTACTTCACTATTTATGTTGTATTAAAACTGTTTGTGTGATTAATTTTGATTATATTATGTTTAATTATGTTTATTTATAGTTTTTATACATATTATATCCACTATATTTAGTCTCACTTCAATTATATGATATTTGAATGGGGAATTTCTTTTAAAAATCCTCTTTTAAAATTCTGTTGTACAAAATTCAAAAGAAATGTTTTTATGAAATTATGCTTGTTGTATGATTATATTTTGGTTGTTGGGAATTTTTTATGATTAATTTTGGGACCTATATCTCCCTCCAATCCATTGGGTGTGTATATGTTGGAGTTTAGCCGTATGGTTACTCCATGTGTAGTTATGATGGTTACACCGTATGGTTTCCGTAAGGGTCACATTGTAAGGTAGCAGTGAGGGTTTCATATCATAAGGTAGCCATGAGGGTTAAAATATAAGTAATTAATTCCCTAATATACCTTTATGGTTTTATTTATTATCTATGTGTTTTCGGGAAATCTCCTGGAAATCTCAAGTTTCACAGAGTAAGTTTATATGGGTAACAAGTATGTCCTTTTTTAAAATGACTTCATATGTTACAATTATTAATGGACTAATGTATTATTTTATTCTTTTTATATCCCTTAATGATCCTTTTGTACTCATACCAAGTTTTTAAATGAATTTAAAAGGTTATAAGTATGTTTAATACAATTAATGAATCCAAGTTAAATGTTATGAAGATTTTTCAAATAAATAAATTTTTATTTGAAAACTTTTATATTTTGAAAGAAATGGATACTATTTTGTGGTATATAATCTATATGATTGTGGAATGTTATTTAGGTTTTATATCACAATTCTCTAAAAATATAAACTTGAAAATATCCTCAATATTAAATTAAGTGAGTTCTTGACTAAAATTCAATATTATGTAATATAATAAGGTCGGGTCATTATAGTGGATATCAGAGGTTGACTTAGATAAATTTAGGGGTCAGGATGATGTTAATAGAATACCATAAATGATTTTTACTCTATGTTTAATTTTAAATTATATATAATTTAAATATTACCATGTTTATTTGACTAAGATATTCTTGTTTAGAATGGTTTTCTGTAGAAGAAACAGGGAAGTAAAAGTAGAGAGACACCAACAGAATGATATCCTTCCAAATCTACAGCCCAGAATGGTAGGGATTGGAACGGAGCAGTTTTTTATAGTAATGAATTAGATAACATAGAAAATAAAAGGTGGTGGAATCCATATAAGATAACAACTATATCTACCACAAAGGAACATGATGATGGGGATGATCTTATGAGGCAACACCCTTATACTTTTAGTGGATATTTTGTCCCAGTAGCAGCTGAAGGATGGATTAAAGCCCTTGAAAAGATATTCGATGTTATGGGATGTTCAGAAAATCAAAAGTTAATTGTTTTCATTTATCATTTTGAAGTTGAATTTTATCAGTGGTGGTCAATGTTCAAAAATATCAAGGACAGAGAGGAGATTTAATCCTTAGAGTGGGTTAAATTTAATATACTTTTCATTGAAAAATATTTTCATAAGGTGCTATAACATAGGATAGAGAATCAATACATTGAATTGAAGAAAAAGGAGGAAGATTCAGTGGATGTGTATGAAGAAAACTTCACTCAAACAGTGAGGTATTATCCAAATATTATTCTGTATTTTGATATCAAAATCAACCGCTTTCACTTAGTATTGAAGGCATGGTATCGAAGGGCATTGGCCTCCTATGAATTCGAAAGTTTTGAGAAACTTGTATGATGTAATGAGAGGGTTGAGATAGAGTTTGTTGATGATCACATGCACTTTGAGAAAAAGGAGAAGAATAGTTCTAGATGCAGGAAATGGGTAATAATAAATCAATGAAATTTGATTATAAGAAATATTAGTTTCCAGTTAGTGAAAAATGTGGCAAAAATCATTGTGGGAAATACCTTAAAAAACCGGATAGTGCCTTTGATGCGGTAAGTTTGGAGATATTTCTTGATATTGTAATGAAAATGATACTAATACTAATCCTAATAAGTAAATCGTAAACTATTTTAAATAAAGTTATATGGTTCATTGTACAAATGTCTGCCCAAAGAGAGATGCGAATGATGCAAATGAGATAGACTGTAAGTAGAAAGGTGTAGTGACATCCTTTGTGACAATGTAAACAGACGTCAGGCCATCCAATGAAGTTGTATCAGGTGCCTTGTTTGTTTAATTAGATTTTTCTAAAGTTTTGTTTGATACAGGGTCCACACATTAATTTATTTCTAAGGAATTTTTTAGTAAATTGGAAATATCACCTCAAAAAATGAGACCAGAACATAATGTTTAAACACTAGGGAGAAATATTATAAAAAAATTTGAATTAAAATAATCTTTCTATTATGGTTTATGGAAAGAATTTACCTACAAACCTTGTTTTTTTCCTGAATAGAGTTTTATGTTATTCTAGGAATGGATTTTCTTTATTTTTATCATGCTAAGATTGAATGTAGAGCTAAATAATTTTTTTCTTAAAGAGTTTCATTTTGTATACAAGAATGAACCCATAAAATTGATAACATATCCATGAAGATGAGAAACTGTTGAATGATGGAAATGAAAGTTATCTTGCTAATATTGTTGAAAATAAGGGAACTAATCAGATTAATGATGTTCCAGTGGTAAATGAATATCTTAATGTGTTTCCTGATGAGTTACCTATTGGTGTGCCTGATTGAGAAGTCAAATTCATAATTGAATTAGTTCCTAATGCTAATCTATAACGACCCACACTTTACATACATTGTTAATACTTCAAAATTGAATCACACTTATTACAACATATGACAAAACCACAAAGGACCGTTTAGGTATAGTGTCTTTAGAAACTGGGAAACATAAACAACTGGTTCATAAATCTTCTACAGTGTCTCCCATTTATTTCATCATATCTAGGGTCCCTTTTAGCATATTCTACTTAATATCCATCTTCCTGGCCTGGGGAAAAGAAAACATAAAAGGGTGAGCTCAAATGCTCAGCAAGGGCAAATAAAGGAAATAAAAATCATATCATATCTTGTTGAAAATTAAAACCTGCAAAAGAGATCATAATATCTTAACATGGAATAAATCATAGAAGTGAAAATGAGATCCCCATAATCATAACATAAAACTTGAATCTTTGTGGCATGCACACATAATCATGGAAAATCATTTCTTGTTAGTCATGACTCATTGCCAAGACTATCTTAGTGGACAAAGTCCCTTTCTGAACCGAGTTCACTCCTCGTTTCAGTCCTGTATCACTGAACCGAAATAACATTCCGTTCCAGCCATGTCTATCTCATGAGATATAAAATCATTACCCAATGCATTGGAGGGAGATATAGGTCCCACCCATCTTATAATGAATCCTTTCTTATGTGTGCCACATAATCATAAAACATACATCATCACATAACACATATAACAAAAATGGGATTCTTGAAACATCATAAATCAATTCATATAAGATAAAGGAATTCATAAACATAATTCCATCACAACATAGTCAAACCAATGTAAAAATATGGATAGAAACAGAACCCTTTATTATCTTAGATGGAAAATAATTTTGATAAAACACTTGAATTGAATTCTTGAGGAAAATATCCTTTCTTCTTCAAAAACATTTTTCCTTTCATAACATGTCATACAACTTTAAAATAAAAGAAGTTGATTAAAAATAAACTTGAAAACTTGTAAAGGAAGCTTCTTGGAAACAATGTTTTAAAAATCCATTCATGCCGTATAAGTTAAAAAAAACATTCTTCGTACTTTTGTCGGAAAAGTCAAAAAGTACCTCGTACGGAAAAACGACAAAAGATTCCTTTCATATTCTTTACAAAAAACTCACCTAAGGGTAAAATTGGATTTAAACTATTTCAAGTGGATGGAAACAATATTACATATTGAGGGAACATGGATGTGGATGATAAAATACACCCCAGTAAATACTTACGAATAAACAATCTCGGATAAAAAAATGAGATTGTGATATTTCCCTTACCTTAGGTCCGATTTGCTTTGTTCGTGTCTGAAGCTCCTGTATAATGGTTTAAATAATGTTATTGACTTATTCCAGAATCATACATATTGATATGATATCATATATGGTCATATTATTAGCTTCTTGTTAGTAATATTTCATTGTTACTTGTTACTCGGGTCTTTATAACTTTTTGTTCTTATACGTGTTTTGTCGAATAAGTTCTTATTCTTATCTTTAGGTTATAGATAATTCATTTCCAGAATGGTATTAGTGTAGTATATACCATATTCATTCATTCAATTCATTTATATAATCATTATGAAATGAAGATCATGTAGAACGAGTCGCATCACATCGTGGAGACGGTATTCCGTACGTACGCACGAGTGATGATATCGTTCCTATGATCGTGGAATTGTATTGGAGTATATATATATATTATTTCAGTATCAATATTACTTAATAATAATCATATATAGTTACTGATTACACCATTATACCCATCCTTGTAAGGTGATGGTGGAAAATAGATTACACCACGGCGTGGAGACGGTATTCCGTACGTACGCACGCGCGGTGATTTCATTTTTCCGTAGGATGGATAGAAAGTGAATTAGGGTTGTTTCATATTTATAATAACATATCAGTATGTAAGTAATACTGATGTTATTACTTTGTCATGAAACAACTAAAGAAGAAGAAGTTGAAGAAGAAAGAAATTGAAAAGATCGGTAATGGATATTACCTCTTCTTTGGAACGCCTTTTTGAATCCTCCACTTAAGGAACTAAGATTGGTCTTTGGAGAAGACCAGGACCTCTAGGATTATTCTAGGGAAGTGGAGAAGGGAAAATGGCAGGGGTTGGCCGAGCTTGAGTGCTCAATTTGGTGTGAGGAGGAGGGGGAGGAGGTGCCCTTTTATAAGGGAGGAGAGGGGCACCTTAGGAATATCTCAAAATATTATTTTATATTAAAGTCAAAATCGGTTTATAATGGTTCCAAAGGGTCTTATTTCGAAGATAAGGTGGGGAGGGGTCGAAATCCTATCAACCAATAGAATTTAGACAAGTTTAGGATATTATTTTAACCTTATCAATTAGATTTAACTCTAAGTTAAATAATTTAACTTTTACCATGTCTTTTTGTTTTCTTTCACTATATGGTTAATACACTTACAATAACATGCCAAACGAACCCCAAATTGTTTATTATTAATATATATATCCTTATCTAAATCATTTGGCCGAACCTTAGATTTTTAGGAATACAATAACAATTAATAATATAATATTTGATTTAAAAACTATTTTGTGTCAATTTTGACACTATTTGATATATGATTTTTGTGAAAGTCATAACAGAATTAAATGTTCAAACCAAGTTGATTAAATCAACATTAATATATCATAGTAACCTAGAAAATTAGTGGAATTCATAAAAAGTCTCAAATTACATTTATTTTGGTGTTTATAACATCGATTATGTCAATATTTCGTTAACAAGATAATTACTGCATCATCTTTGTGTCATAAATAAATTAAATTATTTGATGTCTAAAAATTACAAATAAACTACCATCATGTAGGAAATCTTTTTAGCTTTCTAATGAATATTTACAATCGAATTTATCTTATGTATAACCCTATATTAAAAATGATTTACTTATTAAACTTTGATTTTAACTATTTTAACCCTTCTTTAAATAAATTAATAATAAATGTCCTAATCTAATCCAAGTGGGCCTAAATGGTCATATTTTATTCCTAAGTTTGTTTTTGGTCGAATTACACTTGTCCAATAGAATTAGGACATGTGTTAGGGTAATATTAATATCATATTTACCCTTAGTTACCCTATTTACTATTAACAGCGGTAAAAATAGTAAAAAGTTACTATTCACCAAAAAATTATTTTCATCTCATTGAACCACATTTTAGTCCTTGATATTAACCGTTTCTCTCGGATTTTTGAAATTCCATTCACAGAAGCGGTAAAATTAAGTTTTATGCAAAATTCAGTTTTTAACCTACCACTTAGTGGTTTCACTATTCATCAAAAATTGAAAGTTTTCAGAAAAATACCAAAATTTCACCCTAGGCTAATTTCGATATTCTGAGTCCAAAAATGAAGTCCATTTTGAAAAATAAAATTTATAAAATTTCAAAAAGTGGTTATTACTATTCATAACGGCTAGTTTTAATAGCATATTGTTGTTTAGTGAAACTCGGTATTGCGTACGACGCAAGCTATCGAGGAAGGTCGCGATTGCGTGTAAAGCAAGCCAAGAAAGTGTTGTGTAGAAAAAGATTCCTTTGATGATTTATATAACATAAAAGTCTCGGGTGTTACATTCTACCCCCCTTAAAAAGAATTTCGCCCTCGAAATTCGTCACTTTGCAACAAACAAATGAGGATACTTCTCCCTCATCATATCCTCAAGCTCCCATGTAGCTTCTTCAAGTTGGTGGTTTCTCCATAAAACTTTCACCAAGCGAGTGGTCTTGTTTCGTAGGACTTTTTCGCTACGATCCAGAATCTCTATCGGCAGTTCTTCATAAGAAAGATCTTGCTCCAGCGGTACTACTTCTGAGCTGAGTACATGTGAAGGATCTGGTATGTACTTTCTCAGGAGAGATACATGGAACACATCGTGAACTTGAGAGAGATTCGGTGGAAGCGCCAATCGGTAAGCTACCTTCCCAACACGATCCAGTATTTCAAAAGGACCGATATATCTAGGGCTCAACTTCCCCTTCTTTCCAAATCTCATAACCCTCTTCCAGGGAGATATTCGTAAGAACACTTTATCACCCACTTCAAACTCTAGGTCTTTTCTTCGGTTGTCGGCATAACTTTTCTGTCGACTCTGAGCTGCTCTTATGTGTTGTTGAATAGATCTGACCTTTTCTGCCATTTCATCAACGAGATCAGGTCCTAATAGCTTTCTTTCCCCAACTTCATCCCAGCAAGTTGGAGTCCTGCATTTCTTTCCATAGAGAGCTTCATAAGGAGCCATCTGAATACTGGAGTGAAAGCTATTATTATAAGAAAATTCCACCAAAGGTAGGTGTTGATCCCAACCTCCTTTGAAATCCATAGAGCAAGCTCTCAACATATCTTCTAGGGTTTGAATTGTTCTCTCAGACTGACCGTCTGTCTGGGGATGATAAGCAGTGCTGAAACTCAACTCTGTATCCAGAGTATGCTGAAGACTTCGCCAGAACTTCAAGGTAAATCTCGGATCCCGATCAGATATAATAGAAAGTGGTACTCCATGCAATCTTACCACTTCCTTTACATATATCCTGGCAAGCTGATCTAGAGAGAAATCCTCTCTAATAGCAATGAAGTGTGCAGACTTTGTAAGACGATCAACTATGACCCAGATAGAATTATTGCCTTTGGATGTTTTAGGAAGTCCTGTGACAAAGTCCATAGTGATGTTTTCCCATTTCCATTCGGGTATGGGTAATGGTTGTAACATCCCCTTAGACTTCTGTCTCTCAGCTTTAACTTGTTGACAAACCAAGCATCGAGAGACATATTCAGCAACATCTCTTTTCATGCCATCCCACCAGAAGTACTCTTTCAGGTCCCTATACATCTTCGTGCTTCCAGGATGAATAGAGAATGAAGAACTATGAGCCTCATCCAGCAGCTCTTTCTTTAATTCGGGGATGGGAGGAACACAAACCCGATTCCTGAACTTTATTATCCCATCACAATCAAGGTTGAATTCAGGAACATTTCTCACCTTCTTTTGTAACTCGACATCTTCTTTCTGTGCCTCTTTAATCTTCACATGTATAGATGGTTGAACATTCATTTGAGAAAGATAAGATTTTTCCCCTTACATTATAATTCCAAGATCCATCCTTTGTAAATCCATAAATATTGGATCTTTTGTGATCCTCATCATGGATAAACTAGCATGGTCTTGTTGACTTAATGCATCTGCCACCTTGTTTGCTTTCCCAGGGTGGTAATGGATTGAGCAGTCATAATCCTTAATCAGCTCCAACCATCTTCTTTGGCGCATATTCAACTCCTTTTGTGTGAAAATATACTTTAAACTTTTATGATCAGTATAAATATCACACCTTTCACCATAAAGGTAATGCCTCCAAATCTTTAATGCAAAGATTACCGCAGCCAACTCCAAATCATGTGTTGGGTAATTTTGCTCATGGATTTTCAACTTTCGTGAGGCATAAGCTATCACCATATCATTTTGCATAAGAACACACCCCAATCCCTTCTTGGATGCATCACTGTAGATCACAAACCTTTCTCCACTACAAGGCAGTGTGAGCACAGGTGCACTGGATAACCTTCTTTTCAACTCCTTGAAATTCTCTTCACATTCCTCTGTCCAGACAAACTTAACTCCTTTCCGAGTCAACTTGGTGATTGGATTAGATAACCGTGAAAAATCTTTTACAAAACGTCGATAATATCCAGCCAAACCAAGAAAACTTCGGATCTCAGTTACTGTTGTTGGTCTTGACCATCTTTCGATAACCTCTGTTTTTGCTGGATCCACAGATATCCCCTCTTTTGAGATTATATGACCCAAAAATGCAACTTTTTGAAGCCAAAATTCACACTTGGTAAATTTGGCATAAAGCTTCTCTTTTCTCAGGGTCTTCAATATAATTCTCAAGTGATCTTCATGCTCTTCCTTGCTCTTTGAATAGACAAGAATATCGTCTATAAAGACTACCACAAATTGATCAAGATAGTCTCTAAAGACTCTATTCATTAGATCCATGAAGATAGCAGGGGCATTAGTAAGACCAAATGGCATCACTATAAATTCATAGTGTCCATACCTTGTACGGAAATCCGTCTTTGGTATATCCTCCCTTTTGACCCTTAATTGATGATACCCTGAACGAAGATCAATCTTGGAAAAGTATTGAGCTCCGCGTAGTTGGTCAAATAAGTCATCAATGCGTGGGAGAGGATATTTGTTCTTGATAGTGATCTTGTTAAGTTCTCGATAATCAATGCAGAGTCTCATTGATCCATCTTTCTTCTTAACAAATAGAACAGGTGCTCCCCAAGGTGACGCACTAGGGCGTATGAATCCCTTATCAAGATTCTCTTGGAGTTGCTTCTTCAATTCCTGCAACTCAATTGGGGCCATTCTATAAGGTGTCTTTGAAATAGGCAAAGCACCCGGTATGAGTTCTATTGAAAACTCAACTTCACGATTTGGTGGAAGACCTGGTAATTCCTCCGGAAAGACATCATCAAACTCCCGTACAATGGGCATATTCTTAATCGTAAGTTTCTCTCCAACCATTTGAGATAAATAACCTTCATTTAGTGGAATCATGACCCATAAGATGGAAGGAATTTCCACTGGAAGGTTATGTTCATCCTTGCATTGATAGACGATCGTAGATTGATCAGGAATATGAAATGTGACTTCCCTTCTTTGGCAATTGATATGAGCTCCATGTAGAGAAAGCCAATCCATGCCAAGAATCACATCAAATTCCACTAAAGGAAGGATCACAATATTTGCAGGAAGCACTTTCCCACAAACTTCGATCGGAGAAGAATTATAAACTTCTGATGCGATTGATGTGCCATTAGGTGTTGTCACAGCTAACTCAACATCTAATTGTTGAGGTAGTACGGTGATACCCTTAGAAAATTTTTCAGAAATAAAAGAGTGGGTGGATCCAGAATCAAATAAAACATTTGCTACTTTAGAGTGGATGGTAAGTGTACCTTTCACCACATCGTTATCGTACTCCACATCGCTGATAGAAATTGCATGTGACTTTCCTTTTTCTTTAGCCTTAAGAGTTTGTTGACGTCGACCATCATCATCAACCCTTGGATTTGGGCATTGATTGGAATAATGCCCCATCTCCTTGCACTTGAAACATTGAAGTGTAGTAGGATCATTCTGTGTATCCCTTCCTTTGTTTGAATCATTAGACATCTTCTTCCCATTATCACGACATTCAAATTCCCGATGACCTTCCTTTCCACATTTAAAACATTTACTTGTCCCTTTAAGACAACTCCCTCCATGTTTCTTTCCACACTTTGAGCATAAGGGAAAGTTCATCTTCTTTTCAGTGTGCTCTTTAGAGTTTCCTTTGAATTCCATCTTCCTCTTCTTATCAAACCCATGTGACTGATGGGTTACTCCAATCTCCATCTCGACTTTGAGAGCACATCGAACGATTTCCTCGTAGCTATTGAAGTCCCTTATGGCTAACGCCCTTCGAAGACTTGGTTTTAAGCCACTAAAGAATCGATCGATCTTACTCTCAGGTTGGATAATAATACCAGAAGCGTACCTTGCAAGTCTGGTAAAATTTGCTTCATAGGTACCAACAGATTCATCATCCCTTTGCTTCAGTTCAAGGAACTCTTTCTCCATCTTTGTTCGGAGAATACGAGGGAAGTACTTATTGAAAAATAAGTTCTTGAACTCGTCCCATTCCATAGACTCAATTTCATCCCTTTGCCTCGTATTCTTAACAAGATTCCACCATTGATCCGCATCTCCTTCCAAACGATACACTGCTAGGATGACTTTATCATGCTCAGAACATTAAAGAACTGAAAATATCTTTTCAGTAGTACTAATCCATTGTTCAGCAACTAATGGATCAGTAGACCCGCTGAAAGATGGTGGACGCTGCCTCATGAAGGATTCAACAGAATGTTGCTCCCTTCTTTGTTCGTTTGGAAATCCTGCATGATTCATAGCTTCAGAAAGTTGTGTGAGCATGGCTACAAGATTTTGCATTCCAGCTCCCATATCGTTTGGTTGCCCAGGGGGACAATCATCGCATTGCCCATCGCATTCCGCATTAACACGGTTCCTTCGGGTTCCAGCCATTGACTAAAACCAAGAAGAATAGTGTGAGCAACACTAATTATAATAGGAAACCACATAATTCAAGAATAAAATTTTCATGCTTAAGGTATTATCCTAGGTTATTCATGGCCATTTCTAAGATTGTGTTCTATGCTTAGACTTATTCTTAGGGTTCTTACTAAGGCTTTCACATCCTAGTTTCCAAAGGTTGACTATACCTTTCCTCTGATACCAACTATAACGACCCACACTTTACATAAATTGTTAATACTTCAAAATTGAATCACACTTATTACAACATATGACAAAACCACAAAGGACCGTATAGGTATAGTGTCTTTAGAAACTGGGAAACATAAACAACTGGTTCATAAATCTTCTACAGTGTCTCCCATTTATTTCATCATATCTAGGGTCCCTTTTAGCATATTCTACTTAATATCCATCTTCCTGGCCTGGGGAAAAGAAAACATAAAAGGGTGAGCTCAAATGCTCAGCAAGGGAAAATAAAGGAAATAAAAATCATATCATATCTTGTTGAAAATTAAAACCTGCAAAAGAGATCATAATATCTTAACATGGAATAAATCATAGAAGTGAAAATGAGATCCCCATAATCATAACATAAAACTTGAATCTTTGTGGCATGCACACATAATCATGGAAAATCATTTCTTGTTAGTCATGACTCATTGCCAAGACTATCTTAGTGGACAAAGTCCCTTTCTGAACCGAGTTCACTCCTCGTTTCAGTCCTGTATCACTGAACCGAAATAACCTTCCGTTCCAGCCATGTCTATCTCATGAGATATAAAATCATTACCCAATGCATTGGAGGGAGATATAGGTCCCACCCATCTTATAATGAATCCTTTCTTATGTGTGCCACATAATCATAAAACATACATCATCGCATAACACATATAACAAAAATGGGATTCTTGAAACATCATAAATCAATTCATATAAGATAAAGGAATTCATAAACATAATTCCATCACAACATAGTCAAACCAATGTAAAAATATGGATAGAAACAGAACCCTTTATTATCTTAGATGGAAAATAATTTTGATAAAACACTTGAATTGAATTCTTGAGGAAAATATCCTTTCTTCTTCAAAAACATTTTTCCTTTCATAACATGTCATACAACTTTAAAATAAAAGAAGTTGATTAAAAATAAACTTGAAAACTTGTAAAGGAAGCTTCTTGGAATAAATGTTTTAAAAATCCATTCATGCCGTATAAGTTAAAAAAAACATTCTTCGTACTTTTGTCGGAAAAGTCAAAAAGTACCTCGTACGGAAAAACGACAAAAGATTCCTTTCATATTCTTTACAAAAAACTCACCTAAGGGTAAAATTGGATTTAAACTATTTCAAGTGGATGGAAACAATATTACATATTGAGGGAACATGGATGTGGATGATAAAATACACCCCAGTAAATACTTACGAATAAACAATCTCGGATAAAAAAATGAGATTGTGATATTTCCCTTACCTTAGGTCCGATTTGCTTTGTTCGTGTCCGAAGCTCCTGTATAATGGTTTAAATAATGTTATTGACTTATTCCAGAATCATACATATTGATATGATATCATATATGGTCATATTATTAGCTTCTTGTTAGTAATATTTCATTGTTACTTGTTACTCGGGTCTTTATAACTTTTTGTTCTTATACGTGTTTTGTCGAATAAGTTCTTATTCTTATCTTTAGGTTATAGATAATTCATTTCCAGAATGGTATTAGTGTAGTATATACCATATTCATTCATTCAATTCATTTATATAATCATTATGAAATGAAGATCATGTAGAACGAGTCGCATCACATCGTGGAGACGGTATTCCGTACGTACGCACGAGTGATGATATCGTTCCTATGATCGTGGAATTGTATTGGAGTATATATATATATTATTTCAGTATCAATATTACTTAATAATAATCATATATAGTTACTGATTACACCATTATACCCATCCTTGTAAGGTGATGGTGGAAAATAGATTACACCACGGCGTGGAGACGGTATTCCGTACGTACGCACGCGCGGTGATTTCATTTTTCCATAGGATGGATAGAAGGTGAATTAGGGTTGTTTCATATTTATAATAACATATCAGTATGTAAGTAATACTGATGTTATTACTTTGTCATGAAACAACTAAAGAAGAAGAAGTTGAAGAAGAAAGAAATTGAAAAGATCGGTAATGGATATTACCTCTTCTTTGGAACGCCTTTTTGAATCCTCCACTTAAGGAACTAAGATTGGTCTTTGGAGAAGACCAGGACCTCTAGGATTATTCTAGGGAAGTGGAGAAGGGAAAATGGCAGGGGTTGGCCGAGCTTGAGTGCTCAATTTGGTGTGAGGAGGAGGGGGAGGAGGTGCCCTTTTATAAGGGAGGAGAGGGGCACCTTAGGAATATCTCAAAATATTATTTTATATTAAAGTCAAAATCGGTTTATAATGGTTCCAAAGGGTCTTATTTCGAAGATAAGGTGGGGAGGGGTCGAAATCCTATCAACCAATAGAATTTAGACAAGTTTAGGATATTATTTTAACCTTATCAATTAGATTTAACTCTAAGTTAAATAATTTAACTTTTACCATGTCTTTTTGTTTTCTTTCACTATATGGTTAATACACTTACAATAACATGCCAAACGAACCCCAAATTGTTTATTATTAATATATATATCCTTATCTAAATCATTTGGCCGAACCTTAGATTTTTAGGAATACAATAACAATTAATAATATAATATTTGATTTAAAAACTATTTTGTGTCAATTTTGACACTATTTGATATATGATTTTTGTGAAAGTCATAACAGAATTAAATGTTCAAAACAAGTTGATTAAATCAACATTAATATATCATAGTAACCTAGAAAATTAGTGGAATTCATAAAAAGTCTCAAATTACATTTATTTTGGTGTTTATAACATCGATTATGTCAATATTTCGTTAACAAGATAATTACTGCATCATCTTTGTGTCATAAATAAATTAAATTATTTGATGTCTAAAAATTACAAATAAAATACCATCATGTAGGAAATCTTTTTAGCTTTCTAATGAATATTTACAATCGAATTTATCTTATGTATAACCCTATATTAAAAATGATTTACTTATTAAACTTTGATTTTAACTATTTTAACCCTTCTTTAAATAAATTAATAATAAATGTCCTAATCTAATCCAAGTGGGCCTAAATGGTCATATTTTATTCCTAAGTTTGTTTTTGGTCGAATTACACTTGTCCAATAGAATTAGGACATGTGTTAGGGTAATATTAATATCATATTTACCCTTAGTTACCCTATTTACTATTAACCGCGGTAAAAATAGTAAAAAGTTACTATTCACCAAAAAATTATTTTCATCTCATTGAACCACATTTTAGTCCTTGATATTAACCGTTTCTCTCGGATTTTTGAAATTCCATTCACAGAAGCGGTAAAATTAAGTTTTATGCAAAATTCAGTTTTTAACCTACCACTTAGTGGTTTCACTATTCATCAAAAATTGAAAGTTTTCAGAAAAATACCAAAATTTCACCCTAGGCTAATTTCGATATTCTGAGTCCAAAAATGAAGTCCATTTTGAAAAATAAAATTTATAAAATTTCAAAAAGTGGTTATTACTATTCATAACGGCTAGTTTTAATAGCATATTGTTGTTTAGTGAAACTCGGTATTGCGTACGACGCAAGCTATCGAGGAAGGTCGCGATTGCGTGTAAAGCAAGCCAAGAAAGTGTTGTGTAGAAAAAGATTCCTTTGATGATTTATATAACATAAAAGTCTCGGGTGTTACATAATCCAATTTCAAAACACCCATACTGAATGGCTCAAATGGAACTTATTGGATTGAAAAATCAATTGCAGTATTTTCTTGATAAAGGATTCATTCATCCTAGAACATCACCATGGGGTGATCCTATTTTTTTCATTAAAAATAAAGATGGTTCCATGAGACTTTACATTGATTTTAGATCCGTATAACATCACCCTTGAAAAAAGTATCCTTTTCCACATATTGATGACTTGTTTCATCATCTCTATAGAGATCAGTACATTTCTAAGATTGACTTGAGATCTGGATTCCATCAACTGAAGGTGATGGAGGAAGACATCCCGAAAACATTTTTTATACTGGGTGTGGCAATTATGAATTTTTTGTTATGTTTTTTGTGTTAACTAATGTACCTGTTGTATTCATGGATCTTAGGAATATAATATTTTGCGAGTTCTTGGATAGGTTTTTAGTTTTATTTATTTATGACATTCGGATATTTTCTAAAAGTAAAAAGGATCATGAAAAACATCTAAGGGTTCTTTTGAAAACCTTAATTGAAAAGAAACTATATGGAGAATTTAGAAAGTGTGTTTTTTGGTTGCAACAGAGTTATTTTCTTGGGAACATTGTAAATAAGGATAGAATAATAGTTGATCCAGCCAAAAAATAAGTAGTTGATGAATGGCCAATACCTACAAAAATTACATAGATTCGTATTTTTCTTGTATTATCAAGTTATTACCAATGGGTTGTTAAAACATTGCATGGTTATATAGGCTGGTAACTATGTTAACCTGAAAAGGGGTAAAAAAATTTGGAGAGAATAATGTGATGTTTGTTTTTAGTAAAAAAAGAAGAAATTGGTGAGTGATCTAGTTTTGGACTTTCCTTCCCAAAATGATGAGTTTTTTATTTACAGTGATGCTTCCTTGAAGAGACTTGGTTGTGTTTTGATTCAAAATGATCATGTAATTTCTTATGCTTCAAGACAACTAATACTTCATGAGTTAAATTATTCTACACATGATTTGGAATTGGAATCTAGGGTTTTTGTCTTGAAAATTTTGATGTATCATTTATACAGAGCTAAATTTAAAATATATGCTGACCATAATAGTATTCAGTATATATTTACCCATAAGGGATTAAACATGAGGCGGTTAAGATGTCTTGAACTGATAAAGGATTATAATTACATGATCAATTACCATCCAGTAAAAGCAAACAAAGTGGTAGATTCCTTGAGTCAAAAACATCATGTATCATTAACCATGTAACATTTGGAACATGATCCCTTGATTAATGAGTTGATGAATTTTTTCTTAGAAGTTATTGGTGCATGAAATACCAATTTTTTTGTTTTAGGTTTTAGTGAAATCATTATTCTTAGAAAGAATTAAGAAAGCTATAGAAACAGGTAAAATTGGTTAATATTGGTAGGATTCTAGAATTTAACCTTGATAATGATTGTGTTTTAAGTTTTGGTAAAAGGTTTCTTGTGCCTTGTGATTCCCTATTGAAAAATTAATTGTTGTGTAAAGATCATAATTCTCCATTTTCAATTCATCCTGGTAGTACTAAGATGTATAGAGACCTTCAGAAGTATTACTGGGGGGATGGAATGAAAATGGATATTGATGATTTTACCGTGAAATGTTTGACATAAAAATAGGTTAAATAAGATAGGAAGTTATCGAAGGGGATTCTTCATCCTTTTATAGTGATAGAGTTTAAATGGGAGAAAATATCTATAGACTTCATTGTGGTACTACCAAATACTTCTCATGGTAATAATGCAATATGGGTTATTGATTACCGACTGACTAAATCTGTACATTTTCTCCTATTTCAAGATACAATTTCTTTGGATTAGCTTTCTTGATTGTACCTCAATGATATTGTTAGGTTACATGGAGTTCCTCTTTAAATTGTATCTGACCGAGATTCTAGGTTCACTTTTAACTTCTGGAAGGGCCTTTAAAAGTCATTAGGCATAGAATTAAATTTAAGTACAACTTTTCACCCTCAATCAGATGGGCAGTCAGAACGAACAATTCAGACTTTGGAGGACATGATTCGAGATTGTTCAATGGATTACTAGGGAAGTTGGGTTCAACATCTTTCTTTAGTTGAGTTTTCTTATAATAATAGTTTTCATTCTAGTGCACAGATGGAAAATTTTAGAGAATTGTATTTGAAGTAGTTTCGAACTCCAACTTTTTGGAATGAAGTTGGGTAAAACAAGTTGATGGGACAAGAATTTTTAGTGGAAGTGGCTAAGAAGGTGAATATGATCCAGAAAAACATGAGTGCATCTTAGAGAAGGGAAAAAAGTTATACTGACAACTAGAGTAAAGACTTTTATTTTGAGGTAGGTGATCTTTTATTTCTTATAATCTCACCATGACTGAATTATCAAACCCTTGTTTCTAGTCGGAAGCCTCTGGAATACGGGTAGGGGTTCCTGAGGTCATGTGACCGACCATCTCAAGGCACTGTCACGTGGCACCAGGTTCGGGACATTAAAATTTAATTAATCCATGTTTTTTTCAGAATAAATACACATAGTACACAATAAATATCAATATATATAATCATAAAAATAAAATTACTTTACAATCTAAAAGTTCATAGAAATATTCTCTACTCATAATGCACACTAATTTTACATAACCTAACAGAAATCTTATAACGTTCATTACTATCCATCACTTAACTAAAAATTTTAAAACTTATCATTATATTAAAATAATCATATATAATATTAGTAATACCAAAATTCTTGGGTCCCACCAAAAAATAATCATCATCATTGTCCTAGTTTTCCTTAAGGTAGTGGATACATGTGTGGCATGCGTGTCTCCCTTACACTTGTACCCCCCACAATTAATGTATACTAATTATTATTATTATTCTCATATATACACCAAAATGAAAATTTCAAATAGTTTCTCTCCTACCCATAAACACTTATGTGGGGATATATTTTGTTTGTTATTTAATATATATATATATATATAAGAGTTATATGGCTCATAAAACTACCAACTTTAAGGGAAAAATTTGTCTTGGACTAGTCTACAAATTCTTCTTATAGAATATTTTTATGTTTTCAATCGTTTAAAATATAATAATTTCTAAATTAAATTCTTCCATAAACTTTTACCATATTTTCACATATATTTTTTATCATGATCAACCCAAACCATATGTCTTTAGATTCATCATATAAATACCTTTAATTTTGTATATGGTAGATTTTATAATTCCATTATATGAGAACCTTATCTAACTTTTAATAAAATCTAACCTAAATCATATATCTAGAATATATCAAAATCAATATGTTATATTTTTAAAATTCTCATTCCAAATGGTTCATTTCATTACATGGATTCTAAATATATTAAAATTTCAAATTGAATTTTATTTTAAGTAATATGAATTTTATAGAGAAGTTTTAGTTCATTCAAATATTCTATAAGAACTAATTCAAGACACTAATCATATTTTCAAAATAAATAAATCAATTAATTTATCCCATCAAGATGATATTTTTGAAATTTGGTATAGAATTAGAATCGAATCAATGAGAGGTTTCTCTCCCTTAAATGAAAAATCACTAATAAAAACCCCCTAAGAATAATTATAAATCATGATTTTGAATAGTAATATTTTATATTAAAATAATCATTATCAGCTAAGAAATATGAGAATAATTCTCAAGTAATGTGAGTTTTAGATGTAGGTTTTCAAATATTAGATATAATTTTGGTATTTCCAAACTTCTCTTTAAGAATAACTTCAATCTGTGGGTAAAACTGGTGAAATTCAAACTTCATAATGTTAATCACTATCAAATATTCATCATATGTGGATTTAATTTCAAAAATTGAAACATATTGAATATTATAAAGTATTAAATATGAATTAAAATGAAAACCACATAAAAGGAATAATATTAAAGAAACATACCATTCACCAATGTATTTTATGACCTACAATGACTCTCAGTCATCATGTTGTCTTCCTCTATCTAGAAATAATTCTATGGGTCGTGTATATGTCAAGATTCTCTAAAATTTAAATAAGTATAGAATTTTTAGGTAAATCATTACACATTTATTTTAATTTTTATTTTTCACATGTGTTACCAAAATATAAATAGCAAGTAAAATTAATTAAATAAAGTTACAAAAAATATGAATTTGAAACACAAAATATTTTTCATTAAAAATGAAATTAATTTGTTTCTAGAAAATGATTCATGCATTTTTTTATTCTTGAAAAAAAATTATATCCATTCATGAATTTGAGCATTTAAATTATAATGTAATGATGTGTTCAGTAATGAGAAATTCAATGAATATGATTATTTAAATACTAAAATAGTGACATAAAAAATGAATAAATAGAAAATTAAATTGATAAAACCAATACATTTTAATACTTTAAGTCAATATATATACATAAATGAATTTCAAAATTATTTCAATAATGATAAATGATAAACCCAACATAAATAATGATTAATAGAATCAACATATTTGAAATAAAAAATGATAGTAATATTGAATAATGAGTTGAGAAAATGATAAATTTGAGAAAAGAAAAATATAAACTATAAAATAATAAATATCCAATGAAGGTTAAGAAAATATATTTAGGGAATAATTTTTTTAGGCATTAATTCAAATGAAAATTTCTATGTATGTTTTTTCAAAAAGATACTTAGTATTTCATGTTGACATTTAAAATTATTTAATGGATCAAATTAATATAAAACCCATATATTATAGAGAATGGGTATTAAAATAATTTATTACCATGTATTAAAAATCAAGTAACAATAAATGTGATCTAGTGTATACACTAAACGATATGTTAAATTATTTATGTTTCCAAAAATTGGAAACATATGGTTCATTCAAGTTATTTTTCAATAAGGTGGTTCTTATAAGTTGAATAAAATAATATATATTTAGAAATTTTACATTCCTATAGGTTTATAGATAGATATATAGCATAAAATATCATGTTTTAATATAAATTAAGTAAGAAAAATATACAAAAGTTATAAACATTATTCAAATTGACTACATCATCAACCATAATCTATGGGAAATTATTTTTACGGAATTAGTCTCAATTACATTTCAATGATCATAAAAAAATGTTTAAAAAACCAAATAATCTTTAATGGCCTTTTAAATGATTATGAAAATCATTTAAAACCCTAACTAAGGAGATTAAAGATCCAGAGAAGACCAAGAATGATATAAATTTTAGAACACATATAGGTGTATAGAAACAATTTTACAGTTTATTAAGAAAATTAATTATAATATTAAAAATATAGAAACGTTTGTGTCTTATAAAAATATATAGTTTAATCACATAGGTATGTATAGTTATGAAAAAAAACCTATTTTCATACAAATATTTATGAATAAAGTGCATAATTTTGATCCATAAGAAGTAGTTAAAGTTTATCCAAAGGATAACTATATATTCATCTAATGGGAATCAAATAAAGTGCATGAATTATAGAAACATCGAATAGTTAGTGTTGTCACCTATATAGCTACAATGTTATTTAATAATAAATTTTCTCAATTTTTTATTTTCTTTCTTTTTATGATTGAAGAAAGAATTTGTATAACATATAATTATTTTTATAAATCCATATTGAAACCCTTAGTGATGTCTACCAAGTCATCATTAACTTCATCATTAAATTTTTGAAGTAAATTCATCTGGTAAATAAAGGAAACAAAATAATTGTCTATTTTGTGTAAAGTTGAAAAGAAGATCATTTTAAATAGTTAAATACTTTTCATATAAACTGTGATAATTGAATAAAAAATGTTGTGTATTGAAAGTAAAAATGGTTTTGGTTGTATACCAACATGATATAAAGTCTATATTTTACAAAAAATTGATCATCATTTATAATTTTAAGTCAATGAATATAAGTATAAAATTTGGTGTTTTTGATAACTATTTACATGGAGTTATTTATACCATATGATTTTTATATTAGATAAGATATGTAAAATTTATTCAATTTTCAAATTCATTTTCTATTAAAACTAATACAGTAATAAAAAAACATATACTTAGCAATACCTTCTGAATGCGTTGATGTGAAACTCATTCGGATGCAAGGTTCCAAAAACAAAGACTGTAGACTAATGTTTTAAAAATAATATTTTACTAGTATACATATTTATATAGATGTAAAATAGTATGATAAATGTATGGTCAATATATAATTATATAAGTTGTTAGTACTTAAATAAGAAGTCTTTTGTTGTGATAATATTTTATGTGACCTTCATTTGATGATTTGAAGAGGACCTTTAAATAATTTTTATTTCAAATTTTTATAAAAAAGTAAAAGGTTATATTTTGAAAATTCTAAAGAAATAATAATTGTATTCAATTGGAATAAATTACATAGATGTAGAAATCCATTCTCATAATTTTTTTACATGTTAAGAAAAATAGTTGTTAGTAATTTCTATTTGCAATATCAAAAGTGTGAACCAATATATCTTATATTATTAAGTAATGCATACTTGTTTTTCTTTGAGGTAGTCATTCCTACAAACTATGTGACATGCTTATTAACCAAAAAAATAATCAATGTTGAATTCAATTTGTAATATGTAAGTCCAAATTTATTTAATTTTCTTATCCATTACATTTAACACTTATAAAATTTTTATTTCTTACCTTGATATACTCTTATTAGTAATAAATTACAATTATAGTGTGAAATCATTAAATTTATGATATCTATGTAATATTTATATGCATTGAATACTTAAAAAAACTAGTTGTGGTTTCGTTGGTTTTTTTAATAGTTACTACGGTAATGAAGTTTATTACCTATAATTAAATTTTAATATTACTTTTATTTAAAGAGTTTTATTATTGATTGGATAGTTATATTTAAAATAGATTGGTTTGATAAAGTGAAATTAAAACACTTAATTATATGGTTTTATTGATTTCATGAGTTATTTTCTTATTATCAAAGAAAATTGGAAGGGATACAGATGAAAATTCAGCAACTATTGTTGGTTTTTGACTAAGTGTGGTGATGTTTTGGTTGTCAGGTAGAAGCATAATATTTAAAAGAAAAAACATTAATTTAATGAGGTAAGCCATACAAATTCATATAATTTAGTGGTTTTTCAATGTGAGTGAATATTTACATTATACTTTTTTAATAGGTTGTGTAATGATTTTAATAAAAATGTTAATTTCAAAACTGCAAATAAATATGAAACTTTTGATTCTTTGATTATTAAAAATTATTTTTTATTAATGTTTCAATTACTGATGTAGAAAATATATTACTAGTTATTTAATGATTCCACTATTAGAATATTTCTATTAAAGGTCAATGTTTTTACATTGAATCTAGTATTGATAATAATAGAGTCTATAAAAGAGGTAAGTATAGGTATTGTGAAGATATTGAAGAAAATAAATATTCTTATATAGTTGTAAATTATTTACCCTAGATTCCTTAACAGTAATTTTACATGGGAAATATGGAAAATAAGTATATTTATTGTTTTCGATTAGTTTTTCATAAAATTATTAATTTTCAGTATAATAATATCAAATTTTTAAGGTCAAATAAATATTATTGTTGTCATAAATAACAATTTATTTTTTAAATAAAATGTTGATAAAATAATTAAAATTCATTTATGAGGTGCCTTTCATTCGGAAATTTAGTTTTTATCCACTTATTATTGGATCCACATGGATGAATGGGTTGATATTTTTAAGAACTGAGATCTTCTTTTCAGGTATATTTTTCTTTTTTCTGGAGTTTTTGAGAAAAATGATGTTTCTGGAAATATTTGAAGTACACACCATGTACTTTATGAGTACATGTCGTGTACTCTTTTCCTGCTCGAAACCGTGTGTTGGCCATGTCTGGGCCACACACACGGTGTGTAAGGGTGAGGTTGAGGCAGGTTAATTCGAAGTACCGAAAACTGAAGTACACACCATGTACTCAAGAAGTACACGTCATGTACTTTATTCTTTTCATTAAACGGACCAGGGTCTGGATTAAACCCCGATTTCATCTTCTTCTCCAGATTCCGTCCACCCAGGAGTGACCGTACGACCGGATCTTCGACGAGCTCCCACCTCACCATCCATTATCTGATTCGAGCACGGTCGATTGCGTTGGAATCGTAACGGTGAGTTCTTCCTTCTGCTTTAGCCTTGTTTCTTGATTCCTCCTCATTTCCAAATTATCGCTGGATGATTGTTTTGTGAGTTTTCTTAGATATTCATTGTTCTAAGAGGAATCTGTCATTGAGGTTCACGTATATCGATCTCCTAGGATCGAGGTAGGTGGTTTGTTACTTTCCGTATGAATTTTATGATTATTATATTCAAATTACACCAATACCCTTGAGCGGGGAATTGCGTGTTTCCTGTTTTTCCCTTGCTGTTTGCCTACTTACTTTATTTCTTTAGTAGAGGTTATTTCTTGTGAGTAGAGTAATTTATTTTGTGCTCCGGTTTCTTTATCGTTCTTTTTTTTTCATGTTTGGCGTTTTGCTAATTGCCATGCCTAGTCATAGGATAGTGTAACTGCTACTGTTTATGTTGTTGAGCCTTAGTTGATAGCCATGTAGTTCTTGAGGTTTACTTGGATGATGCACGCATGCTGAGCATGCTTTACTTTTTCACACAGGACTGTGAGAGCCTAGTGTAGTAGACCATAGGGATAATTGATGTAAGGGATTCTCCAGAGTGTCTTTTAATTATGATGTGCGACCATAGAGGGAATTGACATTGATTTCTTCCTCAGAGAGTCTGTAGTACCTCGACATGGGGCACAGGGGGAATAGACGTTGAGTGCTTCCCCAAAGAGCCATTATCACAATACGAGACTATAGGAGGAATTGACGGTGAGTGCTTCCCCAGAGAGTCTATTAATTTCATAGCTGAACCAGAGGGGTGAGACTGTGTGTGCCACCCAGAGGGTTGCTATTACTTGTGGGATAAACCATAGGGGTTAGGCTGTGAGAGCTATCCAGAGGGTTACCTGTTTCTTCTTTTGTTGCTGGCTGCTTACTTGTGTACTTTACTTGTTAGAATTGTGGATTGTAGCTGCTTGTGCTTTCCTGTTTACTGCTTCTTGTTTATTTACTGCCATGCATTCATTAACTTTTATGCACAAATATTTGGGTGATTTCTTACTGGGATTGTATCTCACACCCTGTTTGGGCCATTCTTTTGGGCCCAAGCAGACTATGTGGTTGTAGGTATTGATAAGGGCAAGCACCCTTCTACATCAGGTTCTTGGTTGCACTGGATCTGGAGATCATGGGACCGAGCCATGGCTCGCGATGTTGAGGAGTATACTTTGTTTTTCTTTTGCACTTGGTTTTAGTTTTATTTCAGCACGTTGTTCTGTTTGTTGCTTTCCTTAGATACTTGTACATATTGCATCATTGTCATTATTGTTATATATCTACATTGCTTCTGCTGTTTGGTTTCAGTTGTTATGTATGTTGTTATTGCTTCCGCTCTTGATTGTTGTCTTCCTTACCTTTTATACCTTACCGAATTAGGTCATAGTTTCCCCACCAACTCACCAAGTCCCTCACTGCTAGTCGGCAGCCTTTTGAATTTGGGTAAACATGCTTGAGATCATGTGTCGAACTGGGTACGGGGCACCAGTGGAGGGGCTCTGGACTCGGGTCGTTACAATATTGGTAGTCATGTCTAATAAAAATATATCAAAATAGTTATATTCATACTAAAATGATTATTAAAATTTAAATGGAAATTAAAAATAGTCATATACATAAAATATTGGTTAAATATACCCATAAATGAAGTTTTGGTTTGATTTCTATAAGAAATAGTTGTAAAATATAAAAATTATCAACATAATTGATATTAGAATGTAGTTCATTGAGGGAAGAGAAAATAATACAAATCATGTGATCTTTTGAAACCATT
Source organism: Viscum album (assembly GCA_963277665.1). Classification (NCBI taxonomy): domain Eukaryota; kingdom Viridiplantae; phylum Streptophyta; class Magnoliopsida; order Santalales; family Viscaceae; genus Viscum; species Viscum album. The sequence goes on from OY728139.1 coordinate 104,313,990, forward strand.
TTTTCAAGGATGTATTACAAAGGTATAAAATCAAATCCAAACTATGTTAAAGTGGTTTCATGGGATCTTACATGAGTGCTCCAATTGAAAAAAAAATCTTATATCTATGATGATTTGGTAAATATTTTTCATCAATCATTTTGATTTGGAAATTATAAGTCACATAAAAACACCTTCATGAATGTTTGACATGTGCTTTTCTTTACATTATATATGAATGTAATATTTTCTATAAATTTAAATGGGAAAACTATTTATTGAGAATATATATATGTCAATAAGGAATATTAATAGTTTTCTCTATAGGTTAAAGTAATAAATTATTTTTATAGAATATGATTCTGTATAATCATGAATGTTATATTTAAATTAAGAACATTTTATAATATATGATAAGAAATAAATATATTGCATGTTGAGAAATAATTTGATATCAGCAAGCTATATATGAAATAAAAAATTACTTTCATGTTCATCCATGAGTATTATATCAATAGAAAAAACATCATCTAAGAATTTTGAATATTTTTCATACCACATCATTATTATTAATATTTGAATTTTAAATCTCTTATCATCATCAATAGTGATGTCATCTAGATTTTTGAGTGAGGTTAACATTGAAATAAAAATACAATAAAGTGTGAAATTATAATAAAAAATTTCTTAAAAATATTAATATATATGTAATTCACTGTCAAAATAAATTTATAATTAAAGTTAATGATTTGTAAAACTATTTTTTATATAATATACTTTTTAATAGTTTACCTAACTCAAGTTCTAAAATATTTCATAAAACATAATATTTTTTATTTTATAAGAACAATTAACATTATTTGGTATCAATATTTTAAAAGCTATAATTCTCAATAAATCTAAATACAATAGAAAAAATTTATCCATGATAGAAAATAAGCTTCTAAAGATATAAAACAATATACAAAATATATTTTCTCTAAATTTTATTAATAATCACAATATATGAAACCATTTAAATAAATTTCAATCATTTAAGTACAAAGGGTTGTCTTAGATCATAGAGTGTTATTTCTATTCCTAGAATAATTTTTTTCCAAACTAACTTATAGTTAAAATTTGACCTCTAGTGATATGTTATTTCAAGAATTTTTTAATTAAATGGGTGATATTATATAGGAAAAAATTAATCAACATTTCATAAAATAAAAAATTACAATGATTCTTTTCAGTGTTATTAAATGATATAAAATCACAGATACATTTATACCAAAGAAAATTTTAGTTGTGTGCATGATTTCTTTATTTTCTAAATAAAAACATGATTTTATAGCAATATTTAAACTATGATTTTCTTTTTCTACTAAAAAAATCAAATTCAACAAGTATTCATTTATTTTATTTGTGGTATCAAGAGTAAGATATAAATATTCTTTCAATTTAACATAATATGGACTACAATAACCATATGATATACCTCAGTATTTTGAATTTACAATAGATTCAAATGGGTGACCAGTAGAAGAAATCCATGTGTAATGTGGAATTTTAATTTTGGCCTCAATATCATTTGGATCATTAATTTTTTCATCACCTATTTTTATAATATAATTTAAAATAATTTATAATTAAATTGAGCAAACTATTGAATCATTTCAAAGAAATGTCATATCTTTTCAAAATTATAACTTCGAATGATTTCCATAGATAGAGGAATTTAGAAATAAAATTACTTTTATTCGAACCAGATTCTACCTGTATATTTTTTCTAAAATAACCCCCATAGATAATTGTTTTACAACTAAAAGGTAATTGAGATGAATTTTCAATTTAAGGTTTCATGATATCTCAAAATATTTGTCTATATCATAATTTTTCAGAATTTGTTGTCTATATTAAATAAAAATTTATGAATATGAGTGAGAGTAGGTTTCATGAATTCAATATTATAAAAACACAACATAATGTTATAAATCTGGAATATAAAAAAACATCATTAAATTATAAAAGTGTTATTTTGAGAAATGTAAATCAAGTGAAAATGTTAATTATCTGATCTATGTTTACTAAAAATTTACATCCATTAAATCATTAATATTATTTTTAACCTTCAGATTAAAAACCATTGATAGTAATTATAGAAAATTTTGAGATCAAATATTATGATTGTTAACAAATCAATTTATCTTCATCCATTTTTTATTACATGTAAAAGTTATAAAAAAATTCGATATCCATCCCAATATAAAATTTTTATTATATCCTTATAATTCTTTTTTTACATATAATACCACCAATGAAGTAATAATAATAATAATAATAATAATAATTCTATAAGAAGACCCCTCACATTAACCTATCAAAAAATCACCTTGTAAACAACTATAAATTTTAGATCCTATTTTTTTATAATTACAACAGATGATAAATAATCGTTAAGAAACAACCATTGTATATGTAATCCATAAAAAATTGTTAAATAATATATATTTAGTTTAAAATAGTTTTTTGTTTATTGTTACATATTTGAATATAGTACGAAAAATACTCTCATATTGTAGTTTTATTCATATTAATGGATATGTTGGAAAATATTCATTGGTGAAAAATGTTGTCATTATATTCAAATTAACCAAAAATATAAATTAAATGGTATTAAAAAATATATATTTTTGATTAATTTAATATATACATTTTAGTCATACTTCTTTTTTGCGTGATTATAACCTTATCATAATTTAATTCATCACTGTCACCAACTATAAATATAGAATATTATGATGAAGTTTCTATGTTTTTTGTATTTAAATCAAATCTTCTATGTCTAAGTAGTTGTAGCTTAAAGTTCAGTTAATTATAATGTTTTACTAAATATTTAATTGTTATAAAATGTTTTTCCTGAGTATTATACTCATCTAATATTGATATTAGGTTTTCCACTATCAAGGAATTAATATAATGGTTAAAATGAACATGGTTAATATAAATTTGGAAATAAAATATAAATGTTGATATATTGAGGATTAATCTCATTTTAATTAAATTTATTATAGTTAAAAATTCCTTATAGAATCATTTTTATTATAGATTTTATATGGTGAATCATAAATTTATAGTTGCACAAATTTGGGTGACTGGCCATCCATAGGGAATAAATATTCTACATGGTGATGGTTTTACCCATTAAGTCTAAAAACATAAGGATCTCCGATAATATTTATTTATTTAGCCATCCTTCTCACATAGAAGTAAAAGTGAAAATATTGTAATAATTTTTGATGTACCCATGGAAAATATTTTCAATTAGAAGAATCATTATTAAAAATTAGAGATCTAAAATATTCATGAGATCTATTAAGATCTAACCAAAAAAATAACATAGATATAAGAAACTAGGAAAATATACACCTTTGAATCATTTAACCCTTTCATCAAACTGTAATTTAGTACTATAAAAAATAAAAAAAGTATTTAATCTTTCAAATGTATAAATATGTTTTAAATAAAACAATCAGTTTGGTGAATTAAATCACTAAAAAATGTTCTTCTGGGGATAACTAAATGGTTTTTTCACATTTACATTCAATAGTGGATAACATATGTGCATCTAACATATCATGAACTAGAAGTAAAACATAATATGAATATTAATAAAAAAGTTTATATATATATATGAATAACTAGAAAACAGACCTAGAGAATTCAATGAGGTTTGGATATGTCCATTTATTATTAAATATTTCTTATATTACATGCGGAGTGATGCAATAAGTATTAATAAATGAGATATTAGTTCGGGGTGAAAAAATAGTTGAATTTGTAAAAAAAATATCATATATTAGAATGTTATGATATTATGTATATTGAAATAGAAAGAGATAATAAATCAATATTCATGAATAGAAACTGTAATGATCATGATGACTATTAAGTAACACACTTAATTAAAGTAAAATATATCTATTTTAGATATGGAATTGAATATATCCATTATGTTTTCTGATATAATGTGACTATATTGATAATTAAAAAATAAATAAATTCAATAATAATAATTATAAAATATTGTAAATGTCTTATTGAAAAGGTAATGTTTAAGTATTGTAGTAATATAATTAAATGTAGGTATCATAGATAAATAAAACTAACCAATTTTTTTAATGTGTTCATTGAAAGTAAATATGATTATTTAAATACAGATCATCAATTGTAATAGCTCATGTAGTATTATGGGATTTATATAAATTATTAGACTGTATTTTTTTTTAAAATTAACATATAATGAAATACTTTTGAACATAAATTAGCAAAATTATATTGAACAACAGTTATTTAGAAATATATTTTCACTTCAATGCCAAAAAAAATATTTACTTACATTCTTACATGTGATAAAATTTATATAATTTCCCTTCTTAGTTTATATCTTTCTATTGGAAGATTTTTAAGATCACCACTATGGATATGTATTTTATTTTTGGAACATAAAAAGAAGTAGATTTTCCAAATTCAAAATAATATAATTAGTAATTAATTTAAATTTAATCGTATATAAATGAAGTCTTAATAGGATCAATAATCCTTATAATGGTCATGCAATGGAAATTTTGATAATGGTGTCCAACTTATACTTTCTTAGTTCATCTAATTAGAACTCATTTTCACTTGAGATAAGTTTGAAGTATCAAAATTTGAAAATAAATAGATCAGATGATCATCTAAACCCTTTTAAGTAAATTTTAAAAATTAGGGATTGTGAAATAGTCTTAAGAAATTAGATATTAGACCAACATGAAAGAAATAGTGTATGATTAATATTAAATCATATTGAATATATAAATTTCATTTTGTAAATATATATCCATCCTTAAAAACTCTAAATTGTTTCATAATATGAAGTCAGGTGTGACATATTTTCAATAATATGATAAATATTTTTTTGAAATTTCATATCAGAATTATAACAGATAAGGTATTACACATTAGACATTATAAAAATTAATATTTCACAATTTAAAGTATAGTTAAAAGATATATTTATCAATTATAAAATATATTTTTTTATTACTAACATGTATTATTATACAAGCCTCTATATTATTTATAAATACTAATATAGTGTCCACTATAATATAATGCAACAACGTCTACACTAAAAATTTCTATAATAATAAAATAATGGTTTCGTGTTAATAAGAAACTCATGATGATGATGATGATGATGATGATAATGATGATGATGATGATTATTATTATTATTATATGTATGTTTACTTATTATTTCTTTGAAATGTTATATTTAGCTATATTATAGCTTATGATGATCCAAATTTGACTTTCAACTATAAAATAACTTTATAAAGGGCTCTTATAATGAGATGTGAACATTATAAATATTAATCACATGAAAATAAAAAATAGGAAAATGTATTGTTATTATAATGAATCATATAATAAAAAAGAAAGAAAAAACATTAAGTTATAGGGTTGATTTTTGTATTAAGTAGAGAAAGACAATTAATGAATATATGATGAATACATATAAATATATATATATAACATAATATTGAAATTATATGATATAGTATCCAGAATAGAAACCCCAAGATACATATTTCAAAATGGAAAATACATATAGATAATATATAACATATTAATTACTAAATCAACCAATAATTGACTCATGTATAATTGAAACTACGCAATATTTGATATAAAAAACACATTACTTATTAATGGGGAAAATGATTTAGATAGTGATAAGATGGAATTATGATGGAAACTTATAGATAGTTAGTGGAATTTTTAAAAACACATTACTTACTAACACTAAAATTAATTAACATAGTGAGAAAAAAGAAATATATTGAAAATTTATTTTAATAGAGAAAGTAAAAAATATATATGTTTACTAAATAAGAGTCTCTGTAAGCAATTATACATTGTAAAGAACTTGGATTTGTTATTTTAAACCCATAATCAAAATCAAAATTGAAACAATACATAAACTTTCGAAAATTAATGAAATAATTATTTTTGTGACCAAAAAATTAAAAGAAAAGAACCATCAATAAAGTACATGTCTATTATTCTAGTGATGCCCATAAATTGCACTAAAGATGCAGTCATGGTTTTAAAAAACCATAATTTAAATAACACTGAAAGACTAAAGAATTATGTGGTAAAAACCATACCATTCTCAGCCTCAATTCAATTAAACGTGTAAAAAGTTTCAATATTCTTAGTGAGGATGAATAAAGTGAAGACACCCTAGTGGAAGAAATGTTGTGATCCTCGAAGATAATAGTAATGGAAGAATAAAAACATCTAGGGGAAAGTTGTCAAAAGTAAGGAATCAAGATAATATTAGGGTTTTTGATATTTTGTGAATAGAAATAGGAGACGAGACTCATATTAGAGGTAAGTATAATGAGTGTCGAGGAGCTAATTAGTTTTATTGGTTATTTTGGAATTCAATGATGGGGTTACACATGTATCCAATTAGATTCACTAATTTAGAAAAAACAAGTATTACACCCATGTGTTTTCATTGACTATTTAGAAAAAACTAGTATTACACCCATGTGTTTTCATTGACTAATCATTTTTGTGAGATCTTAATTTAATATGTATTATTATAAATAAAATGTTTATATTTGAAAATTCTAAATAATTATACTTGAAAATTATAGATATACTAAATTAAATAATTTTAGATGGAATTGAAAAAAGATGAAACAAAAATAAATTCTTAAATACATATTAAATAAAAAAATTAGTTTGTCTTCTACCCATAAGTGCATAAGAATACAAATATTAAGAACATAACTATAGAAATTATATATTAAGTGTTCTATAATATAAATTATAAGAAAATGATATATAATATATAGTAATAAAAAGTTGAAATGAAAAAATATAAACGCTAAGAACATACTTTATAATAAAAAATGTGGAAATTATACATATAAGGTGATTTCACAAAAAGGATATTAGGAAATAAAATGGAGAAATTTAAGAAACATATCATTCTATTTTTAAAAAACTCATTTTATTCATATTTAAATCAAAATACAAGATATATAAGAAATAAATTTTTCCTAAGACAAAAAAACGAAAATCTATAATTTTTTAGGCCAACAGTAAGGAAATTTATTTGTTAGAGTAGTTAATAAGAATCTAGTTTAAAATGAAAATTTTGAAAATGAATATATAGTTCAAAATATGCATTTAAACATGAAAATTTTAAAAATTAATACAGTTTAAACAATTGAATATATACCAAAAATAATAAACATGAATAATGAAATAAAAAATGATTCAACAAATTGTGGTTACCTTTTCCTAGTCAATTAATAAAGAGTCTCATAATCTGGTTTCCCATAAAAAAATTAAACCACATGTCCATGACCTATTATCATATTTTTTGATATTTCAATCAAATGAATAAATAAAAAATCAATAACACTATTTAAGGAATATAGAAAACCCTTGTGCAAGAAACCTACCAATGTTTAAGGATAAACCACTATGTGTTGTTAAAATTTTGGAGTTGAAACCAAAATAAACAAGAACATCACCTCCTATATCTGCAAAATTCAAGGGATCATTGTGAAAGAAAGAGTGATGGAAAAGAAGGCATCCCTTATAGATGAAAATATTAAGAAAAAAATTAAATGAATCAAAATAATAGTTAAAAAATTCAATCATTAACAAATCTAAAAATACTATTTTGCAACATTATTCCTTAATATAATATCTAAAACTTTGATGGAATCCTAGGAGTTCTCAAGATTCTAGCCAATAAATGCATCAGCAATAGGTTGAATCAAAGTTTTATCAGAAAAAAGCCATTTAAATTTTAAATGTTTTTTATTGAAAAGGACAGTTAAACACTTTAGATCACCTTTATTTGGACTTCATTTCCAAAACTGCCACTTCCATCAGCCCTAAATAAAAGTGAAAAATCATTATATAACATTTTTATAATCACATAAAATCCAAATAAATGAAAACAATTTATATTAACTTCCCTAAGTTGTTTTAACAATAACAATAGAAACTCAAGGTTATTCTAAGGCAATGAACCTATTATGAATAAGCGTCTTTCCCCATCAGAAGAAAAATGATTACCAGAAAGCTTAGTTTTATATTTCTCATGTCTTAGAAACATGATCTATAACCTTTATTCTAATGTATTTCCCATCTACTAGCTTTACATCTTCATTATACAAAGAATATTTTTACAAAGAACACATGAAAGGATTTTTATTACATGTAAAAAATAGCAGTGTAAAACTATTAATTTGATAACAAAAAAACCATAATAATGTAAAACATATCTATTAAAAATTTTGACATAACCATGAAATTTTAGTTAAGTTATCTTTTGGACATAAGAACCATGACTACACATTGTTACGGGAGTGTTCAAAGGTTTCTTTTTTATATGTCCAATAAACCTCTCAAGAACCACATATGGGGTAAATTTAATAAGGGTATGATAAAAATTAATTCTTACACTTTTCATATTTAGATCATCTCCATTTGGCTCTATTGAATCTATTTTAAGGAGGATTATTCAAAGATAAATATTAATAAGCATATGAGAACCATATAGAGAAATCATGTCTGATTGATCTAATTATAATATTCTATACTACTTCTGAAAAAATATAAAAAACCATTATAGTATACGGAGATCTATATCTTATAATAAAGTGAGAAATTGTTTCAAACTAATCGAAAATAAAAAACTTCAAAATGAACATAGTTTAAAATATGTGGTTTATTAAGAAAAAATTTAAAAAATATATTTTTAAAATGAATATGGCATCCCACCTTTTTATTACATAACTTTTCATTGAATTTTACAAACATAGTATCTTTAATGTCTAGTGTCTTGGAAATCATGAACATAATACAAGAAAATAACATAAAACATTATTATAATCAACTTTTAAGGCTTCATTATAGATTCATCTTAAGTACAATTACTGCATCTTTTAACTTGGAGACATAAATCAAAGGAAAGGGTGAGCAGAAGGACCAGTAAAGAAATCAAGGAAATCAGTTTACTTGTGATATCAATAAGAACTTGATAAAAACATAAAGACATGAGAAGAATAAGTATATGCATATCATAATTAAAATAACTTGAAACATAAATTTAATATGTGGCTACAACATTTCATTTAGACATGCATGAACATATAACCAAGGTACAACCCTGAGGTGTCATAAAAATTACCAAGGTTATTCACCAAGGTATCATGAAACTTTTCATCTATAGAGATAATTTCTTTACCCAGTGCATTGTAGTGCTATAATAGTGCACCCTTAATCTGTATTTATTTTCATGTGATCCACATAGATCATAATCAAACATTTCATAAATAACCCATATAGAATAAAATAAATGGTTTTCATTTTAAAATCGTGACATTTTAAAAGTGATTTAAAAATAAGATCATTATGTCATTTGTAACCCATGGAAAGAGAGTGAGGGTTATATATATATATATATCAATTATAGATTCAAATATATAATTTTTGTGTATTTAGGATCACCCATAAAAACTAAATATGTCAGGGTATTAACATAAATAAAATAAGAGAATTTCATGAGATAAAGATAGAGAAATTTGAGGTGAAATTTCTGCAGCATAACGGCTATATAACTTGGTTTTAGAAAATAATAAAAAGAGAGGAGACAAGGTTCACCGACTAATAAATAGCTCATTATACATAATTATTATATAATAAAATGAAATAAGATCATTGTATCGTTATTTGAAGTAAATACCATATGAAAATAAAACTTGAAGGAAGAGAGAATATGTGATTTCTTTTACGAAAATTCGGCAGCCTAACAACGTCACTTAACAATTAAAAATATAAATTGATGAGAGAAGAAAGGGTCTCTCATCATTTGGACATGAAATGGACAGTACGAATGATATTGGAGAACATACCCTCATATAATAAAATTGAAACTAGAATACATAACAAAAAGGAAGTCATGACTTAAAAGAGGTGGGTGAAAGGATCCCTTACCTTGAAAAGTAACATTGAAAGCTTGAAGGTAGGAACCTTGGGAGGCTTGATGGAACCTTGGGAAGATTATAGAGAGAGGGGGTGATGAGTTTTGACAAACTTAAAAGGATTTGAGTGAAGAGGAAGTGGGAGCTTGGGTGGGTTTATATAGGAAAGGAAAGGAAATTGTTTCTTATTTAGGTTTGGGACACCTCACAATAAACTAAACTAAACCACAAACCATCCCATGGTTTTTTCCCATGGTTTCTTCCAAAGGGGAGTGGAAAACAATATTTTATAAGTTAAATGGCTTAACTTCTTAAAATAATAGGGTTGATTATATGGAGGTGTGTCACACTCTTAAGGAAAACAATTTAAAAAGACAAAATATTATATAAGTCTTGGAGGGTCCACTAAAGCTTTTTAAAATAAATCAAACAAACCCAAAATCACATTATTTTAATGGTAAAACATATATTGGCCTAACATAAAGTTTATAGTATTTTATTACATCACTATTGGGTCATTATGATGTCATAAAACACATTATATATTTATACGGAATTTAATTTTTACCCAAAAATTTGACTATCTCAGAAAATTATAAAAAATTCACCATTGGATAATTTATACATCCAAATTCCAGAAATAATATATATTTTAATTAAATAATTTTATAAATATGTTAATTATTACTTTTAAAATAAAAACCAACATTTATCGAAAATTCATGGGTTTTGAGAAAAATGGCTGTCAAACCATAATAAAAATTACAATTACATTCATAAAATTATAGGATCATTTATTTTTAATAAAAATTAATTTAAAAATAATAATAATATTTTATTAATATATTATTTAATTAAAAAATATATTAATTCATCAAAAATATATTTCTTAGTTGAATATTTAACTAAAAATACTATTTTTTCTTTAAAAACTATTTACAAAGTAACAATAATAAAATTAAAGTACATACATTATTATATACAAAAAAATGTACATAATCACAGTACTAGGGTATTGTTACATAACCCCTTAAAACACCCACATAATACCTTAGGGTAAGGTGCGAGATGGTGACAGACTCTTGGGGTGGCACAGATAACATAGTTCGAGTGGTAATCTATATCAACTTCCACTTCTCCCATAGGCATTTCTGCTCGAGTTTAATGTATTCAAGATCGGCTTGGGCTTGGTCAAGAGCGAAGCCCAAAGACGCAACCTCCTTTCAAAGCTCTAATAAATGGGATTCATATGGGGTAAGTCTACTGGATGAGGCCATCTCTTCCTTTTTTCGAGTAAAAAGAATTTATTAAAGCCATATATTTATACAAATCATGTGATCAACATTCAACACCTATATTAGCATCGGTCAAAATTCATAATGGTATTTTAAAATCCAAGAAACATAAAACAAAATAAGTGCATATTTTGTATAACCATTTCATATATTAAGACATTTAATTAGATCAAGAGGGATTTACATTAACAAAAGTTTGGGTCGTTGAAATCTTCCACCCTTAAGAAATTTCATCCCCAAAATTTTAACTCATACCCTAAAATGAGAAAAGGTGTGGGTAATTCTACCTCATAGACTCATTCGGTTCCCACATAGCTTCTTCACATTTTTGGTTCCTCTACAACACCATAATAAGGTTGGTTGTCTTGTTGCGTAGAACCTTGTCTCTACGATCCAAGATCTACACTGGTTGCTTCTCATAAGAGAGGTCATGTTCTAGTTGTACCACCTATGGGTTTAGTACATGTGAAGGGTCAGGTATGTACTTACTAAAGAGGTATATATGGAAAACATCATGAACTTGTGCAAGATTTGGAGGATGTTCAAGATGATAGTCCATTGCTCCCACACGATCAAGGATTTCATAGTGGCCAATGTACATAGGTCTGAGCTTTCGATTCTTCCCAAACCTCATGACTCTCTTCCAAGGTGAAATCCGAAGAAATACTTTGTCACCAACATTAAACTCCATGTCCCTTAGATGGTTGTCAGCATAGCTCTTTTTCCGACTCTGAGCAGCCTTAATTTGTTGTTGGATAGTGTGAAATTTTTCTGTCATCTCTTGTAAAAGAGCATGCCCAAGAATCTTTCTCTCACCAGATTCATCCCAACAAGTAGGAGTTCTACATCGCTTCCCATATAGAACTTCATAGGGTGCCATTTGAATACTCAAGTGGAAGTTGTTGTTGTAAGAGAACTCAACTAAAGGGATATGTTGATCCCATCCACCTTTAAATTCCATTGAGCATGTTCTCAGCATGTCCTCGAGTGTTTGAATAGTCCTTTCGGATTTTCCATCAGTTTGAGGGTGAAAGGCCATAATGAAATTCAATTCAGTTCTTAGAGCATGTTGAAGTCTTATCCATAATTATGATGTAAACCTTGGATCATGATTAGATATGATAGAAAGTGGAACTCCATGCAGCCTTACCACTTCCTTCACGTAAATCCTGGAAAGTTGATCAAGAAATAATTCTTCCCGAATGGAGATAAAATGGGAAGTCTTGGTTAGATGGTCCACAAAAAACCCTATCTCATTGTTTCCTTTGGAAGTTCTTGGGAGACCAGTGACAATTTCCATAGTGATATTGTCCCACATCCATGCTAGTACGGGTAGTGGTTGAAATAGCCCGTTAGGATGTTGTTACTCTTCCTTCACTTGCTGACATACCAGGCACCTTGAAGTGTAGTCATCTATCTCCCTTTTCATATTATCCCACCAATAATGATCACGAAGGTCCATATAATTTTTTTTCTTGCAGGATGTATAGAGAAAGTAGAGCAATGAGGTTTATCCATCAACTCCTTATTTATTTTAAGAATAGAGGGAACACATAGTCTTATATGAAATTTTAGTACACCTTCTTGATCAATATTGAACTCAGGAAACTTCTCATCCTTCATAGCCTCAAACTTCTTCTGTAACAAAGGATCTTATTTCTGATATTTCTTGATCTTCTCTAGTAATGACGATTGAGAAATCATTTGGGTTAGGGTTAATGATGTACCTTCCCTTATAATTCCCATGTCCAACTTTACTTGGTCATTGATCAAAGGATATTTTTGAATCCTTATCTTGGAAAGAACGACTGGGTCTTTCCTTATTAATGCATCAGCAACTTTTTTTGATCTTTTGAGATGATAATGAATTAAACAATCATTGTCTTTAAGAAGTTCCAGCCATATCCTTTGTCTCATGTTCAATTCATTTTGTGTGAAAATATACTTAAAACTTTGATGGTCTGTGTATATATCACATTTCTCCCCATAAAGATACTACCTTCATATCTTCAGATCAAAAATGACTGCAGCTAGCTCTAGATCATGTGAAGGATAGTTCTGCACATGATTCTTCAACTGTCGAGATGCATAAGAAAAGAATTTTTTATTTTGCATTAGGACGCACCCAAGAGCTTTCAAAGATGCATCACTAAAAATAACGAATCCTTCTCCACTTAAGGAAAGATTTAATATGGGTGCAGAAACCAACCTCTTATTCAGCTCTTGGAAACTTTTATCACATTCCTTTTTCCAGTTTAACTTAACCCCTTTTTGAGTTAACTTGGTTAATGGATTATAAATTCGTGAAAATATGGTCACAAACCTCCTATAATATCCCGCTAAACCAAGGAAACTACGAGTCTCGATTATTATTATAGGTTGAGGTCACTACTCTACAAATTTTGTCTTTTTAGGGTCAACTGTGATTCCTTCATTCGTAACAATGTTCCCCAAGAAAGAAACTTGGTGTAACCAGAAATCGCATTTTCTAAACTTTCCAAAAATCCTCTCCTTCCGTAGAGTTTTCAAAATAACCCTTAGATGATCTTTATTCTCCTCACGACATTTGTAATATATCAGAATATAATCAATAAAAACTACCACAAAGTTATCAAGGTAGTCCTTAAATACTCTATTCATCAAATCCATAAAAATTATAGGTGCATTAGTCAGTCTGAAGGGTATAACATCAAACTCATAATGATCATATCTTGATTGGAAGGCAGTTTTTAAAATATCATCTTTCTTCACCCTCAATTGATGATAACCAGAATGAAGATAAATCTTAGAGAATAATTGAGCCCCAAAAATTTGGTCAAATAAGTCATCAATTCTTGGAAAAGGGTATTTTTTTCTTTACTGTAATCCTATTCAGTTCTCTATAATCAATGCATAACTGCATTGATCCATCATTATTATTCACAAAGAGAACTAATTCTCCCCAAGGAGACACACTCGGTCAGATAAACCCCTTATCCCAAATATCTTGGAGTTGTTTCTTTAATTCATCCAACTCCGCATTTTCCATCCTATACAGTTTCTTTAATATCGGATGAGATCTAGGTACGAGCTCAATGCAGAAGTCTACCTCTCTTTCTGTGGGAGGTCCAGTTAACTCCTTAGGAAATACATCGACTTATTCCTAGACGATGGGGACATTTTCTATCTTTAAACTCTCATCTCCTTATTTTTTTTCACCGATCAACTCCCTAAAGAAGGATATATGGAGTTCTTCTAGATAAGTATATGGTTGAGATATCTCTCCTTGGAAGATAACTGTAGGTTTTCCATTAAAGACTACTCATATTTCCTTACTTCTATATTTGATCTTAGCATTATACTTTGAGATTCAGTCCATACCTAGTATAAAGTCGAATTATAGAATGGGAATGACTACTAGATTTGAAATACTATTGTGCTCATGAAAGTAAATACTAGATTTTCTAAAAACTGATGATGCTTGGATAATCCCACTAGGATTCTTGACTAATAACTCTACTTTTAGAAAATCGGGGGTTCTTTGAAAACTTGGAAGAAATAAAGTAATGGGTATAACCATAATCAAACAAAGTACTTGATATATTTGAGATAACAACAAGAGTACTTGCTTCCACATCATTCGGATCTTCAACTTCAGCTGTCGTGATAGAAAAAGCACGACCTTGCTCCCTTGGCCTTTGCTGAGGCTGATAGTGGTTCCCCTCCACTGCCCTGAGATTTGGACAGTGATTGGAAAAGTGACCATGTTGTCCACACTTAAATCACTGGAAATCAAGTGGGGTATGTACCATCTTCCCCTTGTCCTTAGTGTTTGGAAGTTGTGGTTTTGCCTCACTAAAACAATTCCTTGCAATATGGTCATCTCTTCCACAATTGTAGCATTTCCCACTCCCGAGCAGGTAGTTCCCCGAATGCTTCTTCACACATTTATTATATGTGGGAAGTTGAACTTTTGTGCCTCCTCTTCCTTGATCAAAGGTCCTACCTAAGCTACACTCCATTTATCTCTTCTTGTCATTTGATTTATGAGACCACTATGTCTCACCAAACTCCAGCTCGACTTTAATCGCACTCCGCACGATCTCCTCATGGCTATCATAGTCTCGGTGGACTAGATTATTCTGTAGATGAGGTCTCAATCCACTAAAGAATCTATCAACCTTTACATTTGGATCCATGACAAAGCTATAGGTTTAATGTGAAAGCCTTGTGAAGTTCATCTTGTAGCTTCCCACATATTCATTCTCCTTCTTCTTTAGCTCGAGAAACTACTTATCCATTCTTGTTCTCATCGGTCGAGGGAAATACTTGTTGAAGAATATCCTTTTGAACTCTTCCCACTCCATAGCTTCAACTTCTACTATTTTCCTTGTGTTTTTAATTAGTTCCCACCACTGATCAACTTATCCTTCTATGTGATAGATAGCTAGGGTAACCTTCTCTTGTTCAAAATAACAGAGCACAAAAAATATCTTCTTGATAGAGCTAATCCACTGTTCAGAAATCAATGGGTCGGTCGATCCACTGAAGTTTGGTGGTCATTTATTCATAAAGGATTCAACATAAAGTTTTTCCATTTGCAGTGAGATTGGCCTCTCAGCTTGATTCATGTTATTTTCCATAACTTGAGTCAGTTGGTTCATCGTTCGCATGAATGTTTCCATTCCGGATTCCATTGGAGGGCCGCCAGTGCATGGTCCATTGTGGTCACCATTTGAATGGTTCCTCCTATTTCCCGCCATTTTCTAAAATAATAAAACCATAGTGATAAACTTATTTCATTTAAAAATCTTTTAACTATCAAGGATTTTAAGTCTTAAAACATCATTCTTACACAATTACATTTCTCTATAATTCCTTCATAATGATTCATAATGAACTTATGATTAACCAAACATATCCCCCAGGAGTTTTATAACCAAGAGTGCAGTAAGGCCCATTATCGTGCACCAGTTCCCATTCAAGTCTAACTCAAAGTGGTGTTTTCAGGTTTTACCCCTATTTATATTTGTTCCAAATCTACCTCTACCTGCTCGTATCCAGATAGGGATGTATTTTTTTTGATAAACCACTTACTCATTACTAACCAAAATACCAAGATGTTTTATTATATTTAAAATTTTATATATGGTTCTTCCTAAATTTTTCAAATCCTAATTTCCATAAATAATTAATCTTTCCTCTAATACCAACTATGGAATCCATCCTTTTTATTACATAACTTTTCAATACATTTTACAAACAGAGGATCTTTAAAGTCTCGTGTCTTGGAAATCAGGAACATAATACATGAAAATAACATAAAAAATTATTCTGATCCACTTGTAAGGATTCATCATAGATTCATCTTAATTATAATTACTTCATCTTATAACCTGGAGACATACATCAAAGGAAAGGGTGAGCATAAGGCCTAGTAATAAAATCAAGGGAATCAGTTCACTTGTGATATCAATAAGAACTTGATAAAAACATAAGAACATGATCAACAGAAGTATAGGCATATCATAAAGAGAAGAACTTGAAACATAACTTTAATATGTGGCTACAAAATTTCATTTATACATTCATGAAAATATCACCAAGGTACAACCCTAAGTTGTCCTCAAAATTACCACGGTTATTCACCAAGGTATTGTGAAACTTGTCATCTCTAGAGATAAATTCTTTACCCAATGCATTGGTGCACTATCAGGGAACACCCTTAATATGTATTTATTTTCATTTGATCCACATAGATCGTAATCAAACATTTCATAAATAACCCATATATAATAAAAGAAATGGGTTTCATTTCAAAATCGTGACGTTTTAAAAGTGCTTTAAAAATAAGATTGTTATGTCATTTATAACCCATTGAAAGGGAGTGAGGGTTATATGTCTGTAAATTCTAGAATAAAATATATAATTTTTGTCTATTTATGATCACCCATAAAAACTAAATAGTTTTGGGTATTCACACAAATAAAACTAGATAATTTCATGAGAGAAAGAGAGAAATTTAAGACTACATTTCTACAGCATAACGGCTATATAACTTGGATTTAGAAAACAATAAAAAGGGAGGGTATAAGTTTCACCAACTCATAAATAACTCATTATATAGTAGGGTTCTAGAATAAAAATATATAAAATAATTTTATGGTTATTTTAATTAAATTCCATATTAAAATGAAACTTGAAGGAAGAGAGAGTATAAGATTTCTTTTACGAAAATTCAGCAGCCTAACGGCGTCACTTAACAATTCAGAAAATAAATTGATGAGATAAGAAAGTGTATCTCATCATTTGGACAAGAAATGTACAGTAATAATGATATAGTAGAACATACCCCCATATAATAAAATGGAAACTAGAATACATAACATAAAAGAAGTCATGACTTAAAAGAGGTGGGTAAAAGGATCTCTTTCCTTGAAGGGTAACTTTGAAAGCATGAAGTTAGGGCCCTTGGGAGGCTTTAGGGAACCTTGGGAGGATTATAGAGATAGGGGTAAGAGTTTAGATGAACTTAAAAGTCTTTTAGTGAAGATGAAGTGGGATCTTGGGTGTGTTTATATAGAAAAGGAGAGGTAATTGTTTATTATTTTGGTTTGGGACACCTCACATTAAACTTAACAAAACCACAAACCATCCCATTGTTTTTTCCCATAGTTTATACCAAAGGGGAGTGTAAAACAATATTTTATAAGTTCAATGGCCTAAATTCTAAAAATAATAGGGTTACTTATGTGGAGGTGAGTCACACTCTTAAGGAAAACAATTTAAAAAGACAAAATGTTATATAAGTCTTGGAGGATCCACTAAAGCTTTGTAAAATAAATCAAACAAATGAAAAATCACATTATTTTAATGGTAAAAAATATATTGGCTGAAAATATAGTTTATAGTATTTTATTATATCACTATTGGGCCATTATGATGTCATAAAACACGTTATATATTTATACGGTATTTAATTTTTACCCAAAAATTTGACTATCTCATAAAACTATGAAAACTTCACCATTGGATAATTTTTACATCCTGATTCCAGTAATAATATTAACTTTATCTAAATAGTTTTCTAAATATGTTAATTTTCACTTTTAAAATAAAAACTGACATTTATCAAAAATTCATGGGTTTTGACAAAAATGGCTTTCAAACTTTAATAAAAATTTAAATTGCATTCATAAAATTATATGATCCTTTATTTTTAATAAAAATTAATTTATTAATAATAAGAATATTTTATTAAAATATTATTTAATTCAAAAATACATTAATTCATCAAAATATATTTCTTAGTTTAATATTTAACTAAAAATACTATTTGTGCTTTCAAAACTATTTACAAATTAACAATAATAAAATGAAAGTACATACATTATTATATACAAAAATAATGTACATAATCATAGTACTAGGGTCTTGTTACATAACCCCTTAAAACACCTACATAAGACCTTAGGGTAAGGTGTGTGATGGTGAAAGACTCTTGGGGTGGCTCGGATAACATTGCTCGAGTTGTAATCTCTATCAACTTCCACTTCTCCCGTAGGCAGTTCTGCTTGAGCTTAACGTATTCAAGCTCATCTTGGGCTTGGTCAAGAGAAAAGACCAAAGATGCAACCTCTATTCTAAGCTCTGATAAATGGGCTTCATACAGGGCAAGTCTACTAGATGAGGTCACCACTTCCTTTGTTTGAGTAAAAATAATTTGTTAAAGCCCTCTATTTATAATAATCATGTGATCACTGTTCAACGGCTATATTAGCAACGGTCACAATGCATAATGGAATTTTAAAATCCAAAAACCTAAAACAAAATAATTACATATGTTGTATAACCATTTCACATATTAATACATTTAATTAGATCAAGAGGTCTTAACAATAACAAAAATTTGGGTTGTTACAATGAATATGAAATTCATTAAATGAATTGAATTATTCCATTCATATATAGTTCAAAATATATAGTTCTTAATGAACATAAATTTGAATAATACAAATATGTTCACTCATATTTTAATAAAATTATAAAATTAATGGGAGAAAATATATGGGAGTGAGGGAGAGATCATTAGTTAAGAGATTCATCAATAAAATGTTTCGGTTAAAATCTATAATCCCCATTATATAGTAGTTTTAAATGAATGGAATAGTCACTAAAATATTGATAATTATTCATAAACGTTATGTTGTCTCAGATAAATTTTAGACAATTTAATATTAGACTTATAATGTTTTTAAGAAAAAGGAAATACGATAAAAAAATATAAAAAATAGTTTAACCCCGTAAATTTCTATAGAAAATGAAAAAATAATAATTCATCTCGGCCCATATTAATTAAATCCTAAAATATATGTCGTGTTCAATAGAAAAATAAAATATAATCAAAAAATTCAAAAATCTAAAAAACATGTAAAAATAATTCCATAAGCTTCTATAAGGGATTGAAAAATGATAGAGGAGCTTGATCTTTATTCTCAAAATAAGAAATTGAACCCCTATCACTCCTCTATAATGATCACTCTCATAACCATGAATCTCAAATCCTACACCATAACATGGAAAATTATAAAATAATACAACCTAATTAGGTGTTATAAAAATTCAACTGATAATAAAATGAGACTTGTATAAAAGAAGTTATAATAAGTAATAACTCTTATAAGTAATTTTCAATAAGTTTTCTCAAATGTAACAAAAATTTAAAAAAGGATTAAATATATAACCTAACCATTAAGATAAGAAATATAATTATTCATTTCTTCTGCATTGTTTATTATTAAAAATCTAAACCCTCATGAGTGATTCATTTCACATTCACAAATTACCATTGAATTTACCTTCTACATGTGTTCACTGAACACCTCTCCAAAGAACATATATTTTGTGAGAAAATAAAATGAACATGAATATAATTCTATTTGTTTTGGGTATTTTTGAGTAACCATGTTTACTATTAAAATCCTACCTTTTATATCTAGTTAAGAATACATGACACTCAAAAATACCTTCAATAAATAAGTTTGTTTTAAAATTAATAGGTATAATTGTAACTCAAAAATGACCAAATTAGTCTAAACAAATTAGTGATGCACACAATAAACATTAGTTTGATATAATATCCTCATTTTTTATATAAAAACTAATTATAAATCATGTAAAATAAACATCTATTGAAGTATATTTTAGTTAGCAAAATGATATAAAAAACACATACCTTTTAATAAAGCTCAACATATATAAAGAAGTATTCCTCTCAGAAATTTTCATGGGATTATGTTGGTGGAGTAGTTAATTAAATTAATATAAGTTTAAATGGTATTAAAAACATATTAATGAAGAATATAAAAGATAAAAATGAAATTATTCTAAATTATATTTGAAAATGTTAGTGCTTGAAATACTCAAGGTAAGTGGGAAAAAAATTCAGTATCCCTCTTCCCTCCAAAAACTATAATTCATAATAAGTTCTAAATAAATATTTCATATATATATATATATAAAGGAACATCATAACTAAATTAAAATAAATAAACTATAGGTAATGGATTCCAAAAAAACAAAAAAAGTTAAAGTATAATAAAAGTATAATATAAACAGCAGGAAGATATAATTGATAATATTTCTTGAATATTTAAAATACTACATGTATTTACAAAAAAAATAATGTATATTAAGTAAATTAAATTTAATTCATGTTGAATATAAACTACAATTTTAATATATTATAATTCATATATAAATATTTTTCCTTCTATATAAGAAAATAACATGTATATTAATATAAACTCCAATGTAGAAAATCAAGGGAATTACATTTTTTAGTACATGATAATTCAATATAAAAGTGTTATTTTAATTAAAATATAAACATGAATGTAAATTGTAATTTCAAGGCAGTTTAAACTATAGCATAATATAAAAATAGGTGTAGGATAAGTAATATAGTGAAAATATTTGTAAGTAAAATTTTTTCAAAAAATGAAAAATGTTGAAAGTATAACTGTAATGAAAAAATAGTGTTCTTGGATGGAATGAAGTTAAATCTATTAATTTCATGAAAATATTTTAATTATATTAATAATATATAAGTATTATAAAGTGTAAGTATATACAATTTAATTTTCATTTGAAATAAAATCAAACTGAAATTATGAAATATATTTATTTTGAAAATTTATAAATCAGATAGCATAGAAAACCATGGTGAGAAAAGAAATAAAGACATATGTAAAAGGAAGTTATCATTTTTATATTGGCTCAATGAATAAATAGAATGCATATATTCAGAATAAACTGAATTCATAAAGCCTAACATGAGGAACTGAACAATGATATTAAGTCCATAATAGATAATTGTTTAGTGTAATTGTTTCTAATATGATAATATGGAAATTTAATAAATAGTTGGAAATAAATATGAAAGAATCATGTATAGTAAAATTTAAAATTTACTATACTTAGAACTAATATATATAATATTTGGTTCTCAAAGTTAAAATTCACTAACTATGTGATTTAAACAAGTTAATAAAATAAAACATTAAAATAGAAGTTAAAATATCCATTATTGAAATTAAATTGAGAAATGAATCAATTAAATCATTTTATCCACATGTATAAACCTTATTAAATCCATGGAAGAGTACTTACAGAAAAAATGTAAATATATAAACTAAATAGACCATGGTAAATTTTCTAAACATACTAAGCGAATAAAAAAATGAAATCAATTGGGAATGTTTTTATTAGAAGAAAATAATGCATTAATTGTATATTATAATATATCATTTCATCTCTTATTTTGACAGTATCTTCAATGGGACTTTTATTAATAAGTAATTTCTCCCTGGGATCATCCCACCTTTGGTCCAAGAGGAAGACAAACTTTTTCTCTTGAGCACTCCCTTTGATCATGAGATAAAAGATATTTTCTTTAGTCTCAACCCTGACAGTGTACCAGGACCTGACAGTTTCAATAATGGTTTCTTTCAGCACCATTGGGATGTAGTCCACATGGATGTTTGTAAGCTTATCAAGACCTTCTTTTCTAAGGGTCTCCTTCCATATGGTCTCAATGCTCAATTCTTTACCCTAATTCCTAAGGTGGCCAATGCCTCTGAAATTCACCTATATAGACCCATTGCTCTTATCAAATCCCTCTACAAAATCATTACCATGCTTATGGATAACAGTTTATCCTCTCTATGTAACAAAATTATATCTTAGAACAAATTTGGGTCCATCAAGGGTCGGTCTATTCAAGACTGAATCTACCTAGCTTCGGAATCCACTAATGCACTCAATAAAACTTCCAGAGGTGAAAACATTGCTATTAATCTTGACATCAGGAAAGCTTTTGACACAATAGACTGGAGTTTCATTTTCAAGGTTCTTTGGGGTTTTGTATTCAATGATGTTTTTATAATCATAATCAACTCCCTTTTCAACTCAGCCTATATCTCCTTCCTTATTAACGGATCTCCTAAGGGTTATTTCAAATGTTATAAGGGAGTCTGACAAAGTGATCCCCTCTCTGCTGTCCTATTTGCCATTTCAGAGGACAACCTTAGTCACCTCCTTGCCTCCCTGGTTCAACAAAAAAATAATGCCCATCCAAGCTGCCTGAAACCATAATGTTCCAACCCATATTCTTTATGTGGATGACATAATTCTTTTCCTTAATGGTATCAAACGTAACATCTCTAATCTCAAAGCTGCCTTATCTCTCTATGAAGAGATCTCGGGCCAATCCATTAGCTGGAGAAAATCATTTATTTTCTTTAGTAAAATTTTTCCCACTTCTAGAAAAAACTACATCATTGAGAGTCTTAGTATCAAATACGGGTCCCTTACTTTTACTTAATTGGGAGTTCCCATCTTTTGGGGCAGGCCTAGATCTTAATATTTTAATGTTATCACTAACAAATTCATTAATCAACTTGCTTCCTGGAAAGGAAAATCTATCTCTATGTCTGGTAGGATCTGCCTTGTGAAATCATCTATTGTTGCCAAAATGGTTTATTCGCTGATGATTTATAGGTGGCTTATCAGTCTCCTTAAGAAAATAAATTCCTACATTAAGAACTTTTTTTGGACTAGGAGTATCCTTAAAAGGAAGCTTTTAATCGTTCCCTGTTCTACCTACTATAAACCACTCGAGAAAGGATGGCTTGGAATCAAAAGCCCCAATCTCTTTAATGAATCTCTCCAAGCCAGACTCACTTGGAATTTAATAAACAACAAGGCTAATTCGATTTCTTTTCTTAAAAATAATTTCCTAGAAAAACATAAAAATCAAAATTTGGATCACGTCAATTATTCTCTCTAGACATCCATTAGAAATTCCTTTGTCAATATCATGCATAACTCCAGATGAATGGTTAGAAATGAATCCAACGTGAAGTTCTGGCTTGAAAACTGGATCAGTGCTCCTCTCAATTCTATGCTTTCTTCTCATACCACTCCGGATTCCATAAGATTCACCATAAAGGAGGTGATGCACTATCCTAACTTAGATCTCCTTGATCATATCAAGCATGTTGTTGATGGTTAAACTTTTTATAATAATGGTGACTTTATTATTTGGGAACCAGCCCACAATGGTATTCTTGATTCTAAAACACATTACAACCACTTTTTCTCTTCCTCTGAAACCAATTTCACTTGGTTGAAACCATTTGATAAACCTTGGATCAAACCTTCATAGACTTAATCTTATCTGGCGTATTTATCATAATCGTATTCCTACTGAGGTTTGTCTCTAGTAATTTGGTGGCCAACTTAGTTCGAGATGTCACATATGCCATCAAAATAGGGAGGACATCAATCATTTATTTTTATCTTGTTCCACAGCCACTGTTCTTTTGAATTATATTACTAACATATTTGACTACAGATGGTTACTTTGTGACTCTATTTTCTCCTTCATCAAATGTTATGATGATCTGTACTTTTCGCAACAAATCATAAATATCTTTCTTTCCGTATTTACAGAGCTCCTCCACATTATCTGGTATGATAGAAATGCCATTATTCACAACAATTACTCATTCAATATTAATGCAGGTCGGGTGAGAATTATTATTGCTATTATGGATGCTTCTATACTTCAAAAATCCCACTGCGATAATTCGTTTGGTGACTTAGTGATTCTTTGATGGCTTAGAATCCAAGGGATCTACAAGCAGACAAAGCCCTTTTTTGAAGTGTTCTAAAAAGCCCCAATTCCTAGATGGACAAAAATCAACGTTGATGGCGCTTCCAAAGGAAATAGAAGTCCCGCAGGCTGTGGGGCCATTTTCAGGACTCTCTTGGGCATTCACATGGCTGATTTTTTAGTGGTTGTGGGTTTTCCTCTTCCCTTGAGGCTGAGATGATGGCAATGATTCATGCGGTTAACTTTGTTAAGCTAAGAGGATAGAATAATATTTGGATATAAAGTGACTCTACCACCATTATCCAAGCTATCTGGAATGGCATGGTTCACCTTGTGGGGTCACTCACAGCGTGTTGGAAGAAATATCTTAACTCACTACTGGAGATTAGATACATTTCCACTCATACCTATCGGGAAGAAAACATGGTGGTAGATGGTCTTTCCAACAAGGGAATCAACCAAGACATTACGTGGAGTGATGACCTACCGCTTGAGCTCTACCCTTTACATGAGAAAGATTGTAATAAAATTTCCTCTTTCAGGCTCATGTAATCTTCCCTTTCCTTTTTAATAATATTTTGTGTCTTGGTCTTTGACCAAGGCATTGACTTTAAAAAAATATTATTCTCATGATTTCATTATGAATTGGACTCCAATTTATTATTTTTATATGATTTTCATGATTTTGAGTTGGTAAAGTATGAGAGGGTTGAGCTTATTGATGGAAATAGTGATGAGAAAGAAATATGTCCAGACACTTTTTTGATGGAAAATATAATTTTTAAGATTGAAGATATATATTTTCTTAAAATAAATCAATTTGGTTGGATGTGGCTAATGATTCTAAAAATTTATCAGTGGAAAAGTCTTTTCATTATAAAAGAAATATGGAATTACCATCCAAAATGTATTATATAAAAAGGATAATGCTTTTAATATACCCTAGATGAGGCATTCAATATTATAAGTTGTAATTATACATTGGGAAAGTGATATTGAATTTTTTGTCTCTTTTTAAATTATATTATGATCATAATTTATTTTTAGTTTAATTCAAATTTGATAAGAACTTGTCATTTATTTTTTCTTAAATAATTCCTAAGTATCACATATGGT
The DNA here is from genome assembly GCA_963277665.1 of Viscum album. NCBI lineage: Eukaryota > Viridiplantae > Streptophyta > Magnoliopsida > Santalales > Viscaceae > Viscum > Viscum album. The sequence continues at coordinate 104,339,579 of OY728139.1, forward strand.
ATAAAATGTTATTATTATACTTAGTTAGTATCCAAATGAATTGGGAAATCCTTTCCTCGTGGTGGTGAAAAAAAAAATAAACTAAAATAAAATATATTAATTTATAGTAAGAAACTATTTGGAACCCCCAAATAAACATCCATTTACTATATGAGTAGTTTTGTACATTGAATTATTCTAAAAGTATCATTTATTTTATTTTAGGGGAATATATATATCATATTATTAACTAAAAATAATAATTATCCTTGATTATAAAACAAATATAAAGGTTGGCATTTAGTAAAGTAACATCAGATATTGGATGAACTGCACATATGTAAATGAGTTATTTTGAATCAAATAGGATGCACTACAATTAAAATATACTTATTCTTGATATGGATTCAAACCTATCCATTATTTTTTATGAAAACATTCACTTTAATTGATAACTGAAATAAGTTAATTAAATTGTAATAATTACATAATTTGTACACATCTTATTAAAAACTGAAGTATTGTAGTAACATAGCTACTTGTAGATACCCTACATAAGTAAAACCAAATTGTTTTTATTGAATTTCCATGATAAGATTCAAATTTTTTATCTGGATGAGGAGTGTAAATTATTATAGCACATATAGTATTGTAGGAAATCACATATTTTAGAAAAATATTGTCCATAATAAACAACAACAAAAATTTACATACACTATTGGAAATATGGCCTTTCCCAATGCTTCTATACCAACGGTTCGTAAAAACCATTGGTATAGGTTCCCTTTCCCAACATTTTGGCTAAACCGTTGGGAAATCCCACTTTGAGGCCACATTTCCCAACGGTTTGGCAAAACCGTTGGGAAAGCCCGCATTTTGGCCACCTTTCCCAACGGTTTTGGAAAACCATTGGGATAGGTATACCCTTTCCCAACGGTTTGGAAAAACCATTGGGAAAGCACACATTTTGGCCACCTTTCCCAATGGTTTTGGAAAACCATTGGGATAGGTATACCCTTTCCCAACGGTTTGGCCAAACCGTCGGGAAAAGTCCACTTTGTGGACATCTTTCCCAATAGTTTGGCCCAAATGGTTGGGAAAGGGTATACCTATCCCAACGGTTTGCCAAAACTATTGGGAATGTTCCCCCACAAATCAACCTTTCCCCAGAAAAAAAATCCAGAATCAATATCTATACCAATAGTTGTCAAAACCGTTGGTATAGGCCTATACCAACGGTTTTGACAACTGTTGGTATATATCCTTTGATTTGTTTATCATTTATTCTTACCCAGAACATTATATAAATCTAAATTTAAAATCATTGTGAGAATACACATATATATTTATGTAATTATATTCACATAAGTCATGTTAGGTTAGTGGTTAAGTCATTGAATAATAAACTAGGGGTCCGGGGATCAAATCTCAGCGAATGTTTTTTTTTGAAATACATATACCAACAGTTCCATAACCGTTGGTATAGATTTTCATATTAATTATACCAACGGATTACTTGGCAACGGTTCTCCAAACCGTTGGTATAGGCTATACCAACAGTTTGGAGGCCTATACCAACAGTTCCAAACCATTGGTATAGGTTAGTTTTCCAGTAGTGATACATAATAGTATTAATTTCAATATAATAATACATTAATGTCGTATTAATATACTAGTTTTACATTGGAAACTCTAATAATGTCAACCAATGTTTACAAATAATGAACAATAAAAATAATCTATGCCTTTTAAGAAAGAGTCGTTGGAAAGAGGGGACCTATAACAAAATGACTTGATATACCATCTAAATATGAACCTAACCCAATCTACCACTATCCTAAAAGTAATTCCCAATCCCCATGGGCTGGTAACAAGTTCCAAGAAATCCATTGGGAATGATTTCACTTAATTAAATATGACATAAATGAGGAGTAAAATGGAAATATAAAAAAAATAATCCAATACAAGTACATATAGATATCAAAATAAAAAATGGTGTCACATAAGCCCAAGTAATCCTAATTTAAGGTTATGAAACATAATCATACATGGATAGAAAGTAAAAAAACAAGACTAACACAACCCATATCTTAGTGAACCACATCCACACACTATGTCTCATGTTACTTGTCCTCATCCAAACAAACATAAACCAAAAAAGAGATATAGAGAACATGTATCCCTATCATGAAAACATGAAGGCTATATAAACTTATCGATGTATACAAAGTGTGTGCAAAACAGATCCTATAAGGATCCCACCAAGAAGTCTATGAAATTCCTCTATTATGAAATTCAGAAATTCTATCTTGTAATGAAATAATGAGAAAACATGTTTTACATTACATCGAAATATTAGAAATCATTTCATACATTACAAATGATTATAAATCCATAAATCTTTATTTTGTAAACTATGAAACCCAAGTCACTCCTTTTCCCTTTTAACATCTATTTATAAATTTAAATAGGAAAAATTTCCAAACACTTTTGAGAACAATACCCTTTTCAATAATATTTGAAAACTTTTTTCACAAGACATAGTCAATAAAGCATAAAGAAGTTATGAACATGAAGCATGTATCAGAAAATAATACAACATATCAAAGGAATATATATGGGTCATAAAAGTTCCTCATAGAAACAACTAGATATAATAAGGTACGTGAAACATGAAAACTCTAGTTTCAAGTAGAAATTGATTTATCATAGTCATATATTAAGTATCAATGTCAAGTTTCAATCTCATATGTCATCGGTGAATACTAGATATTTTAGTGGGACCACTAAAGATAGGAAAATAATTCTCATCACTGATCACATGAAAATGTTGTTATCACCAAAAACATAGTCTTACCAACTCGATGCACACCCTCTAACTAAGAGAACATCCCTAGCCTATGTCCACATTATTTGTAGAGATTCTAGTCAGTGTTTGATCCCTAAAAATTATATAATAGATTAGGTTATCTCATCTAGCTACCCATGTTTTCCATAACCAATCAATAGAGGTGTGTGAGATAACAAGAATCAAGGACCAAAATGAGGATCCAAAAGTGCACTAACATGTCAAATAAATATTCCATAGAATAAAATTTCCATATCTCACCCTCACCCCAAAATCCCTCATAGAATAAAACCCCTATTTGTACGCTTTATCATGTTCACTAAGAACTATCTATCAAGGAAAATTATACATAAGGGGTGATAAGAAAATTGTCACCACAAGGGCATTTACTTCATAAAGTTACATATGAGACTTTCATGAAAACAAAATTGATAAATCAAAACATTCTTAATTAAATAAAACATCCCTTTGAACCAACAATTCAAACGGTCTATAAACACCCATTTCCTTTAAAAACAATTTTAAAGTGAAAAATAGGCCATTTAGAAAAGAATTTGAAATACTAAAAAAACCCTTTGAATGATTTGAAATACCTTTTTAACCACCATTTCAAAAAAAAATTATGTGTTATCCATTTAATTATTCCAAAATATATTTCAAAGAAAACACACATTTAGACTATTTGGAACTAACTATACTGAATCAATACATTTTCATTAAAATGAGAGTTTGTATTTAATAATCCAAAATCCACCAAGGATAGAAAACATATCAATCTCATTTCAAAATAAATAATAAATTATTGAGATGAAACCATCAATCCCAAAAACCATTTCTATAAAAAAAATGTTAATTTGTGCTTGAAAATGAATAAAACTTGTATACCAATTTCAAATGGATCAAATAATTATTCAATAAACACATGAATAACAAGAATAAGAAATTTATTAGAAACACCTACCTTGTAATATATGGAATTAAACCAGAAACAAAATTGGAACATGTTGCATTTGATGGTGCACAACAAATCAATTAATATGAGACCCAAACAATAGCAGGAACCAAGATTCTCAATTAAATCATGATATAACCAATAGATCTATTCTTAAAAACATTGATATAAGGTTGCGTAAAGAAATTAAAGAAGATCTTGAAGAAAGATAGATAATGATGAAGAATGGAATCATACCTTGGATTCTATAGATGTGATTCCATGAGATCTATCAGAATTACTCTCTGGAAGGAAGAGAGTCATCAAAATATCGAAGGGTTAGGCTCTTGTTCAATAACATAGGTCGAAGTATAAATATTAGTTCCAATGGGATATTTTTTGGATCATTAATATAATTTTCATAATAATAAATTTTCATCACATGGTTTGTTGCATGATTTTGTCACACATATTAACTAACTATGTTCCAACCATGTGAAATGTTGATATCCCAAGGTTCATGGTTTCTAGGGAAGGTCACATGGTTTTTCTGACTATTCACTAACCATGTACCCACCTCTAAAACACCAAAATAATCCACATGGATTCCTAAGAAAATATACATGGTATGGATAACCATGCCCCGACAATTCACATGCCTAATAACCTCAAAAACCAAAAAAAACACCCTGAAAACCCCAATAAAATTCATAAACAAAGTATCATCAAAACCAATTAAAACACTTAAATTTGAAATTGGGGTGTGAAAATTATCCCTACTATACAGAAAGTCTCTATTCTAAAAATAGAAAATAATGAGACAAAAATAAATCCCAAACCCAACTCATGAGGTGTACAGTTTATGAAAAATAAGAAGAATCAGACATAAAATCCATTGGAAAAAACTCCAAGTGAAATATAATCAACATTTCTAAGAATAAATAAAGCATATCCTATGAGATAATTACATGTATCCAAACAAAACACCAATATCACTGAGAATAGATAACTACATGAAAGGCCCATAGACCTAACATAGATCTCCTTGTCATTTAAAGATCCACCAAAATGGTGGTACAAGAGGATTACTTCATCTAAGAAAACATACATTCAGCCCGAGGAAGAGGCCTTGATTACTCACTATGAATAAACATCTATGATCAGAACTGAAAACAATAAAGGGATGGTACATTCAAAACATCTTAATGATTTAAAATGAGTTATCATCCTCACGATCAACCAATAATCAAACTATACACAAGAAAGTTATTAAATTGACAAGGATTTATTCCTTGGTTAATTACTCAACGGAAACCTAAAACTTTTAATAGATAATATCACCCCTTAATGAGATCATCAAATCTAATATTGGTACTTCCAATTTCCCAATCCAAAAAGAATCCACATAGTCCTAGTTACCCAAATACATATCCAATACCCATCCAAGTTCAACTAAAAATGGCTCAAAATAACCAAGACAGTGAATGAATGAAGTACGAAATGCTTTCAAAAATATACATCACCCAAAACATAAATATTGAGATTTAAGAAAAAAGGAATGAATGAGAGGATTTCCAATGGATAAAAATAAACCAAAAAAGATATCCCATGCCATGTGTGGAGACACCCAAGAAAGGGTAAATGTAGAAACCTAGAACATGGATATGTTCCTAACATAAGAAACTAATCCTTACCCACAAGATAAACAAAAATTCAAGGGATTAAAACATTTTAAGAGGATGAGTAACATCATTTATAACTCTCCACAAAGAGTGGAAACAGAGAACCTAAGAAAATGAATCCATCATCACATTAAAAACCCATGAATGAAATTAACCAAGGTGAAAAAAGAGGACATCTATAAAGATCCCAACACAAGAAACAAAAGATACCTAAGAAATATTTCACTAACAAATATTACATATGAAACTTCCCTTTTTGGTAACCCAACTTAAAAAACATATAAAGGTGACCCAAGTGGCAACATTGATGAAAAAATCTCAAATCATTCAAATAATACCTCTTAGAATGACCAGGTTCCCCACATTGGAAGCAAGCAAGATGCCTATTTTACCCCCATTAAGATTATCCCTACTAAACTAACTTATGGGATTCCCTGGGTGATACACATTCACCTAATAAAAACATGAATGAGGAATTATCTACTTCTTATAACTTAGCTAGCTCTAATTATAATGGTAAGGCCCTTTCAAGCACCTTTGAAGAGGAAATCAGATAGATATCTGATAAGAAATCCAAAAGGTATAGGAAAATACATCCATTTAAATACATATCCTTAAGGTAGTCATCACCAATAAGATTGGGTGAGAAATATACCAAAATTTAAAGTTTCTTGGAATACTTCTCTACTGATTACTCATGTTGACTGAGACCCATGAGCGGAGAAACTTTCCCCTTCTTAATTTCCCTAGTATATTTCAATCAAATGAATATTGGATTGAATAATTATTATTACATACCTTTATTCATGTGGTAAGGGGCCACAACTTCCCACCACTCTCAACTAGTTCCTTTGAATAATGAGATAATATACTTAAACTTTAGAGTATCTAGAGTATTTAAAGAATCAAATATTCCCTCAATTTCTTTTATCCACCTCATTGCATTAGGAGAACCCCGATCACCTCCATAAGATGGTAGATTATGCTTCAATAAGTCTTAGATGGGGTCTAAAGAAAAAATATTTTACATCCCAGATCTGGGTATTTCCTATTTTTAGGTTTTAGAGGTTTTTTTTAGGTATGAGTGGTTTTAGAGGAAAACAAAGGGATTTTTTATAGAAATTGGGTTGAATAGTGACTATAGGGAGCCTCCATCAGACTATTGGATATTGAATGAACCATGTGTGGGTTATGGTGCCACCGGCCAGTGGTTTTGGGCTTGGTTAGATAACTAATTGTATAACCATAATTTTTAACCTCTAAAAACCTTAGTTAACCTTCTAGACCCTATCTTAACATAGATAATCCAACCAAGGATTCTTTAGAGAATATACCTTGTAATTATTGGATCCTTTAAAATTCTTCTATTATATTTTTTATCTTAGTTTGATTATCTATATAAAAATAGGAAATTTTATGAAATACCTCACATTATTTATTCTCCCTTTTATTCTAATTTGAATTAGTGATAGATTTAGGATGTGTTTTTTGTATTTATTGATCATGCTATGATCCTTCTACAATATATTTTGGATCCATCATATGCTTGTCTTCTAGTGTATGGTTTTCTCCTTAGTTATGGTACATCATGTGATTATTGAGGTAAGTATTAATAAACCATATCTACCAACCCTTTTTCTTTTAGTAACATGATTCTATGTTTTTGGAATCATTTTTTAGGCCATCCTTTATTCTTCCCTTTAATTTAAATTATTTCTGGTATGTGGATTCCATTGTGTATAGTGTGAAACCTGAACTTGAGGTAGGTTGTTCTGTATCAAGAATTTTTTCTTGGAACCATGAATACTCATTGTTTTATAAATTTT